>CAWUFW010010739.1:0-670036 GCA_963921515.1 Calotriton arnoldi | reverse complement strand
AATTGGCGGGGGTAGTATTCCAAGATGTTTGACACCAAACACGACATGTTTAGGTGCAGCCATTCCAAAGTTAGCATTTAACGCGAGGTTATAATGCGCTTAAGAGTATATGGTCAGGCTGCACTACAAACAGCATCAGAGAAGGGTCTCCGAACGCTGCAGAGGGGCCCTGCTCATTCAGGGGCACCCTCTCACATAGGAACCACGCACTCTGCCTTCAGGATTGATAAGGCCTGCCTTAGGAGTGACTTATAGGTTTATATGTGTGTATGTATTTAGTGATATAGGTAACCTATATCACAGTAAGGGGTGCATGCACCACCTTACCCAGGCTGCAGTAGCAGACCTGTGGTGTCAGTTTGGATGGCCTTCCAGGGGTGGCATAATACATGCTGCAGCCCCTGGTAGGCCTCTGAGGTACCTATGCCCTTGGTACATAGTATACCATATACTAGGGACTTATAAGGGCACTCCAGATTCCAATCAGAGATGTGCCTAAGGCACATAGAAACCTTTTTACAGAGAAAGCAGATAGACTGGGGCCCTGAATAGCAGGATCCCAGTCCAACTAAGTCATAAACCAGCAAAACACCATAAAAAAAAATGGGGGCAACCATATAGTCAGATTCCACCTTCCTACAGGCACAGGCAAATGGGCAGGCATGACTAGAAACCTCCTCACCTTGACCAATAGAAACTGCAGTCCCACCCCTTACCTGTGCCCTGCCATCAACAAAATTGCATTTTTTCAGGGAGAAACTATTCAGCAGTCCTTTACTAACAAAGTTTTCATGGAATTTCTAAGAGTAGCAAAGTCTCCATCACCTCACATCAGTGTCTGGATGTACAACTTCCGGTCTCAGGGATACAGAATATTCATTTAAACTGTCTGTGGAAGCTGTCCTCATCCCAATCCTCCATCATCCATCTTGTGCATGCCAAACCAAGGGCATCCAAAATGGATCCCACTGGCTTCCGTACTCGGGTCATAGCCACCTAAAACCGTTCTACACACTACTACAACTACCTGGCTTTTCGCAAGGCCATTAAAACTCACCTTTTCCCTCTGACTTAGGATCTGCCCCCGTTCTGCAGCCTCCCAATTTCTTGCCGGTCAGCGCTGGGACGCCCCTCTGCCGGGACAGCTATGCGCTATATAAAACCCTGTAACATAACATAACATAACATAATAGGCACACACACACTCTCAACATACACACTTGATGTCTGGGCAAGTTTCACATATGAGTGGAACTTTACATGAGACGGAGTCAGAAGATTTCACTTTCTCTGACACAGTTAACGGCACGCTAAGGATTCACAAAAAACGGTACTCTGCCACTACTTTTCTATGAGATCAAATCAGGACTGGGATAGTAGTCCTCTGTCTACTATGAGGGCATGTTAGAAGTTGCCCTCCAGGTCACAGATAAAGTCCTGGGTCCCACATTGTCAGGGACAGGCCTGGACCTGTGCACACATGCTAGATTCACATGACACAAGGGCTAAAATAAAAGTCCGGATACCGGGTTGTCATTCCAATCCGGCAATAAGCAGTCCAACCAATTTCTAAATATTTGAGCACATTCATCATTTGGTATGCCAATACTACATGCATATTGAACTAGAAAGTTAAGGGCAGAGGACTGCTGTCTACAAGCTCGTCCACCTTAACATCTTTTCATAGCAGAAAGGTGTTAGGAGTAGTGATTATTTAATGACTTATGACATGTTACCACCCCCACTGCTGTCCTGGCATAGGCCTCTCTAATATTGTCAGGGGCTGAGGCTGGCTAGCTGTGCTTCGAGTGGCTGAGCACCATACATTGACCAGCCGCCAGTCCCTCTCCACCTACAATTTCTACTTACTGAGCTGCAGCTACCTTTTTTGTTATAAGTGGCTCTGTGCCACTTCCACTGTTTGCTCTCTCTTGTGGTTTAAAAAAAGGCAGGCTTACTACAAAGGGAGTGGGATTATGGAGGAGTAAGACGGGTTAAATGAGGGCCAGGGACAGTGCTTAGTTTGAGCCGGTGGTTTCAGGTGCTCAGCAACTACACTTTATTGTCAACACCATCACTTGTGACAGTCTGCCACAAGGTGGTGCTGTCTGGTTAATTTAGGGATGACCACAACAACAGTTAACTATTGATTCAATATACATTAAAAATGACTATTAACTGCTACCCAAGCCAATCTTATAGCTTTGGGCGCCTGGAATAGTCTGAAGTGTCACACTTGTAGGAATCTGATGGTTAGTAGTTGTGTTGTTACTGTCACTGGCAGCATGGCAGCATGGCAATGTGTGGTGCAAGCTGCAGTGGCCTCCTGACAAGAGCCCTGGCACTTATTTTTTTTCACAAAGTAAGCACTGGACAAGGAGACATTTTAGGAGGGATGGCATCCACCGACACAAGATTAAGCCAATTGGTATACACAGGATCTGGAGACGTAACTTCAGAGTTTCTGAGCACTGAACAGTAGTAAACCTACTCAAAAGTGTAAGTTATGGTTGTGAATCAGGCTCTAAGTGCTTACGAGTGGCACAAGAATGGAGGGATACCTTCATTCTCCTGGATCAGTGTATAAAGCCAGGTGCCATGCTCTTCTTTGGATTTTCTGTGGTGTGATCTTATTGGCACACTCATCAGATTTTCTTCTTTTTAGGGTGTCAATAAAGCATTGTCAGTTGCTAAGTGCCCGTCTGACCAAGTGACCATTGAAGGAAGGTGGTGCTTGTCACGTTGGCAGTCTGGTCGAAGTGGAGTGGTAAGAAGGGGTATGATTTCTCTGCTAACTGTGAATGCCATTGTATAGTGTATCTTAAACCTGGTGAAATTCTGAAGCGCTTCTATACTGAAAATACACAAAAACTACATAGAAAACTAAGACACATAGTTACTGACTGTCCTTCACTCTTTCACTAACTTCGTGTTAGTTCAGCCCAACCAATCTTGTTAATAATTGGGTGGCATTACATGGGCGTCCCAATGAGTAAGCTTTCACAAGCAAGTAACATGAGCCAAATTTCTCCGATTGTTAACACCCTTTTCCAATAATTAACCCATTTGATTAGCTTCTGCCAACTTTCCGCTTGAAGCCTGTGTACATTTTGAGTTAATCACCTTCAAAGCTCACTGTAGCCTTTGAGTGAATGAGAATGCCTGATAAAAAAGAAGGATGGGCAGTGAATAATTGGAATCTTATAGGCGGCAAAACATATAAAAGAATTAAGATACCTGATTTTAGTTTTCTCCTCTGGATTTGGCTGTTCCTGAAACTCTGCCTGTGTTGTGACAGAAAGGTCATTTCACCTGTACCTGTTCTCTATGTCCAAGGCAGCATCAGGAATTGATAAAACATGTTTATCTTCATGTACAGTCGCCATATTTATGCACACTCCTTGGTCAACCATGGCCCTTTTATCAGTTTATTTTGTTAAATGAGTGCTCTTCTTTCTGACTGTAAGCGAAGAACTGAGGTTCTAGAAAGGATTGATTCACGAGTCACACGTTTTTTATGGACAAGACACGGGGCAGCCAACGTAATGTTCCAAAAAACCAAAACCCTCATGCCTTCTTGAACCATGTTGTGGATGGTTCTTTGCTGAGCTTAGAACCTGTAGCAGAAAGAGCAAGCACCCAACAAGTCTTGACACATCTATATTATTGGATACGATCTTCTAACTTGACCACTTCTACTTGTTGTCCACTGACTTTAATGATACCATGATTTAGTCAACATAATTCTTTATATATTGCTCAATTAATTTTATGGTTTTGTCTTCTGCATTACATGCAGTGAATTACTTTTAGAAAACTAACTACTGAGTAGTCATCTTAGATAGTTCTCTATCTCAGGAATTTCAGAGTGAACAGAAGTCAGTTTTAGTCTTTATTGAGCATGTTTCTTTCTCAAAAGTACACAAACTTTAAGGATGTGTTTTTAGAACCAGGGGCTCATACTTTCCAACATTTGGGCATGAGTATTGCCAAATTGTCCTCATACTGGATGTGATTGTTCCTTTTTGTCATTTTTATGCAGTATTGAACCTATAAAGATGGCATTACAATATTTGGCTGAGACTCTTTAGAACAAAGCAATTACTAAATTGCATTCTCTGGCAGGCTCCTCATTGTTCTTTGTGCCAAAACAATATTTCAGTGCTAAGGCCCTGTAACAATTACTGTTTGCTGAATAGGTTCAAGAATCAAGAACGATAAGCATCACCACTGATTACAGCTATTCTTGAGACCCTATTATTTTTTTAGAATCAAATATAGAGATGAACACATCTCAAAATGCCGAAACGGTTTCAGTAAAGCAGTCTTTGCTTTATGGAAACGGTTTGGGCATTTTGAGTGCAAGGTTAGGCCATTCAGGCTCTGTACTGCTCCTTAGGTTCCAATGAACTATGAATGCAGTTTTTGTTGACATGTTAAACCAATAAGCCATCATACATACCCTGACAGTATATGTTTTCTTAACAGATGTTTCTCAAAAGGAAAGGAAATTGATAGATACTGAACAGTTTTGAGCAGCTCATCTTGCTAGTAAACATGAGACTTTTATCTTCAAAACAAGACTGTTCAACACTCTTACAAACTCCTTTGCTGTTCCAGAAACTGTGAAGTAAAAGCAATGATTGCTTGCTTTGTGCACTTTTACAGAAAGTTCATGAAAAAGTTCTCATCCCATAGTGTTTCTGTTATCCAATTGATAAAGATATGACAGCATTTATTCTGAGACTCTGTGACAGATGGGGCCTTTGGGTGTCTTATGGAGGCATTGTTACCAGCTCTGAACCTCAGACGATGTAATGTATCCATTTGTAATGGAAAACAATGCTTATGACAAAGCTATAAAGGTATACGGTGGACACAAGAAGTCTTTTTACTCTCACTTTAATTAATTGAACTTGAAAGGACTTATTCAGTAATAGAGTAGGAAGGTGTGAATGTGAATGGAGGCCTTACTGCTCGTAAAGAATGATTTTATAGGTACTAGAGTAGGGATGTTTGGCTATGAATTAAGACATCTCTACCTCTAAAGCATGCTTTATTCAGTACTAGAGTAGGACGGTTTGGCTGTGAGTGGATGCATCTCTACATCTAAAGCGTGTTTTACCAGTACTAGAGTAAGAAGGTTTGGCTGTAATTGGAGGCATCTCTACTTCTGAAGCACGCTATATTCATTCCTAGAGTAGGACGGTTTGGCTGTGAATGGAGTCATGTCTACCTCTAAAGCATGCTCTATTCAGTACTAGAGTATGGAGGTTTGGCTGTGAATGGAGGCATCTCTACCTCTAAAGCATGCTTTATTCAGTACTAGAATAGGGAGCTTTGGATGTGAATGGAGGTATTACTGCTCCTAAAGAATGATTTTATAGATACTAGAGTAGGGAGGTTTGGCTATGAATGAAGACATCTCTACCTCTAAAGCATGCCTTATTCAGTGCAAGAGTAGGACGGTTTGGCTGTGAGTGGAGGCATCTCTACATCTAAAGCGTGTTTTATCAGTACAAGAGTAAGAAGGTTTGACTGTAATTGGAGACTTCTGAAGCACGCTATATTCAGTGCTAGAGTAGGATGGTTTGATGGTGAATGGAGACATGTCTACCTCTAAAGCATGGATTATTCAGTACTAGATTACGGAGGTTTGTCTGTGAATGGAGGCATCTCTACCTCTAAAGCATGATTTACTCATGACTAGAGTAGGGAGGTTTGACTGTGAATGGAGGCATCTCTACCTTTAAAGCATGCTTTATTCAGTTCTCGAATAGGGAGGTTTGGCTGTGAATGGAGGCATCTCTGTCTAAAAAGTATTCTTTCTTCAGTACTAGAGTAGGACGTTTTGGCTGTGAGTGGAGGCATGTCTACCTCTAAACCACACTTTATTCAGTACTAGAGGAGGGTGTTTTGGCTATGAATAGAAGCATCTCTACCTCTAAAGCATGCTTTATTAAGTACTAGAGTAGGACGTTTTGGCTGTGAGTGGAGGCATGTCTACCTCTAAAGCATGATTTATTCAGTACTAGAGTACAGAGGTTTGGCTGTGAATGGAGGCATCTCTACCTCTAAATCAGTATTTATTCAGTACTAGAGTAGGAAGGTTTGGCTGTCAGTGGAGGCATCTCTACCTTTAAAACATCCTTTATTCATTACTAGAGTAGGGAGGTTTGGCAGTGAGTGGAGTCATCCCAAACCATAAAGCATGCTTTATTCAGTACTAGAAGAGGGAGGTTTGCTTATGAATAGAAGCATCTCTACTTCTAAAGCCTTCTTTATCCATTACTTGAGTGGGAAGGTTTGGTGATGTATGGAGGCATCACTACCTCTAAAGCATGCTGTATTTAGTACACGAGTAGGGAGGTTTGGCTGTGAATTGAGGCAGCTCTACCTCTACAGCATGATTTCTTTAGTTCTAGAGTAGCGAGGTTGGGCTGTGAATGGAGGCAGCTCTACCTCTGAAGCACGCTTTATTCAGTACTAGAGTAGGACGGTTTGGCTGTGAATGGAGGCAGCTCTACCTCTAAAGCATGCTTTATTCAGTTCTAGAGTAGCGAGGTTTGGCTGTGAATGGAGGCAGCTCTACCTCTGAAGCACGATTTATTCAGTGCTAGAGTAGGACGGGTTGGCTGTGAGGGAGATAAATCATTAAAATGCAAATGTAATAAATAATAGCTACATGTGCAATGATTAATGTGCAATTTTAAATGAAATGACATGCAGTTTAAATGCACAAAATGCACTAAGCAGACATATTCATTAGTTTAGAAATGTTTAAGCAAGGTTTCCTTTCAACTAAAAAACGAACTCGACATGGTGAAATGTGCACAATAGAAAATGCTTGACCTTACTCCGTCATTTTAGAAATATTTGCCAAATCTGCAGAATGTTCTTATTAAACAAATGCTTCATGCTTTGCTGAAGAAACACTTTATTGTGATAACAAGACTTCCTATTTTCTCATACACCACGGAGCATATTCTCAAGGAGCCATCGCCGATTTATCGACACTTTATCGCCCTATTAACAAGCTGGTGCAAACTGCCGACATCGCCAGTTTTCCTGCGATAGCTGCTGCAAAACACATCGCCACGGATGAGAGCGACAACTAACGCTAATGATATGCAGAGTAGGCGTTCCCGTGCAAAAACACACGAAAACACCACTTCGCGATATTCTCAACGACCAGCCAGATCAGCGATGCGGTCCGAAAACAGGCGATAAGGCGCGTTAGCAGCAGGAATTCAACACCTGCCTTTTACTGGTGTTAAGCAGGACGACAACCTGCAGTCTGAAAGGGAGCCCAGCCTAGAGCCACATCTGAAGAACAACCGATGCCATGGAGTCAATGATCATGCAGCCTGGAGACCCAAGAGGGCCACAACACCCAACGCAACCACCCCCCGGACCCACCCCCCCCAGGTCATGAAGTCCAGTAGTCAACGGTAGTCTAAAAACAGAACTTTATTACAAATACATAAACAACAAGACGAAAAGCTCAGCCAACGCATTCCATTCCCAACGGGGAACTTCACCAGGGCAACGTGTGGATCCAATAAACTGCAAATGCTGCGGGAACTCCCCAATACCATTCCATAACCCGAAATCAGTAGTCAGAAACCTGTTGGAGAAATGGTGACAATGGTCAAGCGTCCTCATAGTCACAAACGTAATCTGGTACAGTGTATTGCACTTGGACAAACCGGAATGCATACAGGTATGATGAATCCAGTCCAAATATACTGTAACAGAAGTCTGTGTGCTCGTAACCTCCGCAGGAAAGAAAAGGAAGGTTACGACCACACAAACATCTGTTACGGTCTCATTATGCAGGATTCATCATACCTGTAAACATCACTGTTTGTATCATCTTGATTCCCCTGCACCTTCACTTCCCCCACGTTGTGCATGAACAGCGGGAGACCATGCAAGGGAATTACGCCATAGCTGCCTTACCGCACGTGTCAGGGGCAATTGACTGTACACATGTACCACTTGTGCCCCCTGCCGACCCTGCACACAATTACCGCTACAGAAAGCACATGCATTCCATCAATGTGCAGGCAATAGTGGACCACCGGGGACAGTTCACCAATGTTGTCGCCAACTTCACAGGCAGTGTGCATGATACATACATCTTCCGACAGTCCATCATCAACCAGCTCTTAAAAGGATGGCACCTATGGCAATGCACTGCTCATTGGTAAGTACTAACTGAACACACCACACACCTCAACTCCACAATCACACAACTCACAACTGTGGGAGAGTACACATGACAAAATCACATACAACATGCCAACCAACATGCCCAACTACCGGACACGACAACACAAGTAACCGTGGTAACAGGGGCCAGACATGTAGACAAACCATCCACAAAGGCAGAGCCCCTCTGCCACACAATTGCAGAATGTGGGGAGAGGTGGGAACCAAGAATGTGCGAAGGAGGCAAGTGACCCAGCAATAAGAAAGGACACAATGCCAGGTGTGGCGGAGATGTTCTGGACAGACTGCAGTATGCAGAGCACAGACATGTCCATGTGGACATCTACTGCTGGTGTTTGCTGTGTAGTGGACAGTGGACGCAAACAGGTTACCCCAGGCAGTGTGGAAGACCTTGGACATGTAGCCATGTGGTCCCCCCCTGTAAGCCTGAGCGGAGCGGCCTTGGCCGGCGTATATCGCGAATGAATAGCCCGGGGCCCTGGGCGTGGTCCAGTTCCGGGATGGCCACCACAGTTACTACTGCGTGTGTCTCTGTGTCCGCCATATCGTGACCATAGGCCTACACACACGTGCCCGACCACATTCAACGGCAGTATTCACACTGGGGACGAGGTGACTACGTCCCAAGCCAACCCGCGCACATCTCGTCAGCGCATGCAGGGCCGTGTCTGCCAGGGCGGCGCCCCCCACCCAGCGATGAGGCCGGCGCCGTGACCGGTAGTGCCTGCGTGATCCTGTGCGCCTGCTGCACCCCAGCCCTGGTCCCCAGACCGGTCCGCCGCCCAGCGATGACTGCCCGCCCCTGCGCACCCAGGCCTCAATGCTCACCTGCCGCCACCGGCGTGTCTCCAAGAGGGTCCTCCATGTGCCGGTGCAACCTCCTCAGCTGATCGCTGGATTCCACGCCACAGGCCCCCAGCGCACCCTGCGGCACCGCACCGCAGAGTCATGTGTGTGCTGACTGCTGCCTGCATGCACACTGCGGTCCAGCAGGGCTCACAATTCAAATCGAGTCTTGATTTGCTGGACGCCGTATCGAGGCCTACGCATCATCGCAGGCTGCACACCCGCTCAGCTCTTCAGGTGGGCCTAACTCTGTGCACCGCAAGTCATCGCCATGTGGCAGTAGGCCCGTGCTGGACGCAGGCCAACGGGTGCCACTAACTCAGTGCAACGCAAGTCATCACCACGTGGCGGTAGGCCCGTGCCGGACGGAGGCCATCGGGTGCCACTAACTCTGTGCAACGCAAGTCACGGACCCTTTATGATTGAGTTCCGTGGATGCGGACGCCATCATGTCACCTCCGGCAGTGGGGGATGTGCTGTGGTGGGCCCCTTTTATTGGCAGGGTCACATGTCCCGTGACACCTGTGCTGGATGGGTGTGGTGTGGGTGTAACCCAGCCCTCAGGGAGTGGCTGTGGCATGCTGACAACTAGACCAGTGACCAGCAGATCACTACAGGGAAGACCTGGGACATGTAGCTGTGTCGTCACCCCCTTGAGCATAAGCGGAGTGGGCTGGGCTGGCGTATGCCAGTCTAGCGTAGGGGTGTGAACAATGAGCCCGGGGCTCTGGGCGTGGCTCAGTTTTGGCCTGGACAAGGAAGTAACCAATGCGTGTGTCTCCGTTGTAGTGTCTGCGCCACCCGGACCGCAATTGGCAATGTTGCACCCTGTGACCCAAGCCCCACAACATGTGCAAAATGGATGTGAGGGGGAATCAGTGACCCTACATTCATCCATGCTGTCATACTTGAAGGATCATAGACATGACACATCTGTGTGAATTTGAATGTTTTATTCACATTCAGTGGAGTGTTGCAGCTGGAGCAGTACAGGGCCATGCACACCCCACTTGACAATGTTGCCCCGTGGAGGGCAAGCCAGAGTCCATTAGGGAAGGAAAAATTAATTGGAAGAGGAAGAGTTCAGTCTGCAGTCTGATTGCTGTGTCATTGGTAACCAAACAGAATATGGCAGTCCATGTCGAGGTCCAAGGTGAGTGCCGCAGTGTGTATCGGAGGACAGTGGAAGGTGATGATGCAAAGGGCCGAACCAAGCTGAAACAGGCCATATGGCGGAGATGAATGCTACCGCTTCCTCATTACCACAATGGCAGTCTCATCCACATCATCGTCCTCTGATGTGTGATGTGCCTCACCTGTGGGTGGTGGTGTTTCGGCTGCAGCGCTGTGTGGCACTGACACATCAGGGGCCGGAGGTGGATTGTCGGCCGCACTGTGTGGCAGTGACACATAAGGTGCCGGAGGTGGAATGTCTGCCGCACTGTGGGGGACTGACACATCAGGGGGCGGAGATGTGGTTGGTGTAGGAGCAGCAGCATTCATCTGCACCAGGCCTTGTGGCAGCAATGCCATGATGAGGATCTGCAGGGCATGGAAGATCCCAGCTACATCTCACTGATATGCAGCCGTGGCAGCCATCCTTTCCGCCTCCATCCGCACCATGTCCTCCATGAGCCTCCGCATGTGTCCCAACTCCCGCTGAGATCGCTGGAGCCAATCTGACTAGACAGGTGTTCTTGTCTCTGAGTCATGACTCCAGCGATGTCAGCCATGGCTCGTTGGAGACCATGGAGCAGACTGTGGGTGTCCGTTAGGGACTGTAAGTGGTCCCTGATGGGACGTAGACACCCATGGATGGCATCTAGTTTGGCTGCCATGAGTTCGAACCCCACCCGCACCTGCTGAGCCATCTCCTTCTGGCCCTCCAACACACGGCATTGAAATGCCATGTGTTGGTCGTGGGTATCCTGGGAGACAGCCGGGGTGGTGGGTGCTTCCTTCTGTGTGGTCTGTGCAGGGGGTGGGGTCTCCTCGATGCAGCTGGGCTGCCCTGCTCCTGGGGGTGGGGTGCGGAAGCTGTCCATGAGCTCTTGGAGGGCGTCGGTGTCGAAGGTGGGGAGGTCCTCCTCGTCATCAGTGAGGAGGTGTTCGGTCTGCTCTGCGGGAGGTGATGATTCTCCCTCTGCAATGTAAAGGGGAGATGCAGTTTAACATTGTGTTCCATGTATGTTCACGCATTGGCCAAGTTTCCAAACAGACTGCATGACAATGTACATTGTGACTGTTTAGGAGGAACTGCCTATTTGAAGCGGGACAGTGGACATTTGTGCACCATCAGGGATGTGGGGTTGTACTTGTCCATTATCCTGTCACAGTTTCCTGCTATGCCAAATGTGATTGGCCAGTTTCTACACACAAGCTGCAGCAGTTGTGTCCTCTGTTCTGTTGTGAATGTGTTGCAGTTTGTACCACATTGTTGTCAATGTTGATGTGCTCTGATTCTTGTGTGTGTGCTGCATTGTGGGAGAGTCGCCCTGCAGCTCAGACTTTGCTTGGCCTTCTCCCTTTCAGGCGGTGTGCCTTTGACTTCTGTGCTTATGCAGTGCTGAGATGTTGCATACTTGGGTAAATTGGGCTCTTGGTGGGAGTTGGGACTCTTGGGCATGGTTTGTCCGCAGATGTCTTGTTGCCGTCAGGGGTTGTTTGTGCACGTGGATGTGTCAGTGTGTGACCTGCTCCTTTCCGGATGTGGACCACACTCAGCCACCTCGGTGTCGTGGCGTGCAACATGTCATGATGAGTGGCCTGCAGACATGCTCATCGTCATGCAGTGTCACTTGCATTGTCAGTGGGGCTTATGTATCCGCAGCTTTGCTGGGCTCAGCACATGTGCATGGGTTTGTTGTGAGATTGGTGATGTGTGGGGAGGGCCCCCTCTGGGCACATTGTGGACGGGGGACTACTTGCTGTTTCTATGTGTGCTGCAGTATGGCAAGGAGATCAGGGACATGATCCAGAGTCATTGTGGTTGTGCAGTGTGCTATACTTCATTGTGCATGTGTGCCATTGTGCCCATCTCCCCCGTCCCCCAGTCCCTGGTGGTTACTCACCCTGTTGCTGTTGTGTCAGGTCATGTTGAGCAGTGTCCGGTCCCCGACTCCTGCCACCGTCTCCACACTGATGACTGTGGACACCATTTCCTCCATCTCATCCAGCTCCTCCTGTGGCGCAGGACTCCCAACCCCAGTCTGCATTGCTGCTTTGAGGTTGTTTGCGAGTTTCAGCTTGGTTTTGCGCTTCACATCATTCGAGCGCCTCTTGACCTCGTCCATTGTCCTCCTCAGCACTCCGACTGCATTCACCTTGTCCACGATGGACTGCCATATTCCATGTTTTGTTGCTAATGACACAGTGGAGGTGACGAACAGTTGTTGATGGTGTTCTATCACCTCCGTAATCAGGATCCTGTTTTCCTGTGGACTGAACCGCGTCTTCCTCTTCTTCTTCTCCTTGCCCTTCCCTGACCCCGAGGTCCCAGGCTGGTCCTCCGTGGGGCTTGTGGGGTTCGGGTTGTCCTCTGTACTTGCTCCGGCTACCTCTATTGTGCTTCGCAGTTGTTATGTTTTTTTTTGTTGCAGCTTTTATGGTGATTTTTCCCGCCTGACGTGGGAATTGCAAGCCTGGCGCTGCTTGTCGCCGATTTTTCTATCGCTGTTGGGTCCATCGCAACTTTTTTCACGTTCGGGTTTCCTTTTTTATCGCCGTCGCGGTAGTTGTATCGCGGACATTTGAGGCGTTATCGGAAAACTATCGCATGTTACCGCCGTGTTGAGAATACAACGTTGACACAGAGTTATTTTCCCGCGATAGACGGCGATATGAAAAATTGCATTAGCCTATTTTGCCGATGTTTATCGCACGTTCTTGAGAATATCCCACCACATGTACTGCTTTGAATAGAATAGTTGTTTATTTTAAAACTTAGGGGCAGATTTACAAGAACTGGTGCATCTCTGCAGATTAACTATTTGCGACACGTAAAATAACCCTTGCGCCACCATGGATGCGTCGCATTTACAATGCGGTGCACCGTGGCGCAAGGATAGACAGATGCGTGACGCATCTTTTGGCGTAAGGGCAGCGCATTGCTGGAGTCGTGTCGCAAGCACGACGCAACTCCAGCAATGGTCAGGAATGCCTATTCCTATCAAGCTGCGTCACTCCTTACGCCTGCTTCAAGCAGGCGCAAGGTTTTGACGCAGTGGTGTCGTAAAAGTGACTCAGTGAAATCTTGTAGATTTCACTGCGTCACTTTTACGAGGCTTTCTTGCGTCGGAACGCCCACCCTGCATACATTATTCCTGACGCAGGTATAATGTAGCGCAGGGCTTTACAACGTGACGCATCTCCCTAGATGCGTCACGTTGTAAATATGTCGCAATGTGGCGCATTGTTTACGACGCCGCTGCATCACAGAATTTGTCGCAAGGGGCTTGTAAATCTGCCCCATTGTTTCTTGTTCGTACTTATAAAATGCAATATATTGCAAGCTGATGTTTCTTCTTTAACGTAGATCATTGTTAACACAATTATATCTATTATATTAGAAGGTTAGAATGTGATCACTGTAAGTGGGAAAGGAGGTTTATGAATTGAGAAGACCTCACATGTTGAATATCTGTAACAACCTTTATGATAAAACATTTTATGCTATTTTGTGGGAAAGGAAGAAGCTGAACTAACCCCCAGATGAATGCTGCTGACTGATTGGATCCGAAGAGGAGAAGCCTGCAACACATTTGCAACATTCATTTTGCCTTTTAATATTAGTGCGTGTTCGTAGTGAGGTTACAACACTTTTTCACTTTTGTCCTAGACACTCTCTCAGACCCACTTTCCATTCCCTTGCCCTCGACTGAAGGTTGTAACTGGTGTTACTACTGCTCATCTCGATATCACTATTGATGCTTGATTTTGAAATACAGTTTGCTGCTGCTACTGTGTGCTTGTTTGCCTAATTGCTGAAACTCTATTGAGTTTTATCAACTACTCTTTATGGGATGTTCTGTTGCTTTGATTGAATTTTTAGGTTCATGCTCTCTTATCTCACTCTTTTCTTTTGGACTTGAACCCTTTATGAGTTTTAGTAACTTCAATTCTGGTCCTGTTCTTTTGAATAAGGTATTTTTCCTTTATGGAATGCGCTTGATGCATTATTTGATTATTTGTTTTAACCATTCCTTTTTATAATATTTCAGTAAATTTATTTGAACTGAATAACTAATTTCAATAAAAAGAAGAAAAACAATTTTACTAATTCCTTAATGAGAAATAAAGCTGTTAAAACTAATTTGAACTCTTTAACCTATTATGGTGTACAGATTCTAAGTCAAAACACGGTGGCAAAGGTATGTCGCCAGAAGAGAGGCTATTCCAAAACCATCGCGGAATGGGGCTTAACCCTGTAAGTGATGATAAGGAAAAGGTTGAACCATATTATGTCAAATCTGCCCCAACTCCGCACTATCAGCTGTGATCAGAGGCATGTCTACCTCTGAAGCATGATTTATTCAGTACTTGAGAAGCGAGATTTGGCTATGAATGGAGGCATCTATACTTTTTAAGCATCTCATCATTGTAGCATGTCATAAGGCAGCAATAAACTGGTTCTAGAAATCTTTAAGTACTAGAGTCTATTTCTTGTCAGACTAGATGGCAACGAGGTGGGCGTATTTCTTTTTGCGGTTTGGTATTGATATAAAATATGAACAATATAGCAGTTATCTTATCATGACACTTTCTAGTACCTGGTCATTATTCTCAAAAGCCACAATTTGTACTGTTGGCAAAGCAGTAAATGGCAGTCTTTAATCCCTTTTTTCCTCAGTGAAGAAGCATGATGTACGGCATTGTGAGCCACTGATGCACTGTGTAGCGTCTGATCGCAAACCCCTAATTTTCAGCGATGGACTTACTTCATGAGTCATGGGTTAGGATCGAACCGTGATGAGAAACAGCTAGGTTGGTTTTGCAAGGCTTATATTTGAAGGAGAAAGGCACCCTTTGTATAGCTAGTGTTCTTAAAATCATTCCTATAGTCATATGTTGCAGGAGGTCAGTGGCATAGCTAGACACGTTGCCGGCCGTGGCAAATGCAGGAATCGCCAGCACCCCCTCTCTTATATGCGTTTGTCGCTGGTCGACAAACACAGGAATCACCAGCAAACCCCCCACGGGGAGGCAGAAGATTGTGGGGGGGGGGGGTGCTGGCGATTCCTGCATTTGCTGCCCTGCGACAAACGCATGTAAGAGCGGGGGGAGGCCGCCACCCCCAAAACTCACGCAACACCCCTTGCTACGGCACTGGCCACTGCAGGAGGTATATTTTGCATACAGAGTGCTCCAATTTGAATTCCTCGATGAGCACAAATGTTTTCTTCTTATTCATGTTAGTTGACACACTTTCTGAATTTGTGACTTTTATTGATAAATTAAACGCCTGTACAGCTTTTCATATGTTTATTGTTATTAATTTAGTAGATTTTCTTGATGTGCAATGGAGACAAAAAACAACTGAACCATGTATCACTCAGTGGCCAAGCGGGCCAACTCAGTTCTTTCAATCCTATGAAAAACCTGTGACTCTAGGATATTTATACATGCCCACAATGTCATTGTGTATTTATCTAAGAATTAAAAAAAACATGCAATTTTATGTGCTGACAAAAAATTGTGAAAGGGGCCATATGCAATCATTACGTTTTCCTTAGTGTTTCTATATATTTTTTGGAGTTACTCATTTTTTTCTCACAGCCTTGAAAAACGTGTTTGGCCCACTTGAGCTCATGGACTTCCAAAAACAATTTCTATTCAAGGATCATAGTATGATTCTCCTTTTTGGAAGATGTTAATAAAAAAACTGCATATTGGTCTAGCCTTGTCTTCATGTTATCACCCTCAGACTAATGAGCAGACTGAGCAGACTGAGTGAGTAAACGAGGTTCAGGAGCAATATCTTGGATCTGTATCGCCCAAGACTACTTCCCTACTTCCTGTTGGTTTGTATGGTGACCATCTAGTTTATCCTGCCTCAGATTTCTTTCCAATACTACAGTGAATACAACAAGATTTGTTGGACATATTGAAATCTCACAAGGCACTAGTCTATCTACTAATAAAGGATTGACAACTGCATCTCCTTATCAAGTAAGGGGCTATGTTTAGCTGGCAATGAGATTTTTGTTTCCCTGAGAAGCTTCTTCCTAATTTCTGAATATGAAGTTTTTAAATTGCTGCCTGCTTGGTGCTTGATCCAATGGAAGGGTTGCAGTGCTTGTGACCAATCAAGATGGTCCTGTTGAGTATATCAATCATCTTCCACTCTGTGCTGTGGTGCCCTTAAATGTGGTTGGCAAGAGCAGATCCTGTTACAGTAAGGGCGTGATTCACAAAGGTAAACTTACATTCTTCTGTAAGTTTATGATTGTTTGCTATTCACAAATGTATTTTACGAGTAGTATTTTTACAACTGTGGAGTCTTCGCACATAAAAAGCTAGGACTGCCCCATCTTGAGCTCTTCCACCTGTTCTGTCCATTTCATTTCAATTGGGATATCCCCCGACAGACTACCAGTCCCTGAGTCAAGTCTGGCTCCAGAGCTTCGGAGGAGCTGCTACACAGGGGCGTAACGAAAGTTGAGGGGGCCCTCGTAGAAAGTACATGGAAGGCCCCCCTCTAGAGTCAGTCAGGAGCTCTCAGGCCAAGGTTCTGTGCTGAGGGGGCCCTCTGGAGCTCGGAGCCCCCCACACAACGGGGGCTGTGAGGGCCTTTGTTACGCCACTGCTGCTGCATCAGAGCTTTCCTCTTCCTTGATGCTTGGTGCTGCCATTGGACTCCTGGGCAATAGAGGTGACTGGAGTGCTCATGCCAGCCTCCTCAAAACCCTAACCAGAGTGGGTTACTCCTGCCCTCTGCTCCCTGTGCTACTCTGGCTCCACCTGGCCTGGCCCAGCCCCCACAATAATGCCCTGGAGGGGACAACTCAGGGGCGAAGGCTACCTGTGAGTTACATCGATTGCGGTGCAGTATGTGTTGGGCTTTAAGTGGTGGGGCCTGGTAGCAGGCTGTGGAAGCTCTTGGGTCACTTGCAGAGATTGGTGCGGGGAGCGGCCCTGACTGGCAGCAGGTCAGAGGCACAGGTGGTTTCAGTGCGGCTTGTGCCAGCGAGGCAAGAAGCCCCTTAATCATTAAAGCGGTACTGGAGCCTCAGTGGAGTCATTCATAAGCCCCCTACGCTCAGACTCTAAAAGCAAGCTTTTCTTAATACAGCCCAGTGGCCTAGAATTCATAATAAGGGCAAAGAAAAGAGGATCAAAACCACCCCGAATACTGGGCTCCCAATCAAGATCTGTCGGCTTGTCAATATGTAGGATCGCACAGCAGTTGGCCCTAGGTAAGAGGTCCTAGGCAGCAGGTGGTGAAATCCAACACTGTTGTGTCTGAACCAGGCGCTGACAGCAGAAGTCTAACAACCTGCACACACAATTTAAAAACAAAGGGTCTCATTTATGGCATTTGGCTGCCCTACGCCAAAGTGAAAGGGCAGGAATGCACAATATTTAAGCAATACAGTGCATTTCTGTCCTTTCTGCCAGCACTAGCGCTGTTTCAGCAGCCTAGCACCAATGTAGACACCCTTGTACTACAGTGCAAGGGTGCCTCAGTTGCAAGCAGGATTGTTTTTATGCAGGAAGGGGAACCTCCATGCACGAAATACAATCCCGAGAAGCGTTTTCCTCTTTCCATGTGTGTTGCAGAATGCAGCACACATGAAAAGGGGAAAAAACTAGGAGAAATACAAATATTTCTCCTCGTTATGCCTCCCGAGGGGAGGCGTAAGGTTTTGGTGCTTCCCCAGGTTGACGTTATTAAGTAAGTCTAGGTGAGCATCAACACCCATGGGTCTTGCATGGGAAAATCCACCACAATGCTCATGGAACGCCTCCCTGGTGCAGAGTAAGGCAACGAAGCGACTTGCGCTGCCTTGCCTTTCTCCATGTCTATGAGGCCATTCAATGCCAGCAAAGTGGCTTTGTGAGGCCTCATAGATATGGTTGAAAGGTTTGTGCCACCGAAGGGTTATAAAAAGTGACGCTCCGGCAGCGCAAGCCTCTGATGGAGCATGATTTTTGCTAATAAAATCTGCTAGGGAAATCCACCCATATGTGTGTTTTAATAAATTACTAACGTGTATGAAAACTATAATTACTAAAATGTGAAAACTAAATGGGTAAGACCGAAAAATGTGCAAGGCTGCACGTATTTCTAAGAGTCAGAATAACACATGTTGAATGGAAGATTTCTCTATCAGGTTACGAATAATAGAGTGAGAAGAAGTTATTAATTTGTGTGTCTAATATTAATGTTCTTATGTTTCCTGAACTGCAGGAATATTCAAGCACAAACATGAAAATGCTCTTTTATTCTTCGTGAAAGTAGAGTAGGCCTAGAAAATGTAGAAATGATTTCTCTTCTTTTCCCTCTGTCTTTCCTTGCTGAACATGCAGGTCTAAGCAAATGTATTAGTTAGGGGATGTGCTTCCGTGCTCCTTTGTTTCTTTCCATGCCGTTTCCTGATGTCCTTGTAAAGAATAACATTTACATCCTTAAAGAGTGGAGAATAGTACGACTCTTTCCTGTTTAGGCGAGGATTCAGAATGAAACTGTTGCAGTGTAGTTACAAAATGTGTAAATTGTAGTTTTCTTCTTCCTCTCTAGGAAGTCATACAATTTTAGACAAAGACTGTTTAGAGAAATTTGTAAAGTCATCGTTAGGAGTTGTTTTCCTTCTCTAGTTCTGACCAATGAGAATGGCTTGTAGGATTTAGGAGAGTTTCTAACCTAGTGTAACAAAGTTGCGAAGTCAGTATAAAGATGCTGGTGGGAAAGTGATCATCGGCTCGTTCACATTCTTGTGACCTGTCCTGCATCCGTGGTATGCTGTATGCTGTGCTGTGCTGATTCCTGATTTGGCTGGCAATCCTGACTGCGGAGAACTTATCTCTAGAGATTTTGCACATCATCGGCTGATGATGCTGCCTACACTATTCTCCTACGGCTGAGGAGATAGTTTTCTTGACTAATTGCACGCTGTGCATTAGTTTTCTCTAAAATTCTGAGAGGTAAATGAACTGTGATTACCCGGATTTTCACTGTTTCCCTCTCCCCCTTCTCTTTTTCACCTAAAGTTGATGATTTTGAATTATTCTGCTTATGAAAGCTGGGATTGTTTACCTGTGATATTTGCGAACAAAGTGTACTCTTATGATTTGTATTTGTGTATGAAGATTCATATTTCTGAAATAATACCAAAAAAGGTACCTAGAAAGAATAGTGTCTGTCGTTATTTCCTGAGCCATGACTTATTTTTAGGATGTCATTTGTCATATTATTAATGCATTTTGTGGTATATTATGGTATAACTATTTCTTCATTACAGGTCCTCGTGAAGGAAATAGCTCTCCGATTTCTTTACTTAGTCCCTTTTAGCTCTACCAAAGATCCATTGGAGAACCTTTGATATTGCTATTGCTAATAGAAAGGATAATGAATTATGTGCCCATCATTATAGTATTTACACTTCCTTAGGTATTGTAAAGGTTGGTGTGGGATATTATATGACCCCCCCCCCACTTCCGCTGCAGCAGTTTTTGGTAGTTGCATCGGATGGTCAGTTTAGACTAAAATACTAGGTGGAGAAAAAAGAGTTTTTTACTGACTAGACGGAATTGACGATTCAGATATATGTTGAGTTAGTTTTGTCATATTGAGTTTTTGTTATGGGTCCTTCGAGGCCTGAGATCCCAGGATATGCCTAAGGGCTGTTCTTAGTGTTTGCGTACACTAAGGTGATGTACATTGTCTGCTGGTAATACAATACTAGGCGGTCGTTGAACTGAAAGTATTGTAAAGGGAACTTTGTTGAATGAGATAAGAGGGGTAAATTGGGTCACTTCAGTAAGCGCAACTGGGGAAGTCCCGAGAGTCCTCCATTGTAAGAGAACAAGAATCACTCTGGTCGTGGTTTATTGTTGGAGTGTAGGGTTTTCTCTTTGAGTGCATGAATATACTTTCGATTTTTTCCTTTTAGTGGAGCAGACAATTTGTGTTTATGTAGTTTGTTTTATTTGTTTAAAAAGACCTTAAAAGACATTAATGCTGATTTTGTAAAGGGAGGGTCAGTGGAAGGAGCGATACTGACGTCACAGAGAGCCATGCTGGTATTGGACAGTTGGTGAGCAACGTCACAGAGGTGCCACGCTGGTACTGGTTAGTTGGTGTGAGCCGCGATGTGATTGGACAGTGAAAATAACTTTGATTGGAAGTTGAAAACATAACACGGAAGAGAGTGTTGTTAGGATTTACATAGATTAGAGTTATTAATAATATTTTACTGACAGTAAGCAGAGAAAATGAAGATAATAAAATTGTTAAAGACATTGTTTAGCAATGATCAACCAATTCCAATTAGAGAAGGGATCCCAATAGCTCCTGAAGGTACGCCAGCAGTATTTATGGCATTAGAAAGGGGTTACCATACGTGTGCATGGTTAGAGAATTGGGTAAAATATACAGAAGATCAAGGTGAATTAGCTTTTCCTGAAAATGGTACTTTTAATACAAGGATTTTAGAAAACCTGAGGTTTCGGATGAATGGTTTGAATCTAAATCCTAGACCAATGCAGTATGAGGCATTAGAAGAATGAGAGTATGAAGCATACAAGAGAGAAAGAGACAAGCATCAGAATAGGTATAAAAATACAGTGAGTAGATATTCTGAAGCAAAATGGGATGCTCGCAAGAAAATGTGAAGAATAGGTTTCGTTATAGAAACAAATGGATTATTCCCTGTTAGAGAGGCTGATGAGACTGATAGGGGAAAGTCAAAAGAGAAAAAGAATAATACTGAAATACAAGATAAGAATGTGAATGTGAATCTAATGGATTCAGATGACATCGATGAGGATTTCCTAAACGAATTATTAATGAACAGACCACCACCATATCAAGCGGAACAGTTTAGTTTAAGTACCGATGATTCACATACCTCAAATAATATACCTAGTGCTCCTTTGATTCAGATTGAGGAACAATCTCAGAATAGAGTGACGAATGGAGTAAGACCAGATCAGATTGAGAACAGGCAAAGGACAATTGTTAGGATGGAAGCAGTAAGAAATCCAGAAGTGTTGTCAGTACCAGTGACGATTGGTCCAGTAGTTCCATTATATAGTGATGGACAGAGTGTTGCAGGAGTACATGCTTTGGCGGTCCCAGAAGTGACTAGGACTAATGAAAGAAGTAGTGGAAGTAACAGTGCAAATGTGAGCATAGATTCGAGACATGAAGAACAATTGATTGATGTTTCAGGGAGAAATGAGACACCAAAAAGGGTTGTGTATCAGGAACCTAGGAGATTAATACGGACTGAAGAGAGATGAAATACTCAAGCATCTGCTAAACTTAGAAGTGAGTCAGGTGAAGAAGATGTACAATGATCAATGGGTCCATCGCCAGAAGAATTAGATCAGTGGATTCGAGATATAGCTCCTGGTTGTAGTAGTCAGAGTAAGGATGATTGTGTTGATGTGGCTAAATTAAAAGGAGTACTAGAAGAAATGATTACAGGTACAATTAGCCCAGAGAGATTGAGTAAATTTCAAGATGATGAGTTGTTGTTTCTATGTAAGACTATTACTCGAAGAGCGAGAAATTTGCATGAGACATTTGTAGAGATAGCACAAGAGTATCGAATAGACATTGAGAAATAAAAAGTATTACAAAAGACATATAGATTAGATTTTGCAGACAGAGATTTGGAAAATTTAAATGTTTCAGGGAAGCGATTGCAAATTAAAGAGTTGATTAGCACACTGAAGCGTTGGGGTGAATTGGACAAGTGGAAAGGAAGATGGGCTAAAAAGAAAAAAGATGAAAATGTCAAAGCGAATGTTGCTTTTCCATCGTATCCTTTGAGAGAGCCAGAGAAAAAGACAGAATCAGATGATGCTGTTGGGGCTTATCCAATAAGAGAAGTACCAGGAGGTGGTTATGTCCATGTTCCATGGTCAAGACAGGACATTTTGTCATTTACGAATGATTTTCCGAGATTGAGAGAAAAGCCTGTTGAATGGTACAGACAAGTTGAGAGGTTTGTGAAAGTATCAAAAGTTTTGTGGGTTGATTTAGAGGGTCTTTTTGATATAGTAGTTCCAGCTGACTTGTGGATTGAGTGCAAAATTGCTGTAGATTGGCCAAATAAAGAATACCCAAGAGATCCTAAAACAGGAGCACCTTCTGATGAAGTTATGAAAAAATATAATCAGGTTATTACATACCTGAAAGGGAAGATTTCGCCAAAAGAAACAGATTGGGTGAAGATTGATAGAACGTCTCAGGAACTGAAATAATCAGTGCAAGCTTATTATGAAAGGCTTCTTCAAGTGTTTAAGCAGTTTAGTGGTATAGAAAATATCACTGAAAAAGATATGGGACATTTTGTATATCGTTTTGTTTATGGCTTGAGACCAGAAATAAGTGCCATGATTCAACAACATTTAATATGTTGGCAGAGTAAATCAGTTGATGAGATTCTTCATTATGCGAAATATTGTGGAGATGACATAGAGATGAGACATAAGAAATTAAAGGAGAAATTGATGTTAGCACAAATGAGAGCGGCTAAGAAAGGAGGATATCTGAACGGAGATGCGACTGATGATGGTCAGACTACAACTGGTATGAAAGGTTTAGTTTCAAATGGTAATACCGTGACACAAATGGTTCCTATGGGTCAAGGAAGAGGTAGAGGTAATTTTGTGAATATGGAAGATTTAAAACAAAAACGTCCTTGTTTTAATTGTGGCAAGTTTGGACATTGGCGTCGTGAGTGTAAGGTGGTGTTGAATAATGATGGGAACGTAGGTTCATTTGATCAGGGGCAAGAGCAGACGCAGAGTCAAAATCAGAACTATTAAGTGCAGATGAGTCAGGTGCAGAATCAGCAAGTGCAGATGACAAACAGGGGACAGAATTTGCAAATTCCATAAGCTCCGATGCCTAATAATAATAATGTGAATGGTCAAATGCAAAGACAAAGTGTAAATACTGGTTTGCCTACAAATGCTCAAACAAATTCAAATGTGCAGGTTGTTTCACAGTATGTTTTGCAGACAGATGGGAGTGATTTGGATTCATCACAATGACGGTGCCTGAGGGGGGAGGAAGAGTGCGTTCTTGGCGCATCTCTTTTGGTAGATCAGTCGGGTCCATATGTGGATGGCGAGGTTGATGGTAATGCAATTACTTTCCTCATAGATGCTGGTGCTACCCGTTCCACTGTGAGAACTGTGGAAATTCCAAACCTACCCCTCTCAGGAGAAAATATTCAAGTTGTTGGAGTATCAAATAAACTTATTAAAACACCAATAACTAAGCCAATGAAAGTTCAAATTGGAAATTTCAAGGAATTACACAAATTTGTTGTGTGTGATTCAAGTCCTGTTAATTTATTAGGTAGGGATCTGTTGTGTAAAATGAATTGTTCCATTTACTGTACACCGGATGGAATAGCATTTCACACAAAAGATGAAGATGTGGTCTTTAAAATGCTGAATCAAGGGACAGAAGTGAATGAGTTGTACCCATTGCTCACAGAGAATGATTTGCCTGTTGAGTTGAGAAAAACGGTGTTGTCTGATGTGTGGGATTTTTCTGGGAAAGATATTGGTCTGATGAAAGGAGTTGCTCTGATTCAGATTACGGTCAAACCTAATGCAGAGTTTCCGAGAACCCCACAATACAAAATGAGTCCTGATATTATTGCAGGAGTGACATCAGTGATAGACATGCTGATTGAACAAGGAATTTTGAGAGAGATATTAAGAAGTCCATGCAATTCACTTATAATGGGAATTCTCAAGCCTAATGGGAAATACAGGATCGTACAGGACCTGAGAAAGGTTAACCAAATAGTTATACCTTGTTGTCCTATAGTACCAAATCCAGCAGTGATCCTATATCAAATTCCATGTGACGCAGAATGGTTCACTGTGATCGATCTGTGTCAGGCGTTTTTCTGGATACCTTTACATCCGGAGAGCCAATATTTATTTGCATTCCGGGTCGGAAACCGTGTTTTGGCATGGTGCCGAGTTCCTCAAGGGTATACAGAGAGTCTCTCAATTTTCAATCAGATATTGAAGAAGTGTTTGGAGTCATTGGTCATGCCCAAAAATTCAGTTTTAGTCCAGTATATTGACGATTTACTAGTGGCGTCAAGGACTAGAGAAGATTGTGTGACAGATACGATTGCTTTGCTGAATCATTTGGCAGTGGGTGGTGATAAAGTGTCACCGACAAAATTACAATTTTGTAAGACTGAAGTGCTTTATCTTGGACATATCATTGAAAAAGGAATTCGAAAAGTTTCTCAAGATCGAATAAATGCTATCATGCGAATGAATCCACCAAAAACACAGAAAGAGGTTCGAATGTTTTGGGAATGGTTGGTTACTGCAGACAGTGGATTATGAATTTTTCACTGATTGCAAAACCACTTCAGAGACTGACACACAAAGATGTGAGAGATCCAATACATCTGGATGAGGAATGCATGAAGACGTTTCTAGAGTTGCGAGACAGTCTATGTCGAGCACCAGCATTAGGAATGCCGGATTTTGAAAAGGAATTTGCGTTGTTTTGCAATGAGCGTGAGGGTTGCGCACTCTCAGTTCTAACGCAAACGCACGGGACAGCGCGAAAACCTGTGGCATATTTTTCTGCTACTTTGGATCCTGTCGCTGCAGCATTACCAGGATGTTTGAAAGCAGTTGCTGCTACTTGTGTGAGTCTTGAACAAAGTGAGTTAATTGTTATGGGACATCCATTGAAAGTGTTTGTTCCACACTCAGTTGAGATTCTGTTAACGGGCACTCGAACACAACATTTGATGAGAAGCCGCTTGACAAAATATGAACAAGTGATTCTAGGTGCTGAAAATGTGACAGTAATGAGGTGTACTAGTATTTCAAATCCAGCCACGTTATTGCCAACTCCAGATTGTGAGGAAGTTCTTGATGAAGTGGATCATGATTGCCTGGATGTGACAGAATTGTGCTCAAAACCAAGGTCTGCTATAAAAGATACACAGCTTCCTGAATCTGATGTGGTTCTGTTTGTGGATGGCTCATGTTTGAGAGATTCAGAGGGTTGCTTGAGAGCTGCCTATGCAATTTGCACAGTAGCAAATGTGATTAAAGCATTGTGGTTGAAAGGAGTGAGTTCTGTACAAGTGGCTGAATTAAAAGCTCTCACTCGAGCTTGCATTTTATCAAGACAAATGAGGGTTACAATCTTTACGGATAGTCAATACGGCTTTGGTGTCATACATGACTTTGGGCAATTGTGGTACCAACATGGATTTTTGACCTCTTCGGGTTCACCGATCAGAAACAGAGAGTGTGTAAAAGATCTACTGATGGCATTACAATTGCCGGCACAAATTGGGGTGGTGAAGTGTAGTGCACATCGATCTGGTTGTGAGTACATCACACTAGGTAATAGATATGCGGACGAAATTGCAAAATGTTGTGCTTTAAATACATATTCGATTAATGTAGAACTATCAGTAAATGAGCAAACTGAACAAACAGAATGCAAAGTATTGTTCACATCTGTTGAGACTTGGGATGAAGTGAGAGACCTACAAGAAGAGGCAAGTGACTCTGAAAAAGAAGGGTGGATTAAATTGGGATGCACACGCAGGTCAGATGATGAGGTCTGGGTATACACTGATGGAAGAATAGTAATGCCAGACAGTCTTCTTTCTCAGATGGCTAGAGTCCATCATGGGCCGAAGCATATTGGAAGAGATGCAATGATTAGGTTGTTTCAACAGACATGGTTTAATCCCAAATTCAGAGTGATTGCAGAAAGTCTCTGTCAGAGATGCATAGTTTGTCAGAAACAAAACCCAGGAAGAAAGACAGTGGTTAGCATGGGACGAATTGGGAAAGCAGCTGGTCCATTTACCAGAATGCAGCTAGACTTTATTGAGATGCCCCCTTGCAATGGATTAAAATATGTCCTTGTGGTTGTTTGCTTGTTTTCTCGTTGGGTTGAAGCATATCCAACAAGACGTTATGATAGCTTGACAATTGCTAAATTGCTTCATAGAGAGATTATTCCTAGATTCGGTTTTCCAGTCTCGTTGGAATCAGATAGAGGGACGCATTTTAATAATGAAATAATTTGGATGCTTTGTGCAGCATTACAGATTGAGCAAAAATCACACTGTGCATACAGACCTGAGGCTTCAGGTGTAGTTGAACAGGTTAATGGCACAATAAAATCAAGATTGCCTAAAGTTTGTGCTTCCACAACATTGAAATGGCCTGATGCTTCACCATTAGTGTTAATGAGCCTAAGAAGTATCCCAGACAAGAAAACTGGATTGTCTCCCCACGAAATTATTATGGGCAGGGCTATGAGACAGCCAACAGTTCCAGCAAATCAACTGATGAACATTACTGATGTCTTGGTACTGGATTATTGTAAAGGATTGGCTGATGTGGTACGTTCTGTGTCTCCCCAGGTTGAAGAAGTTGCGACAACAGCTCAACAAGAACAAGGCCACGATCTAGGGACTGGGTTGTGGTGAAGAAGCATGTCAGAAAGTCCTGGTTAGAACCTCGCTGGCATGGCCCTCAGCAGATCATACTGGTGACTACGACAGCTGTCAAGTGTGCTGGTCTGTTGAATTGGATTCACGCAAGTCACACAAGAAAAGTCCCAAGTCCACTGAAAACGAAGAAACTGCTGAAGAAGAGAGACGTGAACAAAGAAATGTTCTAGAGCAGGTTGAAGTTGGAGTAGAGTGGGCACAAGTTACTGGGACTAGTGAAGATAACACTGTCGCTGTCAATGGTGAGAACAGAGTGATTCCTTCAGCTCCTGCAGTTGCCAGAGACAAGAGAAAGAGGAACTCATCTGAAGAAAGTTCAGAAACGAATGAAAATGGAAAACGGGCAAAGAAGGGAGACAAGTGGCCAAAAGGAGTGAAAAAGCTGAAATAGACTGTCAATAGCAAGGTTCCTGAAACAATACTTGAAGTATCGAGTCAATCAGAACAAAGTGAAACAGAAGAAGAGAATCAAGTATGAAGAACAAAGAGAGTGAAAGTGCCGAGCAAGAAATACTCAGCACCAGAATGGACTTATGTGGTTGTAGGTGCAAATGAAAGTGTTTCAAATAATGATTGGGAAAAAGAATTTCTAAAATTCTGTGTGAAGAAGGACAATTCTTTCAAGCCACCCTATGTGAACTGCTAATTTGAAGAGGGTGATCAAAAAGAGAGAGGAGATTTATGTGATGAATTTCCAGAAAAAGGTTTCCGAAGCTGTGGATTTTGGATTTTGAAGAAGAGCTCAAGGCTCAGATCTTTGTTGTGGAGTGCACAAACTAAATTAAGCCTAGTGAAATTACTAATTATTTTTGAGTAAAAGTTTTAGTTAGGATTTTTGTCTATTTTTTTCTTTTTACATAATTTTTTGAAGATGATTAGAACTGAGACTGGTGAACAGAATCAGGGAATATGTAGGCGAAAATGCTTCAATGTTTGTGTTTTCTGTGTTTTATTAACAATGTCTGTATGGTTGATTTTAACATTTGTAATACCTCGCTTTATGTTGATTAATATAGTGAATACTACTACTAATAATAATGAGCATGTGACTTTGGTTACTAAAAATGTTCTGAAACAAGATTCTGAGACTAATATGAAAGAAATAACCGGTAGTGTCTTACATTTGGATAAATCTATTAGTGATTATTTGTTAATCGTCTTTACAAAATTACTTTATGAATATGTGGACACAATGGATGCGAGAGATTGTTATGTGTGCATGCAATTACCTACGTCTGTGTCTGAGGGTGTAACTTACCACCATTTGCCACTAACATATGGTATATCGTGTAGTGTACTAACCAGTCTATTTTATGCTAAAGAGCCGTTTCAATATTTTTATTCAAATTATGATTTAGTATTTTCAGAAATTCCTATTAGAAAGAATATGAATATAGTTTATAGTGCTAGAGATGCAGAATATTTGGGAGAGTTTTTTCATACTATCAAAACAATAGATACAGTTTATGCACATAGACATAATTTAACCTGTAGGTTAAGTAGTGTAGAGATTGATTTTATAAATTCTGTAGAGGATAGACGTAGAGAGTTTAAACGCAGGGCTGCTGAACAAAAGAGTAAAGAGCCTCCATGGGCACATAAAAAAGGAAATTATCAGAAGACTGAGACTTTTGCTGCAATGGCTCTGGATTGGCCCCACAGGGGAAAGCTTTGCATACTAAGGCAGAAAACAGATTATAATAACCATTTCATTGGTTCCAGTGAATGTGAACACACTTTCTTAATTACTGGTGGTTGGGGATTAAAGGGTGGTACAGCTCCTGTTTACCCTGGGGTATATTTCATATGTGGTAAAAATGCCTACTATAGGTTGCCACCACATTGGTATGGATGTTGTTATATGGGAATTGTCTTTCCTAAAATGTATCATGTGAATGATGAACAAGGAACCAATGAAAAGCAACTAACACGAAGAAAAAGGGGTTTGAGTGCTGCTGAAATAATTGGGGATATATTTGGTGCATAGATACCTTCAGTTGGGGTTATTCTAAATTCACAGAAAATTCGAAAATTGTCTACAGTGGTTGATCGTTTATCAACGGATACCGCTGGAGGGTTTCTGATGGTTGATACTGAAATGGTTGCTATGAGGACCATGGTTTTAGAAAATAGACTTGCCTTCAATCAATCAATCAGGTGTTTGTTGAGCGTGTCTACTCACCTGTAAGGGTCTCAAGGGGCTGGGGGTGGGGAGGGTGCAGGTTCCAGTCCATCAAGGAGGGGGTCTGTCGAAGAGCCAGGTTTTGAGGTTTCTTGCGAAGATGGGGAGCGATGTTGTCTGTCTGAGGTGGAGCGGAAGGGCGTTCCAGGCTCTGGCCGCGAGGAAGGAGAAGGAGCGGCCACCCGATCTGGTCTTTTTGGTGCGGGGGACCACGGCGTAGGAGAGCTGGGCTGATCGTAGGGTCCTTTGGGGTGCGTGGAATTTGAGTCGGCTGTTCAGGTATGCTGGTCCGGTGTCGTGGAGGGCCTTGTGTGCGTGGGTGAGCATCTTGAAGGTGACTCTAGCCTTGATGGGGAGCCAGTGGAGTGTGCGCAGGTGCTGGGAGATGTGGCAGTGTCTTGGCAGGTTGAGGACCAGTCTTGCGGCAGCGTTCTGGATGTTCTGTAGCTTGCGGGTGAGGTTTTTGTTTATTCCAGCGTAGAGTGCGTTGCCGTAGTCGAGTCTGCTGGTGACCAGGGCGTGAGTGACAGTCTTTCTGTGTTTGAGGGGGATCCATTTGAAGGTCTTACATAGGAGGCGGAGGGTGTGGAAGCAGGAGGACGAGACGGAGTTGATCTGGCGGTTCATTTTGAGCTCGGAGTCCAGGATGATTCCCAGGTTGCGTGCGTAGTCCGTGGGGGTGGGTGGGCTTCCGAGGGTGGGGGGCCACCAGGTGTCGTTCCAGGCGTCGGGGTTTGGCCCATGATGAGTACTTCTGTTTTGTTGGTGTTTAGTTGTAGGCAGCTGTTTTTCATCCATTTGGCGACGGCTTCCATGCCTTCTCGAAAGTTGTGTCTGGCGGTGTTGGGTTCTTTGGGCAGGGAGAGGATGAGTTGGGTATCGTCTGCACATGACACAATGTTGAGTCCGTAGGTTCTGACGATGGGGGCGAGCGGAGCTATGTAGACGTTGAAGAGCGTAGGGCTGAGGGAGGACCCCTGGGGGACTCCGCAAGTGATTGGTGTAGGGTCTGAGAGGAAAGAGGGGAGACTGACCCGCTGAGTTCTGCCGGAGAGGAAGGAGTCTGCGTATTAGGGTGCGGTGAGAGACTGTGTCGAACGCCGCTGAGAGGTCGAGGAGGATGAGGGCTACTGTTTCTCCTTCGTCCAGTAGGGTGCAGATGTCGTCTGTTGCGGCGAGGAGGGCGGTTTCCGTACTGTGGTTTTTTCTGAAGCCGGATTGGGAGGAGTCGAGGATGTTGTGCTCTTCGATGAATGTGGCGAGTTGGCTGTTGATGACTTTCTCGATGACTTTTGCTGGGAACGGGAGCAGGGAGATGGGTCTGTAGTTTCTGAGGTCGGTGGGGTCCGCCGAGAGTTTCTTCAGGAGGGGGTTGACCTCGGCGTGTTTCCAGTCGTCGGGGAATGAGGTGGTCACCAGGGAGCGGTTGATGGTGTGGCGGAGCATGGGTGCGATGGTGTCGGCGGCTCTGTTGAAGATGTGGTGGGGGCAGGGGTCCGTGGGGGCCCCGGAGTAGATAGACTTCATTGTCTTCAGTGTGTCTTCGGTGGTGAGGGCTGTCCAGTTGTTAATCGCTGGCTTCAGGGTGTCGGGGGTGGTTGGTGAGGGTTCAGTGTGTTGGTTGTCTTCGTCGAAGTTGTCGTAGCTGCTCTTGATTTTGTGGTGGAAAAAGGTGCTGAGTTTGTCGCAGAGGTCTTGTGAGGGAGGGATGTCAGTAGACTCACTGGTGGGTTGGGAGAACTCCTTGATGATGTTGAAGAGTTCTTTGCTGTTGTGCGCGTGTGTGGAGATTCTGTCTTCTATCGTTTTTTTCCTCGTTTTTCCGATGAGTTGGTGGTGGGCGTCGGTGGCAGCTCTGAAGTTGTTGTGGGCTTCCGTGTTCCTCCAGGCCTTTTCGAGGTGGCGGCAAGTGCGTCTGGACTCTCGAAGTTCGTTGGTAAACCATCTCGCTTTCTTGGCGTGGGTGTTGTTGTTTTTCTTGAGGGGGGCTATGGTGTTGGCGCTGTTGGAGATCCATCTGTGCAGGGTTCGGGTTGCGGTGTTGGGGCCGCCGTTTTCCGCGATGGTTGGGGTGGAGTTTCTGAGTGAGGAGGTGAGCTGGTCGTCGGTGATTCTGGTCCAGTTTCTTCGTGGGAGCAGGTGCTGGTGTCTGTGGATGGTGGGTGTTCTGAAGGTGAAGTGGACCCATCGATGGTCAGTCAATGGGAGTTCGGTGGTGTGGCTGAAGGTGATGGAGTTTCCTGTTGTGAAGAGGGGGTCGAGGGTGTGTCCTGCTGAGTGCGTGGATTCGGTCACGATCTGGCGGAGTCCAATGTTGTGAAGGTTGTCCAGGTGGGATGTGGTGTTGGGGTCCAGTTGGTTGTCGAGGTGGAAGTTGAGGTCTCCCAGCAGGGTGTAGTTGGTGGATGCGATGGCATGCGGGGAGATGATGTCCGTGATGGAGTTGGCGAAAGGTCCGCGGGGTCCAGGGGGTCGGTAGATGAGGGTTCCTCGAAAGCTACCTCGAGGAGAACAACATCCTGGACCCTTCCCAGTCCGGCTTCCGCAGCAACCACAGCACCGAAACCGCCCTCATCGCCGCCACCGATGACATCAGGACCCTGCTAGACAACGGAGAAACAGCAGCCCTCATCCTCCTGGACCTATCAGCCGCCTTCGACACGGTCTGCCACCACACACTACGAACACGCCTTCACGACGCCGGGATCCAAGAGAAGGCCCTGGACTGGACCACATCCTTCCTTTCCGGCAGAACACAAAGCGTCCGCCTCGCCCCCTTCCGATCCAAGGCCACCAAGATCATCTGCGGCGTACCCCAAGGCTCCTCCCTCAGCCCAACGCTGTTCAACATCTACATGGCACCCCTCGCCCACGTCGCCCGACAGCACAACCTCAACATCATCTCCTACGCCGACGACACCCAGCTGATCCTCTCCCTCACCAAAGACCCTCACACCGCCAAAGCCCACCTCCACGAAGGAATGAAGGCCGTCGCCGAATGGATGAGGACCAGCCGCCTGAAGCTGAACTTGGACAAGACGGAGGTCCTCATCCTTGGTTCCAACCCTTCAGCCTGGGACGACTCCTGGTGGCCAACATCACTGGGAACAGCCCCGCCACCCACCGACCACGTACGCAACCTAGGGGTCATCCTCGACCCCACCCTCTCCATGACTAAGCAGGTCAACGCCGTTTCCTCATCCTGCTTCAACATCCTCCGAATGCTCCGCAGGATCTTCAAGTGGATCCCCACCGAAACAAGAAAAACAGTCACCCAGGCCCTCGTCACCAGCAGGCTGGACTACGGAAACGCCCCTCTACGCAGGAACGACGGCTAAGCTCCTGAGACGGCTGCAACGCATCCAGAACGCCTCTGCACGTCTTATCCTCGACATCCCCCAACGCAGCCACATCACACCCCACCTGAGAGACCTGCACTAGCTCCCTGTCAACAAGAGGATAACCTTCAAGCTCCTCACCCACGCACACAAAGCACTCCACAACTCCGGACCAGCCTACCTCAACAGACGACTCAGCTTCTACACCCCCACCCGCCAGCTCCGCTCGACCAGCCTCGCCCTCGCCACAGTCCCCCGCATCCGGAAAACGACCGCCGGCGGCAGATCCTTCTCCCACCTCGCCGCCAAGACCTGGAACACCCTCCCCACCAACCTCCGACAGACCCAAGACCTACTGGCCTTCAGAAGACTCCTCAAGACCTGGCTCTTCGATCAGTAGCAGCACCACCCCCCTCTTCCCCCAGCGCCTTGAGACCCTCGCGGGTATGTAGTGCGCTTTATAAGTGACATGATTGATTGATTGATTGATAGGGCTAGCCAGTATCTTGAAGTGAAGGTTTTCCATCAGGTCTGTGGGCTCGTCGGGGAGTGTGCTCAGGCGGTGGGTGGATTTGTGGACGATGGTGATTCCTCCTCCCGTGCAGGTGGGGCGGTCCTTCCTGGATATCTTGTATCCTTGGGGAATGGCGATGTCCGGTGCCGAGGTGGAGTTGGTCCAGGTTTCGGTGACGAACGCTACGTCCAGGATGGTGCTGTCGAGGAGGTCCCAGATTTCGGTGGCGTGTTTGCGGAGGGATCGGACGTTGAGGAGGATGCATTGCAGGGTCTTCAGTTCGGTTGTGTTCTTGTGGGCGGGTTGTGCTGGGTCCGTGTTCTTGGCGGTGCTGTAGGTGTGCCGGCAGCGGTGACAGCTGAAGGGTCCGTGGGTGTTGGCCGGTGACGCTAGCTTGCAGTTGTTGTTGCGGCCTGGGTTGAGTGCGTGGAGTGCCGCTGGGTCGTAGCGTTGGCGGTGCGGAGGTCCAGGGTTCCTGGCGCTGGTCGCGGTCAGGTCGCAGACGGGCGCATACGGGCTTGCCTTTGGTGCGCCAGCGGCGCGGCCGCTCAGCGGCCGCCATTAAGTAGGGGTTGTGGAGGGCTGGACAGCTGGGGGGTGGGAGCGGGGAGGGGAACTGGAATGGGCCGGTCGTGCAGGGGGGGAGGGGCCGCGGGGGCAGTAGCCGCGGGGAAAAAAATGGGCGGAGAAGGGCAGAAAAAAAGAGGAAAGAGTGGAATAGGGCAGAAAAAGTGCAAGAAAAGTGGAGGAAAGACAGAAGGAGAGTGAAAGGGGGAGATTGAAATGAGGGAAAAGCGAGTGAAAACGGAGGAAAGACACATAAGGAGAGTGAAAGGGGGAGATTGAAATGAGGGGAAAACGAGTGAAAACGGAGGAAAGACACAGAAGGAGAGTGAAAGGGAGAGATTGAAATGAGGGAAAAGCGAGTGAAAATGGAGGAAAGACACAGAAGGAGAGTGAAAGGGAGAGATCGAAATGAGGGAAAATCGAGTGAAAACGGAGGAAAAACACAGAAGGAGAGTGAAAGGGGGAGATTGAAATGAGGGAAAAACGAGTGAAAACGGAGAGAAAAAGCGGAGCGAGAGAAAGGAGACAGAGGTCCACTGGACCACCAGGGATGAGGCACAGGTAAAACCTGCGGGTGGAGGAGGGCCTCGAACACCAACACTCGAGAGTGCAGGGGCTCGGGGGAAGGCCTCACTTAATGGTGGAGCTGCGAGGAAGGGAGAGCAATTTCACTGACAATGAGTCAGTGGTCTTGCTCGCCTGTCCCTGCAGCGGCGGCCATTAAGTAGGGGTCGGGGAGGGCTGGACAGCTGGGAGGCGGGAGCTGGGAGGGGAACTGGAATGGGCCGGTCGTGCAGGGGGGAGGGGCCACGGGGGTAGCAGCGGCGGGGAAAAAAACGGGCAGAAAAGGGCCAAAAAAAGAGGAAAGAGTGGAATAGGGCAGAAAAAGTGCAAGAAAAGTGGAGGAAAGACACAGAAGGAGAGTGAAAGGGGGAGATTGAAATGAGGGAAAAACAAGTGAAAACAGAGGAAAGACACAGAAGGAGAGTGAAAGGGGGAGATTGAAATGAGGGAAAAACAAGTGAAAACGGAGAAAAGACACAGAAGGAGAGTGAAAGGGGGAGATTGAAATGAGGGAAAAGCGAGTGAAAACGGAGGAAAGACACAGAAGGAGAATGAAAGGGGGAGATTGAAATGAGGGAAAAACGAGTGAAAACGGAGGAAAGACATAGAAGGAGAGTGAAAGGGGGAGATTGAAATGAGGGAAAAATTTGTGAAAACGGAGGAAAGACACAGAAGGAGAGTGAAAGGGGGAGATTGAAATGAGGGAAAGACGAGTGAAAACGGAGAGAAAAATCAGAGCGAGAGAAAGGAGACAGAGGTCCACTGGACCACCAGGGATGAGGCGCAGGTAAAACCTGCGGGTGGAGGAGGGCCTCAATCACCAACACTCGAGAGTGCAGGGGCTCGGGGGAAGGCCTCACTTAATGGTGGAGCTGCGAGGGAGGGAGAGCAATTTCACTGACAATGAGTCAATGGTCTTGCTCGCCTGTCCCCGCAGCGGCCGCCTTTAAGTAGGGGTCGGGGAGGGCTGGACAGCTGGGAGGCGGGAGCTGGGAGGGGAACTGGAATGGGCCGGTCGTGCAGGGGGGGAGGGGCCATGGGGGCAGCAGCGGCGGGGGAAAAAACAGGCGGAAAAGGGCCGAAAAAAAGAGGAAAGAGTGGAATAGGGCAGAAAAAGTGCAAGAAAAGTGGAGGAAAGACACAGAAGGAGAGTGAAAGGGGGAGATTGAAATGAGGGAAAAACGAGTGAAAGCAGAGGAAAGACACAGAAGGAGAGTGAAAGGGGGAGATTGAAATGAGGGAAAAATGAGTGAAAACGGAGAAAAGACACAGAAGGAGAGTGAAAGGGGGAGATTGAAATGAGGGAAAAGCGAGTGAAAACGGAGGAAAGACACAGAAGGAGAGTGAAAGGGGGAGATTGAAATGAGGGAAAAGCGAGTGAAAACGGAGGAAAGACACAGAAGGAGAGTGAAAGGGGGAGATTGAAATGAGGGAAAGACGAGTGAAAACGGAGAGAAAAATCAGAGCGAGAGAAAGGAGACAGAGGTCCACTGGACCACCAGGGATGAGGCGCAGGTAAAACCTGCGGGTGGAGGAGGGCCTCGATCACCAACACTCGAGAGTGCAGGGGCTCGGGGGAAGGCCTCACTTAATGGTGGAGCTGCGAGGGAGGGAGAGCAATTTCACTGACAATGAGTCAGTGGTCTTGCTCGCCTGTCCCCGCAGCGGCCGCCATTAAGTAGGGGTCGGGGAGGGCTGGACAGCTAGGAGGCGGGAGCGGGGAGGGGAACTGGAATGGGCCTGTCGTGCAGGGGGAGGGGCCGCGGGGGCAGCAGTGGCGGGGAAAAAACGGGCGTAAAAGGGCCGAAAAAAAGAGGAAAGAGTGGAATAGGGCAGAAAAAGTGCAAGGAAAGTGGAGGAAAGACACAGAAGGAGAGTGAAAGGGGGGATTGAAATGAGGGAAAAGCTAGTGCAAATGGAGGAAAGACACAGAAAGAGAGTGAAAGGGGGAGATTGAAATGAGGGAAAAACGAGTGAAAATGGAGGAAAGACACAAAAGGAGAGTGAAAGGGGGAGATTGAAATGAGGGAAAAATGAGTGAAAATGGAGGAAAGACAGAAGAAGAGTAAAAGGGGGAGATTGAAATGAGGGAAAAGCGAGTGAAAACAGAGGAAAGACACAGAAGGAGAGTGAAAGGGGGAGATTGAAATGGGGAAAAACGAGTGAAAACGGAGGAAAGACACAGAAGGAGAGTGAAAGGGGGAGATTGAAATGAGGGAAAAACGAGTGAAAACGGAGAGAAAAAGCGGAGCGAGAGAAAGGAGACAGAGGTCCACTGGACCACCAGGGATGAGGCGCAGGTAAAACCTGCGGGTGGAGGAGGGCCTCGAACACCAACACTCGAGAGTGCAGGGGCTCGGGGGAAGGCCTCACTTAATGGTGGAGCTACGTGGGAGGGAGAGCAATTTCACTGACAATGAGTCAGTGGTCTTGCTCGCCTGTCCCCGCGGTGGCCGCCATTAAGTAGGGGTCGGGGAGGGCTGGACAGCTGGAGGCAGGAGCGGGGAGGGGATCTGGAATGGGCTGGTCGTGCAGGGGGGAGGGGCCGCTGGGGCAGCAGCGGCGGGGAAAAAAACGAGCGGAAAAGGGCCAAAAAAAAGAGGAAAGAGTGGAATAGGGCAGAAAAAGTGCAAGAAAGGTGGAGGAAAGACACAGAAGGAGAGTGAAAGGGGAGATTGAAATGAGGGAAAAGCGAGTGAAACGGAGGAAAGACACAGAAGGAGAGTGAAAGGGAGATTGAAATGAGGGAAAAACAAGTGAAAATGGAGGAAAGACACAAAAGGAGAGTGAAAGGGGGAGATTGAAATGAGGGAAAAGCGAGTGAAAATGGATGAAAGACACAGAAGGAGAGTGAAAGGGGGAGATTGAAATGAGGGAAAAACTAGTGTAAACGGAGGAAAGACACAGAAGGAGAGTGAAAGGGTGAGATTTAAATGAGGGAAAAGCGAGTGAAAACGGAGGAAAGACACAGAAGGAGAGTGAAAGGGAGAGATTGAAATGAGGGAAAAGCGAGTGAAAATGGAGGAAAGACACAGAAGGATAGTGAAAGGGGGAGATTGAAATGAGGGAAAAAACGAGTGAAAACGGAGGAAAGACACAGAAGGAGAGTGAAAGGGGGAGATTGAAATGATGGAAAACGAGTGAAAACGGAGAGAAAAAGCAGAGCGAGAGAAAGGAGACAGAGGTCCACTGGATCACCAGGGATGAGGTGCAGGTAAAACCTGTGGGTGGAGGAGGGTCTTGAACACCAACACTCGAGAGTGCATGGGCTCGGGGGTAGGCCTCACTTAATGGTGGAGTTGCGAGGGAGGGAGAGCAATTTCACTGACAATGAGTCAGTGGTCTTGCTCCCTTAGATGTATTATTGGCAAAAGAACGTGGAGTCTGTAGTATGCTAAAGATTCAACAATGTTGCACTTATATCCCTGATAAGAGTAAGGATTTGGAGGGATATATTAGTAACATTACTCATTTACATGATGATCTGTCAAAACTGAAGGCTGATGGTGCATGGGAGAAAATTGGTAAGAGTATTTCTTCCATAGGTAACTGGTTTTCTGACTTTTCTAATAGCTTATTAGGGAGAATACTAACACCGATAATTGCTATTGCTGCAAGCTTACTAATGATAATACTGCTTTACAAGTGTCACAGGAGTAAGCCTACTGAGGGTAAGCGACGAGCAAGGAAAAGGAAAAGAGAAGAAATAGAAATGGAAGATCGAAAATGGATTTATTATGATGCCTGGAAGGATATAGAGGGTGTAAGGCTGAAACAAATGAGAACTACTGCATTCTGACTGTTCATTATCAGATAGTAATCTGATATGGGTTGGTGTGATGGTTTGGGACACCATCAGATGGGGGATTGATGGAGCATGATTTTTGCTAAAATCCGCTCTGGAAATCCACCCATATGTGTGTTTTAATAAATTACTAACGTGTGTGAAAACTATAATTACTAAAATGTGAAGACTAAATAGGTACGACCGAAAAATGTGCAAGGCTGCACGTATTTCTAAGAGTCAGAATAACACATGTAGAATGGAAGATTTCTCTATAAGGTTACGAATAATAATAGAGCGAGAAGAAATTATTAATTTGCGTGTCTAATATTCATGTTCTTATGTTTCCTGAACTGCAGGAATATTCAAGCACAAACATGAAAATGCTCTTTTATTCTTCGTGAAATTAGAGTAGGCCTACAAAATGTAGAAATTATTTTTCTTTTTTCTCTGACTTTCCTTGCTGAACATGCAGGTCTAAGCAAATGTATTAATTAGGGGATGTGCTTCCGTGCTCCTTTGTTTCTTTCCATGCCGTTTCCTGAAGTCCTTGTAAAGATTAACATTTACATCCTTAAAGAGCGGAGAATAGTACGACTCTTTCCTGTTTAGGCGAGGATTCAGAATGACACTGTTGCAGTGTAGTTACAAAATGTGTAAATTGTAGTTTTCTTCTTCCTCTCTAGGAAGTTGTACAATTTTAGACAAAGACTGTTTAGAGAAATTTGTAAAGTCATCGTTAGGAGTTGTTTTCCTTCTCTAGTTCTGACCAATGAGAATGGCTTGTAGGATTTAGAAGAGTTTCTAACCTATCGTAACAAAGTTGCAAAGTCAGTATAAAGATGCTGGTGGGAAAGTGATCATCAGCTCGTTAACATTCTGGTGACCTGTCCTGCATCCGTGGTATGCTGTATGCTGTGCTGTGCTGATTCCTGATGTGGCCGGCAATACTGACTGCGGAGAACTTATCTCTAGAGACTTTGCACATCATCGGCTGGTGATGCTGCCTACACTATTCTCCTACGGCCGAGGAGATAGTTTTCTTGACTAATTGCACGCTGTGCATTAGTTTTCTCTAAAATTCTGAGAGGTAACTGAACTGTGATTACCCTGATGTTCACTGTTTCTCTCTCCCCTTCTCTTTTCCACCTGAAGTTGATGATTTAGAATTACTCTGCTTATGAAAGCTGTGATTGTTTACCTGTGATATTTGTGAACAAAGTGTACTCTTATGATTTGTATTTGTGTATGACCATTCATATTTCTGAAATAATACCAAAAAGGTACCTAGAAAGAATAGTGTCTGTCGTTATTTCCTGAGTCATTACTTATTTTTAGGATGTAATTTGTCATATTATTAATGCATTTTGTGGTATATTATGGTATAACTATTTCTTCATTACAGGTCATTGTGAAGGAAATAGCTCTCCGATTTCTTTTAGGTCTACCAAAGATCCATTGGAGGACATTTGATATTGCTATTGCTAATAGAAAGGATAATGACCTATGGGCCCGTCATTATAGTATTTAATCTTCCTTAGGTATTGTAAAGGTTGGTGTGGGATATTATATGACCCCCCCCCCCACTTCCGCTGCAGCACCTCTCATAAATAAGCTCCAAAGTGTCAAGCTAGACCATCAAACCATTGGCTCTTCTAGACACCCGTTCACAACATTAACTTCTTTACTCCTCTTTTAATATAATGTTCCACAACCCACACAAACTTGCAGTGTCAACATGGAATAAGAGGCAGACAAAGAGGAACTGTAGTGATAATGATGAAGAAAAGAAATCTGCAGGGAGCAGTCAAATCAAACATAATTATAGCCATTTATATTGGGCCTGCATTAAAAACAGGGGCCTGCATTAAAAACAACCCACCCAATAGGACTGGCCAATCCAATCAATAATACCCAACTTCAAAAGAAATAAAATAATCAACACTGGCAACAACATGATTACTATCAAGGATAATACTCAAGAAAAGGATTCTAAAGCTAAATCCATAAGCCCATGGCCTCTATTGGAAAGTGAACAGATTGCAAGCACTTACATTACTTCCTCAAGCCCTCCCAGAAAGGAATTCGGGGAGAAGTGTATTTCGGCTAGATGGTTTATTTGATGTTGTGTTTGAAATTGTGATGCGGCAACACCCAATTACTGAAATAGAAATCTGCATGCTTGGTTGAAGAACATTTTGGCAGTGCAATGAGTGAGGCATCTCAACCGCGTCTAAAAAATGTAACTTAAAACATCATACCTGTCAAAAGTCACACACTGACAAAACGACGGTATTTAGACAGAATATCGGAAACAGAAATGTAGTGGGACAAAATATTGTGTTAAGAATATTGAGGACAAAATATTTTGATGGTAAGTTTCTATAGGTAAGCAAACTTTTAATATATATAACTCCACATATATGTACCATGACAATATATATATCTTCAAGGTGCATAGATGTGGAGTTCAGAATAGTAAATCTATGCTTACCTTCTCGATATTTTAGTCCTCAATATTTGTCACAGTAAATTATATCCATACAATACTTCTGTTTCCGATATTCTGTTAGTGATCCTGAAATGACAAATCATTAATAGACAACCATACAGAGAACAAGGAAATGTTAACCCATTGCAAATCAGCAATCAGTTTGGTTGAACTTGGCTGCCAGCAGCATTAACTAAAAGTGAAGGATAATTCGAGTTATCCCTCTACCTTCAATAAAGGCATACCTGCATATATGTTCATGAAATGTAGGTTGCTTAATCTCGATAATGCACAAGCCAGAAGTTATCTCCTAGTAGCACCAATTCAACTCCATTATTCTTCCTCTCTTCATAGGTCACTTATAATTTTCCTCAAGTGATACCTGGCTCATGTCAAGATATTTTTCCCACTTTACTCTGTTTCTTTCTGTTTCCTCCATCATCCAAAAGTCAATGTAGAGTTGGGGAGGATCACTCTGTCCATCCTCCTTCCAGGAGCAAAGACAAGGTAAGCGACGAGGAGAAGCCTACATTTAACAGAAGTTAGCACCAGCATCTATCTATCTATCTATCTATCTATCTATCTATCTATCTATCTATCTATCTATCTATCTATGTTATGTTATTTGTAGAGCACATGACTGCCCCGGCAACGGGGCTTCCCAGCACTAGTTTCATCAGAAAGCCACAACTGTGAAAGAGAGACCCAGGAAAAAAGATATATATCTATGGCCGCGTCGGATTCGCGCACCCTCCCGATCACGAGCTGCATGCTAATTGGCTGTCAAGTGGCTGTCAACACTCCAAATCAGGAAGTGTTGGCAGCCATTTTGTCCCTCGGTAGAACCGAGGGACAGAAACAAGTGCGCAAAGCGCAAAGAGGGCAGGGTAGAAACACCCTGACCCCTAGGTCTGCTCAGGGGTCCCACAAGGACCCCTGGGCAGAAAAAGCATTTTTTTTTTAAATCGGCAGGATGCGCTCAGGGTGCGCGGATCCTGCCAATTAGAAAAAACCCAGAAGAAACAAGTGCACAAAACGCACAAAGGGGGCAGGGTAGAAACACCCTGACCCCTAGGTCTGCTCAGGGGTCCCACAAGGACCCCCTGGGCAGAAAAAAGCATTTTTTAAAAACAAATCGGCGGGATGCGCTCAGGGTGCGCAAATCCCGCCGAGCAAAACGAAGCGCGGTCTTCCGCGCTCGTTGTTAATTGGCCCTTGGGTGGGCCAAGTCCCGGGGGCATGGGGGGGTATTTATAATATGTGGGGGGCCTCTAAGGCCCCCAAGCCCCGGGACCACCACCCCCGGGGCTTTAAAAATAAATAGTGCGGGAGGGCTCTTGGCCCTCCCGCAGCCCCGAGGACCACCACCTCCCCGTGGCTTCTTGAAATATTTTTATAAATTTACCTGTGTGGGGGGCTTGAGCCCCCCACACGCCCGAGACCGCCACCTCCCCGGGGCACTAAAAATGTCAATATGGGGGTCCATTACGGACCCCCAGAGCCCCGGGGACCACCACCTCCCCGGGGCTTTGTCAATGGAGGGAGGGGGGCCGTGTCCGCCTCGCACCCATTGAGTCAATGGGAGCCCGCGTACGTGTTGTACGACAGGCTCCCATTGACTTCAATGGGAGTCCGACCGACTCGAGTCCGATGGCATACGTGCGCATCGTACTCGTTCGGTCGGGCTGCCAGAGTCCGAATCGGTCGGAAATCTCTCCAAGTCCGGCTCGGTCGGAGAGATTTCCGGCCCGAATCGGAATCGGCCCCTAAGTCTAAAACACATTAGCAGGAAGCGATGGTGGGGTTTTGTAACCACCTTCAAATAAGGCTCCACAGGTAAACCAGCATTTACAATAGAATGCCCTGACAGAGGGTTTCAAGAGCTCTTTAGCTTCTCTATCAGTTTTGGCTCTTAAGAGATGTTGGGGCAGATTTACAAGAAAGTGACACATCTGTAGAGATGCGTCACTTTCCCTGCGCCACCCTGGGAAACACTTGCGCCACCATGGATGCGCCGTATTTACAATACGATACCAAAGGGGATGATGGACGGAGCGTTAGAACAAATCAAACACTCACCCCCAGTCAACTGATCTGGGTTTAATCCATCATCATTCTTTAGCTCACTCCACCACCCCAGTTCAGACATGGCCATATGCAAATCAGTCTGACCCTGTGCCTCATGGGAACAGTCCAGCCCGAACTGCCAAGCCATGTCTTCCCTGGACCGGAAACAAGCATCCTGGGACGGGTTTCGGGTTCAAAACCCTCATCAGCCAGGCTATCTTGAATCCAGTGGCAAAGTGAATGATGGATTTAACCCAGATCCTTGTGACTGGGGGTGAATGTTTGCATTGTCCAGCATTCCGTCCATCAATTGTTTCTTTTGCATTTGTCGCCCTAAGTGGGAAGGGTATGCCCAGACGTGGGTCCCGTGCTCACTACACCACTGGATTCAAGCTAGCCTGGCTGAAGAAGGGTGATACCCTTAAACCGGTCCTAGGATGCTTGTTTCCGGTCCAGGGAGGACCTGGCTTGGCAGTTCGGGCTGGACTGTTCCCACAAGGAACAGGGTCAAGACTGATTTGCATATGGCTGGGTCCAAACTGGGGTGGTGTGGTGAGCAAAAGAATGATGGATTTAACCCAGATCCTTGTGACTGGGGGTGAATGTTTGCATTGTCCAGCATTCCGTCCATCAATTGTTTCTTTTGTATTTACAATACGGCGCACCATGGTGCAAGGATTGACAGATGCATCAGAAATTCTGACGCATCTGTTGGCCCAAAAGTCACGCATTGCTGGAGTCGTGTCGCAAGCCCGACGCAACTCCAGCAATGCATGGGGAGGCCTATCCTCATTGTGCTGCGTCACTCCTTACGCCTGCTCCAAGCAGGCATACGTTTTTGACGCAGTGGCATCCTAGAAGTGGCGCAGTGAAATCTTGTCGATTTCACTGCGTCACTTCTACGAGACTTTTTTAAGTGGGAACGGCCACCCTGCATACATTATACATGACGAAGGTATAATGTGACGCAGGTCTTTACAATGTGACACATCTCCCTAGATTCGTCACATTGTAAACGGACCGCATTTTTATGCAGCCGCTGCGTCACAAAAAGTGACGCAACGGCGGTGCAAAAATGACATACGGGACTTGTAAATCTACCCGTTGTTTTTTAATCTAGGGTAAATCTTTTTTAGCAATCTTTTCTGAGGACCCATATAGGGTTGGACACCCCAGTTTCTCTAATGAGAATTTAATTAATGTAGCTATGGGATAGTATAGCCCTTGTCCAAGGAAAGACAATCTCTGATAATGGCTAGGTTTAGATCAAGTTCCATACTTGATCAGATTTTGAACCATCTAACTAAGGGTGCAAGGGTCAACCTATCAGAGATGTGCTCCAGCCATAGTTCTTCATGGGCTATAAATGTGGCTACTGACTGGGAAATTGACAATAATCGTCTTATAATGTTATTTTCCACTCTTTGGATCTCTAACCAATCCTTGTAGCCCCATAAATCACCCCCATAAAAAGCGATGGATATGCACTTAGCTTGATAGACTTTAACTATTGCCTGTATGAGCTTAGCCCCCAATCTTTTCACAAAATCAATAACTGAGGCAACAGATCTGGCCAACAGGTTTCTTTTAACCCTTATCTGCGGCATCCAAGAACCCCTCTCATCAAAAATAACCCCCAAATATGGGAAGGTAGAAACTCTAGTCACTACCTGTTTTTCCTCAAAAATTATTTTCTGAAATGTATTATTATAACCAATGGACATTGTGTGGGATTTAGAATATGTAAACCTAGAGTGGTATCAGTTCCTAAGTGAATAGAGGTAAGAGAAAAGAATAATTAGCCATCCAATTAGGGGAATGGTTAAACTAAAGTTTGTCTCCAAAAGAGAGTAAAGTGCTCGTGAGTGGGGGAGAAATCTCCTTTCTGTTCTTGTGCCCTCACACACCCTTACGAGTGTAAAGCATCATCATCGGGCTATGCTCCGCGTGGGGGTGGCGCTGCAGTCCCTCACGGGCCCTACAAGAGGGCTCTCTGCTGGAGATCTTTTCAGGAGATGCCGCAGTTGTGCATGTGGGTGTGTGGGAATGAAGGTGATATAGTGAGTAAGTGATTTTAAAATTACCTGGTAGATACCCAGAGGTTTAATAAGGAGTACTCCAGGTAAGTTAAAAATGGGGCAGGGTTGTAGAGCCTCCTCAAATGAATAAAGGGGGATGAGTTTGTTCCCACCGCTCTCAACCCGCAAGAATAGTGAGTGAAAATTAGGAATGTGAAGTGGTCGACATGTTTCGCGCAATCTGTCGGTCCCTAATGGATCCCTATGCGCTTCTTCAGGACCATAAGAAAAGGTTAGAGATGTAAAAGGAAATGGGTTTCGGGGAAAACACACCCTATAAACCCACCATACCTATCTTAAGGTTTAAGGGACGTCACAGCGTACGAGACACGTCTTATTCGTGTGCTCAAGCTTATAAACCCTCCACGTGGTAGAGTCAGGCCACATCGGCTGGTCGTGCAAATGCGGGGTGATAAGGTGGATCACCCCGATCTGACGTCTCTGCAACCTAACAGTCTGCCTGACAACGCCGGTCGTTGTCAGGCAGACTGTTACCTCTATTCACTTAGGAACTGATACCACTCTAGGTTTACAAGTTGTTCTCGGGAGCATTGGTACAGGACCTACACTTCTTTCTAATTAGCTCCCAGTCCCTCCTCTTTATTGTGTTGGGATTTAGAATAGTCAGTAGTCATGTCTAGAAAGGCCATGAACTCTATGAAGGAATTAAGGAGACGATGAAGGCCAACCACTGCTCTAGCTATCAAAATGGTGTCATCAGCATATATAAGTGCAGGGATAAGCTGCGACCCCCCCCAAGGGATGTCCTTAGGAGTCACACACAGAGATAGGCCTAAGTTGGTGATATATAACGTAAATAAGAGTGGGACTAAAATGCAGTCCTGTCTGACCCCTTTGTACACCTTTAGTGGGGGTGACAGAGACCCATTCTGATTGTATCTGACTACTGCTGTGAGATCCTGATGGAGAGCATGGAGGAAATTAACAATATTGTGATCAAGCCTCAAATCAATCAAAAAAGACCATAATTTAGCTCTATTAACATGGTCATAGGTCAAAGATAAGTCCATGAAAGCGAAATGGACCTGCCCCAATATTGCCACATAATATTTGCCAATTATCAGATAAAGGTTAAGGCATTGATCTAACATACATTTTCCCTGCCTAAATCCATACTGAAGATAGGAAATGACTGCATTTTGTTCCAACCAAACTCACAGTCTGACCAGGATCACCCTGCCCAGTAGCTTAACTATCGAATCTATAAGAGAAATGTGCCTTAACAGCGAGGGTTAAACCTATTCCCCTTTTTGAACACGGGGATAATTACAGAGCTCAACCATAAAGCGAGAGGACCATTTCTCCAGGCGGCAATAAACACGTGTTTAAATTTCCCCCAGACCAAGGGGTCTTGTTGGAATAAATTAGCAGGGACCCTGTCCAGGCCAGGCACCTTATTGGTATTCAGACAGAATATCGAGTTGGAAATGTCGACTTACACAAATATCGAGTTGGAAATATCATGAAACAGAAATATCGACAGCAAGAATATCCTGATCAAGATTATTGAATTTAAGGTAAGAAATATAATTTTCAAAAATATAGAAGTCATTAATATCGTTTGCAAAAATATAGTTGTTTAAAATATAGATTTTTTAATTAGTGTTATGTATTTTAGTTTATATTTTAAATGTATGTTTTTTTGTATAAGTATTGCTTATATTTTTTAATATTTGTGTTAAATTTTTAGTAGTTATCAATTTTATTTTAAGAAAATTTTGCATTTTTAGTTCTGTAGTGGATTGTGGGTTTATAGGGGAATATGGTGGGAAGTCATTTAATTATAATAAATTAATAATTATTTTTTATTTACTAATATTTATTTATGTGAGATTTTATAGTGTTAATTGTGGGAAGTAATATATTTGTAATTAATTATTAATTGGTTGTTAATTAAAATTAATTAATTAATTGGTAGTTAATTATGGTAATTGTGTAATTTGTTTTAGGTGCTGGTTGTAGGTTTTATAGGGGTAAAGGGTGGGAAGTAATTTATTTGTAATTATTTATTAATTTGTTGTTAATTAATATTAATTAAATAATTGGTAATTAATTATGGTAGTTGTATAATTTGTTTTAGGTGTGGGTTGTGGGGTTCATAGAGGTAAAGGGTGGGAAGTAATTGTTGATTAATTAATCATTAGTTGTTAATTTATATTAATTAATTTTTTGAAAATTAATTATGGAAATTGTGTAATTAATTTTAGGTGCGGGTTGTGGGGTTTATAGGGGTAAAGGGTGGGAAGTAATTTATGTTTAATTAATTAATAATTAGTTGTTAATTTATATTAATTTATTGTAAATTAATTATGGAAATTGTGTAATTAATTTTAGGTGCGGGTTGTGGGATGTATAGTGGTATAGGGTGGGAAGTCATTTATGTTTAATTAATTAATAATTAGTTGTTAATTAATATTAATTAATTAAAAATTAAATATGGAAATTGTGTAATTAATTTTAGGTGTGGGTTGTGGGGTTTATAGGGTTAAAGTATGGGAAGTAATTACTGTTTAATTAATTTATAATTAGTTGATCATCAATATTAATTAATTAATTGATATTTAATTAGGTTATTTGTTCATATTTTTTTGTGTGTGGATTTTACTGTTATAGGGGGACAGTGTGGGAGTAAATTAATTTTAATTGCTTTATAATTAGTTGTTAAATACTATTAGTTTTTTAACTGAAATCACTGGAGTGGGAATAGTAATTTTTACCCCTCCGCTATCCAACACTTTGCCTATTGTTGCACTGACTGGAGTGGGAAATTTAAGTTTGAAGATTTTTAAATAGTTTAATGTTTTAATTTATGATAGAATTTTTTTTATTAGATTTTATGTTATTGGTACATATATATTACCTACTGGCAGTCGCCAGTAGGTAGTTATAGTTAGGACCTTGTTTCTATTCAAAAACGTTTTTTCTTTTGCCTATATCTATGGCCCCGTTTGACAAATCTTCGCGAAATTTTCAAAACTAATGGCCCGCTCCGGTCAGCTCCTGTCTTGAAAGTTTCGGGGTGATTCGTCAAGCAGGGGCCGAGAAAAAAGGGGGGTTCCAAAACGCTTTTTCCCCATGAAAATTTCCCTAGGAAACTTTAGACACGGCTACAGCCCGAACTGCTGAATGGAATTACACCAAATTTGGCAAAAAGGTAGCTCTTGGTTCAGAAAGCACTCTTTTTTTTAAATTGTGTAAATCCGTTTAGTAGTTGCTGAGAAATTCAAGAAATAAAAATATCAATATCTGAGCACCAAGGAGGAGTCGCGACTCCTCCCGAGCACGAGCTTCACTCTGATTGGCTGCCAACACTCCAAACCAGGAAGTGTTGGCAGCCATCTTGTGACTCGGTAACCGAGCCACAAGAAAAAGGGGGAAAAAGGTGAAAAATGAAGAAAAGGGGGAAAGGTAGAAACACCCTGACCCCCTAGGCCTGCTCAGGGGTCCCACAAGGACCCCCAGGGCCAAAAAAAGCATTTAAAAAAAAAACAAAATCGGCCGAATTTGCGCTGGGTGCGCAAATCCGGCCGAGAAAACAAAAAAAAACGAAGCGCGGACTCCCGCGCTTTGTTATTGTTAAGCCCCCGGGTGGGCCAGGTCCCGGGGGCAATAAGGAATTATATAGCGGGGGCCTGCGGGGGCCCCCACAGCCCCGGGGACTGCCACCTCCCTGGGGCTTATTATTTATGTGCGGGGGCACGCGGCCCCCTGCAGCCCCAGGGACCGCCACCTCCCCGGGGATTCATTGTAAAAATGCGTGGGGGGCTACTGCCGCCCCACGCTGCCCCGGGACCGCCATCTCCCCGGGGCAATCTTGAGTTATGTGCGGGGGGACTCGCGGGCCCCCCCAAGCCCCAGGGACCGCCACCTCCCCAGGGCTTAAATACATAAACATAGTGTGGGGGGGTTCCTGCCCCCCACACTGCCCCAGGGACCACCACCTCCCCGGGGCAAACTTTATTTATATATGGGGGTCCGTTGCGGACCCCCGAGCCCCAGGGACCACCACCTCCCCGGGGCTATCTTTACCCTGGGAGGAGGGCCGCGCTGGTGGGGCGATGAGGTCCTCTTGTGTCCTGAGGATCTCAGGACTAAAGTGGACTTCATCCCCCAAATAGCAGTGCGCCAGGAGGCGTGTTTGCAGAGTAGTGTAAAAAGGGGGCAAGGCCTCGGACCACTCTCAGCAATCCAGCTGTGTGGGACTTACTGGAGGTACCTGGTGGGTTAGTTGGCCCCCAGGGACCCTCAGTATTCAAGGGGACTTAATCCCTCAACTTAGAACACCCCAGGAGGGGCGTTTGCAGAGTGGTGGAGAAAGGGGGCTTGGCCTGTGTCCAGCTTTCAGCAATCCCACTATCTGGGATATACTGGAGGTATCAGGTAGGCTAATTGGCCCATAAGGACCCCCAGCAGCGAAGGGGACTTTAATCCCCATCCAAGAGTGAGCCAGGAAGTGCGTTTGCAGAGTGGTGGGGAAAGGGGGCGTGGCCTGCTATGACAACATAGCAATTTTACTGTGTGGGACTTACTGGAGATAATAGGAGGAGTATTTGGCCCCCAAGGATGTCCTTGGGGGCCAACTACCCCTCTTGTTACCTCCAGTAAGTCCCACACAATGGGATTGCTAAGACATCTTCGGAGGCCATGCCCCCCTTTCTCCACCACTCTGCAAACGCGCCTCCTGGCAGAGTACGGGATGGGGATGAAGTCCAATTTACTCCTGAGGGACTTTGGGGGCCAAGAAGCCCTCCTGGTACCTCCTGTAAGTCCTACACAGCGGAATTCCTGAGCGCTGCTCGGAACCCCAGCACCCTTTCTCCACCACTCTGTAAACGCGACTAGTAGTTAAAGAAGTGTTTGCAATGTAATAGGTTTCGCATTTGCGAGAGTTAGAGCTATTGGGGATGTAAATGTAAAAGTTTTTTAATAATGTTTTTCGGAGTGGAGTGGATGTACGTTGTATGTAGTGGAATTATGTGGTAAATTGTGCAGTGAAATTATGTGGATACAAAGTATGTGGTATTTATTTTATAGGAATTATGTAGAGTGGGATTATGTGTTAAGGAGAGTAATTATGTGGTATGGTAGTCTGTGTTGTGGAGTGGTAACCTCAGGTTAAGTCTTCCTCATTTCCATAGAAGATAAACTATGAACTAAATGAGACAAAAAAAGAAGGAATCACTGAGGAGCACTTCTGGACCTAGTCAGAGGTATGAGGAGGGCCACTGGAATTATGCGACTGTTTGGCTGCACCAACGTTTGCACAATTATACATTTTCTGCATTAGCCACATAATTCATCATCTGCTGCCTAATCTGCAGATTTGAACAAAAAAAGCCTTGTTTCTAGCGCAAACGGATCAAACGTTACCAAAAATGCAGCGACAAGTGTTACAGCATGGTGGAAGGTCCTTTGTAAACCTAGAATGGTCACCTGTTACTTATTGCTAAATGTGGGTGTTAAATTGGTACTAATGGTGTGCCAGCCACTCTTGCTTCCTTCTGTGCCTTTCTTGCCCCTTTCTGCATTTCTGTTGCTTTTTTCTGCACATTTCTTTCTTTTTCGGCACATCTCTTGCCTCTTTCTGCAAATCTCTTCTACTTTCTGCACCTCTCTTCCCTCTTTCTGCACGTCTTTTGCCTCTTTCTGCACCTCACTTACCTCTTTCTGCACTTCTCTTGCTTCTTTCTACACCTCTGTTGCTTCTTTCAGCAATTCTCTTGCTTGTTTCTGCACCTCTCTTGCGTCTTTCTGAACCTCTGTTGCCTCTTTCTGTACCGCACTTGCTTCTTTCTGCACCCCTCTTGCCTCTTTCTGCACCCCTCTTTTCTCTTTCTGTACCTCTCTTGCCTCTATCTCCACCCCTGTTCCCTCTTTTTGCACCTTCCCTGCCTGTTTCTGCACCTCTCTTGCCTCTTTCTGTACCTCTGTTGCTTCTTTCTGCACTTCTCTTCCTTCTTTCTGCACCCCTCCTGCCTCTTTCTGTGCCTCTCTTGCCTCTTTGTGCACCTCTCCTACCGTTTTCTGCACCCCTCTTGCCTCTTTTTGCACCTCTGTTGGTTCTTTCTGCACTGCTCTAGCTTCTTTCTGCACCTCACTTGCCTCTTTCTGCACTTCTCTTGCTTCTTTCTACACCTCTGTTGCTTATTTCAGCAATTCTCTTGCCTCTTTCTGCACTTCTCTTCCTTCTTTCTGCACCCCTCCAGCCTCTTTCTGTACCTCTCTTGCCTCTTTGTCTACCTCTCCTACCTCTTTCTGCACCTCTCTTGCCTCTTTTTGCACCTCTTGGTTCATTCTGCACTGCTTTTGCTTCTTTTTGCACCTCACTTGCCTCTTTTTGCACTTCTCTTGCTTCTTTCTACACCTCTGTTGTTTCTTTCAGCAATTCTCTTGCCTCTTTCTACACTTCTCTTGGTTGTTTCTGTACCTCTCTTGCGTCTTTCTGCACCTCTGTTGCTTCTTTCTGCACCTCGCTTGCTTCTTTCTGCACTCCTCTTGCCTCTTTCCATACCCCTCTTCCCTCTTTCTGCACCTCTCTTGCCTCTTTTTGCACCCCTGTTCCCTCTTTCTGCACCTTTCCTGTCTGTTTCTGCACCTCTCTTGCCTCTTTCTGTACCTCTGTTGGTTCTTTCTGCACTGCTCTTGCTTCTATCTGCCACTCTTTTGCACATTTCTACACCCCTCTTGCCTCTTTCTGCACCTCTCTTTCCTCTTTCTGCACCTCACTTACCTCTTTCTGCACTTCTCTTGCTTCTTTCCACACCTCTGTTGCTTCTTTCAGCAATTCTCTTGCCTCTTTCTGCACTTCTCTTGCTTGTTTATGCACCTCTCTTGCATCTTTCTGCACTTCTGTTGCCTCTTTCTGTACCTCACTTGCTTCTTTCTGCACCCCTCTTGCCTCTTTCTGCACCCATCTTTTCTCTTTCTGCACCTCTCTTGCCTCTTTCTGTACCTCTGTTGCTTCTTTCTGCACTTCTCTTCCTACTTTCTGCACCCCTCCTGCCTTTTTCTGTACCTCACTTGCCGCTTTCTGCACCTCTCCTACCTTTTTCTGCACCCCTCTTGCCTCACTTGCCTCTGCACTTCTCTTGCTTCTTATACACCTCTGTTACTTCTTTCAGCAATTCTCTTGCCTCTTTCTGCACTTCTCTTGCTTGTTTCTGCACCTCTCTTGCGTCTTTCTGCACCTCTGTTGCTTCTTTCTGCACCTCACTTGCTTCTTTCTGCACTCCTATTGCTTCTTTCTGCACCCCTCTTTCCTCTTTCTGCACCTCTCTTGCCTCTTTTTGCACCCCTGTTCCTTCTTTCTGCACCTTTCCTGTCTGTTTCTGCACCTCTCTTGCCTCTTTCTGTACCTCTGTTGCTTCTTTCTGCACTTTTCTTGCCTCTTTCTGCACCCTTCGAGCCTCTTTCAGCACCTCTGTTGCTTCTTTCTGCAATTCTCTTCCTTTTTTTTGCACGCCTCCTGCCTCTTTCTGTACCTCTCTTGCCTCTTTGTGCACCTCTCATACCTCTTTCTGCACCCCTCCTGTCTCTTTTTGCACCTCTGTTAGTTCTTTTTGCACTGCTCCTGCTTCTTTCTGCACCTCTTTTGCAAATTTCTATATCCCTCTTGCCCCTTTCTGCACCCTCTTCCCTATTTTTCCACCTCTCTTGCTTCTTTCTGCACTTCTCTTACTTCTTTCTGCACTGCTCTTGCTTCTTTCTGTACCTCTCTTGCAAATTTCTGTATCCCTCTTGCCTCTTTCTGCACCCCTCTTTTCTCTTTTTGCACCTCTCTTGCCTCTTTCTGCACCCGTTCCCTCTTTTTGCACCTTCCCTGCCTGTTTCTGCACCTCTCTTGCCTCTTTCTGTACCTCTGTTGCTTCTTTCTGTACCTCTCTTGCCTCTTTGTGCACCTCTCCTACCTTTTTCTGCACCCCTCTTTCCTCTTTTTGCACCTCTGTTGCTTCTTTCTGCACTGCTCTTGCTTCTTTCTGCACCTCACTTGCCTCTTTCTGCACTTCTCTTGCTTCTTTCTACACCTCTGTTGCTTCTTTCAGCAATTCTCTTCCCTCTTTCTGCACTTCTCTTCCTTCTTTCTGCACCCCTCCTGCCTCTTTCTGTACCTCTCTTGCCTCTTTGTGTACCTCTGCTACCTCTTTCTGCACCCCTCTTGCTTCTTTTTGCACCTCTGTTGGTTCATTCTGCACTGCTCTTGCTTGTTTCTGCACCTGTCTTGCATCTTTCTGCACTTCTGTTGCCTCTTTCTGTACCTCACTTGCTTGTTTCTGCACCCCTCTTGCCTCTTTTTGTACCCCTCTGTTCTCTTTCTGCACCTCTCTTGCCTCTTTCTGCACCCCTGTTCCCTCTTTTTGCACCTTTCCTGCCTGTTTCTGCACCCTCTTCCCTATTTCTCCACCTCTCTTGATTCTTTCTGCACTTCTCTCCCTTCTTTCTGCACCCCTCCTGCCTCTTTCTGTGCCTCTCTTTCCTCTTTGTGTACCTCTCCTACCTTTTTCTGCACCCCTCTTGCCTCTTTTTGCACCTCTGTTGGTTCTTTCTGCACTGCTCTTGCTTCTTTCTGCACCTCACTTGCCTCTTTCTGCACTTCTCTTGCTTCTTTCTATACCTCTGTTGCTTCTTTCTGCAATTCTCTTGCCTCTTTCTGCACTTCTCTTCCTTCTTTCTACACCCCTCCTGCCTCTTTCTGTACCTCTCTTGCCTCTTTCAGTACCTCTCCTACCTCTTTCTGCACCCCTCTTTCCTTTTTTTGCACCTCTGTTGGTCGATTCTGCACTGCTCTTGCTTCTTTCTGCACCTCACTTGCCTCTTTCTGCACTTCTCTTGCTTCTTTCTACACCTCTGTTGCTTCTTTCAGCAATTCTCTTGCCTCTTTCTGCACTTCTCTTGCTTGTTTCTGCACCTCTCTTGTGTCTTTCTGCACCTCTGTTGCTTCTTTCTGCACTTCTCTTCCTTCTTTCTACACCCCTCCTGCCTCTTTCTGTACCTCTCTTGCCTCTTTCAGTACCTCTCCTACCTCTTTCTGCACCCCTCTTGCCTTTTTTGCACCTCTGTTGGTCGATTCTGCACTGCTCTTGCTTCTTTCTGCACCTCACTTGCCTCTTTCTGCACTTCTCTTGCTTCTTTCTACACCTCTGTTGCTTCTTTCAGCAATTCTCTTGCCTCTTTCTGCACTTCTCTTGCTTGTTTCTGCACCTCTGTTGCTTCTTTCTGCACTGCTCTTGCTTCTTTCTGCACCTCACTTGCCTCTTTCTGCACTTCTCTTGCTTCTTTCTACACCTCTGTTGCTTCTTTCAGCAATTCTCTTCCCTCTTTCTGCACTTCTCTTCCTTCTTTCTGCACCCCTCCTGCCTCTTTCTGTACCTCTCTTGCCTCTTTGTGTACCTCTGCTACCTCTTTCTGCACCCCTCTTGCTTCTTTTTGCACCTCTGTTGGTTCATTCTGCACTGCTCTTGCTTCTATCTGCTACTCTCTTGCAGATTTCTGCACCCCTCTTGCCTCTTTCTGCACCTCTCTTGCCTCTTTCTGCACTTCTCTTGCTTGTTTCTGCACCTCTCTTGCGTCTTTCTGCACTTCTGTTGCCTCTTTTTGTACCCCTCTGTTCTCTTTCTGCACCTCTCTTGCCTCTTTTTGCACCTTCCCTGCCTGTTTCTGCACCCTCTTCCCTATTTCTCCACCTCTCTTGCTTCTTTCTGCACTTCTCTCCCTTCTTTCTGCACCCCTCCTGCCTCTTTCTGTGCCTCTCTTGCCTCTTTGTGTACCTCTCCTACCTTTTTCTGCACCCCTCTTGCCTCTTTTTGCACCTCTGTTGGTTCTTTCTGTACTGCTCTTGCTTCTTTCTGCACCTCACTTGCCTCTTTCTGCACTTCTCTTGCTTCTTTCTATACCTCTGTTGCTTCTTTCTGCAATTCTCTTGCCTCTTTCTGCACTTCTCTTCCTTCTTTCTACACCCCTCCTGCCTCTTTCTGTACCTCTCTTGCCTCTTTCAGTACCTCTCCTACCTCTTTCTGCACCCCTCTTGCCTTTTTTTGCAACTCTGTTGGTCGATTCTGCACTGCTCTTGCTTCTTTCTGCACCTCATTTGCCTCTTTCTGCACTTCTCTTGCTTCTTTCTACACCTCTGTTGCTTCTTTCAGCAATTCTCTTGCCTCTTTCTGCACTTCTCTTGCTTGTTTCTGCACCTCTCTTGCGTCTTTCTGCACCTCTGTTGCTTCTTTCTGCACCTCACTTGCTTCTTTCTGCACTCCTCTTGCCTCTTTCTGCACCCCTCTTTCCTCTTTCTGCACCTCTCTTGCCTCTTTTTGCACCCCTGTTCCTTCTTTCTGCACCTTTCCTGTCTGTTTCTGCACCTCTCTTGCCTCTTTCTGTACCTCTGTTGCTTCTTTCTGCACTTTTCTTGCCTCTTTCTGCACCCTTCGAGCCTCTTTTAGCACCTCTGTTGCTTCTTTCTGCACTTCTCTTCCTTTTTTTTGCACCCCTCCTGCCTCTTTTTGTACCTCTCTTGCCTCTTTGTGCACCTGTCTTACCTCTTTCTGCACCCCTCTTGTCTCTTTTTGCACCTCTGTTAGTTCTTTCTGCAATGCTCCTGCTTTTTTCTGTACCTCTTTTGCAAATTTCTGTATCCCTCTTGCCTCTTTCTGCACCCTCTTCCCTATTTCTCCACCTCTCTTGCTTTTCTGCACTTCTCTTCTTTCTGCACTGCTCTTGGTTCTTTCTGTACCTCTCTTGCAAATTTCTGTATCCCTCTTGCCTCTTTCTGCACTACTCTTGCTTCTTTCTGTACCTCTCTTGCAAATTTCTGTATCCCTCTTGCCTCTTTCTGCACCCTCTTTCTGCACATTTCTTGCCTGTCTCTGCACCTCTCTTGCCTCTTTCTGTACCTCTGTTGCTTCTTTCTGCACTTCTCTTCCTTCTTTCTGCACCCCTCCTGCCTCTTTATGTTCCTCTCTTGCCTCTTTGTGCACCTCTCCTACCTTTTTCTGAACCCCTCTTGCCTCTTTTTGCACCTATGTTGGTTCTTTCTGCACTGCTCTTGGTTCTTTCTGCACCTCACTTGCCTCTTTCTGTGCTTCTCTTGCTTCTTTCTACACCTCTGTTGCTTCTTTCAGCAATTCTCTTGCCTCTTTCTGCACTTCTCTTCCTTCTTTTTGCACACCTCCAGCCTCTTTCTGTATCTCTCTTGCCTCTTTGTGTACCTCTCCTACCTCTTTCTGCTCCCTTCTTGCCTCTTTTTGCATCTCTGTTGGTTTATTCTGCACTGCTCTTGCTTCTTTCTGCACCTCACTTGCCTCTTTCTGCACTTCTCTTGCTTCTTTCTACACCTCTGTTGCTTCTTTCAGCAATTCTCTTGCCTCTTTCTGCACTTCTCTTGCTTGTTTCTGCACCTCTTTTGCAAATTTCTGTATCCTTCTTGCCTCTTTCTGCACCCTCTTCCCTATTTCTCCACCTCTCTTGCTTCTTTCTGCACTTCTCTTGCTTCTTTCTGCACTTCTCTTGCTACATGCTGTACCTCTCTTGCAAATTTCTGTATCCCTCTTGCCTCTTTCTGCACCCCTGTTCCCTCTTTCTGCACCTTTCTTGCCTGTTTCTGCACCTCTCTTGCCTCTTTCGGCACCCCTGTTGCTTCTTTCTGCACTTCTCTTGCCTCTTTCTGCACTTCTCTTGCCTCTTTCTGCACCTCTGACTTAGAGGTAGTTTTAATCCCCCTGCCCTATTATGTACTAGGGCCTTACAGGGGAGGTCATGCCAATCACAGGGGTACCCCAACCCATAGTGTACCCTAGTGTATGTAGGTGTTTTCACTGTATTCTAAGTGTCTTTCAGGATAGCACTGGCTCCGGGCCTGGTTAGTCAGAGTCAGTTACCACCAGTACCAGTCAGCAAAAAGTTGTGGGCACAGGATGACTTTGCAACAAGGCCTCTTTCTGCACCTCTGTTGGTTCTTTCTGCATATCTCTTGCTTCTTTCTGCACCTTTCTTCGTCTTTCTGGACTTTTGTTGCCTCTTTCTGCATTTCTTTTGCTTCTTTCTGTGCTTTTCTTCCTCTTTCTGCACATGTCCTACCTCTGTAGGAATAGTTAAAAATTAGCATTTAAAAAACCTTTGAAATTCACTGAAAAAACCATAGGTTTCAGGGACGTTATTGTTAGAAATTAGCATTTAAAAAATCTTTGCAATTCACTGAAAAAACCATAGGTTTCAGGGACGTTATAGTTAGAAATTAGCAGTTAAAAAAACCTTTGAAATCCACTGAAAAAACCATAGGTTTCAGAGACGTTATAGTTAGAAATTAACATTTAAAAAACCTTAGAAATTCACTGAAAAAAACAGGTTTCAGGGACGTTATAGTAAGTTGGACATTTCACTCGTACAAAACCAGAGAAATTTGGCCGTTATAGTTAGTTAAGCTAACTATAACTCGTGCCCCGCAATGCACTGCTGATGACGTCACATATTACATCATTCATGACATGGTCAGTGACATCACTAATGACATCACTAATGACATCTCAAATGACATCACTCATGACATCATCCAGTGACTGTGTGCTTCTGTAAAGTTTAAATATGTTTTATATATATATATATACCAAGGTGTATTGAAGAATGAGTGGGTGTATGAGTGTCTGAATGGATGATTTAGTAGGTGCGTGACTGACTGTATAAGTGAGTGATTAAACGTGTCTTACTGAATGCATGGGTTAGTGACTAAACTGTGTGAATGTCTGTTAGAATGATGTAATATGTGACGTCATCAGCAGTGCATTGCGGGGGCGCGAGTTATAGTTAGCTTAACTAACTATAACGGCCGAATTCTCTGGTTTTGTATGAGTGAAATGTCCAACTAACTATAAAGTCCCTGAAACCTGTGGTTTTTCAGTGAATTTCTAAGGTTTTTAAATGCTAATTTCTAACTATAACGTCCCTGAAACCTATGTTTTTTTCAGTGAATTTCAAAGGTTTTTAAATGCTAATTTCTAACTATAACGTCCCTGAAACCTATGGTTTTTCAGTGAATATATATATATATATATATATATATATATATATATATTGTAATTTTTTATATAATTTTAAAATTATAAAATAAATTAAAATTAATAATTTATTAATTGTTTAAAAGTAAATATATATTAATTTTTATGTATGTGTGTTTAACTTTTTTTAATTAAGTTTACTTATGTTTTTTAAAATTTATATTAAATCTACTATATTTTTTGATACTAATTTTATTATTTAACATATTAAATATTAAATTATTTAACATATTTAATATTTATTATTTTATTTTATATATATATATATATATATATATAAAATCGATATTTTAGTACAACTATATTTTTTACATTGATATTTTTTTCGATATTTTTGTACTTACCTGTTTAAATATAGGTAGTCGATATTTTTGCATTCTATATTTTTTCATCGATATTTTTTACTTCTATATTTTTTACATCGATATTCTGTCAGTGAACCCACCTTATTCTTACCCATAGTTAAAATGGAAGCTATTATCTTATCCTCTGCATAGCAAACTGAAGAATACCTCCTTGAGGATCCCGCGAGTGGCATTGTTGTGGCCTCTGATGGACTACCATAAATCCCTGAGAAATGTTTAACCCATGCATCAAGGGAAATGGTACAAGCTACAGTACTATTCCCTACACCAGTAAAGAAAGGGCGAATAATAATTTCCCAGAACTTAGGGGCTCAGTACGATGGCGGGCGGACCTGAGTCCGCCCGCCATTGTGGTGGAATATCGGGAGCGCCCGCCATGCATGCGGCAGTCCCGCACACCCAATTAGGGTACGACCGCCATCATGGCGGTCGCATTTTGCACTTTAACATTGCGGCAGGTGCTGCTGACTGCAGCACCCGCCGTGATGTTAAAAATGCATGTTGTGCATTTCACTGCACTACGTGGCAGGCACCACACAGTCCCTGCCACTTGTTGCAGTGAAATGGTACCCCCCCAGTGCACAAACACCACCCGCAAACACAAGGGGGGCCCGCAACGGGCCCCCAAAACCAATCCCCGTCAGCCTTTCAATGGCGGTTTACCCGCCACGGAAAGGCTGGCTGAAGACAGCATCCTATTTTGGCGGACGGTGCCTGCTAGGCACTGCCACCATTTTATGGATGCAGACCGCTCCGCCAGGCAATCGAAACGATTGCCTGTGACGCGAAGACCGTCCGCCACGGTCGCAGTCTGGATCCCCCTGCCATCGTAATGTGGCGGGGGGAAAATCGCGGTCCGATGGCGGAAGGCCCACCACTGCACGGCTGGCGGACCTTCCGCCATCATAATGACCCCCTTAGTGCTGTTACTAAGCGTGCAGGGGTGTGAAAGATCATCCCACACTTTCACTTTGATTTCTCTTTTTCGAGTTAACAAGGCATGCTTGTAATCCTTTCTTCTCAATGCTATCTCATCCCTGTCTCTAGGACTTCTCTTTAGTGCACTTAATAAGCTTTGATGAGCCTTAGAACAGCCTGAATCAAACCATCTCTCACCTACACTAACTCTCCTACTACCGGTATCCCTAAGATTGTCAGCAATCTGTTGACTAATCTTGCTAAAGCACTCAAAAGAAGCTCATCATTCATGGTATCTGTTGTAACTAGTGATTTCCCCATGCCTGTACCTCTCTTCCCTATTTGGTTCACTCCTTCTCTCTCTCTCTCTCCCTCTCTCCTCCTCCTCCTCTTACCCTAGTAGTACGTTCCATCCCTGTAGAATATTGGTGTGAAGCTCACCTTAGAATGTTGGTGTTCTTCACTTGTTCAGCTGGTGCTGGAGGATCTGTAGCTGAATAAACGCCCTTCTCTTTACCAACTTGTGTGGAGGTGGTGATTGTGTAGACCATTTTTGTGGAAATCCAGTGGGAATGGTAATCAATAAGTACGAACATGTATTTTTGAGAGTAGTTGAGCAAGTTTAATGGACCAATAATGTCCAGGCCTAATTTGTCCCAAGGTTTAGTAGGGATGGGTACAGGGATGAGTGGAGCTTTGCGGATAACTTTAGCTTTGTCACTGGTTCCACATGCAAGGCAGTCTCTTACTTTCTCTTCTACCATGGAATCCATACTGGGAAACAAATAGTCTTGTCTGATTTTGCTTTTTGTCATGCTCCTGCCTGGGTAACCTTCATGGGCTATTTGTATTATGCATTCGTACATTTATTCTGGAGGAACAATCCTATTACCTCTGTAAATGTGGTCCTTTATGATTGACAATTCATCCTTTACTACCCAGAAGGATTTAAGGGACTCTGGCAGGTCCTTGAGTCTTTTCGGCCATCCTTTACAGATAGTGTTTTTTAGATCAGTGAGAACAATGTCCTCATTCATGCATTTTTCCCATTCCTCCTTGTTAATGGCAGGGATAACTACTGAGAGAATGGTTTCATCAAAAGAGTGCATTTGGGGGTTTTCATTAGTGATTGGAAGTCTGGAGAGACAATCGGCAACACAGTTTTCATTGCCTGGCACGTAGTTTATGGTGTAGTTGAAACCTTGTAGACCTAAAATCCATTTGGAGATACAGGGAGTAGTTTTTTCCAAGCACTTGGTAGAAAACAAAGGAAGCAAGGGTTTGTGGTCTGTTTTTAGAGTGAATGGGATCTCCCATAAAAAGAATTTAAAGTGATTTATAGCCCAATAACAAGCGAGGGCCTCCTTTTCAATCGTGGAGTAGTTGCGTTCTGGTTCCTTCAAAGTTCTGGATGCAAAGGCTATCACTCTTTCTTGTCCTTTTACGTATTGTGTAAGTGAGGCTCCCAACCCTTTCATGCTGGCATCCATTGTCAAAGTGGTCTTGGCATTGGGGTCGAACATACTTAGAATGGGTGCCTCTATTATAGCTTGCTTGATCTGTGTGAAATCATTGTGACACTGAGAGTTCCAATCGAACAAGGTACCTTTTTTGAGTAACTCTCTGAGTGAATGGACTTGTTCGGCAAAGTTCTTGACGTACTTGGCCATGTATTCGACCAGGCCAAGAAAGGATTTAAGTTCCTCTTTATTAGTAGGAGCGGGAGCAAGTTTGGCTGAGTCTACCAGGCTAGATTTTGGTTTGATTCCTTCACCTGATATGGTGTGACCCAGATAAACCACAGATTCGACACCTATTTTGCATTTCTCCTTTTGAGTGGTGAATCCTGCCTTGCTAAGTTTCTCGAAGACTTCTTCTAGGACTTTATTATGTTCCGCTTCTGATGCTCCGTAAATCAGGATGTTGTCCTGAAAGCACAGTACTTTGTCTGTTCCTTGTAAGATATGCTGCATTATGCGTTGAAACACTGCCACGGCAGATGCTAGGCCAAACGGCATCCTTGAAAACTGGTATGCCCCAAAGGGAGTTATGAAAGAGGTAAGGGACTTGGAATCAGGGTGGAGAGCTACCTGATGGTAAGCGGAGGAGAGGTCGAGAACGCTAAAGAATTTTGCTCCTTGTATGACCGTGAGCATCTCGTTGATGTTAGGGAGGGGGTGTCTGTCCACCCATATGTTTGAATTCAAGTCTCTGAGGTCAACACATAAGCGAATGCTCTTTCCTCCTACTTTAGATGCTACCACAATGGGGGCCAACCATTCAGAACTTTTAATACGCTCTATCACTTTGTTGGCTTCCAACCTGTCAAGTTCTTTCTTGAGCGGGTCTCTTATGAGTAACGGAACAGACCTGGCCTTGTGGACAACTGGTTTGTGCTGTGCTTTTAGTTTGATCTTATGCAGGAATCCTTTCAACAGTCCTAATTTATCAGTAAACACTTCGGGAAATTTCTCGCATATTTCTTTCCCTATATTTGACCTTTCCTCAAGGTAAACTGGTTCAGGAGCATTTGGATCCAGCTTGATCCCCAAGTCTTTCTGGTGTTTCCACCCTAGTAAATTTGAACCATTCTTTGTGATGTAAACCTTCCCCAACGTAGATCTGTCTTTGAAATCAATGTGCATGAGAAGCATTCCGACAAGGGGTATGGGATCATGGTTGTGTCCTCCCGGTCTGATGTCAGGAGGTAATAGGGTGTATTCTTTGTTTCCTGAGTTCTCTTGAAACGTGGATTCACTGATGAGAGTATATGGAGAACACGAGTCAGCAAATACTACATACGGGATATTGTCAAGTAGGATTTCAAATTTAGGATATATGTTATTGGTAGGATCCATATTGTTAGCTATTTGGAAAATAATATCTTCCTTAGGAACTGGTTAGTTGCTAACCATATGGGTAACACTCTTCCTAAATTCCTCGCAGACCTTAGAAAAGTGTCCTCTCTTACTGCATTTCCTGCAAGTGACATTTCTCGCAGGGCATCTTACATTGTTGGCCAAATGATTGGGATTACCACACCTGTAACACCTAAATTTGCTCCCATCGGTATTTTGTTTCTCAAACTCAGCCGGTGAAGATTTTGACTTAATATCTTTTGTGGATATTTTATTTATTCCATTGTCCAACACCTGCTTGACCTCTACTGCATAACCTCATTTCATTCATGCAAAACGCTGTATGTTCTATACTCTTCGCAATATCAATAGCATGTTTTAAATCAGGTGCTTCAGCTAACAGTTTTTCTTGAATCTTCTTATCACATGTGCATCTGACTAATTGATCCCTGATAAGGGATTCTGTTAAAGTGCCAAAATCACAAGTTGAGGCTAATCCCCTCAAAACAGCAATATAATTACACACTTTTTCATTTTTTCCTTGGGCTATAAATCACTTTAAATTATTTTTATGGGGGATCCCATTCACTCTAAAAACAGACCACAAACCCTTGCTTCCTTTGTTTTCTACCAAGTGCTTGGAAAAAACTACTCCCCGTATCTCCAAATGGATTTTAGGTCTACAGGGTTTCAACTGCACCATAAACTACGTGCCAGGCAATGAAAACTGTGTTGCCGATTGTCTCTCCAGACTTCCAATCACTAATGAAAACCCCCAAATGCACCCTCTTGATGAAACCATTCTCTCAGTAGTTATCCCTGCCATTAACAAGGAGGAATGGGAAAAATGCATGAATGAGGACATTGTTCTCACTGATCTAAAAAACACTATCTGTAAAGGATGGCCGAAAAGTCTCAAGGATCTGCCAGAGTCCCTTAAATCCTTCTGGGTAGTAAAGGATGAATTGTCAATCATAAAGGACCACATTTACAGAGGTAATAGGATTGTTCCTCCAGAAAAAATGTACGAACGCATAATACAAATAGTCCATGAAGGTCACCCAGGCAGGAGCATGACAAAAAGCAAAATCAGACAAGACTATTTGTTTCCCAGTATGGATTCCATGGTAGAAGAGAATGTAAGAGACTGCCTTGCATGTGGAACCAGTGACAAAGCTAAAGTTATCCGCAAAGCTCCACTCATCCCTGTACCCATCCCTACTAAACCTTGGGACAAATTAGGCCTGGACATTATTGGTCCATTAAACTTGCTCAACTACTCTCAAAAATACATGTTTGTACTTATTGATTACCATTCCCACTGGATTTTCACAAAAATGGTCTCCACAATCACCACATCTTCGTTAATTGAATTCCTTAAAGATACCTTTTCCAAAGAGCGCATTCCTGGCACATTGATCACAGACAATGGTGTTCAATTCACTTCTGATGAAATGAAACAATTTATGACCACATTATCCATAGCTCATCTCAAATCACTACTCTACTGTCCAAAAGCTAATGGATTGGTAGAAAGAGCCAACAGGATGATAAAGGACACTATTCAATTAGCTTTGACATCTCATGAACCCGTGGAAGAAGCCATAAGACAGATGCTATGGTCATATAACATCACACCTAATGCTGTTTCGGGTGTTTCTCCTTTTGTTTCCCTTAAAGGGAGAAATCCTGGATCCAAACTTACACCCAATTGGCTCAATGGGTGTGTCCAGTTTGGGTAGACAGGACATCTGTGCTTCAAAAAGCTGAACAGCATCAACAAGACTACAAATCCAGATACGACCAGGAATGGGGTACGGTCAACAAGGAATTGCAGGAAGGCCAATGGGTGGTCATAAAAAGGCCTAATGTACTTCGAGCCAAAGTTTCATCATTTTCCAAACCTATGAGAATAAAACGTGTCAATAACAACTCTGTTGTTTTGGAAGACGGGAGCACCTGGAGCATGGACAATGTAGCTCTCTGCTCCAAGGTACACTCCTCATTGTCCTCCAGTGAAGAAAATCAAAATGAGCCATCCTCCATCTCACAAAGCTCGAAAGAATCCAGAAGTCGCGACCTCCAGTTTGGGCGGCGGATTACAAAATGTAATCTTTTATAATTTTAGGTCTTATTGCATTGTTCTCTACTTATATTGTTATCTCCTTCACCGTGTTTATCCTCAGTTCTCCCTTATTCAAAGGGAGATGTGTTGTAACTAGTGATTTCCCCATGCCTGTACCTCTCTTCCCTATTTCGTTCACTCCTTCTCTCTCTCTCTCCCTCTCTCCCCCTCCTCCTCTTCCCCTAGTAGTACGTTCCATCCCTGTAGAATCTTGGTGTGAAGCTCACCTTAGAATGTTGGTGTTCTTCACTTGTTCAGCTGGTGCTGGAGGATCTGTAGCTGAATAAACGCCCTTCTCTTGACCAACTTCTGTGGAGGCGATTATTTAACAGTATCATTCAGACACAATTGAATATCGTAACCAGAAGTGGTGTAGGGGTGTTAAAAAAGGAGCCAGGTGAGACCTTGTTCCATTTTAATCTACGTCCCTGATCGTGTGGTGCAATGTCACTATTACTAGGGCCAGTATTTTCTCTTAAGTGATATGACCTTAACCTACTGCAGAAAAAGGCTTAGAGGGTTATGATCGCTAACTGGGACCAATGGGCCTTAAAGCTGCTGCACAAATTGAGCTAAATAGACTGAAATGAACATATAGTTTAACTAAAAGTGAATGATAATTCCAGTCATCCCTCTACATTCAATAAAGGCAAACCTGCATTTATGTTCAGGAAATGTAGGGGCTTAATCTCGATAATGCACAAGCCAGAAGTTATTAGCACCATTTCAACACCATTATTCTACCTCTCTTCATAGGTCACTTATAATTTTCCTGAAGTGATACCTGGCTCATGTCAAGATATTTGTCTCTCTTTACTCTGTTTCTCTCTGTTTCCTCCATCATCCAAAAGTCAATATTTCCCTCCTTCTTCCACGAGCAAAGCTAAGGTAAGCGACGAGGAGAAGCCTGCATGTAACAGAAGTTAGCACCAGCATCTATCCATCTATCTATCTATCTATCTATCTATCTATCTATCTATCTATCTATCTATCTATCTATCTAGCTACCCCTCAATGCCAATATAGGTTCATATTACACAGCTATCAATATTACACAGGCAACCCATTATGTATTGTTTTTATATTAAATGTTCATTTTGGAGTAATTACCTTGAAATAGCTAATTTAATCTAATAGCAGGTAAGATTGTGCACTGATTGGAATTAGTATGTTTAGTTTATCCTTCTTGAAACAATGTTGATACATCAATAGGCAATGGTGGAGGTAAGTTGATTTATGGAGTTCTGTGGCTGCAATATTTACTGTATAATTATGGATTATGGGGCTAATTACTATCTCGGGCGGAAAGCTCTACAAATGTTTAAGCTCTACCAAGTGGTTTAGGGGTTGTCATCATGTTGACCAAATCTGTATTTCACAGGTGGAACCTGCCCTGTCAAGGACTGAGACTGCAGCACACTACAAATGGTGTTTAAAACTGTCCATCTTTGAATGCGGCTTTAGTTTGTAACAGAGCTGGCAGAACATTCATAAATTCCTTAATACTAACGCCTCATAATGTCTACATCCAGAATTAATCTTGTAATCAAGTTCTTCCCAGTGAAAATAGATGATTGGTGGGAAAGATTCTATTACATTACCTAGATATTCTTGTCCAGATGCCTGAATTGACTTTAAGTAGATGTTGCAAATCACCAATCTGACTGACTTATCCCCTGATGCCTCTGCCTATACCTAATGAATAAGGAAATCGGAATAAATATCACTCAGCAGATGTGTTGATCAGTTCCTCAGAAACTAAACAATTGAGGTGGCATGGTGTGCAAAATAATGATGGATTGTGATGTGGCCCGAGTAATTACCAGTGGCTGAGATTAATTCAAGCATTCCATCCATCACTTTTTGTAGGCTTTACTGTATTTTCCTAAGTCGGATAGGTATGCCCTGACGTGGGTCCCGTGCACACTGTGCCACTGCACCCAAGCTATACCTGAGTAATAAGCCCTAAGAAGAGCAAAACCGGTCCTAGGTTACGTGCGCTCCTGGTTCAGGGAGGATCTGGCTTGGCAGTTTGGGTTGCACTGTTCCCATTGTTTGGAGCAGGATCAAGACTGATTTGCATAAAGCTGGGTCCAAACTGATGTGGCATGGTGTGCAAAATAACAACAGATTGGGATGCGGCCCTAATAATTACCAGTGACTGAGATTAATTCAAGCATTCCATCCATTACCTTTTTGTATAATTTAGTGTTACGGGTACATTGGCTGGCGGAGTGCAGCTCAGGGACAGTTTCAGGATGAATGAATGTAGCTCAACCAGCCCAAAAGCTGCCCCTAATCAGCTAGCTGACCGGGGTATGCCCGTTTTCCCAACAGATCAATCCTGCCGCTGAAGTATGCTGTTCTTTCAGTATCGTTGTATGCTTACTGCCTTTATTGTCATAACCATATAATAGTACAACATTGAAGTTCAAAGGTATAGGTTTCAGTAAAACATGAGTTTTCTTTGGAGATAGTCATACATTATAGTTCAATGTTCCTAAGTATCCATTGCCGCCCTCTATTACTGCATCATTGGGATCATTCTACAAGTTTTAACTCACTGGTCCTAAGTTCCAGAGCTCTGTTCCACATCACCCCTTTTTGGCCTAATAACGAGCGCCCGAGTATCAGGTCAGTATTGCCCACACCCAGAGTTTACCCTGAAGTTTCCTCAGAAATGAGAAATCATGACGAGTTAGGAATACTGCACTTAGGAATACTGCACCCAGTTCTCTTGTATTTCCTCACTTCTCCCTGGAGTTTCCCCTGGACAGGTTAGTGTCCGGTTGAAATGCAGAGGATCCTTGGAGTTACTGTGGATCTTGTAAAAAAATGTTGTGAGGAATTCTATGTAGGAATTCCAGGTGGCCTGGAATATTGTCTAAAATCTATGCATAGAATTTCTGCAAATATGAGTTAGACCCCTCAGAATGGAGAATAACTGAGTGGTCGCAGATTTACTGAGCAAATTCTGAATGGTATTCCTGATTCCAGAGGGTTAATGCAAGCATTTCCCACCTGCCCTGAGCATGTTTTAAAGTTCTGCAAAAAGTACTTTGAAGTGCGGGGGAAGAAGGGCATAGAGGACGAGGGATGGTAGGGGAAAGTGTTGAATGGCAGGGAGGAGCACCAATGACTTAGTTGAGTGTCGGGTGGCGGACAACTGGTCCAAGCTGCTATGCAAAATTTGCCAATGCAATTTTGCTGGTTGGATTTTCCAGCTGGTAAAATCGGATTAGGTGTTTCCTCAAAGGGCAAATCCGTGTGCAGGAACAATGGGCAATTTATAAGCCAGCAGAGTGGAATTTCACATGCGAATCCCACTCCTCCCAACTCATAATCAGGTCCTTTATGTCAGTGCTGACTAATATAGCAGACTATAAGATTAACGATAATGGCTCATTCAATATAAGGTATTTTTATCAGCTACTGCCCCTCCCCTGCTCACAACAGTATAGCTTATCACACTGATGCTGTGGTCCAGTTCAGCATTGGTGATCTGGGCTCTAATCCTAGAATTTAGCACTTGATTCACCAAATTGCTTAATCTCCCTGTCCCTCTATGATATTAAATATGCATAATTCAATTAAAAAAGTGCATTGTAAAATGTGTATGACTCCATTTAACCTATATGGCTTGAAATAGCCATAAAATCCCTACCTCCTGGATGTACTGTGATTCTTAAAGATGCTCATGAACAAATCTTAGTCAATCTGATTGCACATGAGCGTCCCCAAGATCTTCTGAGAATGGCTAGGTTTTCTCCAACTTAAGTCATAGGGGATCATTTAGTGTTTGGCAGATCAGGACCACTGACCTTAATCAACCTTTGTTTTTGAAGCTTGTTTCTTGAAAACAAAAGCCTTTGTTGAGCCAAAGCAACCAAAATGACATCTGCTTGGAAACGTTTAGTGCAATCATTTGAGCTGCACACCAGTGGTTACATTGAAGACATAACTATCCTTGACTGCCTGGTGAGGATCTCTTAGGGGTCGATTACGATGGCGGTCGGAAAAACATACCGACCGCCATGGTAGCGGCAAAAAACCGCCCACATGGCCACCGGGAAAAACGCCGCACACATTACGATGAACCGCCACAATAATCCGTCCGCGGCGGCGGGAGACAACGAAAAACCGCCCGCACACGCCGGACCAGCTCAAAATCCGACCGCAACGGCCGGATACTCAGCGGAAAAGCCAAGAACCGCCGCCATGCACACGGAGTAACCGCCCGTGACATTATGACATCCCCGCTACCACCATGGTACCCACCTATGAATCCGACCGCATCGTGCGCGAACAGTGACGAATCCGATAGGCGGCGGAAGGGCTGCAGCATAGCCACCGCTGCCGAGGAACCGCTGCGGAGGAACCGCAAAAAAATGGCGGACGTTGAAAAAAAAGAAAAAAACAAAACAATGCACACACTGAAGTAGACCTGTCCCAACACAAACCAAAAGTGCCCAATGACAACAGCCCCAGAAATTCAAAATAACCAATCACAGGACAACACACACAACACACCTGACAGCAACATACCAGCTTGCCACACCCCCATAGCCGAGCATAAAACCAGCCCCTCCCTGACCACAATCCTTTGCTACACTCCACAACTGAAGGTCCCAACCCCAGAGAACAAAGGAGAGGCAAACCTGCACACAGCACCACCACAACACACACACCACCTACACACACACCCACAACACCCACACAACTGCACCACAGAACATCTGCACAGCACACACCATGGCACCACACAAAATGCCAAAATTCACTGATGCAGAGCTTGCAGTCATGGTAGATGAGATAATAAGAGTTGAACCACAACTCTATGGCAACATGGTCCAACACACCCCATTAGCCACAAGAACCCAAATGTGGGTGAGGATAGTCAATAAGGTCAATGCAGTAGGGACCACCCCCCGCAACAAGCAGGAAATACAGAAGCGGTGGCATGACCTGAAGACCGTGGTGAAGAGGAAGAGGGCCAAGAACCGTCAGCTGGCTGACGGGACTGGTGGAGGCACTCCCATCCCACCCAAACCATACAGTCCGTGGGAGGAGAAGGTCCTTGGAATCCTACATCCAGAGAGTCTTGAAGGAATCCGCGGGGGACTGGAAGCTGGTAAGTACAAACCAATGTATAACATCACATTGCCATGTACCGTCTTGCACAAATTCAAACCTACAACCCCTAGGCCAAAGGACATTCATCTGACCCACAATACCCAAAACAGGTCACACAGATGTAAGCACCACTCAACCTGAAAAAGCACAAAGCTAAACAAAACCAACTGGGATGCATGTGTACAGACAAAAAGCACTACAACACACACCAGGCCCCCATCTCCCACCCCTCAGCAGGATGGAGCACCACACCCAGAAGCATGTGTCAGCCATTGAACGCTCCCCCACCACCTAACAGGTAGGTAGCCATCTTCACAGGGATGGGGAATGTGTATCTGGAGGCAGCACTACAACTCCCAACAGGCCCCCTCTCCCACCCCTCAGCAGGATGGAGCACCCCACCAGAAGCATGTGTCAGCCATTGAACGCTCCCCCACCACCTAACAGGTAGGTAGCCATCTTCACAGGGTTGGGGAATGTGTATCTGGAGGCAGCACTACAACTCCCAACAGGCCCCCTCCCCCACCCCTCAGCAGGATGGAGCACCCCACCCAGAAGCATGGGTCAGCCATTGAACGCTCCCCACCACCTAACAGGTAGGTAGCCATCTTCACAGGGTTGGGGAATGTGTATCTGGAGGCAGCACTACAACTCCCAACAGGCCCCCTCCCCCACCCCTCAGCAGGATGGAGCACCCCACCCAGAAGCATGTGTCAGCCATTGAACGCTCCCCCACCACCTAACAGGTAGGTAGCCATCTTCACAGGGATGGGGAATGTGTATCTGGAGGCAGCACTACAACTCCCAACAGGCCCCCTCCCCCACCCCTCAGCAGGATGGAGCACCCCACCCAGAAGCATGTGTCAGCCATTGAACGCTCCCCCACCACCTAACAGGTAGGTAGCCATCTTCACAGGGATGGGGAATGTGTATCTGGAGGCAGCACTACAACTCCCAACAGGCCCCCTCTCCCACCCCTCAGCAGGTTGGGGCACCCCACCCAGAAGCATGTGTCTGTAAGTAAAAACCAAAGTGACACTGCACAGGTAATCAGACAGTGCATGCACACCACCATCACTCAACAAAAGCATTGGGAGACATGACAACATGAGGCTCTACTTCACCCAAAAATAGAAAAGTAAAGCACAGCCATTGACAGGATGCAGACAGCTCAGCGTACGTAACTGTGACAGAAACAGAACTGTGACTCTCAACAAATATGTCCAAGAAAACGGGCCTCTGACATGCATCACCCAGACTTCCCTCTGTAGCGTACATGGGTGCTGATCATGAAGGACCATGGGAAAACCAAACTAGCATGGTCTGCTGTATAAAGAAATACAAGCACAGGACATGTCAACGGTATGCATGTGATGACAATGGCTAGTCCATGCACACAGGTAATGTCTGCCAGGCAGAGTGATCAGCAAAGATGCTGAACATCAACTTGTAGTCATGCCAGTTGTCAGATGACAACCTCACATTGAAATCACCAATACTAGACGTGTGGCATGCTAACCAATCACAGGTCACACCATTGTGAAATGATGAATGTAACTCCACTTCATGGCATGAGGCACATCACTGTGCAGACATACAATGTGTGAAAAAGGCAACTGTGTGTAGCATAACATGTAAATAAGAGACATCAAACACAGCAACCCTGAGGTGTGTAAGGCAATTACCATCTACTTCCTGTCCCACAGGTGACCAACAACTGACTGCAGAGGACGACAACCTCAACCAGCACAGCCAGTCACCAGCTCCCGAACATCTCCCCTCGGATGCAGACTCCCTGGATAATGAGGAGGAGGAGGACCAACCCGGACCATCTGGTGTGGCAGGGCGGAATGTGTCCCAGGACCCCACAGCCCCACAACCCTCAGCAACAACATCAACGCAGAGCCCTGCTGCAACGACCTGTGCCACCACCACCACCTCCACCACCACTACCACTACCACTGCTGCCTGCAGCACTCGCCCCTGCTCCACAGGCCAACCAGATCACAACAACTGCGGAGGCACGGGAGAGTAGGCCGGTGCCCACAGGAGGGAGGCAACAGGGCCGTGACAGCAGGCCAGGTGTGAGGACAAGGCTGACCCAAAGGGAAGAAGACCCTGCCACAGAATCACTGGCACACATTCACAGAGTTGTGGGTGCCTATGAACACGCCCAGGGACAGTTGAGGCAGGCTCAGCAGGATGCCCGTGAGCAACAACAGATGCTGCGCTCAATTGACAACCGCATGGGCCAACTCGTGGCCTGCATGGGCCAAATCAGGGACCTCCTGGGCCAGCTAGTGGAGGTCCTCAGGGACAGGCATGCGGCACCGCCAACACCGACAGCTCCCTCCGTTGTGCCGCAGGATGACAGACCCCCACCCTCCCCTGCGTCCAGCGAGCATGGGGACTCATCAGACACCACTGGCCATGCACCTGTGTCCCCCCCTGCCAAAAGAGCAAGGGGCCGCCCGAAAAAATCATTGGGAGCATCCCGTGGCAAAGCACCTGGCAAAAGCCAGTCAAATAGCAAGCCATGATGGCACCCCTCTTCACCCTGCTGTGTACCCTGCAGACTGTCCCCACACACAATGGCGTGGGAATGGCAAATGACTGTTGGATTGTGTTGCCATACTGATCTAGTGTATACTCTATTGTCTCATCTACCATCACTGACAAATCTGTTATTCACCATTCACAAATCTGTCAATATCCACATCTACATCACATGTATCCACTGTAAATAAACACTAATAACGCACCAATTTAGTTGTCACTGTTCCATGTTCATCACAGTATGTTAACTCACACCCATGATTACAATGTCACAGGAGCAGGGATACTCCGCAGGCAAGTAGAGGCTGAAGGGACCTAGGAAAACACAACAGAACATCAGTTGCTACTCAGGTGGTGGACTAACAACCATCACACAACACAGCACATCAAGGTACGACAATCTGCACATGTCACAAGGAGCAACTGTACCAACATAGACATCAAGTAGCTGTGTCAGAAGATCCCTTGCCATACACACCTGCAGCCAGCACTGACTCAGCAACATGCTGTAGTCACAAAACTCACATACACATATTCACCAAGCACAACATCATCAGACAACAGCCAGTATTGACATTGCCACTGACCATCAAGTGAAGTAGTTGTTGATGAGCTGCTGACGCTGTCCAACACCTTCCTCCTCTCCACTATCCTCGTCACTTGACGTTTGGGTGTTTGCAGGTGGGGGCTGTGGCTGGTCATCATCATCCTGGATTAAGGGGATCCCCTTCCGCACGGCCAGGTTGTGTAGCATGCAGCATGCTACCACTATCTGACACACCTTGACGGGTGAGTATTGCAGAGCCCCTCCGGTCTTGTCGAGGCACCGAAAACGCGATTTCAGGAGTCCAAATGTTCGCTCAATGACCCGACGTGTCCTCCCATGGGCATTGTTGTAGCGCACTTCAGCTGGTGTCCTGGGATTGCGAAGTGGACTCAGCAACCAAGGTCCGTTGGGATATGCAGAGTCACCTATGTGTGAAAGACACATAAGGATTGAGTGTCTGACATGTGTCCGAGGACAGCATGGCACACAAACAGCACACGACTCGACCCTTTGTACTCACCCACATGCCCGCTCCGGCGCCAGATTGGCCATCAGCTGTGGTAAAATGCTGTTGCGCATTATGTGTGAATCGTGGGCTGAACCTGGAAACTTTGCACAGACGTGTGAGATGACCATATCTGCCTGGCACACCACCTGCACATTGATGGAATGATAATGTTTCCTATTTCGGTAAATATGCTCCCGTGCTTGGGGTGGAATCAGGGAAACATGTGTGCTATCTATTGCACCAACTACATTAGGAACGTGTCCAAGTGCATAAAATTCGCCCTTCACATCCGCCAACTCATGCCGCCTGGGGAAATGTATGAATTGGTCTCTGTGTTGCATCATAGCCAACAGGACATCACGTAGCACCATGCTGAATGTTGGTTGGGACATCCCCCCTGCAATGCCCACAGTTTGCTGGAAGGATCCCGTAGCCACGAAATGTAGGAATGCCATCACCTTTGCCGTTGGCGTGAGTGCTGTTGGGTATGTCCTGCGTGGAAGCAGGTGTGGCTCCAATAGTGCACAAAGTTCCAGGAGGTTTGTCCGATTCAGACGGAATCGCCTTATGATGTCGGTATCCTCCATGTTAGCCAGCAGGGTGAAGGTACGAAACACATTAGGTCGCCTCCTAGGTGAGATGAAAGGGGACACGTCATAGCAACATAAATTAGGATGTGCACAAATTCATAAAGTCTGTCCTGTCACGGCGCTAACATTGACTGTCATCCCTGAAAGCACACAGTGCAATTCAGTGTTGTCCCAACATGAGACAGATTAATTGTACAACTGTCATGGATGTGCACAGTCAGTAGACACAATACGAACACTGTCTATGTGAATGCCAAGAGTCACATATCGAGCTGAGGTGGACTCAGCCTTGGGTGTACATGACACAGGACATGTGTGAAGCAGAGACAATGCTGGCTTCCACGTTGATGCTGTACCTGCCACACCTCCTTGGCCAATAATTGCAGGGGACACATCAACAACACAATGTGGATAGATCATTGGGATTGTCTTTGAACTCAGTGCCACTTCGAACACACTCAAATTCAATGACATTCACATCACAAACCCATACATGTGCCAATGTCATCAGTACACAGGCCATAGCTGCTGCTGACTTGAATACAAAGTCGGACAGTGACAGATGATGTCACGCCTGTGCAGAGTATGTGTACCACTGTAACAGGCCACCATTACCCCACTGCCCAATACTCTCTACAAGCACACAGATAGCCAATGTGGCACACATTAACAATAGATGAGGGACGTGATCAGCAGGGCCTGTATGCACCCTTAATCTTCCCCCATTTTGGACATTTACATGCAGCATCAAGGAGGGACTGCTCAAGGACACATGTGCACCACAACACATACCATGGTGATACACATCCAGCTGTTTCAAGACACAACAGTGCCACAACACATACATACAACACTACATGGACAATGCCAAGCCAGTATGCCAACAAGTCTATGCATGAACAGACTGTATGCATTACATATGGACAACTGGCTCAGACACCTGACAACAGTGGATGTAATTTTACACCACATGTCCCAAGGGACATGCATCCTGACCCTCATTCCACACAGGCTGTCAGGCCCAACACAGCATACAATCAATATCACACATCTAACAAACATGCTGGCTGTGCATGAGTAGTGGGACACTGGTACCTCACATTGACCAAATGTCGGAGTTGGATGAGTGTCACAGGCACAACAGTCAAGGTACATCTCACCTGTCTTGGGTGCCCACACTATCATGATACACCAGCAGATGTGATCCACCCACACAGTGCTGGAATAGATGGTGAGCAAGGATGGCTAGCACCCCATAGCATGCACATACACTAGTGTTGGTGGCAACACACTGCACACGTGTGCCACTTGTGCTGACCATCCAACATTGCAGACAATTCCCGCTAATCAGTGCACACACATTGCACGGGCAAAACTGGACACCCATAGCCTGTGGACAAATGTCGCATACTATATTCCATACAGTTAGCACAATCCACAACCGTGCATGCAGTCCATCTGCCAACGCAACATTCCTGATGTGAACAATGGACATGCACTGGTGGCAGGTGAGTAGCACCGGAACACAGCACAACACTCAAAAACATAGTGTAGCTAAGCACCATTGTTGAAATGTACATGTCACTGATTCACATACAACAGTCCAAACAACATGAGCACAGACCTGACACTACCACATAGGTCCCTGTGGTTACAGGTGGCAGACATGTAGCAAAGACATCTGCTCTGGCCGTCTACCCAAGTGACAAACAATAATAATGCAACGGATGCCAGGTGTGGTGCTGAAGTACTCGTCATCCTTTAGCAGGTCGAGCCCCCCTGTACATGTGGACATACACTGCAGGAGTTGCCAGTGTGTACAAAGACATAACATGCGGCATGTAATTGGTCTTAGCAATAACACAACAGGGTGACATCTGTTTCCAATGATGACAGTCATGCTGAATGAATGAGTTCATCTGGGTTTTCAGTGTAACACATGGGCTCAGGTGTGAGATAGTGGTCAGCATGGGTGGCAGATACGACATTGTGTGTAAATATTGATCGACATAATGGAGTACAGTGTTCCATTTGGTGTGAGATGTTACACAGTGGCTGACATTTGTGACAGGAGACCATATCAATGTTATCCAGTGCCATGTGCCACTGTACGTATCCACTGTGTGTAGCACAGTAATGACCATTGATCCACACACAACAAGAACTGTCCGTAGGTGCCTTAAACGTGCCCCATAAACACAATGACGCACAGAGTGTACGATGTGGTGCTGCATATTCCCCATGGCGGACGCACATACTGTCCGTGAATTGGGTGGCGGAGCATGCCAACCACCATTTGTACCTGTGTCGATGCCCACCACTGACGCAAGTGTGTCATGTGCTGCACATGACACATTGGTGTTAGTGATGGCCCTCCACATAGCTGCAGATGGCGTTTGTCATGCTCCACCAGCCACATCCCGGTCACCCATGTCACCCTATGGCAATCAAACAGCGGTAGCGCTGGCCAGGACCCCGCGGTGTGTCACCGCCATGAACCATGCCCTTGCAGCCAATGGGGACCGCTATCGCGGTGGCATGATGCAGATTCAAAAATCGCGGTTGGCGTGCTCCGCCCCCAGCGGATGCGGAGATAGGATGCATTTGTAAGATGCACCACCACGGTAGCGCCGGCCAGGACCCCGCGGTGTGTCACCGCCATGAACCATGCCCTTGCAGCCAATGGGGACCGCTATCGCGGTGGCATGATGCAGATTCAAAAATCGCGGTAGGCGTGCTCCGCCCCAGCGGATGCGGAGATAGGATGCATTTGTAAGATGCACCACCGCGGTAGCGCCGGCCAGGACCCCGCGGTGTGTCACCGCCATGAACCATGCCCTTGCAGCCAATGGGGACCGCTATCGCGGTGGCATGATGCAGATTCAAAAATCGTGGTAGGCGTGCTCCGCCCCAGCGGATGCGGAGATAGGATGCATTTGTAAGATGCACCACCGCGGTAGCGCCGCCCAGGACCCCGCGGTGTGTCACCGCCATGAACCATGCCCTTGCAGCCAATGGGGACCGCTATCGCGGTGGCATGATGCAGATTCAAAAATCGCGGTAGGCGTGCTCCGCCCCAGCGGATGCGGAGATAGGATGCATTTGTAAGATGCACCACCGCGGTAGCGCCGCCCAGGACCCCGCGGTGTGTCACCGCCATGAACCATGCCCTTGCAGCCAATGGGGACCGTTATCGCGGTGGCATGATGCAGATTCAAAAATCGCGGTAGGCGTGCTCCGCCCCCGCGGAGGCGGTCATTGGATGCTTTTGAAGAAGGCTGACCTGGAATACCAATGGCAGAAGACTATGACCACTGAAACGAGTCCAGGGCCCTATATATGTGTGGAAGGGAGCACCACATTTCCACTGCTCACAGAGCCTGCTGCCTGGGACCCCTCACCTGCTGCTGCCTCCAGGGACTGCTGCCTGAGACCCCTCACCTGCTGCTGCCTCCAGGGACTGCTGCCTGAGACCCCTCACCTGCTGCTGCCTCCAGGGACTGCTGCCTGAGACCCCTCACCTGCTGCTGCCTCCAGGGACTGCTGCCTGAGACCCCTCACCTGCTGCTGCCTCCAGGGACTGCTGCCTGAGACCCCTCACCTGCTGCTGCCTCCAGGGACTGCTGCCTGAGACCCCTCACCTGCTGCTGCCTCCAGGGACTGCTGCCTGAGACCCCTCACCTGCTGCTGCCTCCAGGGACTGCTGCCTGAGACCCTCACCTGCTACTGCCTCCAGGGACTGCTGCCTGGGACCCCTCACCTGCTGCTGCCTCCAGGGACTGCTGCCTGGGACCCCTCACCGCCCACTGCCGCCGCTGACGTCTCATGTCCACAGTGATGGCTAGGACGGAGAAGATCCGTGCCAGTCCATTTACAAGCGAGGAGCTGGATGTCCTGGTGGACGAGGTGCTGACACAGTACCCACGGCTATATGGTGGCCCAAATGTTGTGGTAAGTCTCCAACAGTGGGGGTGTGAGTGCAAGGGGGCACACATGTAGTCGATCAGATGGTGTATGTGCCTGACAGTGTGGGGTTGTGTAATGCACTGGCTGACATGCTGTTTCCTAGTTGTTAAGGGGTGTATGCAACCCACACATTCAATGCATGGACATGAAGGGTGGATGGACATGTGTTGTGTACACCTCCATATGGTGTGACAGCTATCTGGTGATGCATGTTTCTGGACAGTTATTGTTCATGTGACTGTTTGTGTGGGTCCTCGTTGTCCATCTCTGTGTGATTCTACCTGGCATGGACTGTCCACGCCCAATGTGACAAGGACACATCACTGACTGTACAGAGTGTGATAGGTGTGTGGTTCGCAAGAGTGTACATCAATGACCCATATCTGCCGTGTGGAGATGAGTCCGTGTCATGCCACTGTTCAGAGAGAGAGGTTTTACCATGAGAGTGTGTCACTGATGTTTTCCCCTCTTGTCTCCCACACCTGCAGCTCAAGGTACACCAGCGTAAGGCCGTGTGGAGGTCCATTGCAAGCAAGGTGCGGGCTCTGGGAGTGTCGAACCGCCGGCGCACCCACTGCCAGAAGAGGTGGGACGACATATCACGACTGGCAAAGAACGTTGCCGAGATGACACTGGGGATACTCCCTCGCAGTGGCAGGTTGTCACGACGCAGCTTGACACCACTGATGTGCCGCATCTTGGCTGTGACACAGCCTGAGCTGGACACACGTTTGAAGGAGCATCAACAGCAAGCTAGGGGTGAGTATTCTGTGAAGGTTGATTTTGTCTGTGAGTGGCTGCATGTGTACCATGCCTGTACCTGCGCTGGTGTACGTGATGTGGTTACTGTGATGCAGTGGGTTGTAAGTGGCCCCTGTGCTGGGTGTGGCAGTCACGGATATTACATACATGCACTTACTGATGTTTTTCCAATCCTGGGAATTTCAATGGCATTGTGGGTGGTGTGCTGCAGGCCTGGTCCATTGGTGTTAGTGTTTGTACGCCCCAACATGCATGATGTTGTGCTGTCTGCCCATCACATGGCTCAGCTGTGCCGTGTTTAGATGTTTGTACGCACTGTTTGAGGTAGTGATGTGTGTCTGCATGGTGAGATTGCACGGGGTGGCCTGCAACATGTAGACTTTGTCATCCTCAGTGTTGCTTTGCTTGAATATGTTTGTCCTGTTGCTGTCACTTTGCTGACCCTACATGTCTCTCTGTTATGCAGCATCTCCCGTGGGCACGGAGGGACAGGGGACGGACACCAGTGGTGGTGAAACAAGCACAACAGCTGCACAGGATCCCAGTGACACAGATGTGACCAGCGCCTCGGAGGGGGATAGGAGTATGCTGGAGGAATCACAGCCCGAGACGCAAAGTTCAACATCATCTGATGACGGCGGTGGTGCAGACATCTTGGAGGACACAGGGAACGGAGAGTCTGCTACATCTTCCAGCACACAGCGTGCAGTGCCCACCCTCCCAGCCACTTCCTCTGTTGCTGCCCGTGTTCGCACCACAAAGAGGGGAAGGGTGTCCTTCATTCCAGGCACCGCTGCCCCTGCCCCTGTGCCCCCTGCTGCCATCAGTGCAGAGTGTGTGGACCTTATGCGCCAGCTGTGTGTGGGGCAGACAGGGCTCCTCAATGCATTGTCAGACCACGACCGCAAATTGGCACAGGTGTTAGCTTTCATGGAGGGCATCCATTCAGACGTGGGTGGGCTGCACCGCACTGTCCAGACAATGTCCTCCACAATGGCGGCTGCACTTCAACTGGCTCAATCTCGTAGTCCAATTCCAGTCCCTTTGTCCACCCCCATGCCAGTGGCGACGTCTGACGACGGTGACCACGCTTCACACACCTCAACCTCACGATACTGCACACGTAGCACACAGCAGCAGCAGCCCAAGCGGTCAAGGTCACAGACACCTTCCCCTACAAAGAGAAAAACAACCCCAGAGCGCAAAGGGAAGAGCCCGTCAGGCGTTGCAAAGGCACATGATTCAAGGAGGAAGTACTCAGGGTCACAAGCCTCAGAGCAATCCCCGGCCACAGACTCTGTGGTCCCAAAAACGTCTCGCAAAGGCATGCAGACACTCTCCATGCCCACTGTGAAGGTGGGGCCTGGCAAGGCTACACATAGTAAGGTATCCAAGGCTGTTTCACCAACTACCTCTACTCCCATTCCAAGTCCAGTGAAGCAGGGACAGGAGGGCACTGTAGGGGGCACACAGGGTAAAGAGGGGATGGAGGGGCAGAGGCAATGCCAGGCTAAGCGTCCTTCTGGATCCAGCACATCCCCAAAGGGAGGTCCAGCGTGTGCACCTGCGGCAGCCTTGGTGCTGAGTGTGCCGTTTGTGTCCACACCACTTCCCATTGATACGAAGACAGGCAAGCCATTTAGAATCCCCAAGAAGTGGAAAGGCACCCCTCCACTGTCTCCCTCCCACACTGTGTCCCACGTCGGCCTGAGTCCACCTCCACGTGCCACTACACCACCTGGTCCAAGCAGCCCTCCAGCGTCCAAGGCCACTGATAGCTCTTCCTCAGCTGGGCGTCTCACTCCCCAGTCAAGTGGTCCAACTGTGCCCGACACACAGTCAGCTCCCAGTCAGACTGACAGCCAGCTCTGAATGTTGATCAATGTCACAGACCTGTCTCTCCCACACCGGTACCTGTGCTGCCCATCGTGTCACACCAGACTGTGTTGCTGACCATGGCGGAGTTTGGTGACACACATTCCCTGTGCAGCTTCTCATTGTCTCTGTCAGCACCTTGGACTGGCCACTGGCCTTGCAGTTTTCCCCTGCCTGTGCAGCTTCTCATTGTCTCTGTCTGCACCTTGGACTGGCCACTGGCCTTGCAGTTTGCCCCCTGCCTGTGCAGCTTCTCATTGACTCTGTCAGCACCTTGGACTGGCCACTGGCCTTGCAGTTTGCCCCCTGCCTGTGCAGCTTCTCATTGTCTCTGTCTGCACCTTGGACTGGCCACTGGCCTTGCAGTTTGCCCCCTGCCTGTGCAGCTTCTCATTGTCTCTGTCTGCACCTTGGACTGGCCACTGGCCTTGCAGTTTGCCCCCTGCCTGTGCAGCTTCTCATTGTCTCTGTCTGCACCTTGGACTGGCCACTGGCCTTGCAGTTTGCCCCCTGCCTGTGCAGCTTCTCATGTTCAGGCTCTGCATCTTGTGCCTTGGTCCTGTCTGATATTGTTTCCTATCAGTGCTATTTGTGAATAAAAACAGTTGCTCATGTTGTCAGTTGTGTCATTGTCCTTACTGAATAAGGCTTTTCCTGTATGTCTCACATTTACTGTGCCACATGCTCTGTGTGCCACTTCAACTGTGCCACTGGCTTGTTTGACTTATGATTTATTTTACAGGGGTGACGGGGACTTCAGTTCTTCATGACTCGGATACTTGTGGGCTCATTGATGTTGTTTTCGGTGACATACCAGACTCATGTTCCTTCCTTGTTGCTGTTGGCTATGTGTTACTGCATCCTGGTATGTGGGCACTGCAAACACATAGAGGGGTCATATACACGGGATTGCAGGCAGGCTGACCAGGCTCAACATGTATGTGCGTTCTTGCTTTCATGTATGCCTAGCAGTGTAGATGTGTAGTCATGTTGTGATGGGCAGTCATCCTAGTCACAACGGTTACTTACATGGTGTGCATTTGGGTGGTCAAGGGTTGTACGGTGTGTTGGTTGTGGCTTTGTCGTGTGTGTTGATGTGTGTGTTACTGGCATGTGACTCATGGCTGTGTGGGACTGTTGTGTGTTTGTGTGCACACACTGCTTGTTGTGCATTCAGTGCTGTGGGTGTATGTTGCCTTGTGTTGTCCTAGTGTACATCCCCTGATGTACTGCTGTGTTTGCTATGTGTTTTGTGGTGTTGTGCATCTGTTGTGTGTTTGATGTGTCTGTGTTGTTCTGTGATGGTGCACTTCTTGTCTGTGTTGTGGTATGTAGCCCATGCATTTTTCCTGACTGATGAGGTGGTGCACTCCTGTTGTGTGTGTGCTCCCATTGCCTTCCCCTAGTTTGGCTGCACAGGTGCTGTGTGTTATTTTTGTGGTTCTGTATGTGTTTCTGTTTTGAATTGTGTTTGCCATTTTTGTTTTGGTGCAGACGTTGGTACTGAAATCCCTGTGTGTGTGTGATGTTTGTGGATGCCCCCAGGGGGTTTGATTGTTTGTCTGTGTCTTGTCTGGACATTATGTAGGCCCTTCTGTGTGTCTGGCATTGGGATTGTGTGCTGCAGATATGAGGGGGTATGTTTGGGGACTCCTACTTGTGTTTGGCAGTCATTGAGTGTGCCAATGTGCCCTGTGTGATACTCATGTGTACTTGCTGTTCACTGTTTGACTTGAGGTCCTTCCTTTCATCCCTGTCCCTATACATGGGTTACCTTGCTGTCTCCCTGAGTTGTTGCACTGAGGTGACTGTTGTTTGACTTCACTCACTGTGCCAGCCATGTGCTTGGATGGGGTGTGGATGTTGTTCTGGGTTCCTTGTCCTGCATGTGTCTGTTCACCTGGTTGTTAGTTGTCTCCTTGCCCTCCCATTTGTGTGCACATCATTTTTGCTTTCCTCTATGTTGTGCTCCATTGCTGGTGGCATGTAGTCTGTGTATGTGGCTGTGTGTCGGTGTGGGGTATGTCTGTGTGAGTTGGCAGGGTGTGTGTCCAGTAGTCTGTATGTTCCTTGTGTGTATGTTCATTTTGTGCTTGTATTCTGCTTTCTTGCCATGTATGTGGTGTTGTGGTGTGTGTGTGTGTTGCCCTGGGCCTGTGCCTCTGTGCTGTGTGTTGATCTACACCAAATGCTGCTGTGTCTGTCTCCCTAGGTGTTAGTTGTGTGCTGCTGGGTGTGGATTTAGCTCGCTTGGTGTTGGACATGGGGGTGCACAGGGGGATTGGCATGTTTCTTGCTGTGTGCGGCGGAGCTGTGGGTGGTGGGTGGTGGTGGTGGCCTGTGGTCTTTCTGGCCTGTCCATTCCTGTACATGCATTCTGCTTTGTGCGATGGATTTCCCGCATGCTCACCGCTGCGGTGTCGTCAGCAACACATTACATTATGTTCGCGGTACTTTTGGTGGGCTTGATGTAGGGTGTGAATTGGTGCCAGCTGAGACATGTGTGGGTACACTGATGGATGTGTTCCTGTCCACACCAGTGTGTCTGGTGTGGCCAGGTGCCCTGTTTCAGCCCGTGGAATTTGTGTTCTGTTTTGTGTTGTATTGTGTTTTGTTTACGTACCTGCGGCGGCGTCCGCGGCGGGCGATGTTGGCCTGGTGATGTATCACGCACAGCACCGGGAGGACGTGTAGTGCTGGATCCATGGCGTTCGGCTCCGGGTGGAGGGCTCAGAAGTCTCGTTTCACGCTCCGCTGTCGAGATTCCGCCGTGTCTGGAAGGGCGGTTTCTCCCCTGCGGTTCGACGGGTTGTTTGGCGCATCGTAATTTGTTGAGCGGACGGGACGTCATTCCGCACGGCGGTGAGTCTCCATTGGCTCCCACCGGCGCGGTGGCGGGCGCAATTTCATGGCGGTCGGCGTTGCACCGCGGAGGTCGGGAAATGGGGCATATTTGCCCTTCATAATATGGCGGCCGTGAGGACCGCTGCTGGCGGGCGGTAAAAGGCATTTTTCCGCACCGCCGGCACCGCGGTACTACCACCGACCGCCATCGTAATCGGCCCCTTAGTTTGGTGGGTGCCCCTACCCCACAGCAGCAAAGTTCATAATCCTACCGTAACCTGATGAACATTTTTGGCATATCCCCATTTAGATAAATGTGGATATCTTAAAAATCTGGCATGGATCTGGCACTCCAGGACTGACTTTGGAGAACCATGCGCTAATGGAATGTCTAGCAGGGTCTAAATGACCCCGTTAGTAGAACTAAGATGCTCTTGGCATCAACTAACTTGCTTAAGAGAAAATGAGGAATAAGATACATGTTAAACATGGCAAACTGAGAAATTACTGGGCAGATCTTAACTCCCCAAGAAAAAAAACACATTGTGCCTTTCTGGTTTTGGTTAAAATCTTTATGTGTGAACCCAGACAGCTAAACTCTTGCTAAATCGAGCAATCTATATGACCTTCACGGTTTGTGTGAAAGCACCCTAAATACACAATACTTATAATAATAAATGCCTTTGTCACTCATAAAACATTAAAAAAATTTAAAAGTAATTTTTCCCCAAAGAGGTGTACAATTGCTAAAGTCGATATTAACGAATATATAAATATTTCGATTTAAACAAAAATAAAAAAGATAAACACTGTCCTCTCAGCCAAAATATAATTATGATGTAGTGACTGCATCTGTATTACTCACTGTCTGCTCTACATAGGTAATTTGCTTACACCCGCACACAGACAGGATTGCCTGCTGGAAATTGTCTCCAACTGCAACATAAAGTAGTAAATTGCCAAATGTATTTAGAACTGCTATCGGTCTAGAGATTATGTAAGCAGAGTTAATGTGGTTTCTGACGTCACAGCCCACTGGGTGTACTTGTGTTTTGATGCGAGCAATCCTGAGAATGTGGAAAGGCAGGAAGCACAAATAGAACACAACGAGGAGGATAGCCACTAGTCTGCGGGCCTTCCTCTTGAATGCATCGTTCGTATAAGGTCCACAAGCCAAACTGCAAATGATCCTTGTGTAACAAAAAGTCACGACGACTAAAGGCAGGAAAAAGAAGAGTGTTGTCAGGAGCCAGTTATACCACTGGACAGTCTCCAGCCTGACAGAGCTTGCAAAGTCCAGACAGATGGCAAGTCCTTCCCTATCTGTGGATTCTATCACAAGGCCCATTGGAAGCACAGCCACCAGGGCTACCACCCACACCCCCACACAAGCAACAAAAGCCCACTTCTTTTTATGAATGTGCTGGTATCTCATGGGATGAACAATGGCGAAGTAACGGAACACGCTAAAGCAGGTGAGGAAGAGGATGCTGGCATAGAGGTTGAAGTTGAAACTGAAGCGGATAAATTTGCACATGAAGTTTCCAAAGTCCCAGCTCATCTCGTTGGCATAGTAGTAAATCAGGAAGGGAAGGCTTGTCAAGTACAGGAGATCCGTGATGGCCAAGTTCAACATGATTATGAGACTGCTTCTCCAAGGTCTCATCTTGAAAAGATACACGCCAATGGCGATAAAGTTCCCCGGAAACCCTACTAAGAAGATGATCCCATATAAAGCGGGAAGGTAGTACTTTGTCAGAAAGGCATCTGTAGTGGAACAGTTTTGAGCATCCTGCATGCTCCTTGGCACAGTGGTGAGGTTCTGCCAATCTTCCGGCAACTGGGTGCTCGCCATCTTCTGAAAACTTTAAAGAAACAAAGTAAAGAAGTAAGGGGCACTGAGACTAGTAAGGACCACAAAGATAGGTTGTGGAATCACAATATGTAAGCAGTCTTAATGAAAGTTTGTCAGCAATAACAATACCACATTCAACTATTCAATAAGCCAATGCTCATTCACAGAAAATAGTAATATGTTTCGAAAACACTCAGAGATTTGTAATAATTGAACAGAATATAACAGTTAGAAGAAATAATAACTGGAGCTTCTCTCTTGCATATGTCTTTTCAGTAAAATGAATGGATCAATTTATAGACCCTGAAGGCAATTTTCGGGGGTGAATGACTTCAAAAGAAAAAACAACTATTGATGTTTGCATAAATAAAGTTCTGGACCAGTAAACCTATACACCATTGCTTTGAATTATATTGAAATACATTTTGCATTAGTATATCGCCTCACTACCTCTAGAGTGGTACAGAAGGGCTCTCCTGTCCTTGATCCTTGTCCACTTTGTCACAGACTTTATTATGTGCGTTGTTAGTAAAATATGGGCTTATGTTGTCGCTTATGTGGTGTACCGTTGGGTGTTGTGCTTGGAGGCCAGTGGGGTGCTCCTGTAATGTTACTGCAGACTTGAAGCTGTGCATTGACATTTCAGTGACACTGAAAATTATACAGTTGATATGTTAGTACTTGCTATAGAATATATACCTCCAACTTGTGGTTTTGGAACTATTCTGTTTTGTGTAGCATCAATTAGCACTGTGTGCCGGTGTAGCAGTTTTTAAGGATCTTCTCCTATAGGCAAGGCATTAGTTCCTCTGGTTGCAATCTGCGCTCCATAGAGGAGGGGGAACAGACAAGTCCTTATCGCTTTTCAGATCTTCAGGAAAGTAGAGAGCTTTTGTGTTTGGTTTAAAGGAGGTTCTAGAGTTTGGTGGTTTGTATTGAAAGGGAGCCTAGTACCTCTGAAGAGTCAGCAGAAATGCCCCTCCTTATCTGAGGTTCCTCCTACAATGAAACGTTTGAAAATTGTGTTGCAGGAAATCTTTGATTGCACCATAAATAGCCAAGTGTACCTTGAAGGAAATCCGTGTGGCAAAGGGATGCCTGTGGAGGGTTTAAAAGGCCAGGGTTATGTGAACCCATGTTTTAAGATGAAGTAGACATCTGACATCTGTGTTTTGGATGCACAGTAACATCTTCTGCAGTTACAGCACAATGATTGGAAAAGGTCTACAGCAACAATGGTGGCAATTCACAAAGATAAATGTACATGTGAGTAAATCTACACATGTACATTTACTGTTACATTTTGCAGTAAATTTACTACTTTTGGTTAGTCATGATTTACAAGTGTAAATTTACTACAAAGTTTCGACTTACTTGTGTCCACCCCTTGAGTTCAGGGGAAGAGGCCTAATTTACGAGTGTAAAATTACCACTAGTAACTTTTCATACATAGGCGGAGGTCTCCGTAGTGGGATAGGAAATCTCCCTATGATAAGAAATAGAGAAAATAAATAAAGTTTATTTAGTTTTAAAAAAACACAAATATTTTTATGTTACATATTAGTATACAGTAATTTAAGATATTCATTTTAAATGTAGAACAAAACAAAAATGCTATAGAACTATTAACTTGATTGTGAATTAAATATTTAAATAATTTAAATATATTACAATACATTTTCTTAAAGATTTATTTTTAAAAATCCACCTTAAGTGAAATATGTATATTTGTTCATTATTTATTATACCTTATTTAAAGTTATGTATAGGATTAATTTTAATTCATGTATTTTTAAATAAAGTTGATTTATTTTAATTTTAAAATGGTTATTAAAATAATTCAAGTAAAATATTTATTTTTTATTTTAAACATACTTTTGGAAAGATGCAGTTATATATATATATATATATTCACTGAAAAAGCCATAGGTTTCAGGGACGTTATAGTTAGTAATTAGCATTTAAAAAACCTTAGAAATTCACTGAAAAAAACATAGGTTTCAGGGACATTATAGTTAGAAATTAGCATTTAAAAAACCTTCGAAATTCACTGAAAAAACCACAGGTTTCAGGGATTATATAGTTAGTTGGACAATTCACTCATACCAAACCAGAGAAATTTGTCCGTTATAGTTAGTTGAGCTAACTATAACTCGCGCCCCCGCAATGCACTGCTGATGACGTCACATATTACATCACTCATGACATGGTCAGTGACATCACTGATGACATCTCAAATGAAATCACTGATGACATCATCCAGAGACTGGGTGATTTTTAAAAGTTTAAGAATGTTATATAAAGATATGCAAAGGTGTATTGAAGAATGAGTGGGTGTATGAGTGTCTGAATGGATGATTTAGTGGGTGCGTGATTGACTGTATAAGTGAGTGATTAAACGTGTCTTAGTGAATGCATGGGTGAATGACTAATCAGTGTGAATGTCTGTATAAGTCTGTCAGTTGGTATGTAAGTGGCTGCATGTGTTGGTGAGTAGCTACATGAGTGTCTATATGGGTTAATGCTTGGTTGTCTTAGTACCTGTATGGGTGCCTGAGTGTCTGTGTGGGTGGGGGTGTGTAACTCCCTGCATGCATGTGTGAGTGGGTGATTCAGTGGGTCTACGGGTTCATGAGTGCGTCTGCGAGGGTCTGTATGGGTGAGTGAGTGTGCATATGGCTGTGTTGGTGAGTGAATGGATGTCTCAGTGGTATATATGTGAGTAACTACATATGTGAAAGGCAGTATATGTGAGTGTTGGAGTATATAACTGACTATATGTGAGAGTGAGTGATTGTGAGAGTGGCTGTATGGATGAGTGTGTGCTTGTGTCAGTGATTGTAGAAGAGAGTAAGTATGTATTAGTATCTGTATGAATAAGTGAGATGGTGTGTGTATAACTGTATTGGTGAGTAAATGGCACTGTGATTTAGTCTTTGGGTGACTGACTAGGTGTGTGAGTAACTCTATGGGTGAGTGGCAGTGTGTGAGTATCTGTATAGGTGTATGAGTGCATATATCAGTGGCTAAATTGATGAGTGACTGCGTGCATGAGTGACTGCATGGGTGAGTGGATGTGTGTAGACCTATGAATCAGTGAGTGGGTATGTACTAACTGGAATTGGTGTGTCTATGGTTTAGAGAATGGTAGTTTGTATTTTAGAGTAGGTGTATGAAAGGTTATATTAGAGTGTGAGGAGGTGCATCAGATATTAAGTGGATGATGTCATCAGTGATGTCATCAGTGATGTCATTTGAGATGTCATCAGTGATGTCACTGACCATGTCATGAGTGATGTAATATGTGATGTCATCAGCAGTGTATTGCGGGGGCACGAGTTATAGTTAGCTCAACAAACTATAACAGCCGAATTTCTCTGGTTTTGTACGAGTGAAATGTCCAACTAACTATAACGTCCCTGAAACCTGTGGTTTTTTCAGTGAATTTCGAAGGTTTTTTAAATGCTAATTACTGACTATAACGTCCCTGAAACCTATGTTTTTTTCAGTGAATTGCTAAGGTTGTTTAAATGCTAATTTCTAACTATAACGTAGTAGCCGCGTTCGCAGAGTGGTGCAGAAAGGGGGCTGGGCCTCCGGCCAGCGCTCAGGAATTCCGCTGCGTAGGACTTACAGGAGGTACCAGGAGGGCTTCTTGGCCCCCAAAGTCCCTCAGGAGTAAAGTGGACTTTATCCCCCAACCCTTAGTGGGCCAGGAGGCGCGTTTGCAGAGTGGTGGAGAAAGGGGGCGTGGCCTCTGAAGACCTCTTAGCAATACCACTGTGTGGGACTTACTGAAGGTAACAGGAGAGGTAGCTGGCCCCCAAGGACAACCTTGGGGGCCAGCTACCCCTCTTATTACCTCCAGTAAGTCCCACACAGCAGCATTGGTAAGTTCTCAAAGCAAGCCACACCCCCTTTGCCCACCAGTCTGCAAACACGCTCCCTGGCGCGCTCTTGGAAGGGGATTAAAGTCCATTTTTCTGCTGGGGGTCGTTAGGGGCCGATTAGCCTACCTGACACCTCCAGTAAGCCCCAGATAGTGGGATTGCTGAGACATGGACACAGGCATGCCCCCTTTCTCCACCACTCTGCAAACGCGCCTCCTGGCGTACTCTTGGTTGGGGGATGAAGTCCCCTTGCCTCCTAAGTGTCCCTAGGGGCCATCAAGCCCTCCTGCTACCTCTAGTAAGCCCAACACAGCTGGATTGCTGAGAGTGGTCCAAAGCCATGCCCCCTTTTTACACCACTCTGCAAACGCGCCTCCTGGCGCACTGCTGCTCGGGGAATGAAGTCCACTTCAGTCCTGAGGTCCTCAGGACACAAGAGGACCTCATCGCCCCACGAGCAGTGCGCCAGGAGGCGTATTTGCAGAGTGTTATAAAAAGGGGCGTGGCCTTAGACCACCTCTCAGCAGTCCCACTGTGTGGGGCTTACTGGAGGTACCTGGTGGGCTAGTTGGCCCCTAAGCACACTTAGGATCGAAGGGGACTTAATCCCCCAACCCAGAGTGCGCCTGGAGGCGCGCTTGCAGAGTTGTGCAGGGAGAGAGCGGGGCCTCCAGCAATTTGCCGGTTTCTTTTTTTTTTTTTTTTTCAGGAAGGGGGGCTGTGTGGAACCCCTTCCCTTGTCCCTTTTGGGCCCCGCGGACCCCACCTCCTGGGGCCTGACCCATTTTTCATTTTAAAAAAAAAATAAAAAGGGAGAGGGCGCATGACCCCCCTCCCTAGGCCGATCTCGGCCCCGGGACCCCATCCCCCGGGGCTCGGCCTTTCCTTATGATTTTATTTTTAAGGGGAGTGGCCCGGCCATTTTCTTTATTTTTTTTATGGAAGGGAGGCCGCATGGTCCCCCTTCCCTGGGCCACTTTTGGCCCCGGGACCCTATCTCCTGGGGCCTGCCCCCCTCCTGAGGCCAATTTTGGCCCGAGGGACCCCATCCCCGGGGCCAGGCCTTGTTTTTTTTATTTAAAATAAAAATAAAAAATTAAAAGGGGAGGGGGCCTCTCTGTTGGGGACCGCTGGGGAGCCCCAATGCCCCCGCACCTCCTGCGGGAGCTGGCATTGCTTTTGAACAAAGGGAGCTGCTAAAATGCAGCTCCCTTTGCCCAAAAGCAATTTTGCTTTGCTTCATGGAAGCGTGAGCAGTTTTCCTGCTCTCGCTTCCATGAAGCGAAGCAGATGTTTGCTATGGCAGTGCGGGAGCAGTGATCCCGCCCTGCCATAGCAAACTGCAATGTCCCTAGGGTGGGCACCCCGGGACATTGCTGGAGCCGTCCCTGGGGGGTGGCGGTCCCCAAGGCCAAGGAGTGCTCCACTCTGGGGGCTGCACTGCCCCTCTCCATTAGATTTAATGCCACATGGAGGTGGTGGTCCATGGGGCCGGGGGTCGGCAACGGACCCCCGCATTTACATAATTAGTGTCCCAGGGAGTTGGGGGTCCCTGGGGCAGTGTGGGGGGGCTCAAGCCCCCCACGCTATATTTTTAAATTCAGCCCCAGGGAGGTGGCGGTCCCCGAGGCTGAGGGGGGCGCGTACCCCCCCAAAATTTGATAAAGCAAGACCCGGAGAGGTGGCAGTACCCGGGGCAGCGGGGGCCCCATGGCCACCGCTACATAATTAAACATTGTCCCCCTTGACCTGGCTTCTGCCGGATTTGCGGACCCTACGCGAATCCCACTGAAATTTAAAAAAAAAAAGCTTTTTTTGCCCTTGGGGTCCCTGTGGGACCCCCCCTGAGCAGGCCTATGGGGTCAGGGTGTTTCTACCCTGCCCCCTTTTCTTGTTTCTTTACTGTTTTTCTTGTGACTCGGTTGAACCGAGTCACAAGATGGCTGCCAACACTTCCTGGTTTGAAGTGTTGGCATCCAATCAGAGTCACGCTCGTGATCGAGAGGGTTCGCGGATCCACTGCAGTCACCAGACACTAATATTTTTTTAAATATGAATTTCTCAGGAACTACTGAACGGATTTACACCATTTAAAGCAAAGAGTGCACTCTGGATGAAGAGCTACCTCTCTGCCAAATTTGGTGTCATTCCTTTCAGCAGTTCGGGCTGTAGCAGCGACAAAAGTTTCCTTTGGAAATTAACATGGAGAAAACACGTTTTGGGACCCCCCTTTTTTCTCAGCCCCCGCTTGACAAATCACCTCGAAACTTTCAAGACAGGAGCTGACCAGAGCGCCCCATTAGTTTTGAAAATTTCGCTAAGATTCGTCAAACGACGCTAAAGATATTGGCAAATCAAAAAACTCTTTTCCTATGGAAACTAGGTCCTCGCCAGTAGGTAATATTACCTACTGGCAATAGCCAATAGGTAGTTAGTTAGCCTCCCCCGCAGCCCTAGGGACCACCACCTCCCCGGGGCTTTAAATTACTACAGTGCGGGGGACACGCGGATCCCTCCCCCGCAGCCCCGGAGACCCCCCACATCCCCAGGGGCAATTAATTTTAAAAAACCGGGGGCCACGCGCTGTCCCCCACATGGACCGTCACCTCCCCGGGGCAAATATAACTAAAGAATGAAGGGGTTCTGTCACTAAAGGAAACATTGGAGGGGCTCCTGCAATGTTCCAGGGTGCCCACCCCAAGACATTGCAGTTTGCTCTGGCTTGGCGGGAGATTACCGCCAAGCCAAAGCAAATGCTGCGCTTTCAGCAAGCGAGAGTTCACAAATGCGCTGTGCTTGCTGAAAGTGGAGCATTTGTCTGTTTCCCTGCCCACTGTCAAGCAAGCAGGGAAACAGACAAATTGCTTTGAGATCCATGGGAGCTGCATGTTTAACAGCTCCCTGGGTCTCAAAGCAATGCCGGCTCCCGCAGGAGGCGGGGAGTGGGCAGGGACCGCTTGGCCCTTGAAGCTCCACCAGCGCTCACCAAAGGAGAGGCTAGGCTCTGGAGGAAGGGGTCCCTGGGGCCAAAATCAGGCGGGTAGGGGGCCGCGCTGGCCTCCTCCCTGTATGTTTAAAAATAACATTTATAAAAAGGCTGGGCCCTGGGGGATGGGGTCCTCGGGCCAAAATCGGCTACGCAGCTCCCTTCCCTATATGTTTAAAAATAAAATTTATAAAAGGCTAGGCCCTGGGGGATGGGGTCCCTAGGGCCAAAATCAAATTACTTTACTGTAATTCTTCTTTCTCTATTCTCTTTTCTTCCTTCCTTTTCTTTATCTTTTTTCACTTCTTTTTCTTTCAAAATGAGTGTTTTTTCATTATTATAACATGTTAGTTTTCTTTTCATTTTAAGCATGTTTTACACCTTGCATTGTCTTGTCTTTTAACCTCAATACAATCTTATAAAACTATAAAAAAAAGTTGCATGTGTGCAATGTGCCCATTTAAAATATTAAGGGGCATATTTACAAGCCCTCAGGGCCACTGGAGCGTCACTTTTTTTGACACTCCGGTGACGCAGCGCCGTTTTCCATACTTACAAGGTGGGGCTAAGCCACTTTACGTGGCTTAACGCCCCTTTGTAAATATACACCTTTCCACCATAGTCCTCTGCGGCAAAGGGGAATGCAATGGGTGCTGCTGTGGGTTTTCCACCGCAAAATCCATTGCTTTTTGATGCTGCCCCAGATTTACAAGACTGAGGCAGCGAAATGGAATACCAGGCATTAGAATAGCGCAACGAGGAGAAATTATTAATTTCTCCTCGTTTTGTGCTCTTTCCATGTGTGCTGCATTCTGCAGTACACATAGGGGCATATTCTCAAGGACACATCGCCTAGTTAGCGGCACTTTATCGCAGCCAAAGTGGCGATAAATTTATCGCACCATTCACAAGCTGGTGTTAACAGCCCATAACACCATTTTACCCGCAATAGCAGCCGCAAAAAACATCGCCACAGATGACCCCCGCAACTATCGCTAATGAGATGCAGAGTAGGCGTACCCGTGCAAAAAGCCTCGAAAACACCACTCCGCAACATTCTCAACGACCAGCCAGATCGGCGATAAGACCACAAAACTGGCGATAAGGCCCGTTAGCAGTAGGAAACTAACACCTGATCTGACCTGGTGCAAAGTCGGACCACAGCCTGCACCACAAAATGGAGCCCAGCCCAGAGCCACACCTGAAGGGCAACAGATGCCATGGAGCCACTGATCATGCAGCTCGGAGCCCCAACAGGGCCACAACACCCACCGCCACCACCCCCAGGAACCCCCCCCCCCTGGGCCCCCCAGCCCGGCCATAGACATGCCACATCAACTACACGGAATCATGTACCAAATAATCCGCCTGATGTCGCACAATCACATTTGGTGGCATGCATGTGTCGTCACAAAAATGAGCATCACACATCCACCTTCGATGTAACAAATGAAAATGTATTCAAAGAAACACAGAACAGAAATGAAGACACATGGCGGCTCCCCTCGAGACAATCCGTAGGTCACAGCCTGCAAGACAAAAATCATGATGAGAAGGTGTGTCTTGCGCACATCAAAGGGCAGAGAGAGAGCGAAGGAGAGTGAGAGAGAAAGAAAGGAGCGAGAGAAAGACGGACAGAGAGAGGGAGCGAGAGAATGATGGACAGAGAGGGGGAGCAAGAGAAAGACGGACAGAGAGGGGGAGCGAGAGAAAGACGGACAGAGAGGGGGAGCGAGAGAAAGACAGACAGAGAGGGGGAGCGAGACAGATAACAGAAGAGATGGACAGGGAGAGAGAGTGCCGACAATGCGCACCCAGGCCACACTGCCCACCTGCTGCCACAGGTGTGTCTCCAACCACGTGCCTGTATGTAGTGCAGTTCACCAGGTCACACATCTGAAACAGATCCGTCATCTGAAACAGAGTCCAGACACATGAATGGCAAAGCACATACAATTACACAAGACATCATCGCCTGTCCGCCCCTGCGCACCCAGGCAGATGTAACCCAGCCCCTCCCGCCGCCCAGCGGTGCATGCCCGCCCCTGCGCACCCAGGCCTCACTGCTCACCTTCCGCCCTTGGTGTGTAGTAATGATGGCCCACCACGTGCCGCTGCAAGCCACATGCCCGGGGCCCGCGGACATGGCACCCTCAACATCATGCAGCCCCGCTCCGCAGGCTACCAGGTCTCACATATGATTCTGGGTCTTGATTTCGCCATGGCAGAGGACATACCAGTGCACCGGCCATCATTGCAGGCTGCACACCCACTCAGCTCTTGAGGTGCCACTAACTCTGTGATCCAGGATGCGACATCACGTGGCAGTAGGCCCACGCTGCCCGCTGGCTCTGGCCTACACTGCGGTCCAGCAGTGCACACAAAACCTGAGCAGTCCGGACGGCCGGGATGGGGCATCATCGCAGGCTGCACACCCGCTCAGCACTTAAAGGTGCCCCTACCTCAGTGCACCCAAAGTCACCGTCCCGTGGCAGTGTGCCTGTGCCGGCCGCAATGTTTCCGGTGCCACCAAGTCTGTGTCCCAAAGTCATGGACCCTGTATGATTGGGTATCGTGTTGCGGACGCCATTATGTCACCTCCGGTCCTGGGGAATGTGATGTAGCAGGGCCCGAGGCCCTCATGCCTACATTAACACCACACGGATGCACCCAGATAGAGAGTGGAAATGGCGTCGAGCACGTGCGCCCGGCCCTTTTCATTGGCAGGGTCACATGTCCCGTGACGCGTGTGCTGGATGGGTGTGGTGTTGGTGTAAGCCAGCCGTGAGGGAGTGGCTGTGGCATGCTGACAACTAGACCTGTGAGCAGCAGATCACTACAGGAAAGACAGGCGACATGTAGCATTGCCGTCCCCCCTGTGAGCATAAGCGGAGTGGGCTGGCCTGGCGTATGCCAGTCCAGCGTAAGGGTGTGTATATGACCCCGGGGCCATGGGCGTGGTTCCGTACTGGGCTGGACAAGGAAGTAACTTATGCGTGTGTCCCTGTTGTTGTGTCAGTGCCACCCGGACCTCATTGGGCAATGTGTCACCCTGTGACCCCTGTTCTACGACATGAGCCACATGGACGTAAGAAGAGTCCAGTGAGCCTACATTCATCCATACTTCCACACTTGAAAGACCATAGACATGACACATCTGTGTGAATATGAATGTTTAATACACATTCAGTGGAGTGTTGCATCCGGAGCAGTACAGGGCCATGCAAACCCCACATGACGATATTGTCCCGTGGAGGGCCAGCCAGGGTCCTTCAGGGAATGACAAGTCCAAAGGAAGAGGAAGAGTTCAGTCCGCAGTCTGATTGCTGTGTCAATGGCGATCAAACAGCATATGGCAGTCCATGTCGAGGTCCAAGGTGAGTGTCGCAGAGTGCATCGGGGGACAGTGGAAGGTGATGATGCAGAGGGCAGTACCAAGCTGAACCGGACCTATGGATGAGATGCATGCTGCTGCGTCCTTCTTACCACGAGGGCAGACTCATCCGCATCTTCGTTCTCTGCTGTTTCATGTGCCTCACGTGTGGGTGGTGGTGTTCTGTCTCCAGCACTGTGTGGCAGTGACACATCAGTGGCCGGAGGTGGAAGGTCTGCCGCACTGTGTGGCACTGACACTTCAGGGGGCGGAGATGTGGATGGAGTGGTGGCAGCAGCATGCACCCGCGCCAGGCCTTGTGGCAGCAATGCCATGAGGAGGGTCCTGAGGTCATTGAGGAACCCAGCTACCTCTCGATGGTGTGCAGCCATGGCAGCCACTCGTTCCGCATTCGCCCGATCCATGGTCTCCATTAACCTCCGCATGTTTCCCAACTCCCGTGTGACATCGCTAGAGCCACTCGGACTGGACAGTTGTACTATTCTCTGAGTCAGGGCTCCAGCGATGTCAGCCATGGTCCGTTGGAGAGCATGGAACGGACTGTGGGTGTCCGTTAGGGACCGTAAGTGGTCCCTGATGGGACTGAGACACCCACGTATGGCATCTAGTTTGTCTGCCATGCGGTCGAAGCCCACCGCACCTGTTCAGCCAGATTCTCCTGGCACCCCAAAACACGGCGTTGGAAGGCCATGTGTTCTCCGTGGGGTCCTGGGAGGCAGCAGTGGTGGTGGTGCAGCCTGCTGTGTGGTCTGTGCGGGGTGGGGTCTCCTCGTAGCAGCTGGGCTGCCCAGCTCCTGGAAGTGGGCGGCGTAGGCTGTCCACGAGCAGTTGGAGGGCGTCAGAGTCGAAGCTGTGGTCGTCCTCTTCGTCTCCAGAGAAGAGAGGGTCGGGCTGCTCTGCAGGAGGTGTTGATTCTCCCTCTGCAATGTGAAGGGGAGATGCAGTTTAACAATGTGTCCACATGTATGTTGTCGCATTGTACATGTTTACATACAGACAGTATGACTGGGTACATTGTGGCTGTTTGGGAGGAGCTGCCTATTTGATGGGGGACAGTGGACATTTCGACAACAGACGTGGTGTGTGTTTGTACTTGTACATTATCAACGCACATTTCCCTGCAATGCCAATTGTGATTGGCCAGTGTCTGCACCCAAGCGGCACCAGTTGTGTCCTGTGTTCTGTTGTAGGTGTTTTATGGATTGTGTCACATCGTTGTCAATGTAGAGTGTGCTCTGCATGTGATGTGTGTGCTGCATTTTGGGAGTCGCCCTGCAGCTCAGATTTTGCTGCCCCTTATCACTTTCATGAGGTGTGCCTTTGACTTTTGTGCTTGTACAGTGTTGACATGTTGCATACTTGGGTACGTTGGTCTCTTGGTGGGAGTTGGTGGTCTGGGGCATGGTTTGTCCACAGATGTGCTCAACTTAATTGTGCATGTGTGCCATTGTGCCCATCTCCCCCCGTCCCCCCAGGCCCTGGTCGTTACTCACCCTGTTGCTGTTGTGTCGGGTCCTGTTGAGCAGTGTCTGGGCCCCCAACTCCTGCCACCGTCTCCCCACTGATGACTGTGGACACCATTTCCTCCATGTCGTCCAGCTCCTCCTGTGGCGCTGGGCTCCCACCTCCAGTCTGCATTGCTGCCTTCAGGTTGTTGGCGAGTTTCAGCTTGGTTTTGCGCTTGACATCATTCCAGCGCCTCTTGACCTTGTCCATTGTCCTCTTCAGCACTCCGACTGCATTCACCTTGTCCACGATGGACTGCCATATTGTATTTTTTGTTGCCAATGACACAGTGGAGGTGACGAACAGTTGTTGATGGTGTTCTGTCACCTCCGTTATCAGGATCCTGTTTTCCTGCGGACTGAACTTCGCCTTCCTCTTCTTCTTGTCCTTGCCCTTCCCTGACCCCGAAGTCCCAGGATGGTCCTCGGGGGGGGGGCTTGTGGGGTTCTGGCTCTCCTCCGTACTTGCGCCGGCAACGTCCATTGTGCTTCGCTGTTGTTTGGCATTTGTTTGTCTGTTTTTTTTCTACTTTTATGGGGATTGTTCCCGCCTGACGCGTGTGCATTGCAGGCCTGTAGCTGGGTTTCGCTCATTTTCATATCGCGATTGGCCACATCGCAGCTTTTTTTGCGTTGGTGTTTCGCATTTGTGCGGCGTGGCATTGATTTTAACGCAGTCAGTTGACACGTTATCTGGGGACTATCGCATGGTACCGCCGTGTTGTGAATACTTGGTTAACAAGGCGTTAATTTTCCGCGATAGACTGCGATATGCAAAGTTGCGTTAAGCTAAATTTGCAGTGGTTATCACACGTTCTTGGGAATATGCCCCACAGATTGTGCAAATCAACATTATTTATTGTTTATATGTGCAGGAAGGTGTCCCTTCCTGCACATAAACAATCGTACCTGCAGTGCAGGCACCCTGGCAACATGGCCTCAGGGTGCCTGCGCTAGTTCTAGGCAGCTTTTTTTGCGCTAGCACTAGGGGAAACACAGGGGTGCGCCGTATTCTTGAGAATACGTCGCATACTGGCGTTTGAAAATGTCGGAGCGCAGCGCTGCCATTTTCTTGTAAATATGCCCCTAAATACTGCATAGCTACCAGTGTTAGGTAACCCGTCGGAACGTAAACGAAAATTGCCACATAAATGTGTTTGCACGGTATAGCTCCAAACCAAATTAAAATAAAGATGAAATAAAATTACGAAACGTAATGGAGAACCAAAAAACTCGGCAATAAAATAGAGTGTGGGTTTTAACTGTGGGAAAAATTAAACGTGGGAAAGGGAAACTATTCTGAGGACTTGAGGGAATATGGGCAAAATCCGTTCGGGGTTTTAGGGACATTCAGGTCAAACTACTCAGGACATAGGCAATACGGGACAAAACATGAAGCAAAAAATGAAAATTAACTTTAGAGAAAAGCATGAAGAGCATCAAATGTATCACTGGAACCAATAAAAAAAATATTGTTTGACCTTGATTACAAAGAATGTTACTTAGCCAGATGCTGCCGACTATCCAGTAGATATTCTGTTATCATTGAACCAGGGCTGGGATCATATCGATGGCATTTACGCTGGATATAAAGATTGCTGTGAGGTCAGGGACTGAAGCTGGCCATTAGTGGGCCAAAGGCGCCACCAAATGGTCAGAAGAAAAACTTTAATATTTAAATACAATTTACTTCATTTTATTTTGAAGAATGTGTTGAACAAATAATGCAACGTTTTTCCAGATACATTGGCAGGCGTGGTACTGCCATTTTCTCCTGAATAATAGGAAAATATAGAGGACTGACTAAAGGGTCGTTAAATAAGAATGCAGATATAGAGAGAACATATTTTCGAAGCCCGAGTATGCAGAATAAACATTCTAAACTGAATCTCTATTGGACAAATGTAAGCCACATTAGAGCTCGGCTTTCGCCGCTTTAGCTGTCTACATGCAGATCTCTTGTTTTTAATACATATGGATGGCTTTGTTATCTGTCGCAATTGTCTGCTCCTGATTTGATATCTTTCTTCCCTATTCTTATGTTTGTCCCTCCCAGGACCATCTGAAGCTCACAGTGTTCTGTTTGGATGACCCTAACCACTGCGGGGCAGATTTACAAGCCTTGCGCCACTTTTGCGTCACTTTTCCCATGTTAAAAGTGACGCAAAAGTGGCGCAAGGGACTTGTAAATAAGCCCCTTCATACTTGAAGGAACTCTGGGGCAGATCTACAAGAAACTTATGCAGCGCGGTGCCGCAAGTTATTTTGCTGCGCCGCGCTAGTTTCGAAGCACAGGGATGCGACATATTTACAACAATATGTTGCATCTCTGTGCTTCCCCCTGCGCTGGCGCACAAACTGCTGCCATGCGCCGGCACCCATGCACCATGGTGCAAGGATGCATGCGTAATGGGGAGATTGTTTTTGTGCAGGAAGGAGCACCTTCCTGCACAAAAACAATCAATTGAGGTGATTTCCTCTTCCAACGTGTGCTGTAGAATGCAGCACGCATTGAAAGAGGAAAAAATCGAGGAGAAATGAAAACATTTCTCCTCGTTGCACCTCGCTACGCCACCCCTAGGGTGGCGTAGCATTCTGACGCATTTCCAGATTTACGATTTCTCGTAAATCTGGAAATCCATCAGTGGACATGGGTGTTGCGTGGGAACACCCACAGCAACACCCATGTCATGCCCCTAACACGCAAAGTGTTGCGTGAACAGGAGCGATATTTACAAGCGCAGGTTAAGTCACGCAGGGTGACTTTACCTGTTCTTCTAAATATCACTTGGCAGGCTGCGCCACCGGTGCGTCACACAACGTGATGCACCGGCAGCGCAAGGGGCTTGTAAATCTGCCCCTCTGATTTTTTAATTTTTAATCATTTTAGCTTTAGCACTCCATGGCAGTTCATGTGTTTCTTGCTCTCTCTCCCTCTTTTTGCCTGTTCCCCCAGTACACTCTTTCTTAAACCCAATCCACCAAAACAGCACTTATACTGTGGTCGGGTTGCTCATTTCGTATGAAAGAGCATCCAACAGTCATTACAGTCAATCTTCAATTTTCACTTCTTTACCTTTATTTTTGCTTGAAAACTACCACTATAAGTAGCTGGTTTATTTATATTAGAATTCTTTGTAAACATACAGACTCCGCTTGAGGGACACTAGGCAAGCAGGACCTAGAGGGCCATATCCATGGGATCCGGGGTCATGTGCCTCTTATGTCCTGTGGTCTTGCTTACTATGACTCTGCAAACTGGGCCAAGTACAACCTATTCAACACTTGACTCTCAGTGGTAGCAAAGGCAAGCAGTCACAGGCTTCTCAGGGACGCAATATGGTAGTGCACAAGCTCAAAACTCAGCAACCACTATGCCGTGCAATAACTGATAGTCCAACCCAGTGCTTTACTTAGGAAAGATACTGTTGGGATGAAAACATTCCCTCGAATGATGACGGACGTTTACCCCAGCTGCAACGATGTCTAGATCCCCGGTGCTGATATTTTGTTGTCATGGGCGAACATGGATCATGTCTGTGGGCCATGGCATAGGCCTGTCTCATGGATTGCAGTCGTGTTAGACCGGGAATGGTGCCCACAGCTCTGCCCTCATAGTGGTGAAAGACTACTGCCTTTGCCAGGAGTTAAGCAGCATGGTGTGGCAGCATACTGTGTAGTGATCAGTAGAAGTGAACAGGTTTTTTACCTGTGCCACTGGAATGACGCCTACATGCTCACTCATTTAAAGTTCCACTGCTGTGGGCTTAATTCTCCCTTGGCCTAAAGCAAGTTAGTATGTAGCTATGCGCAGCACACATGTGTTGTATACATGAGCTGGGTTTACGTGTACCTTTGAATGGTCGATACATGGATTATTCTTGGATCTGTCTTTGGAGATGAGACCCAACACTGACTACATTAGCATGAAAAGGTAGAGGAATCCCTCCATACAGATTTGTGTATTACTGCATTCGTCTGAGCTCGGTGAGACAGACACTGGAGGAAGAGGAAAGAGGCTTCGGTACACTTCAAATTGTGCTTTTTGATTCAGGGAGAGGCCACTGGAAGTGGGCCTGGGCACATCTCATGAATGAGATGGGGCTGATAAGAGAATCATAAAGAGAAGGGCTGGGGGCCCTGGCGTAACCTTTTGATCCACATATTACTGTGGCTGATGTCCAGTTGTGAACCTCTAGCAGCTCCCATGACCTGTGTTGTGGGGCTATCAGATTTGGAGTCATTCCTGCTGTGACAGAATATTTATTTATTTTTTATTTATTGAGTTTTATATAGCACAAACATGACCCTTTTGGGTATCAGAGTGGAGTGCTGTACAACATGGTGGCAAACAGATAAGCATATATACATGACCATTTCGGGAACCAAAGCTCTGTACCTCAGAAAAGGTAAACATAGTAATATAACAAAATGCGGGTGTGAAAGTTAAAATTTTAGAAGACATTTAAACCTTTCATGAATACTAAAATGTACTTTGACAATAACATAGAAATGTTTGACAAAGACAAACCATAGCAAAATGTGCTTTTCTTAAATGTGTTAGAATAAATGTGCAGCTTATTAGTCGGCATAAGGCTCCCATTTCCACTGCGCATACATGACTATGCATCACATTTTTTCTCTTCAATCCTTTCTCTTTAAGAAAATAATGCCTTTTAGAAATGCTGATTTCATCTTAACATTAAATTGTAGAATATGACATCACCAGAAAATGCGTAGCTACAAGAAAATGTATTTTGTTTCTTTCCTCATACTGTATGATTTCATCGTATTAGATCAAGTCACCTGCTATGTGTTAGAATGAATAAAATGTTTTCTTCAACTAATGCACGATGCAGGTAAAGCATTTTCACATGATCTAACCAAGACATTGCGAATAGCAAATGTTTCATTTATTAGACTGGTCAATTTGAACAATGGGACCTTGAACAGCTAATAGAGTAGACTTATTGAAGGTTCTGGTGAGAACCTTCTGCAGTGTTTCAAATGTGTAAAGTTTTAGCAATCTCCAGATAACTTTATGTCAATCGTATGCTTTCGTGGGAACCGGGAGAAGAGGAGACGGACCATTGAATGATCCTTCTTCATTTGCTGATAGTGATGCATGCGCTTGTTTTTTGCAACATAATGTTTATGCATTTCTATATAGTACATGTTCATAATTAGAGAGTTAATGCATTCTATGCGCACCTGCCCTGCCATGCCCCTTAGCACTTTGTTGTGTTTGCCCAAATTACTGTGAGCTACTGCTGATGGTGATTTCTCTTTGTTTCCTTACATTTTTCTGAGGAGACTTCTCTTTCTCTTATGCATCATAGCTAGTGCTGTGATTGCTTTCCTTTATACTAGAATTACGGTTGCTCCTGTAACTATTGGGGAACTAGGCTGGGTTTCTGGAACTGCTCTTAATGAGGGGTGCACTCTTTTAGAACAAAAAGCTTAGGGGCATATTAACAAGGCGGCGATAAACAATTATCGCCGCTTTTGCGGCCGTTTTCGGCCGAAAAGCGGCGATAATTATATCGCCTTATCAGCAAAGACACGCTATCGCGTGTTTTGCTGATTTTGCTCCCGTTTCCAGCACGCCTGACTTCGCATCGATAATGAGATGCAAAGTAGGCGTGTCTGTGGAAACAACATGGGTAAATATCGCGAAGGCAGCTTCGCGATATTTACAATTCGGGAAGCAATTATTTTAATCGCGTCAAGTATGTTTAACGCAGGAATTTAACGCCTGTTAAATTCCTGACTAAGGCATACTTAACATGGGGGTGGATTCTGTGGCTAAGACCACAGGCCCTATCATCTAGGATATCGCCGTTTTCCCATGGAAAACGGCGATATCCACGCTATCTCTGACATTTTTATCGCCTCGGCGATGCGCGTTGTTAATAACGCGCTAACCGGGCGATAAATTCCAGAGATAGCCGGCGATAAATATGCAAGCGCTAAGCGTGCTTTGCGATATTTATCGCCGGCCCTTGATAATATGCCCCTTAATGCTTCGAAATCTCGCTTTTTTCCAAAAGGAACTCTTCATGGGTTTCGTGATAGGTTGGGGCAGGTCCTTTTAGATTAAGACAGGGACTACTTCCTTTATGGAACATGCTGTTATTTCCATGCTGTTTCTAATCAAATTTTTTGATATTTCTGTAACTGGATATTTCTGACTAATCTGAATAAAACGACCAAAAACAATTACTAATCTCTTAATGAGAAATTAAGCTTTTAAAATCTAACCAAACCTCTCATCATTGACTGCACATTAAATGACTGTAAGTTGATGATTCATTTGAAGATGCCTTGTGAATTTACTTGTGCTCCAATCTAATAAGGTTGCAAAGATGCCTCGACCGGGAGACAGATTTGGTGCCGAGTTGGAGACCTAGATCATTATGGAGGGTTCAAATTAATGGTAATTGCACCAGTAAATTTTGTGCTCACAAATCAGAACAGCAAAAGTGAGTATAAGTGTAAGCAGATAAGCATATAAAAGTGATCATTTTGAGGCTTAAAGTGCTGAACATCAGGAAAAGTAAACATAGTATTATAATATGTGGAAAAACAGCAAAATGAGTGTAAGGACGGATGTAGGTTGACCTATGTAGAGTCTTGATTTGGAAAGGTCATTATAGGCTATGTAGAGTGTCGTCAAAGAAAACAATGAAGGGCATGTCATGCGGCCCGGTATTCTTGTCGATGGTCAGGAGGGGGGAAGGTTGCATCTTTATTGGGGAAAGTGTCTGATTATTAGTGGTTGTTTTAGTCTTCATTTGAATATGGCAGTTGAGGGGTTGGATCTGGTCCCAGGGTGAAGTGAGTTCCAAAGTTATGGGGCCATTCCGGAGAAGGAGTGCTTGTAGGTTTCTTTTTTTTTAATTTGTGGGGCTTCAGTAGAAGGGAGCCTGTACTTCTTAAAGTTCTATTCACTTCTGATAAGATGAGTTTCTTGGCACGGTAAGTTGGCGTGTTGTGGAGAAGAGCTTTATGAGTCAGGCAAGCAATTTTTAGTTGGATCTTTGCCTCATAGGGTAGCCAGATCTGGGATGATGTGATCACTTTTTTTCAAGCATGTGATGAGTCGAGCTGCCTCATTAGAAGTTGCCTTCGGAGGTGCCAGTTTTGCTTTTCATAGACCCACAAGGGTGGCACTACTGTAATCTAGTTTGGAGATGACTAGCGCTTGTACTGCTGTTTTGAGATCATCAGTCAGAATGAAAGGTTTTAATTTCCTTAGTACCTGCAGCTGGTAGTTGGCACCTCTAGTGGCGGCGCTGATGTGATCATGCAGAGAGAGGTGATTGTCCAGGATTATTCCTAGAAATTTAGCTAAGGTTATGATGTGTGGGGAACAGTTCAGGGCTGTAAGATCGACGAGCCATTCTTTGATGTCCGGAGTGTGGTTGGGTGGAGAGATTAAGAGGTATCCAGTTTTGAGGGTGTTAAATATGAGGTGGTTACGTGTCAGCCAGTGATGAGTTTTTGTCAGTGCGCTATTGAGGATGCTGATGTCATCTGGAGAGGTGAATTTTTTGGTAGAGTTGCATATCAACGGCATACATTTGATATGAGATGCTAGAGAGTTGGAGGACTTCAGTCAGGGGTTCCATGAGCAAGTTGAAAAGGGTGGGGGAGAGTGAGGAGCCATGGGGGATGCCAGACGTGACTGGTGTCTGGATGGATAGAGCATGGTTGAACATAACTCTTTGAGTTCTGTTGTGTAAAAATGAAGAGAACCATTGCATGACGGTACCAGATAGACCCCTTCTGCATTCTAGGAAGTTCAAAAGGTTCTCATATTTAACAGTGTCAAACACAGCTGACAGATCAAGCAGGATTAATAGGAAAGATTAATTCTGGTCGCGAAGTCATAGGGCATCATCGACTATATGGACCAGGGCAGTTTCGGAATTGTTGCCCGGCTTGAAACCAGATTGGCATTGGTTGAGGAGTTGGAATTGATTTATGTGATTACATAGCTGTTGATGTACACATTTTTCCAGGAACTTGGCCTGAGTTGGGATGTTGGAAATAGGGCGGTACTTGTTTGGCTCTGACTGTGCAGCGTTGTTTTTTTTAATATAGTGGTCACCTGGCCACTATTTAGACAATCAGGTATGGAGCCTTGTGTTCGAGATGAGTTAATAATCTTGGTACATAAAGGGAGCAGAGAGTGTTTAATCTGATTGAGAAGTTTTGAGGGTAAGGGGTCGTTGTAGTGGTTAGAATATTTCAGAGAGGATAGTACATTTGAGATGTCAGATTAGCCAAAAGTCTTAAAGATGGACCAAGAGGTATTGTTTTTTGGTTTGGGGTAGGAGCTATCCGGATGTGGAGGGGTGGTGATGGATACGAGCTCTCTAGCGGTTTGGAGCTCGGTGTCAATTTGCATTGTCTTCTCATTGAAGAAGGAGGCAAATATATCGCAGTTAGGCGGAGTTAAGTTCTCAGAAAACAGGGGATTGGGTTTCCTATCAGTTTGATTTTTGACAAGTTCAAACAGTTTTTGGGGACGTTTTTTCGGCCTTGTCGAGTTGTTGTTTGAAGAAAGATGCTTTAGATCTGATATGCCTGTTGTAGGATTTCCTTCTTAATTTCAGTGAACTGAGATTAGTTGGAGAGGGAGAGAGTCTCCAAGGTCATTCCACTGCTCTTAGCGAGCAGCGTTCATCATTAAGGCTGTGATTGAACCAGGGGTTAGATTTTTTGATCTGGGTTCAATTGTTTGGGCGAAATGGCATCCATGTTGTCGGACATGGAATTGATGTAGTGATCAGTGTGGGCTTGTGTGTCAGAGATGTTAGTGGATGGAGGTAGAATGGTACTACTAAGAGTAGCTAGTGTGACAGGGTTGATGTTTCTGGTGTCTTTGGCCCAACATTTGGCTTTGACTGGTTGGCCTTTGGGTTGGCCTTTAGAGATAACTACCCTTTCTGCTATGGAGAATATGATGCAGTGGTGGTCTGGCCAGTCGCATGGTAGGATAGATTCCATTTGGATGATATGTTACTTTGCTATTATTAGATCTAAGGTGGACCCTTTATTGTGCGTCGGTCTGTTGCAGGCTTGCACAAGATTGAGGTCGTAGAGGAAGGATTTGAGGCTATTTACTAAGGGGTCGTTTGTGACGTTCCAGCGGATATTGAAATACCCAAGAAAGATTTGATTATTATGTGAACTGCGGTTAGTAGAGATGATCACCATGATTTGTTCTAAGAATGTGTGATCGTTACTAGGAGGGTGGTAAATCGCGTGCATCTTACACAATGTGTTGTCATTATTTGAGATATTGATCCCCAGATATTCACATGAGGACAGGGATCAAGTGAAGTTGTGGGTGGAGGTTTGTGCCTTCTTAATAGATGTCGTTAGAGTAATAATTTCCAAGACTCTTGTTCTTTTGTTGACAGAATATGTCCTTTTTAATGACTTATTCCAAATGTGAGATCAGACACGAAAGACAGTGTGAGTTTTTTTATTAAGATTTTGCTCCGGTGAATACAGGCAATGCCCCCACCCAGACAGCCAGAATGATCCAAGCGAATAATGTTATAGCTGTGAGGGAATAATAGGTCCAGTATGGAGAATGAAGAGTCATTAAGCCAATTTTCAGTGAGCAGTCGGAGGTCCAGATCATGAGTGAGAATAAGGACAGCATGCTTAGCTGCAGATCGGCAATTGAATAATGCGCATTTTAGGTTGGTTTTGGTAACAGATGTGGATGGATGAGATATGGGTACTAATTTAAGGTTAGATTTAGCGATGGACCTTAAGGTGGCATGGGGATCCCTATGAGGGTGAGTGATGATTGTCTGATTTTACCCAGGGGCCTTCGAGTGGTTGATAGGTGGCTGGTCATAGGAGGTGAGAAGGGAGAGGATGTCGTTGTTAGATAAGTTGCTAACCATTGGGTTGGGAGGAGAGGTCAAGATTCTGTTTGTAGTTCCATTTAGGTAGTGGACTTCTGGTGTTGGCTGGGCTGATAACAGTAGGGCGTTTGAGGAAAGGAGTGGTTTGGGTCCCGTGATGCTGATCTTGATTCTTAACTTTGTGTTCCAGATTGGAGGTAATATGCATTAGGTTCTGGATGTCTGCCCTCATCAGATGTAATTCGCTTTTTAGTTTGTGGAGAGTTGACCAGACAGTGGAGGTGCTGTGGAACTGAGCTGGAGGAGATGTGTGAAGGGATTTCTCATATATTGGGGAATTTAGCAGTTTGGGGCAGCCCTGGGATATGGGGATGGGTTGTTGGTAAATGACCGTGCTATGCTGCATGGTTTGGGGGTTAGGCGTAAGGAGGATTTCTGTATTGAAGGAAGTGTGGTGAGTCTGATGTGGATCCTATGTGGGGAGATAATTGTCTTGTGTTGTCTGGGGAAGTAGGGGATTTGTGATTGGTGGCTATGGGGAAAGACTTCACAGTATCAAATAATTGAGGGTGTAGGGAGATGTTACTGTCACTCAAGTGACCGGCATTGATATTAGGTTTGCTTATGTATTGGGAAGGGTAGTTGGTAAGGGGATGATGGTTAGTGGAGTGGCCATACCCCTCCAGTGAGGAGTTTGTGTTTAGTACTGTGGTAGTGTGGTGACTTGGGTAAGAGTCGCCATTCTCAGGGGAGAGGGGGGAGTCTGGGTTGTAGTGGGGCATGGGTGGGAGGCCTGTAGGAGAGTAGGATCTGCTTCACAGGGGTACCCCCACTTTTTGCTGATACTTCACTGGTTTTCGACATTAGTCTGGCTGGGGCCCTGCTATTCAGAACCCCAGCCTAGCTGTTTCCTCTTTAAAAGGGTCTCCATGTGCCTTAGGCACATCTCTGATTGGGATCTGGAGTGCCCTTGTAAGTCCCTAGTATATGGTATACTATGTACCAAGGGCATAGGTACCTCAGAGGCCTGCCAGGGGCTGCAGCATATATTATGCCACCCCTGGTAGGCCATCCAAACTGACACCACAGGTCTGCTACTGCAGCCTGGGTAATGTGGTGCATGCACCCCTTGCTGTGGTATAGGTTACCTATATCACTAAATGCATACACACATATAAACCTATAAGTCACTCCTAAGGCAGGCCTTATCAATCCTAAAGGCAGAGTGCATGGTTTCTATGTGAGAGGGTGCCCCTGCATGAGCAGGGCCCCTCTGCAGCGTTCGGAGACCATCTCTGATGCTGTTTGTAGTGCAGCCTGACCATATACTCTTAAACGCATTATATCCTCGCGGTAAAATGCTAACTATGGAATGGCTGCACCGAAACATGTCGTGTTTGGTGTCAAACATCTTGGAATACTACCCCCCGCCAATTCTGGTGGCGGGGGTAGCATTCCACCCTTCTAGAGGGAAAGGCATGTTAACTCTGACGAGTCCGGTAACTTCTTTCCAGAGCCTGGCATCACAAAATGGATGCTACTGCCACAGACACGAGTCTGGCCTCCTGCTGCTGGACGAAACTCCGGCAGGGGAGGCCTGGACAATAGGTTTCCTGTCCCAGGGAGGTGTGACCACCTCCCCAGACAGGACAATGTGTATTGGGGCTGGGCGGGAGCACTTTCGGGTGCTTTGAAGTCCTGCACTGGGGGCACATTTGGTGTCCCTGTGCATACCCCAGTTCAAACCGGACTCGGGGCTTGCAGCCCCTGCTTTGGCGCGAACTGGACAAAGGGAAAGGGGTGTAGCCACCCCTCTGCCCTGACCCACCCATAGGTGGGGCCACAGAGTAGTCCATCCCCTATTTTTGGAATAAAGGTAGGAACCCAGTCCTTAGGACTTTAGATTATACCTGGACGAAACTCTGAAACAGAATCCTGGACCTTCGACGCTCTACTCACGATTAGAGGACTGAAGAATCTCCCTTGGGGTCAAGGAGTGACTCCCCTGCTTGGCAGGCACCAAAGAAGCATCTGTCCGGTTCGCATCACTGAAGCTCCCGTCGGACGCCAAAGTCATCGCATCACCAGAGGTGGATTCTCAGACTTCCCCGAGGCTACCCTGAGTCCCCAGCAAAGCTGAGGCCCGTGGCTATCGTGGGTAACGTGAGACCGTGACCCCTGGACACCGAGCACACTTGCAAGTGCACCATCTTCTGGGTCTCCCAAGAAGTCGTGCTTTGGGCTCCGAGTAGCCCTAGCCTCCAGCACCACCTGCACCGAAGATCACTGGCCCCCACTCCACGAGTGTCCTGTAAGCCAGCTCCACGTGCGGCGTCACGAGGCTCCTTCGCGGTCGCTAGCCCGTTGGCTAGTAGCCCTTACCGAAGGCCAATCTTTTCTTTACTTGGCAGTCTGGTTGCTCCAGGCCTGCCCTCACTTACCCTTGCTGGGTGAGTTCCCCAGACCTTGCTGGTCTGCACCATCGACGATCTTCAGCTACATCGAGACTTGCCGTTGCCAAGGCTTGTTGGGTCCAATCTGGTCGCCGACACCGCAGCACTCGACAGACATCGTGTACCAGCCCGAATCCTGCTCCTGGTCGCCGACAACGCCTCCTGGACCTCGTGGCTGCAGAAACGAGACGACCGTCAACGCACCTGAAGCACTCGACATCGGTGGGCATCTGTCCATCGCCTCCCTGGTCACTGGCTAGTGACCCAGACTCTGTCCCCTCTGCTTTCAGGTTCTTCAGAACTCCGATCCACTCTTGGATCCACCCGGACACTTTTCTCCTGGTCGCCAGCAGCACTTTGCAGCAGATCGCCATAAGAACCGACGACGAAACCCGACCCCGAAAGGCACCTATGCACCCGGCTTCCCTGGGTGAGGTAACACGAGTACTCCGGTGCTCCCGTGGGTAGAGACTCTTCAAAGTCCTAGATCTCAAAGGGTTTTGTCCTAGTCCTCTTTAAAGTGTCCCTTTCCTCTATTTTCCCGATCCCGACTTTCTCCATAGAAGTTAACGGCGTATCGCGGTTGTGTATTTACACTGCACGCTGTCTCCCGTGGGTCCCCTGTGTCACTACCTTGGGTGGTTCCTTGTGGTCCAAGCACTTCTAGAGGCTCTAGGCCTAGTGTCTAGTTCAGTCGTGGTTCGCATACCACTTTATTGGTATATGGTTTGGTACGCCCCTAGGGCCCAAACGTGTATTTGTGCTATTACTGTGATTTAAGATCTTATAACCTATGTATTTCGAACTCTAGCCTCATAAAGAGACTAGAGGGGTGTGTTTAGTAATAAATACATATATTTTGAATATATACCTGGTGTGGTGCTCTTTCATTTGGTCACTCAAGAGATTATAGACTGGTAAAACAAGCTGCTTTACATTCCTTCAAGACTTAGCCTGAAGGTTGCTCTCCACAGCTACCACTAGGATAGCTTTCAATAAGGTTGTCTTTAACCTACCTACCATAAGAGTCGATTTGGACTGGTGCAAGGTGCCCACTATAATTAGTGGACAGCATATGCCAGGCCAACTTCTCACATTGGTGTGCAGCGTGTGGGATTCCAGCTTGCTATTGTTTTACCAGATAATCTCAATTGAATTGATCAACTGAAAACCACTAAAGGTACCTAAGGTACATATAATTTAAGCTTAGAATATCAGTAAGTTCTACTGAACTTAGAGTTGTGTGTTAAGGGATAGCACAACCCTTTCTACAACTCAAGAGAGTTTAGTAGGCCACACTAGAGTAGGTAGTGCATACACCACACCACACTAGTAATGTCTTTAAAAGCAGGATCCAAAGATGCCCTGCAGGAAGCCATTGAGCTTCCCCCTCCAAGTATGACACACTCCCATTCTTGGAACTGAGAGCTTTGTGTAACGTGAGGAAATTAAGGACAGGCCAAAGTCCCACCACCCAACACCTCCAGGAGTTGTTGGTGGCTTATGATCTTAGTAAGTCCTCAGAGACTGAAGGGGTAGGAGCAGAGGGTGGGCCAGCAGATGAGGAAGGGACCAGGGGTACTACTACCCCCAGCCCCCCTCTGAAACTGACCAGGAGGGTGACAATGACCCTGACCTGGAAAACCCAATCCCTTCTGGGGAAGATGAAGATGAGGATCTGGAGAACCACACCTTTGTCCCCCCAGGAAGGATTATGAGTGTGCTCAGAAAGTCTAGGTCTCCTTCTCAGGAGTCTAACCACTCTGGCACCTCAATAGGGAGCTCTGTTTCTTCTCACAGGAGGGAATCCTCTCATGAGAGAAGAAAGAGACTGGTCCAGTATGAGGAAACTCAACTGGAGATCAGGAAGAAGCAATTGGCTTTAGATAGAGAATCCCTAGATCTCCTTAAAGAGAGAAGAAAGTTGGGACTAGAGTCCCATGGTGGCAGCCATATCCCTAGAGATAGGGAAAGGTCCTATGACCATAGGAACCTGAGCAAGATTGTCCCTCCCTACCAGAGTGGGGATGATATCCACAAATGGATAACTGCTTTAGAGAGGGCCTGTAAGGTACAGAAGGTCCCTCAGGAGCAGTGGGCAGCAATCTTGTGGCTCTCCTTTGCTGACAAAGGTAGAGACAAGCTCCTCACTGTTAGAGAGGAGGATGCTGACAATTACAAGGTCTTGAAGAGTGCTCTTATTGATGGGTTTGGCCTAACCACTGAACAGTACAGGTTGAAGTTCAGAGACACCCAAAAAGCACAGACTCAAGACTGGGTAGACTATGTGGATTGTTCTGCCAAGGCTCTGGAAGGCTGGTTGATGGGCAGTAAGGTGTGTGACTTCTCAGGATTGTATAATCTGATAATGAGGGAGCAGATTCTTAATAACTGTCAAAACCAGCTGTTGCATCAGTACCTGGTTGACTCTGATCTGACCTCTCCCCAAGAATTGGGAAAGAAGGCAGACAAATGGGTCAGAACCAGGGTGAAGCAGAAGGTACAGAACCAAGGTGGGGAAACCAAGAAGCAAGATGCTAAGAACTCTGACAAGGGTGGGGAGAAGGGTAAAGATCAAAAGTCTTCATCAGGCCCCCAAAAATCTTCTTCTGGTGGGGATTCCCAGTCTACCAAGGGTAAAGGCCAAAGAAAACCATGGTGCAAGGTCTGTAAGCAAAAGACCCACTGGACCAGTGATTGCACCAAGTCCAAAGACTCCAGTCCAGCATCCACCAATGCCCCTAAGGCACCTGTTCCCCCTAGTACAGTTGGTGGAAGTGCTCCAGCAAAGGGTTTAGTAGGGTTCACCCTGGGAACTGAGTTGGGCTCTGACTTAGTCAGGGAGCTGACTCAGGCTGTGTTAGTCTGTGATGGAGGCATGGATGTGACCTCCACTGTGAGTCCCAGTAATCTGGGCAAGTACAGACAACAGCCTTTAATCAATGGACGAGAGGCTTTGGCATTTAGGGACACAGGGGCAAGTGTCACAATGGTGACACAAGACCTTGTGCTACCTGGGCAAGTTATACTTGGTGAAATGTACCAAGTGACCAATGCTAGCAATGTCAGAACAGACCATACTCTGGCAGTTGTTAACTTCTCCTGGGGAGGGGTAACTGGCCTTAAGAAGGTTGTGGTAAGTGCAAACCTACCAGTCGAATGCTTGCTTGGCAATGACTTAGAGACTTCTGCTTGGGCAGAAGTGGAGCTCAGGACCCATGCAGAAATGCTGGGGATCCCTGCAGATGTGTTTGCTGTGACCAGGTCACAAGCTAAACTGTCTAAAACTGAACAGGCCTTGGATTCTGGAAGAATGGACCAAGTGCCTTCCAAGAGGAGGAGTAGTAGGGTTAAGGCAGTGCCTTCCCCTTGGCTCAGGAGGAAGATCAGTCCCTTGAGGGGGATGATCTCAGCCCTGAAGAAGGAACTGTCCCAGAGGAACTTGAGCCTGACCAGGTTGAGTTCTTGGGGACAGGGGGACCTTCTAGGGCAGATCTGAGCCAGGAGCAGCAGAGCTGCCCCTCCCTTGAACCCCTCAGACAGCAAGCTGCTGCTGAGGCTGCTGGGAAAGCTAGTGGTCCCCATACAGTGTATTGGGATGATGGACTCCTGTACTCAGAGAGTAGAGACCCCAAGCCTGGTGCTACCAGGAGGTTGGTAATACCTTTGAAGTTCAGGGGCTTCCTATTGACCCTAGCCCATGATATTCCCTTAGCAGGACACCTGGGCCAGAACAAGACTTGGGACAGAATTGTCCCTCACTTTCACTGGCCCCACATGTCTGAAGACAGTAAGGAGTTTTGTCGCTCCTGTGTAACCTGCCAAGCCAGTGGCAAAGCAGGTGGCACTACAAAGGCCCCCTGATACCACTACCTGTGGTGGGGGTGCCCTTTGAGAGGGTAGGGATTGACATTGTTGGTCCCATGGATCCCCAAACAGCATCTGGGCACAGATTTATACTGGTGGTAGTGGATCATGCCACCAGGTATCCAGAGGCTATACCCCTTAGGACCACTACAGCACCTGTGGTGGCAAGGGCCCTCCTGGGAATTTTCTCAAGAGTGGGCTTTCCTAAGGAGGTGGTATCAGACAGGGGTGCAAACTTCATGTCTGGGTACTTAAAGGCAATGTGGAAGGAGTGTGGAGTTACTTATAAGTTCACCACACCCTATCACCCACAATGCAATGGTTTAGTTGAGAGATTCAACAAAACCTTGAAGGGCATGATTAAAGGGCTCCCAGAAAAGCTTAGGCGTAGATGGGACATACTCTTGCCCTGCCTTTTATTCGCATATAGGGAGGTGCCTCAGAAGGGGTTGGTTACAGCCCTTTTGAACTTCTGTTTGGCCACCCTGTGAGGGGTCCACTGTGCTTGGTGAAGGAAGGATGGGAGTTACCTCTCAAGCCCCCAAAGCAAGATATAGTGGACTATGTACTTGGTCTCCGCTCCAGGATGGCTGAGTACATGAAAAAGGCAACCAAAAACCTTGAGGCTAGCCAGGAACTTCAAAAGGCCTGGCATGACCAAAAGGCTGTCCTAACTGTTTACCAGCCAGGACAGAAGGTGTGGGTGTTGGAGCCAGTGGCCCCAGCAGCTCTCCAAGACAAATGGAGTGGACCCCACACTATTGTTGAGCAGAAGGGTGAGGTCACTTACTTAGTAGACCTGGGAACACCCAGGAGTCCCCACAGGGTTCTCCATGTCAACAGACTTAAGCCATATGTGGACAGGGCAGACATGGGCTTGCTCATGGCTACTGATGAAGGGCAGGAGGAAGAGAGTGACCCACTCCCTGACCTGCTCTCACAGAACCCTGACGATGGGTCAGTTGATGGTGCAGCCTTGGCAGGCAGCCTCACTACCCAGCAACAAACTGATTGCAGGCAAGTCCTCAATCAGTTTAGACATATGTTTTCTCTGACACCCAGTCAGACCACCTGGTGCACTCATGAAGTGGACACTGGGGACAGTCTGCCTATTAAAAACAAGATTTATAGGCAACCTGACCATGTCAGGGACTGTATCAGGACTGAAGTCCAGAAGATGTTGGAATTGGGAGTGATTGAGCCCTCAGATAGCCCTTGGGCTAGTCCAGTAGTCCTAGTACCTAAACCTCACACCAGTGGTGGGAAAAGAGAGATGAGGTTTTGTGTAGACTACAGGGGCCTCAATGCAGTCACTAGGACTGATGCCCATCCAATACCCAGGGCAGATGAGCTCATAGATACTTTGGCCTCTGCCAAATATCTCAGCACATTTGACCTAACAGCTGGCTACTGGCAGATCAGACTAGCTGATGCTGCAAAGCCCAAAACAGCATTTTCAACCCCTAGTGGGCATTATCAATTTGTGGTGATGCCCTTTGGTCTGAAAATGCACCTGCCACTTTCCAGAGGTTGGTGAACACAGTTCTCACAGGACTGGAGGCCTATAGTGCAGCTTATCTAGATGATATTGCTGTCTTTAGCTCCACCTGGGAGGATCACCTGGTCCACCTCAGGAATGTTTTACAGGCCCTGCAAAAGGCAGGCCTGACTATCAAGGCCACTAAGTGCCAGATAGGGCAGAGTCAGGTTGTGTACCTGGGCCACCTTGTGGGTGGAGGCCAGGTTCAACCTTTGCAGAGCAAGATCCAGACCATCATGGACTGGACTGCTCCCACTACCCAGACTCAGGTGAGAGCCTTCTTAGGCCTGACTGGGTACTATAGGAGATTTGTCAAGGGGTATGGATCAATAGTGACACCCTTGAATGACTTAACTTCTAAGAAAATGCCCAAAAAGGTTCAGTGGACAGTTAGCTGTCAAAAGGCATTTGATGACCTCAAGCAGGCCATGTGCACTGCTCCAATTCTGCAGAGTCCTGATTACTCCAAGAAGTTCATTGTTCAAACTGATGCATCTGAATTGGGGGTAGGGGCTGTACTGTCACAATTGAATGAAGAAGGTCAGGATCAGCCAGTAGCTTTTATTAGCAGAAGGCTGACCCCTAGAGAGAAACGTTGGTCAGCCATAGAGAGGGAGGCCTTTGCTGTGGTCTGGGCTCTGAAGAAGTTGAGGCCATACTTGTTTGGTACACACTTCCTGGTTCAGACAGACCATAAGCCCCTCTTATGGCTAAAACAAATGAAGGGTGAAAACCCCAAACTGCTTAGGTGGTCCATTTCCCTACAGGGGATGGACTTTACAGTGGAACATAGGCCTGGGAGTAACCATGCGAATGCAGATGGACTCTCTAGGTATTTCCACTTAGAACATGAAGACTTAACTGGGCAAGGTTAGTTTAATGTCCCTACGTTTGGGGGGGGTTGTGTAGGAGAGTAGGATCTGCTTCACAGGGGTACCCCCACTTTTTGCTGATACTTCACTGGTTTTCGACATTAGTCTGGCTGGGGCCCTGCTATTCAGAACCCCAGCCTAGCTGTTTCCTCTTTAAAAGGGTCTCCATGTGCCTTAGGCACATCTCTGATTGGGATCTGGAGTGCCCTTGTAAGTCCCTAGTATATGGTATACTATGTACCAAGGGCATAGGTACCTCAGAGGCCTGCCAGGGGCTGCAGCATATATTATGCCACCCCTGGTAGGCCATCCAAACTGACACCACAGGTCTGCTACTGCAGCCTGGGTAAGGTGGTGCATGCACCCCTTGCTGTGGTATAGGTTACCTATATCACTAAATGCATACACACATATAAACCTATAAGTCACTCCTAAGGCAGGCCTTATCAATCCTAAAGGCAGAGTGCATGGTTTCTATGTGAGAGGGTGCCCCTGCATGAGCAGGGCCCCTCTGCAGCGTTCGGAGACCATCTCTGATGCTGTTTGTAGTGCAGCCTGACCATATACTCTTAAACGCATTATATCCTCGCGGTAAAATGCTAACTATGGAATGGCTGCACCGAAACATGTCGTGTTTGGTGTCAAACATCTTGGAATACTACCCCCCGCCAATTCTGGCGGCGGGGGTAGCATTCCACCCTTCTAGAGGGAAAGGCATGTTAACTCTGACGAGTCCGGTAACTTCTTTCCAGAGCCTGGCATCACAAAATGGATGCTACTGCCACAGACACGAGTCTGGCCTCCTGCTGCTGGACGAAACTCCGGCAGGGGAGGCCTGGACAATAGGTTTCTGTCCCAGGGAGGTGTGACCACCTCCCCAGACAGGACAATGTGTATTGGGGCTGGGCGGGAGCACTTTCGGGTGCTTTGAAGTCCTGCACTGGGGGCACATTTGGTGTCCCTAGTGCATACCCCAGTTCAAACCGGATCAGGGGCTTGCAGCCCCTGCTTTGGCGCGAACTGGACAAAGGGAAAGGGGTGTAGCCACCCCTCTGCCCTGACCCACCCATAGGTGGGGCCACAGAGTAGTCCATCCCCTATTTTTGGAATAAAGGTAGGAACCCAGTCCTTAGGACTTTAGATTATACCTGGACGAAACTCTGAAACAGAATCCTGGACCTTCGACGCTCTACTCACGATTAGAGGACTGAAGAATCTCCCTTGGGGTCAAGGAGTGACTCCCCTGCTTGGCAGGCACCAAAGAAGCATCTGTCCGGTTCGCATCACTGAAGCTCCCGTCGGACGCCAAAGTCATCGCATCACCAGAGGTGGATTCTCAGACTTCCCCGAGGCTACCCTGAGTCCCCAGCAAAGCTGAGGCCCGTGGCTATCGTGGGTAACGTGAGACCGTGACCCCTGGACACCGAGCACACTTGCAAGTGCACCATCTTCTGGGTCTCCCAAGAAGTCGTGCTTTGGGCTCCGAGTAGCCCTAGCCTCCAGCACCACCTGCACCGAAGATCACTGGCCCCCACTCCACGAGTGTCCTGTAAGCCAGCTCCACGTGCGGCGTCACGAGGCTCCTTCGCGGTCGCTAGCCCGTTGGCTAGTAGCCCTTACCGAAGGCCAATCTTTTCTTTACTTGGCAGTCTGGTTGCTCCAGGCCTGCCCTCACTTACCCTTGCTGGGTGAGTTCCCCAGACCTTGCTGGTCTGCACCATCGACGATCTTCAGCTACATCGAGACTTGCCGTTGCCAAGGCTTGTTGGGTCCAATCTGGTCGCCGACACCGCAGCACTCGACAGACATCGTGTACCAGCCCGAATCCTGCTCCTGGTCGCCGACAACGCCTCCTGGACCTCGTGGCTGCAGAAACGAGACGACCGTCAACGCACCTGAAGCACTCGACATCGGTGGGCATCTGTCCATCGCCTCCCTGGTCACTGGCTAGTGACCCAGACTCTGTCCCCTCTGCTTTCAGGTTCTTCAGAACTCCGATCCACTCTTGGATCCACCCGGACACTTTTCTCCTGGTCGCCAGCAGCACTTTGCAGCAGATCGCCATAAGAACCGACGACGAAACCCGACCCCGAAAGGCACCTATGCACCCGGCTTCCCTGGGTGAGGTAACACGAGTACTCCGGTGCTCCCGTGGGTAGAGACTCTTCAAAGTCCTAGATCTCAAAGGGTTTTGTCCTAGTCCTCTTTAAAGTGTCCCTTTCCTCTATTTTCCCGATCCCGACTTTCTCCATAGAAGTTAACGGCGTATCGCGGTTGTGTATTTACACTGCACGCGTCTCCCGTGGGTCCCCTGTGTCACTACCTTGGGTGGTTCCTTGTGGTCCAAGCACTTCTAGAGGCTCTAGGCCTAGTGTCTAGTTCAGTCGTGGTTCGCATACCACTTTATTGGTATATGGTTTGGTACGCCCCTAGGGCCCAAACGTGTATTTGTGCTATTACTGTGATTTAAGATCTTATAACCTATGTATTTCGAACTCTAGCCTCATAAAGAGACTAGAGGGGTGTGTTTAGTAATAAATACATATATTTTGAATATATACCTGGTGTGGTGCTCTTTCATTTGGTCACTCAAGAGATTATAGACTGGTAAAACAAGCTGCTTTACATTCCTTCAAGACTTAGCCTGAAGGCTGCTCTCCACAGCTACCACTAGGATAGCTTTCAATAAGGTTGTCTTTAACCTACCTACCATAAGAGTCGATTTGGACTGGTGCAAGGTGCCCACTATAATTAGTGGACAGCATATGCCAGGCCAACTTCTCACAAGGCCCATGAGTGGGGTGTGAAGAGATATGGGGATCCCTCTGAAGGGTAGTAGTTGGGGGCGAGGACAGGTGGGTGGGGGTTACTTAATTGAAAATCACATTGATTTAATGATGGGGAAGAGATCCTTAAAGAGCTCCAGGTTGCGGTTGGAGGATTGTGTGAGTACAGTGCCATTGTTATAGATGGTAATGGTGCTGTCGGCCTTAAACATTGAGGAGGGTGCAATAGTAAGATTGAGGCCATGCAGTATCTTCTAGGTGGATGAGACCTTGAGAGAGGAGGATAAAACCTTCCTTCATTGAGTGCGACGGTGGATGAAAAATGTTAGGTCGTTGATGACCGCGCCTCTATTGACGCAGAAGTAGGAGTCTAGAAAGAGAGTTTCTATGTTCAGTTTGAGCATTTTGTATTTGAGATTTTTTGCAGTTGTTTTGGTTAAGTTTGGTGGTAATCAATTTTGAAAGAGTTGTGTCCAGCAGGAGAAAGTAGGGGGATCGGTGCCGTGATGCAAGGTGAATCCATGATGATGAAATCATTGGTCAGGGAGGAGATAGTAAATAAGGAGGGGAGTATCTATATAACACTAGAGCGGAGAAGGAGGAGAGTGGTTTTAGGGCGCTAGTGGAGGGAAAACTCATTCCAAGATGTCTGTCACTTTGGAGAGTAAGGAGTGTAGTCTTATTTCTATTACTATGGCTATGCTGGGATGAGTATTCATATGATTCTCTCAAAGTGTGCAGAAAGTGGGGCCTGTGAGCTCGTGAACTTTGAAGGAGTGGAAGGGGTTGAAATACTTAGGATCTCTTTAGTAGGTCCGAGGAGTAATTGTGGGCAGGGACCCTTTAACTTAAGATGATTCTGCTATCTATGGGGGTGAGCTCTCCGCTAATGTGAAGTGGTGTGATTTGTGTAATTGAGTTAGAACTGGAGCCAACTCAATCCAGGATGGGCGCCAAATCTGGAGGTGAAAGAGGAGCTTGGGTTCTGGTAGTCCTCTTTCGCTTTCTATGTTCTGACAGTCCTCTTTCACTTTCTATGTTGTGGTGGGGGAGCAAAGGAGGGTGAAGAGGGACTTCGGACACTCTCTTTGTTGTAGTTTGGATAGGGAATAACAACAGGGCAATTGGGAAATACTGGTCCTTTTTTGTGTCTGAGTGAGACAAGCCCAAGTTCGATAGGGAGGACAAGGCGCTTTCTGGAGGAAGGACAGGATAGAGTGGGCACTTCAAACGGAAGCAGCTCCCCAGCACAAATGTCAAAGACTCAGACTGAAAATCACATTTGGTGTCTGTAAATGGACTATAGGAAGAAGAGCTCGAGGCCCCCAAAATTGTCATCTGCCAAACAGCCAGCTGTGTGAGGAGGAGAAGCTCTGCAAGACTTCTGCCTGTGACCAAGATTGGGAATTTGGAAATCTCTCAGATAGTGAAGGGGACATCACTCAGGGACATCCATGACCACCAGCCCCTGGAGCCTGTTGCATCAATGCCTGCCTGCTTGCCAAAATCAGTTTGCCCTGTGAGGAAGAAGAGAACACTGGAGGGAGCAAATTTTAGTGGAGTATTCTGGCAAGTGGCGCCCTGTAGTAAGGTGTGAGGAGATGGCTGCTGCACCGATTGATTCGTCACCCATGTACAGGATCAAGTTGGTGACCCCGTATGCAAGAGAGGGCCGCAATGAAGTCAGCATCACTGCTGTGCGAATTGGGCCATAGCCCGGTTGCGGAGTAATGTCGGGGACCTCATATGCTAGGTGGGGCCACCGGAAAGAACAAGGACCTTTACCTAGTTCAAGCTGTCATTATGAGAGGCTGTTGTGGTGACCCGTGAAGGCCTGGCCCTGACTGAGGATGGGAACTAGAGCCAAGTACCCCCACACCTACGGGAATGATCAGAACAACTTACCGTCTCACCGGAGGAAGTGCCATGGATGCTTAGTCACTGCCCCTACAGAGCTGTGAGTGCTACTCACCAAAAGCAGCCACTGCTACCCCCGCAGAGACTACGATTGTGCCATCCTTGCAGGAGCAGGTAAGATTGATTGCAGGGTCGGAAGGCTCTGGGGGAAGTTGTTTGGCTATGTAGCGCTTCAGGCGGTGGAACACTTTTGCCTTTTATGAGAGTTGGAGTGGGACTCCTAAGACTCGGGCTAGTATTGGGGTCTAACCTGAATGTCTCCTAAAGTGAATGGGGAATAACCACTACCTCTATTTAGAGGAGTGGGACTCAGGGATCTGCTTATTAAACAATAGAGCCCTGACCTAAGGGAGCTGTGTGTACTATTTGTGAATGTCATATTTCCCTTTGTGTTTGGATATAAATTCTCCTTTTGTCAGAAAAGAAAGTATTTGGACAATCATTTATTGCTACTCTTGAACGTATTTTGAGCTGTGGACCTGTGTTCACCCCCGTATCTACCTGTTAAATGCTCGACCCGCGCTCCCACTGAGAGTCAACTGCTGAAGAGGTTCTTGGCCCAGTTGCCCAGGACCCATAGCAGGTTGGGTCCCGGGACATCAAGAGTAAAAGACCTCAACCCCATGGTTGGGGCTAGTAACTCTTGCTTGCCCAGTAGCCCTCTGAAAGGGGTTCCAACAGATATGCACCCTTGAAATGGAATAACACACAGGTAAAATTAGCTAAAAGTGCAATAAAATACAGTAGCACTTGCGCTACTGTGTCTTAGGATACCACCAATTTGTTCCTTTACCTACGTGGCCCTGCTCTAGTGAGTCTAAGCAGATACCCCTGAGGTTAGAGTATTTATGCGGCACTAATCAAAGCTCAGGTGCAGGTTACCCCAGTTTGCTAATGATTGCTCTCTTCAGTATAGTCCTTCGTTACTGTCTGACTATAATCCAGGTCTCCATGTTCTCTCTGTGTCTGATAGGGAAACTGGCAACATGCCTCTTTGCTCACTCGCACTTCCGGGAGGGAATGTGTTGGCTGCATGAGCAGTCCTCGGTCCAGGTAAGCTGCAGCAGGTTTGGTAAGAGGGAGCCACCACCTGAAGTCCTCCGGCAAACACTGGTACTGTACATCGGTGGGGTCTATATCAAGCATTGATCATGCTTCTGGGTCACACAGCGATGCAGTAATAGGTAGGCCGCCTCATGAACAGGGGTCACCCTGATGGCAGCTGCAAGGGTTCACTTCTGGAATGCTGCAGCGGTGACCACCACAAACACAGGTTTTGGTTATGACGGCAAAGTCTGCCTCCAGTACAGTTCTTGCACAGTAGGCAGGATGGCTGCTGACCCAAGATCCTCGCTTAGAACACTGATTCTGGAGACATTTGGGCAGATTTACAAGCCCCTTGCGCTGCCAGTACGTCACTTTTTGTGACGCACTGGCAGCGCAATACACTGCCCATATTTACAAGGACAGGAAAAGCCCCCCTGCGTGGCTTTTCCTGTCCTTGTAAATATGGCCCCTAACACGCAGCACTTTGCGTTAAAGGGCGTTCCATGGGTGTTGCTGTGGGTGTTCCCACGCAACACCCATGGAACGAGACACATTTCCAGATTTACGAGGAATTGTAAATCTGGAAATGCGTGTGAATGCTACGCCTCCCCAGGGGAGGCGTAGGGAGGCGCAACGAGGAGAAATGTATTCATTTTATTTTATTTTTTATTTTATTTTTTTATTTTTTTAATTTATTTATTTATTTATTGAGTTTTATATAGCGCTGGCTAGACCCGGAGGTATCAGAGCGCTTTACATGAGGAAGAAACATTGTTTCAGAACATGGTTACATCAGTTACTGGAGCTTAGTTGCAGGAATTACATGAGTACAAAAGCATAGCATAAACATGAGGAAAAAATAGGCAAGGGGAGAGAAGAATAGGGGAGAGAGGGAAGGAATAGGGGAGGTAGAGGAGAATAATGGGGGAAGAGGAGGGGGAGGGTATAGGAGGCACAACGGGGAGACGAGGAAAAACAGTGTCCGACGTCCGGCTGGGTAGGTGACGGCCGAGGGGTGAACCAGAGCCAAACTCCTCTATAGCTGCGTGGGACAGCTCCACCGGTCTTCGGCCAAAGGTTGCTCGGGCACCGCAGTACATACAGAAGGGTTATAGTTTCCGCCTAGGGGGCATAGTCCAAAAGTTCCATTGAGCGCGCCAGTCACGGTGTACGGTGCTGTGCTCCCAGCGGTAATGGGGTAAGAACCCAGGCCTCCGCTGTGTGAGACTCCCTTGTCGCTGTGGACTCTCTCAGAGGGGTCTCTGAGACTCCAGGGCATAAATGCTGGATCCCTCCCCAACAAGGGGAGAAGGAGTGCTTTGGAAAGGGGCCCACTCATGGTGGCCATTATTAGAAAATTGGTGTGTCAGATGTCCCCAGAGGCGGCCATTTCGACCTAATTTTGCTTCAATAGACCGAACTAGCTGGTCCGGCCAGGCTGAGTACTGCTGGGCTGTGTCCGTGGGCTTGTATACACCAGGGAGGCGCAGGATTTCACAAGCCTCCTTGCTAAGGGGGTGCTAGCTGACAGTACGTGCCCCAGATGGCAAGCATTACGTCAGGACATCCGCCAGTCAACTGCTCGACGAGGTGCGAGCCGCCATCTTGAGGTCAGGCAGAGTCAGGCGTGGAGTTAACGGTCATTGAACTCCCGCTCGAGTGTCCACCGGGCCGAGTCCCCTGTGGTCCCGCTACACCACACTCCCTCCAGGCTGGCCCGTTGTTGCTCCCACCTTCCTCGCCGCATTGGAAGTCCTCACACGTGTGCCTCGCGGCGTAGCTCGCGGTCCCTGCCGCGTTCCTCCGAGGTCTTGCGCCACCCGGAGAGTGTGGCGTTGGATTTCTCCTCGTTTTTGTTTCCTGTTTCTATGCGTGCTGCATTCTGCAGCACACATTGAAAGAGGAAATCACCTCTAATGATTGTTTTTGTTCAGGAAGGGTTCCCTTCCTGCACATAAACAATAATTGAAAGAATGCTGTTTTTCAACTTCTATGTGTGCTAATACAGCACACATAGAAGTTGAAAAACGGCATTTCAGATTGTTTTTGTTCAGGAAGGGAACCCTTAGTGAGGCCTAGTGGCAGCTGTTGAACCCGGAACTCCAGAGGGGGAACCCTCCTTGCCTTTCTCACCTCGCCCCTCTCCCCAGTTGGGGTGTGTGAGTGCACCAAGCGCTCAAGGCCTGCAACATCCCCTGCGGTGAACTTTGGACTACCTGGGCCTTGCTGAATTGTTGGGACGGGGGCTTGGAGTGCTGCTGGCCCCAAGACTCTACCGTGCCACCTTTTGACTTCTGCCTGCAGGTCTTTGCCTCCCCCCATATCCTAGACATTCCACTGTCTGGAATGATGCGGCTTGAGCCTCTGGACGGATGTGTGAGAGGCCCTCGGACTTGCTGCCGGCACCCTGTTATGCTCCCAGGCAGAACTACCAGAGCTATGTCTGCAGCCGCGAGTAGGGACATATCTGCACCTCCATGTGGCAAAAAGCAAACTCGCCAAACATGGATTCCTCCACAGTGAAGGCAGAGGTCCCTCCTTCAGCTGCCTCTTCAGCTCCCCTCACCCAATCCTACATGGATACATTCTTCAGCAAACTTCGAGCTGAGATCGGCATCCTTAAAACGGAATTCAAATCTTGCATCCACGAAATCAAACGTGATGTTTATGGTCTTGGCGAGAGAGTCAACGATATGAAACAAACGCGGGATTCCCGGACGGAAGAGCTGGAGGCCCTCTGGCGCAGGATGGGGACCTTGGAAGACCAACAAATTGAGCTCCACGTGAAGCATGAAGACATCAGGGAATAGAGGGCCCAATATCATGTCCTTCGGTGCGGATCTACTGCACGCCATTAGGGGAGATCCAGAGGCCTCTCCCCCCATGTTGGATAGGGTGCACAGGGTGCCAGGTATGCCAAGACGCTCCGACTCCCCTCCTGATATCCCGGCCCATGTACATTTCTAAGTCAAAAAGGAGGCGATCCTGCAAGCCTCACGGAAATTGGCGGATCTGGTGTATAAGGGACATGCAATGCAACTGTTTCAGATTCTTCCAACCCGTCACTAACAACCTTCAGGAACTCAATATACGCTACCGATGCAGCCATCCCTTTGCTATTATCTTTGAGTGGGAGGGCAAGCGTAAAATCCTACGATCGCTGAAGAAAGCCCAACGCCTTCTGAACATCCAATCAGCCTTTGGGGGGGGTAGCCCGTCCCCGCTTGCAACGCTAATCTGGCGGCCACAGTGGCCTGTGTGGTCCACAGTGCCCTCCTGAAACGCCTTTAAACGAAACAGAGACCTACAGTCTAGTAAAGCTAAGAAGGACATTTTTCAGCAGCTGTGGAATCTGGAGGCACCCGCCACACCAACCTCGACAGCGGACTCAGTATGATTTGTCATGCCTACCCTATCCATTCACAGGGGGCATGTGTGGCGGCTTCCTGTGACACCCTACATCGCATTCCCATGGCTGCCTCAGACCTTTGCTGACTACCGGCCTCCCCTGCTGCCTTGGACGCCAGTGGGACAGACTACCAGCCAGCCGTCACCTTGCTGGGCGGCGAGCGATGTCCAACACCGCAAGCCACCTCTCCTTAGCTGGGAATGTGGACACAGACGCAGCCAACGAGACCGTGTGATGCATAGCTGGCACTGACCATTGTGGATTCTGGGGTCCGCTGGGCCTCAGACCTCCACTTGCTGTCAGCCTATCCCTCGAATCCAGACTTTTGGGGAGTGACTACCCCGGGTCAGTCGGCGTTCCCATGTGCTGGCCCCCATCACCCCAGATCAACTTTTCTGGCCCGGTTGGCCTGATGTTAATGTTTTACTTACTGTGCCCTTTTTCTTCTCTAAGTTGCATGTCACCCTAGGGGTACGTGCCCTCTTTCGCCCACGTGACTCATCACATTTCTTATCCCAGCCAGCTGGGACTGGGTTGCTCTTCTCTGCCCCATTTTTTCTGCCCACCTACTTGAAACACCCCAGGAGGTCGGACCCTGGCTCATCCACTATTCACAGCGCTAGCCCGCTCATGCTCTCCCTTCTCCCTCCCTACTTACCTCAGGCTGCTTTCATTGCACAAGCACTTGGCTCTAACACCTAACCCCCCCAATGACCACAGCCAACGGGGTTAAATTCCTTACACTTAATGTGCGAGTGCTCAACTTCCCTAATAAGAGGAAACAAGTGTGGCGGCATCTCCTCCAGCAGGATGCAGATGTGATTTTCTTGCAGGAGACACTCCTGAATGCTAATGCTCCCAACCAGGCACAAGATACATTCCTTAGGACCTTGCTTAGGGAACACCAGTCCCGGAGGGTGAAGACATACTCCTGGAAGTAGTCTTTAAGTTGCTCTGGGACCCCTCTCTATATTGCAGCGCGACCTCTTTCCAGGGAACCGGAGCTATGTCGGCAGCCCTTTAGCACGAAATAGCAGATCTGGGACCCGTAGATACCTGAAGATACCGGAACCCTCATACTAAAGATTTTTCATTATTCTGCAATGTCCACCAGTCATTTTCAAGTATTGACTACTTCTTCCTCTCTCACCCCCTAATATGAGACGTTGACTCCTCCCGCATCTCTGACATTTCAATCTCTGATCACGAGCATGTAGAACTGACTTGGACTAGAATGGGTGACATGCCCCGTCACTCCCCTTGCTGGCGCTTTCCCTCACAACTTCTACAAGACCCTGTGGACATTGAGGCAGTCCACACTGCATTAACAAACTACTTTGAGATTAACTCTCACCCGGACATCTCGGCACATACCGTCTGGGATGGGTTTAAAACAACTATTAGGGGTGAGATTACTTTTATCTCCATCACCCGGGTAAGAGAAGCCAGGTTGGTGGAGATGGGTCTAGCCATGGAGATCAAAGACCAGGAATGCCAGGACCACCAACCCTGTCCCAGTGCACTAAACGCCGGCTGGCCCACCTACAGGGTCAACTATGGATGCAACGCACTAACAAGGCAGAGCGAATATAGGCTTCCTCCGACACGGCTAAACAACAGGCGTTTCATGATTTTTACCAGGCTCTCTATTCTAGTGAGGAAGCCCCTCTTGACAGTTGTATGATGGTACATCACATGCCTAAACAACACATGCCTGTACCATGCGGTCTCTCCCATGACCATGTCTTTAGCACGCATGCCTTTACCATGCATGCCTTTACCACCCAATTTCGTGGTAAAGACATGATGGGTAAAAGGGCAGGCGGTCTAAAGATCCTACCCCTGCCTCGTAAACTGTCCCTTTTCTCTCTCCCCTACCCCCTAAAAATTAAACCTACACCCCAAAATCTACCCCAACCCCAGCCCCCACCGTGAGCCCTAAACTATCCCTACATCCGTAAACTACCCCGACCCTGCCCTGTAAACTGTCCCTTCTCCCCCTGCCCTGAGCCATAAAAATTAAGCCCATGCCCCAAAGGCTACCCCGACCCAGACCCCTGCCCTGAGCCCTAAAAGCTATCACCTACATCCCTAAACTACCCCGACCCTGCACCCTGCCCTGTAGACTGTCCCTTTTCCGCCTGCCATGAGCCCTAAAAAATAAATCCACACCCCAAAAACTACCCCAACCCCAGCCCCCCTGCCCTGAGCCCTAAACTATCAATACATCCCTAAACTACCCGACCCTGCCTTTTAAACTATCCCTTCTTCCCCTGCCCTGAGCCCTAAAAATTAAGCCCACATACCAAAAACTAGCCTGTCCCAGCCCCCTGCCCTGTGCCCTAAAAACGATCCCCTACATCCCTAAACTACCCCGACCCTGCTCCCTGCCCTGTAAACTGTCCCTTTTCCCCCTAAAAACTTTCCCCACCCTAAAAACTACCCCAGCCCCCTCCTTGGTCCTAAAGCCTACCCCCACCCGAAACACTACCCCCTCCACCCCCAAGACCAAGCCCCAGCCCCACCTACCTCACCTTGTCCTCTCCTGAGTCCAGAGTCTTCAGAGTCCCGAGTTTTCTGAGTCAGAGTCTTCCTCTTCCTGTCTTCCCCTTCCACTCGGCAACTAGACAGCGCATTGCCTTAACCACGCATATATGTTGTTCAAGGCACATGCTTGATTAAGGCAAGTGTGGTATGGCTTGCGGGGAAACGGCACACGTGGCTCAGCCCGAGTAGTTAAGGTTGTTCTCCCCTCTTGACTCTATAGCCAACTACTTGGCGGGATGTCAATGGGACCCCCTTGACATTTCTCATACAGAGCTGCTTGAAGACCCTATCTCTTCGGAGGAGCTCCAGCGGGCCCTTAAGAGCCTTTCCCTTGGTAAGACCTGGTAAGGCCTGAAAGCCCGCCTGTAGCTTTTTGCCGCAAATTCCTTCTGCAATTGCAAGACCAGCTGCAGGCCCTATTCAATACCTTCACAGCGGCTTCGGGGCTCACCCCCACTATGTCTGAGGTTGAGATCTCTTTGATCCTGAAACCAAGCAAAGACCCTTCGCTCTGTGCCTCATATTTCCTATAGCACTACTAAACACAGATGCAAACCACTATACTAAACTCTTAGCTAACAGGCTGGAGCTCTATCTCCTGGTCTTATAGACCTGGATCAGGTCGGCTTCATCCACAACAGGCAGGGAGCAGACAATATCCGCCGCCTGGCCCACTTAGTGGAGAGATCCCACAGCCACGCTTTTCCTGCCTGACTTCTCTCGCTTGATGTGGTGAAGGCCTTTGATAGTATCAGTTGGCCCTTCTTGAAGGCCATACTCCAGAACATGGGACTAGGCCTCGCAATGATTGACAGGATTATTGCCCCTCAGATCTCCCCAAGTGCAAAAATTCAAGTCAATGGAGACCTATCCTAAGCCAGTCACCTGCGAGGGGGCACTAGGCAGGGCTGCCCCCTCTCGCCTCTCCTGTTCACCCTAGCCATAGAACCCATGGCGGCTTCCATTCAACAGATGGAAGACATAGTGGTATACCCTTTGGAATACAAGCTCACAAGCTCGCTCCATTCGCTGATGATCTCCTTCTGACTCTCACCCAGCCAGAGAAATCTCTCCCAGCACTCGTGCGCACACTCCAGACTGTTGAGGCAGTTTCAGCCTTTAAGACCAACCTGGCCAAGTCCCAAGCACTGAACTTAACTATCCCCCCAGAAGACCTCCCGGCAGGCCAATGCCTTACAACCTTCCAATGGGCCTCTATATCCATCCAATACCTGGGCTTCCGACTTACTCCAACCTGGACTACCTGGTCGATGGCCAAATGACGGAAATGCGTCTTGGAGGAACTCCGCCAGTGGAAGCCCCTCCAGGTTTCATGTCTGGGCCATTTAAATGCGTTCAAGACGTCTCTCTTGCCGAAAATACTATACCTCTTCAAATGTCTACCTACACCGATCCCTCAAGATAAGATCTTATGCCTCCAACTGGACATTCGCTCCTTTATTTAGGGGGGAAGAGCCCTCGCTTCTCCAACACAGCCTGAAACTCCTTGAATATTACTGGGCTGCACACCTCCGCTTCATCTCAGATTGGGTAGTCCATAAAAGCAACAAGCATTGGTTTCATATGGACCGTGCTGTGGCATGTTGCCTCCTCTGGGACCTAGCATGGCTGTCTTCCCCACAAAAAACAGTCCTAGAAATATGGGATAAAGTTACAGTAAAGCGGGGTCTTACTACTTTTCCCTCACCTCCTTTGGCGTGCAACCCTGAATTTGCCCCCGCTCTGCAGCCCCATTCCTATGGTCATTGAAGGGAGGGTGACTGCCACACTCTTCAGGACCTCTTTGAGGGGGACTCTCTCAAGTCGTTCGAACAACGTCACCAGGAATTTCATCTCCCTGAGTCCACCAGACTGCAATATTATCAGCTCCACCATTAAGCCTTCGCCTCACCTAATGTGCAGGGTGCCACTCTCCAACTGACTTGCCAGGTCATTCAACGGGTTCCATGCGCTCATATCGTGCACGTACCAGATCCTCCAATGCTCCACCCCTAACTGCCTGCATCTGTACCAAACTCAATGGCACACTAATATTGGGGAAGATCTGCCCACGAAACAAGGGGAGCATCCATGGTGCACGATCCTGCGGATTCTGAAAAGCATACCCAGAAGCAAGATGGCGTACAAGGTCTTGACACGCTGGTACCTCACACCCACCCAGCTACACACTATCTTTCCCTCAACTTCTCCCATGTGCTGCTGATGTACCTCAGTGCCAGGAGACTTTCTACACATATGGTGGTCATGCTCTGGCATTACTACCTTCCGAAAGAAAATCCTTAGCAATTTATTTGCAGGACAATAGGCTGCCTGATCCTGGACTCATATCCGACAGTGCTTCTCTGTATTCAACCCCAACACCTACAGGCAATGAACCATGTTGCATGGCACTTAATCTCTCACATGCTGGGAGAGGCTAAGCAGCATATTGCTTTGCACTGGAAACAGCCTGCTGCCCATCCCCACAGCACAAAGGTTCACACGCCTATGACAAGTCCTAGCCAAGGAATCGCTTTCTCACAGACTAGCCCACATAGAAGGGAAGTCCACCCGTATCTGCCAACCTCTTCTACAATACTTCTCCTGTTTAGAATACACATGCCTCACGATGCCTAGACTTAAAGCTCTCCAACTCATTGACTGAGCCTTACATCTTAAATGACAATCCTCGTCACCTCTCCCTCCCCCCGTTGACCACACCCCTTAGCCCCTTCAGGGTCGTGGGACTTCATTTGATAGTTATCGCTAACCATGTATGGTACGCTTCTTCTATTTTGCACATATTTTGGTTCTTTGTCCTTCTTTTTTTGTTATGTTGTTGGTATGGGGGGTTTTCTAACAGTGATGCACTAGTACTCTCTTGCTATGCCTATACCCTGGTCGACCTATTCTTAAACGTGAAGTATGCAACGCTTTCATCAGCTGTGGGGACATTGGGAAGCACAATATAGTGGAATACTGCGGCATTGCTGTGTTCAAGGCAGCATGGCATTCGCTGTTGTCTTTGTACCACAAATCTTCAATAAAGAGATGTTTTGCATAAAAAGTTTACCATTAAAAAGTTTTTTAAAAGCTTAAATCATGAATCAGTATTGACGAGTCTTGGCTTCAAACTGCTGCGCCTGCGTTTAAATAGCCCATTATTGCCAGAAGACTAGAGCATGGCGGTTTCAAGCTAAATGAGTTGGGAGAACCGTGGTATAACTCACCACTGGTCCTCGTAAGGTGCAAAATGTGCAAAAATGCCCCAAAAATGTCACCACAATCAAAATAGCACCCACAGTAAAATAAAAGTGTTAAAAAAGTTTTTGGGCTAAAATGTTTTTTAAAAGCTTAAATCACGAACCAGTATCGATGGGTCTTGGCTTCACACTGCCACACCTGTGTTTAAGTAGCCCATTATTGCCAGAAGACTAGTGCGTACATGCTCTGTAACCCACAAGATAGCAGCTCCAAATTCAATAAGCCAGGAGAACCATGATATACCTCATTACTGGTCCCTGTCAGGTGCAAAATGTACACAAATGCTCCCAAAATGTCCCCCAACTAAAATAGCAGAAACAGTCAAATAAAATTGTTTAAAGCAGTTTTGGGTTAAAAAGTTTTGAAAAAGCTTGAATCACGAACTAGTATTGAAGGGTCTTGGCTTCACACTGCAGCACCCGCGTTTAAGTAGCCCAGTATTGTCAGAAGACTAGAGCGTGCACGCTCTCAAACCCTCAAGATGGTGGCTCCAAGTTAAATGAGCAAGGAGAACCTTGGCATAACTCACCACTGGTCCTCGTAAGGTGCAAAATATGCAGAAATGCACTCAAAATGTTGCTCCAAACAAAATAGCACATACAGTGTGAGAAGCTGGCCTGATATGTGATGTCCACTAATGTAACCCCTTAAGTACCCTAGGGAAAGGGTTGGGAAGATTCAGGGGACCCTCCCAGGGGAGGGTCTGGACAGGGGGGAGGTTACTCCCTTATCCTTTGTCCAGTTTCGCGCCAGAGCGGGAGCCAACAGCTCCCAGGACTGGTTTGAACTGGACTATGCACAGGGACACCAAATGTACCCCTCATGCAGACTTTCAGGCGCTGGAGAGCACACCCACCCAGCCCTAATACACTAAATCCTGTATGTGAGGTGGTCACACCTCCCTGTGACAGGATGCCTATTGTTCTGCCTTCCCCTGCTCGAGTCTGGCTCAGCAGCAGGAGGGCAGAAATGTGTCTCTGGTCGGCAGCAACCATTTTGTGCTGTCCCGGACTAGAAGGCTGGTACCGGGAACACTGAGAGCCTAACAGAGGGCTCTTCCAGTGCTTGGAATCACAAATGATTCCAACATGTTTGATACCAAACATGATAGGATTCATTGCAGCCGTTTTCGAGATGGTCTTCGTGCGATTACGCGGTGCCCCTCTATATAGTATATGGCTGCTTCACTGACAACCCGGGAGAATGGACTCCGTAGGCTGCAGGGGTGTCCTGCTCATGCAGGGGCACCCTCTCACTTAGAACCAAGCACCCTGCCCTCAGTATTGTAAAGGCCTGGTATAGGGGTGACTTATAGGTTTTAAGTGCAGTGACCCTTAGATATAGTAAACCTATATCTTTAGTAAATGGTACATGCACCAACTTACACAGGCTGTAATGGCAGGCCTGTAGTTCCATTTTGAATGGTCTCTCATGGGTGGCATAATACATGCTGCAGCCCATGGGAGACCTCTGGGGTACCTTTGCCCTGGGTACATGGGTACCATATACTAGGGACTGACAAGGGTACTCCAGTATCCAATCTGGGGTGTACCTAGGTACATAACACATCAGGTTAAGGAGAAAGCAGATAGACTGGGGTCCTGATTAGCAGGATCCCAGTCAAACTTGTCAAAAACAGCATCACATCAAGCAAAAGTGGGGGTAACCATAAGAAGCAGATCCTACTTTCCTACACACAGTAACATACAATTGTTTAAAAATAATTTGGTTAAAAAGTTTTTAAAAAGCTTAAATCATGAACCAGTATCGATGGGACTTGGCTTCACACTTCCACTCCTGCATTTAAGTAGCAGATTATTGCCAGAAGGCTAGAGTGTACAGGCTCTCTAACTCCCAAGATTGAGGTTCCAAGTAAAATGAGCCTAGAGAACTGTAGTATAACTCACCACTGGTTCTCATAAGTTGCAAAATCCCAAAATGTTGCCCCAAACAAAATGGCACACACAGTGAAATAAAATTGTTTAAAATGTTTTTTTGTTAAGAAGTTTTTAAAAGCTTAAATCACAAACAACTATCGATGGGTCTTGGCTTCACACTGCCAAGCCGACGTTAAATGAGTCGGGAGAACTGTGGTATAACTCATCACTTGTCCTCGTGAGGTGCAAAATGAGCATAAATGCCCCCAAAATTCCACCCCAACCAGAATAGCACACACAGTAAAACAAAATTGTTTAAAAAGATTTTAGTTGAAAAAGTTTTCCAAAACCTTAAATCACGAAGCAGTATTGATGGATCTTGGCTTCACATTGCTGCGCCAGTGTTTAAATAGCTCATTATGGCCAGAAGTCTAGAGCGCGCTAACCCACAAGATGCTAGCTACAAGATAAATGAGTTGGGAGAACCGTAATATAACTCACCACTTGTCATCATGATGTGCAAAATGTGCAAAAACACCCTCAAAATGTCGCCTCAACCAAAATAGCACACACAGTAAAATAAAATTGTTGGAAAAGTTTTTGGGTTAAAAAGTTTTTTTTAAATTTAAATCACAAACCAGTATTAATGGGTCTTGGCGTCACACTGCCACACCTGCTTTTAAGTAGCCCGCTTGTAAGAGCATACACGCTTTCTAAACCCCAATATGGCAGCTCCAAGTTAAATGAGTTGGGAGAACCATGGTATAACTCACCACCTGTCCTTGTTAGGTGCAAAATGTGCAAAAATTAAGTCTGGGCGGTGAACTCCGCTCCGCTCGCGGAGTTTGCGGAGTTTTGCGCACTCCGCATTACGCGGAGCTCGCGGAGTTCTGAAAAACTCTGCTTCGCTTTGCGTAGCAGAGTTTTTTCCTAACTCGCGTTCGTCAACGTCATGTTGGCGAGCGCGAGCTAGAAAAATCCACCTCCTGGCGAGATTTTTTCTCGTTTGCGATCGTCAACATCAAGTTGGCGAGCGCGAGCGTGAAAAATCAACCTCCCGGCGAGATTTCTCAAAGCGGGCGGTCAGATTTCTCATTGCGAGTGGTCGCGTATGCTCGCGTTGAGAAACCGTCCATTCGGGTTGAGGAAGCTGCCGCTCGAGTAAAAATCTACTCGAGCGGCAGAAAGGAAGCAGCGTCCGCTTGCGCTATGCATGGTGCCGTTCGCGATGATTGCACAGTGTGGACAAGCACCTGGCACTGAAAATCAACGTGAACGGCATTTATCTAACGCACTCCGCTGCTCGTGGAGCTCCGCGTAGCGCGGTAGAGTTTTTTCTGCAACTCCGCCCAGGCTTAGCAAAAATGGCCTCAAAATGCCTCTCCAACCAAAATAGCAAACACAGTAAAATAAAGTAGTTTAAAAGGTTTTTGGGTTAAAAAGTTTTTTAACAGCTTAAATGATGAACCAGTATCGTCGGGTCTTGGCTTCACACTGCCACACCCACGTTTAAGTAGCCCAATATTGCCAGGAGACTATAATTGAGTGTTATAATATAGAATTTAGAAATATAATGGTTGTGTGTTGGAACCATGCATGCATTTACCACTCGTGCCGGTTCCACACAGTCTCAACAACGCAAGTCTTAACCACAAATATTCCTTTACCACGTATGCCTTTACAACGAATTATGCATTGTTAAGGCATGTATGGTAAACACATATCCATGGTTAAAACTTGACAGGTAAGTCTTAAACCCCTGACACGCGACCCCTGCCTTCTGCCTTGCCCCGAGTCCTAAAACTACCTCCCTCTTTCCTGAAAACCAACCCCCTCTCCCCAAGCCTTAGAAACTTTCCTGCCTCCAGTCCTAAAAACTACCCCGCCCTCCCCTAAGTCCTAAAAACTACCCCGACCTTCCCCTGAGCCCTAAAAACTACCGCACTCTACCCTAATCCCTAAAACCTACCCCAAACCCCCTGAGCCCTAAAAACTACCCTGACCTCTCCAGCCCTAAAAGAATTATGATCCCTGCCCCCGCCCTGAGCCCTAACAAGGCCCCCAAACCCCTGCCCTGACACCTAAAACTACCCAATTCCTCCTAAAAACAACCCCTCCCCCAGCTCTGAAAATTACCCCAACCCCGGCCCTGAAAACTATGCCGACCCCCCCAGCCCTGAAAACTACCCTGAACCCCCCCAGCCCTGAAAACTACCTTGAACCCCCCAGCCCTGAAAACTACTCCGGACCCCCCCAGGGGTGAAAACTACCCCAAGCCCTGAAAACTACCCCGACCCCCAAAACCATACAAACTACCCCCAAAACATGGCCCCAGCCCCACTTACCTCACCGTGTCACATCCTCTCCTGATCCTTCCTGCTGCTTGGCTGCTTCCTGCTTCCACCAGCCAGCAGCTAGCAGCTAGACCACTCACTGCCTTAACCACGCATATGCGTTGTTAAGGCATATGCGTGGTTAAGGCAAGCGTGATAGCACTTGCATAGTCGGAACACTCATGGCTGAAGACGCGGTGTTCTGACTGTTTCCCAAATATAATATAGTATAGTATAATATAATATAATATAGTATTGACGTGTCTTGATTTGTTTTGATCCTATTAAAATCTTTATTTCCATCACACTTCAGAATGACAAAAATGTTCTTCATTTTTGTTTTTCTAACTTCTAAATGTGTACAGTTCATTAACAGGTATTTCAATTTTTTGTGTGTTGCATGACATCTTACATCCTTTCATTTCACACAAACCTCACATAATTCACTTTAAAAACTCCTCTCACTTTGCAGTCAGAGAAAGACAATAAACATCAATCCCCATGTACAATGGATAAGCAGGAATTTGTCAGAGGACGTAGCTGAAATTTGATCTCTCTCTTTGAAGCACCAACAAATGTGACAAGATAAAGGCATCTTTATAAATTACTCAAACTTTTCCAACCTACCAAAAATCGGCTCATGACCCACCTGTGTTTGCTGCTCCTCCAAGCACTGTAGTCTCCAGCCCGGAGCTCCCACAATGAGCCACAAAGAGATGTGAGCTTTCTGCACCTGGCTATTAACAGACACACTGAACAGTGATCAGGGAAAGACAGAAGCCTCATCCACAGGATCCTTCTCACCCTGCACAACAAAGACTGCCGTTCCACACTCCACCACCACTATCTACCAATTGCCAGTGCTAAAGTAAGACTAATCAGCCGCTCCTCCCACCAAAATATTTTATAGAACCTTGACTCTTCTGTTCCCACTTCAATGTCTAAGTCTCTCCCCTTCAGCTTCAGGAACGCCAGCAATACACATCCATTGTGTGGAAAACCACCTCATATTCATCTTGTTCACAGGAAAATACCAGGGGCTTCCAAAATGCAATTCATAGCCCTCCAGGACCCTGTTTCACTCATACACACAATGAATGTACCACACATGTTAAAAACACCAATACACACAAGATACACTATGTGCTAAGCTCTGGCTCAGTGCATGGAAGCAAAACTTTACAGGAGTAGGTCATAAGGCAGCCTCCTCAGTGACACAGATATAAAGGTCTGGTCACAATTATGGAAGCACAAAACATGGTATGCTGCCACAACTGCTCTACAAGATAACTTCAAACAGGGACAGTAGTCTAATGTAGTCAACAGTATTCCAATGTTAGTAAAATGAGTCCATGCTTGGAATTCTCTCACATGAAGGGATAGGCCTAAGCCTCTGTGCACACATTAAATTAGTGTGAGGCTAGATCCAAAATCAATACCAGTCTACCAGACAGTCCGCACTCAGGGCAGGGGAACAGGACTGTTCTCCCTAAAGGGACACCCCCGTCCACACGGCTTATTATTTAAACAGAGCTGTTTGGCAAAGGGCCGAATTAATATGGTAGAATCAGCACAAAGCTGCAGTCCTGGTGGAGAACATGCAAAATGCGCATGACTGATTGGCCGCCCCAAGACGGCCAGTAAACCCGTCACAGAGTGCCCACCACACCTCCCCCTGTTCTGCAGAGCAGCTCAGACCCCCCCCCCCCCGGCCCGCAAAAGTGCCTCAGCAGGGAAAAATAAAATGATAATAACATCTTGTTGTTACCATTTTATTTTTCCTTTTTTACACTGATGAAAAGCAATGGAGCAATGCTCCTCCGCCTTAGTGGAGGAGCCGGCTCTGGTAATTACATTTATATAGCGCTTACTACTGCTTATGAGGTGTTCAAGTGCTTTACAGTGGATAGCATGCAACTGCAGAATCAAAGGTTATTGATTAACCCATTGGATATTGGTTTTTTGGGGGGGTGTCCCATGTTAGTCTTGTTCTCTTAAGGAAATCATTCCATGCATTGATATCTGTTGCATTATGTAAGATTAAATAATGGGAGTTAAGTGTGACCCTTAATGGCGAGTGATTACATGAGCTCATGCAAATGGTTGGTTGGAAGAAGAGATAACCTAGAGGAGATTAGGTATTGTTATTTTACTGGGATATGGTTGAATAGAATGAGAGGTTGTGATCTATAATATGAACGTTTGGGCAACTTGCAGATACACGATAATAGAGATTACGGCAGACTAGCCCATGACTTAAAGTAGGTTATACTTACACGGAGGAGGGATGAGTGTATGGGAGGTATGGAGAGGGTCATTCCACAGCAAGAACCGAGAAGGAACATTGCAAAGTTTTAAATCAAGTTTTTATGTAGGGGTTTAGGCAAATAGGCCGTCCTCTCAAGGAAATTACAGGTAGGAGACCAATGACGATATAAGGAGGAGTTTAACTAAGTAGTATAATAAGATGTATTTAATCTCTAGCTGTAGTAGTAATGGTATGGAAGCTAAAAGAAATGACAGTGGCAGACTCACAAAAAACACATGCAAATTACGGGTGTGTGACATTTGTGTAATTTGCTACTGTGTAATCATACAAAATTTCAGCAAAATTACATGAAATTACACATAACTACATGTAATGCACATCTGTCATTTAGCAATAGATTTAGCAATAGATTTTAGCACAAAATGTGCCCTGTTGTCAATTCTCGATTTCATGCCTGGAGAAGAACTGGAGAAACACCAAGACAACCGAAAACCACACCACCTACAAGGACGCCATGACAGACTACCACAACCAGATCAGAGCCACCAAAAGGAACTTCATCCACAACAAAATCCTGGCCAACTCCACCAACTCCAAGGAACTTTTCAGTGTCATTCAAGAATTCACCAACCCACGCAGCGAAGCCACAGACATCACCCCATCCCAAGACCTCTGCGACAAGCTTGGAACCTATTTCCACCTCAAGATCAAAAACCTCTACGACAACTTCATCGACCATCCACCAGGCGCCACAGACGGCCCCCCGCCCCCAGAAACACCAGCCAGCCCACCATCTCCAACTGGACACCGATCACGGCCGAAGACACCGCCTCGACCATGAAAAGCATCCACTCGGGGGCCCCCACCGACCCCTGCCCCCCTCACATCTACCACAGAGCCGTGGCCGCCATCGCACCCGAACTTCAACGCACCATCAACACCACCTTCAAAACAGGCACCTTCCCAGACGACTGGAAGCATGCAGAAGTCAGAGCCCTGCTCAAGAAGCCCACAGCTGACCCCACCGACCTCAAGAACTATCGGCCCATCTCGCTCCTCCCCTTCGCAGCCAAAGTTGCAGAGAAAACAGTCAACAGGAAACTGACACGATTCATTGAAGAAAACGCCGTCCTCAACCCGTCCCAATCCGGATTCCGAAGCAACCACAGCACAGAGACCGCCCTACTCGCTGCCACAGACGACATCCGCACCCTCCTGGACCAAGGCCACTCCGCAGCCCTCATCCTACTCGACCTATCAGCGGCCTTCGACACCGTCTCCCATCGCACGCTAGTCGTCAGACTACACGACGCAGGCATACAAGAAACAGCCCTGGACTGGATCCGATCATTCCTCACCGGAAGAAGCCAAAGGATCAGACTCCCACCCTTCCTCTCCGACCCCACGAAAATCACCTGCGGAGTACCACAGGGTTCATCACTGAGCCCCACCCTCTTCAACATTTACATGGCCCCCTCGCAGCCATCGTCCGACAACACGGCCTCAACATCGTATCCTATGCCGACGACACCCAGCTCATCCTCTCCCTCACCAAAGACCCCACCACTGCCAAACTCAACTTCCAGAAAGGAATGCAAGACGTCGCAGTCTGGATGACCAACAGCTGCCTGAAGCTCAACGCCAAGAAGACAGAAGTCCTCGTCCTCAGTACCACCCCTTCTGCATGGGACAGCACCTGGTGGCCGACCACCCTCGGAAACCCACCTACCCCCTCAGACCGCGCCAAGAACCTCGGCATCGTACTCGACTCATCACTCTCCATGAACCAACAGGTCAACGCCGTCACCTCCAGCTGCTTCAACACCCTCCGCATCCTCCGCAAGACCTTCAAGTGGATCCCCCTGAGTCAAGGAAGACAGTCACCCACGCACTCATCACCAGCAGACTGGACTATGGAAACGCACTCTACGCCAGCATCAACAAGTCCCTACTCCGCAAACTCCAGACAGTACAGAACACCGCCGCCAGACTCGTCCTCGGCATCCCCCGACACGAACACATCAGCCAACACCTACGAAGTCTCCACTGGCTCCCCGTGGAGAAAAGAGTCACTTTCAAAATCCTCACTCACGCCTACAAATGCCTACACAACAACGGACCCAAATACCTCAACGACAGAATCAACTTCCACGTACCCAAAAGAAACCTCTGATCTTCCAACCTCGCACTGGCCGAAACCCCGCGCATCCACAGAGCCAGAGCAGGCGGAAGATCCTTCTCCACATTGCAGCCAAGACCTGGAACGAGCTACCGGCAGACATTAGACGCGCCCTCCCTGAACACCTTCAGGAAGACCCTCAAGACCTGGCTCTTCGGCTAATCAGATCTGCGGACCCCCCTCAGCGCCTTGAGACCCTCACGGGTGAGTAGCACGCTTACAATTCCCTGATTGATTGATTGATGCTAAAAAAGTGCAAAAACCAAAAGCGCTGCGAACAAAAGCTGCTCAGATTCTGTTGTTCCCATGCGTTTGCTGTAAAGTTTTAAAGCAAATATCACTTTCACAGTAAATTTGACAACAAATGAAGTGTAATTAAGCACAGTGGCATAATGGTGTAATTCTGGGAATTTCGCATAACAAGCCTAGTGCAAACTTACTGAAATTGCTCTGATTAAACTGGTGTAATTAATATTTTGTCCAGGCTTAATACAAATATACAGTGGTGTACCGAAATTTGAGGGGGCCCCCCTGCAAGGTACATGAAGGGGCCCCTCCTCCGGACCCAATCAGGAGCTCTCTGGTCAGGTACTGTGCTGAGGGGGCCCCCTGCAGCTGTGCTGCGGGGGCCTATGTTATGCCACTGCAAATATAATGGTGGCCTTGGGCACGATTAACACTTGCAGAGACTCCCACTTCACTGAATCAATACCAAATAAAAACATAGCAGTTATACCCCAAGGAATCTTTAGCTTTCCCTGGTGGTGGGGTGACTGTACGTGAAAACTAATTCCACTATTTCTTAAGGCCACTTCTTAGGATGATGAGAGCTTACCTTGTACTTCATTAAAGATCTCTCTGGGGATGCTCTCTCGCGCCTACTCACCATTGTCAATGCCTCCCTCACTCAAGGCATCTTCCCAGAAGCTCTCATGATAGGCCAGATCCTCCTACTCCTAAAGAAACCTACACTAGACTACCATGACCTCGCCAACTACTGGCCCATCACTCACCTACCATTTATTGGCAGACCATTAAAAAAGGAGTCCAAGATGCTAACCATCTGCCGCACAAACATCAGTCTGACTTGAGAGCCCGCTGCAGCAGGGACTCTGGCACCTTACAAATCTGAGACAGTGCCCTCCTCATCACAGATGAAGATGACCCCTGCCTTCTGATATTGTTGGAACTCTCTGCCACCGTCAACATAGTTGACCATCTGACCCTCATACGCACCCTGTAGGCTCAAATTGGATTTACTGGCAATGTCCTTCACTGGTTCTCCTCCTACCCTTCTGATGACAAGCGTTTGTTCACACAGGCACCTTCGGGTCCCAAAAGATTCTTATCACCTGCGGATTCCCCCAGAGATCAGTACTGTCCTAGTCATCTTCAACTTCTAAACTGAGATGCTTGGTGCTCTATTTCTAGACAACAGCATCAAGATTCACCAAAATGAAGTTGATATAGAACTCTGTTTGAAAGTTTCCTCTGCTTCAAGCATCCAGGACTTCAAACACTCACTAAACATCATCTAGACCTGGATATCCGGCGCCTACCTGAAAGCTCAACTCAAAATAGATAGATTTTCTGTTATTTCCAAAGAACAACAAACAAGAAACTGTACAATCCTGGGTCATTGACATGAACCTTGAGAGCTTCAAACTCCGCATTTCACCACAAGCCAAGTCACTTGGATTCACCATGGACACCAACCTCACCCTCAAGGAACACATCGTCAAAAAAACAAAGATGGCCTAGTGCCAGCTGTTTCTTCTAAAGAAAGTGAAATCATTTCTTTCAGAGGTGACTTCAGAACTGCTATGCAAGCTCTCATACTCTTGCATATTGATGGTGGTAAATCCCTTCTCCATGGTCTCCAGACTCTACACTGTCACCGATTAAGGTAGCCCTACATGCTGCAGCATGTCTCATCCAGGACCTGATGAAATATGACCACAACCCCTCATCCTGATAGACCTCCATTGGCTCCCCTCGCCAGTCTGCAAAATCTTCAAAACCAGCAGCTTCATTTACAAAGCCATCATGACCAGCACCCCCCGGTTATCTTACAGACAAGCTCACCATCTCTGGTTGTTCTCTGCATAAGTGTAGCCAGAACTGTGTCAGACAGCAGACTAAGAAGCATAAAAACAAAGAAAAAGCAAGGCAGCGGGCTTTTCCATCTATGCATCCAGGATCTGGAACAATATCACTGTGTCCATCAGGACTGCCCCAACGCTTCTCCAGTTCAGGAAAGCAATCTCTTTAAAGAATATTGGGCCATATGTATCAAAGGATACATTAGCGATTCTCAAATAGCGATTTTTAGAGAATCGCTATTTGAGAATCGCAAACGCATATGTATGTAGGATTTGCAATAAATTTTGCTGAATCCTACATATTCTATAATTGCGATTCGCAAATTGCGATTCGCAATTAAGAATACCTCCCCATTCATTCCTATGGGCCTAGAGGCCCATAGGAATGAATGGGAAGACATTCTCAATTTGCGATTCCCAATTAGAGAATCGCAAATTGCGAATGCAATTTCAAGGTGCCAGGGTGTCAAAAGGACACCCTGTTGCACCCCTGAAATGAGCATGGGTGCAGATGTGGCGCACATACATGCTCTAAGGGCATGTATGTGAGTCACATGACACTTTGAAAAATGCAAAAAGTGCATTTTTCAAAGAAATGCACAAATTACCACCAACTTGAAGTTGGTGGTAATTTGCGATTCCTTAACTCCAAATTGCACTTTTTCTATGCTTCTTACATTGCATTTAAGGAATCGCAATTTGCGATTCCTTAAATGCAATCCTTATTTTGCGAGGGGTGTTTTGTGTCATACATTGGACACTGCAGTTTATGCGATCATGAAACGCCGAAATTCTGCGAATTTCGGCGTTTATGATCGCAAAATTGCCTTCATACATATGGCCCATAGTGGGCTGACAGTTCAGTAGAATTATAAGTTTTATGCAAGTAGAAGATTTTACAGCTGAATCAGTTGGAAAGGTATAACATTTCAAACTCTTAATGTCGGAATTTGGATGAGTTCATTATTAGGACTAGTTGCTTTTGGAAATCATTGATTTGTTGTCAAAGCCCAAATGGGGGTAGCAAGGCAGATGCAAAGTGCAAGCTGGGCCCAATTGACAACTTCCGCCTTCTGCATGATGACTGATGGTATTGTGGAGCAGACAGCGGCTCAGAGGACTGCTGCATTCCCCCCTTTGCCATACACTGAATGCCATCTACCATTTTTGAAAGCAACCACTTCCCCTTTAAGGGACAGTGGCAATTTGTAAAAAATGTTGGCGTTCACTGAATGGAAATGCAGGTAAGTAGGCCTGATATTCCTTCCAGGCCTCCATCCCTGCATTTTCTTCAATTTATAGGGAGTGACAAAAAGACTTTTGCATCATAAATATTAATAAAAATGTTATTTTTGCAACTCTCTGCAAATAGGCATTTTGTGCTGTGATAAGGTGGCACATCAGTTGCAGCACAAAATGAAGGTGGGGTTGCAAAGCAGTTAGTGTGCAAAAACACGATACTTTGTGAACCCACCTTAGAACATTGGGCACAAAATACTTTAAGCCATACATGAAAAGGTTATTTAAAGTCACCTCAGAATTCTGTGACTTAAAGGTAACTAATGCATCTTTATGACCATTGATCTCCTCAGTGACTTGTAATATCCTTAAAATGTAAATTTGTGGGTAGTTATTGCAAATATATATATATATATATATCCATGTTAGAAAATGTTATTTTACATCTTAATGGTACTTTCCTATGCATTGTGCCCCATCCTCGTTTTGACTGTTGTCTCTGACTGTTTACAAGCTATGAAACACACTTACACTTACACTATGTGTCTGACCACTGATTTGATCTGTCTTTTACATCAATATACTTTGTTTCACTATATGCTGCACTGTTTTCTACACTTTATGCTTTATGCATCACTTTGGAAAAACAGTATTACAGTTATAAAATACACAACTAAAGCAAAAAATAAATATATATTGCATGTAGGGTTGTCACCTGGCCGGTTTTGTACCCGCATGACTGGTATTTTTTTGGTCCAGCCAGCACAAAAATTAGGAAAATCACCTAAAGTCAGTATTTTTTCCCCTTACCAGTACATACTTTAAACAGTAAATATAAGAAGAAAACACTTTAAGATGTGTTCAGTAGTTACCTTAATAACCCCTGGCTGATAATTAAAATAAACAAAAAGAGAAAGGTCATGTAAAAAATGAAAACAGAAAATTTCACATCCAGAACTACTTCAGAATTATGCCCCTGCCTTTGTAGAATGTTAAAATGTGAACAGATGGTCGGTATTTTTCTCTGAAAAAGGTGGCAACCCTAATTTACATATAATTTAATTTCCAATGCATAAAATTGTAGCATTTGTTTTAAATATCCTCTTCTCAATTAATCGGTGCCACTCTTTTACCCCAAAGGGCTTTTTGTTAAAATTAATATAAAAATTAAGATTACAAAAAACATTGTGCTTAGGTCCCCTCCAAAACTGAATTTGGACTGTACAAAATGTGTCAATATAATTGACAAAACACAAAATAGTACATAACATCTGCTATCCAGCCAGGTGTATATCTGAAACTTCACGGTTAATCAGGCTGCAGGCTAAATAGTAGAGATGATGTACTATTTTACCTGCGCCCAGATAAATAGTGTGGAGGAGGTTTTTATGTAGCCGGACATGAAAATAAGAGACTCCTTGCAATGGCAGAGAGGTGGCCATCTTGTAATGGGAGAGCAGGAATGTGTGTGAAACATTTGAAAGTAAGTTCATATACAAAAGTATGTGTAAATGTAAAAGCATGAATTAAGCTAAGTTGTTTACAGATTAAAACAAACAGTAATATCAATTTTGAATTAATACATTATATCAATAACAAATTTAGGAATAAAACTTATGCTTCAGGATATGACAAACAGATATATTGTGCTGCAGACTAAGATTATTTGGCTGCCTGAAAAGGATAATGAGTATGGTTTTGATGCATGTTACATAAATGTTTTCTACATTCATAAGAATACATTGGTTGTTCTCATGTGCATGATCTGCCTGTTGATGATTTTTAAGAGTTGGAGTCATTTTGGGCTTCTTATGAAAGGTGTTTTGCTACTTTTGGGCTTCTTTTTTAAGCGGGATTGTGGTTACTTAGTATTTCAGAGCGGGTAACAGCCGCAACTGAAAAGCAGCAATAAACAGGGAGTACCGAGAGATTGGTGGTATCTGGGCCACAGAGGGAGGGGCACTTTCATAAGACAACTGGCGATAGGGGACAAAGTGCTTTGGGGCATTTGCAAGAGGTAAATTGGGTTAGACATAGTAATGGGGCTTCTGTGGAACAGGGGGAGTGAAAGCAGGAGACAGGTAAGCAAAGAATCTATGTAATTCAGGGGGTGAAGTGTATATTCATTCAGCTGCCAGCTGAATAAACACACCTTTTCACACTATTCACTCAGAAGAATGGGTTTAAGGCATAAACACTTACTGGTCACATGTCATGAGTAGCTTCTTCAGCCACACTGACCATTAAGTGACTCGTCCACTGTATCTAAGAAATGGTCGTTTAGTTTTTAACATGTTAAGTAGTATTTTAAGCATCAACAGCATTGCCTCAGCAAAACAAATCTGGATGTAAGAAAAAAAAACAACAGAATGACATGTGATGAGCCTGTGCCCGACTTAAGTCATTATTGAGGGGACATGGGGCAGGAAGGAGGAGAACTGGTAGGAGGAGGATGATAACCAGAAGGGGGAAAAGGACCAGGAGGTGAACCACTAGGATGACTACAACGACCAGAGTCGTGAGGACTGGGGAAGGGCGAACCAGTACCAAGGGAGATCTAATCCACAAGGAGCTGGGTGACCAAGGTCAGAGGGACAATGAACAAACAGACAAGGAGGAACACGTTCAGAAAAAACAGGACTGAGGTATCAAGACCAGGATGAGAATGATCAGAAAGATGTGGAACAGGGGGATCAGAACCCAGTGGACCCGGGCCCCAAGGAACAGAAGGACTAGGGGTAGAAAGAACAGAAGGCTATGACCAGGACCGGAGGGATGAGTAGGATCAGGACCAGGACTAGCAGACCCTGGTGGATAGATCCAAGAGAGCCATTACCAGGGGAACAATGGAAAGGAGGACCAGGGATAGGAGGATCAGGCCCACTGAGATTAGAACAAGGAGGACAAAATACCAGAATTAGAAGGACCAGGAATGGGCAGACCATAACTGGAAGAACCAGAACTAAAAGAACTAGGAGGCCTTAGATCAGCAGGATCAGGAGGAATAGAAAGGACCAGGAAGTCTAGGCTCTTGGGACCAGGATCAGAAGGTCTGTGAGGGACAAACTCAGAATGACAAGGACTTCATTGAGCAGGATAACCCGCAACACAGGGTCTAGGAGGACCAGGGCTAGGGGAACAAGGAACATCAGAATTAGGAGGAAATTATTGGGACAACCATGACAGAGAGGACCAGGGTGAAATGGACGAGAACAAGGTGGAACAGTAAAGCCATGAGACCAGGAGGACTAGTAAGAGTAAGATGGGGCAGAAAGACAAGGAACTAGAAGGGCTAGGCAAAACGAAGCCAGTGAAATCAACAGCAGATCTAAGACATCCAGACTAAAGAGTACCAGAACTAAGAAGACCACAAGGGAGACCAGGAGCAGAAGTATTAAGAACAGAAGAACCAGGGGGCACTAGATGAACCAGGGGAGCAGGACTGGGAGGGCGAAGGGACCAGAATTAGGATGAGGTTGATGAAAGGAGCCGGGACTGGGAGGTTTTGAAGTTGGAGAACCAGGATCCAGAGAACTAGGGGCAGGAATACATGGGAAGGATGACCAGATGGACCAGGACTAAGAAGGCCAGGACCATGAAGTTTTAAGGTTAACATAAACAGGAGGTCCTGGTCCATTAGAACTAGGAAATGCTAAGCTGATCAGTGGTGGGCCAGGTAAAAGTATTGCCGAACTATGAGGACAATGATTAGGAGGACAAGGGCCAGGAGGATACTGAGCAGACTGAAGACATCTATGAAGATCAGGAACAGGAGGGCAATCCAGCATGATCAGGAGGCTAGGATAAGCAGGATAAGCGAGGAAATCCAGAAGGGAGCAGGACCTTGGGCACCAGAAGGACCAGAGCAATGAGGACTCGGTGGACTAAATGAATCATGACCAGGAGGACTGGAAACAAGGCAAATTGTGCAATGAAGATCAGGGCCTGGGGTCGATCATCTTGGGTAGCAGGACTAGGGTGAGGAGGATCTGATAAGAAGGCCAACCAGAGCCAGAAAGTTCAAGGGGACCAGACAAGGGTGGCAGGAGGACCAGGACCAAAATGACTAGGCTCCAGAGAACCCAAACAAGGTAACGAGAATCAAAAGGGCCAAGACCAGTGGGTGCAGTAGCAGAAGGACCAGGAGGACAAGGCACACAGGCAGGGGAATAAGGACAACCCAAGCCAGGATACAGGGTGAAAAGAACAAGGGCAAGGTGACCAGGATCAAGAGAACTGGAAAGGAACAAGTCTAGAAGGGGCCAAAACGGTGAGAAACCAGGAAGGGCTAGGATGGCCAGAAGACAAACTTTATGATAACTATCATGGGAGTACAAGAACAAGAAGGTCAATACAACCAGAATTAAAGAGACTATGACTAGAATGGCAAGCAGGACCAGGTGCAGAAGAACTAGACATGGGAAAACTCAAACTACAAGGGCCAGGACCAAGAAGTTCAGGTCCACAGCGCACTGAATCAGGGGAATGACAAGGACTATGAATAGCAAGAAAAGAAGGACCTGGACCAGGTGGACCAGGGAGTGAGACCAGGAACCCAGGTAACCGGAGCCAGAAGGATTATCTCTAAGAAGGAGGATCAGGGCCAAGAGGACCAGGAACACCAAGGACCATAACTTGGCATGCCTGGACCAGGAGTAGCAGAGTGAGGAGAAAAAGCAGGATCAGGACAGAGGAGATCAGAATGACCACAGCCAGAAGGACCAGGCAGGATGACTAGGAACAGAATGGCTAGACCATGGAGGACTGAAGCAAGGAGGACTATGGACAGGTGATGTAGAACCACAAGGATAAAGAGAGAAGGACTAGGAAGATCAGGAGCATGAGGGCTATGGCCAGTAAGACCATGGGACCAGAATAAGCCAGAAAGATGAAGAGGGCAGTACCAAGGAAAGCAGGAGGACCAGTGCTGTGAGGACCAGGGCCATAGCAAGGAGGAATATAAAGATCATAACCAAGAGTACCAGGTACAAACTCAGAAGTGCTGCGAGGACCAAGACCTCAGAACCAGGGCCCAGAGTATCACATGGAACAGAAAGACCAGGATCTGGGGTTAGCAGGACAAGGGTGAAGAAGATCAGTTTAACCAGGACAGTCAATGCCAGGAAGAACAACACTAATGGACCTGGATGGTCAAGAGGACCAGGAGCAAAATGACTAGGTTCAGAAAGATCCAAACAAAGAGAACCAGGACCAAGAGGGCCCAGACCACTGGACATAGTGTCAGAAGGTCCATGACTTCAAAGTACTAAGAGGGCCGGGCCTAGGAGGCCTGGGACATGAGAGACCAGATGAACCAAGAGGACCGATATGACCATGAGCTGGTGTACCAAGAATCAGATGAAGAGGGTGAGGAGAAACAGAAAGAACTAGGAGACAGGGTTGGAAGGACCAGGATCCTAGAGGACATGGACCAAGAGGGCTCAGTATACAAAGACCCAAACAAGGAGGACCAGAAGCAAGAGGATCATGTCCAGTGGGCACAACATCATGAAGAGAACAAGGACTGTGAGGACTGGGAAGCAGAGTGAAGATGACAAGGAGAATAGGACCTAGTGGATCAGGAGCAGATGCCCATGCAACCAGATACAGAAGGACAAGAGCTAAGAGGACCAGGCCAAGGAGGACCAGTGGGACGATAAACAAGGAGATCAGGGAAATCAAGGCACAGAGGCCCAGGATGATTAAGATCTTCCTACCAGGGAAAGGAGGCCCAGGGTGAAGAGGAAAAGGAGGACCAGGACAAGGGGGCAGAATGACAGGAGCCAGGACGACCAAGCCAGGTGGCTAGGAACAGGATGACCAGAACAAGGAGGATCAGGACTAAGAGGACAAGTTAGTGGAGAACCAGGATGATATGGAGCAGGAGGACTAGGAGAACCAAAGTCAGGGGTATCATGACCAAATGGAGAAAGACCAGGTGAACTAATCAATCAGGAGCCATGGTATTCGGACCAATAGGATAAGGGACCATATGGAGGAAGATTAACTGGACTAGAAGGATCAGAATAAGCAGAGTTTAGGACAGGGCTAAGAAGATCTGAGGGTCAGAACCAGTACCTAGCTAGCCAAGATCCAGGACCTAGATAGCCAAGCCCAGCCCAATAGGAAGTAATTGGGATCACTGGAAGCAGTACCATGTAGACCAAAAACACATAGACCAGGTTCAAGAGGATCAAAATGACCCAAACCAGAAAGACTAGGAGTGCTAGACCCAGGAAGACCAGGACAAGAATGCCAGTTTGAGAAGGATCCAGTTGAGCAGCAGGATCAGGGAAGGGAGGATCAGTAGCACCATGACAAAGGGGACCAGGCCCAGGAGGCTCAGAAAGACCAATACAAGGAAGGGCCTGGACCAGGAAGACCAGAGTCAGAAATAACTAGAACCAGGAGCACCTGATTCACAAAACCAGTACCAGGATGACCAGAGCTAGAGGGACCAGAGCCAAGAGGAGGACCAAGAGTACAAAACAGCCCAGAAAAAGAGGATGTGGAAGAGGACCAGGTGAAGGACCAACATCAGAAGGCATTGAAGGACTAGGAGGAGAAGGAAAACGTTTGTTAGGAGGAGTAGACTTATATGATTCCAGGTCATATGTGATAGGATATCTCTTTTGTAAACAGTTCCTATTGATGCTTCTTATGCTGGCAATCCCAATAACCCCTTACATTTTCATCCCATATGTAGAACTTATGGGGCCTGATTCACAAAGAGCCTCCACAGTGATCATGGAGGCTCCATAGTCATGGCAAGATCTCCACTGTCATGATGGGATCTCCACAATGAGAAATGGCAGTGCTGTGATCCTGCCAAGAGTGTGGTGATCCTGCTGTGACTCTGGAACTTCCAACACGACTGTGGAGGCTCTTTGTGAATCAGGCCCTTAGTACATATTTGCTGACAAAACAGAGCATACAAAGTGAGCAAAAAGCCAGGACTGTTGCATCTTGAGCGATAGCATACACTGTCCAATGCTGGCACATTGGTCTGAGGGTTAATCAGAGGGCAGAGGGGCTGAAACTTGGCTGATGAATCTAAAGGTGGCTGGGTGAAAAGGATTACACTCTGTGAAGGATGGCAAAAAGGGTTTGAGAAATTTAGAGGGAAGTCAGCAAAAATGGTAAATGGCTAACATAGAGGGTCAAAGGGTTATGGCAATCAGGGAAGGGGAGCTCAGGAGCATAATAAGGCTCAGATGAACAGAAGAGTCGGTCAAGGAGACTGTAAATAGAAGCACTCAGATGGTCCACAAAGAGATTTTGAGTAATTGTGAGTAGCTGTGTTATCAATGAGGTTCAAGGCCATCAGCGGTAGCTTCAGCATCAGATGTGTCGTCTGCGAAACCTAGAGGGCAAGTTGAAGAGTGGTGGAGGTACATATGTAACAGAAGCGTTTGAAGGCCAGCAAAGAGACTCTGAGTTTCAACACCAATAGAGTAGTCTGTGTGCCTCCCCGACCTTTGTGCTACCATTCCATGTTGGTGTCAAGTGATTGTATGTATGGTGGATGTGTAGGAGGTGTGTAGAAATAAGACTCTGTATGTAAGACTGAGCACTTGGACCAGTGGGATACATTTTGGATGACCTTTTGTTTAGCATGGCATATGATGGAGAGTATATACAGCTTCTCCAGGCAGTGGAAGTGTATTGACTGTATCCCCTGTGGCTGGAGGGCGGCAGCTCAGTAACTGACATGAGGAAGCATGGAGAAAGGGATACATAAAGAAATTCAACAGGATCCTTGGTAGCAATGGGCTGATGATTAGTTCTTCCAGGGAAATTACATTAGAAGATTTTAGAAGTGAGGGATATGTTAGTAGATTCTGTAGTTAAAGATAAGGGAGTTTCTAGACAGCCCTTTTGTCTCTGCCTGATGTCTGCTTCAGAAAGGATGGTGACAGTAAGGTGCAGATATCTTACACTTCATTGCGCTGTTTTTAGGTCGAGCCTAGCGGCAGCTCACATGCGCTGCTCGCTCTGCGAGACTGCTGTAGTAGAGTATGGGAAAGAAGCCGCGCCCACTCTCCTCCCAATTTTCCATTGGCTTGTGTCATTGTCTTTCGTAAATGCTGCCTTCAGATTCGTTAATAGGCTTGTTAGTCCCTCCTAAGTATGGCATTGTCTTCATTTGTACCCTCCCATGGCGACTGGCCCGTTTACTTCGGTTGTTACACGGGACCTGTTATTTAGTCTGTACGCATTATTTATTTTATTGAGTTTCTCTTACTGCAGGCCGGACATGCGCTGCTTCAGCTGAAACCGCTTGTGTTTTTTTAAGCAGCAAGGCCGCCTCAGTAACACGGGGCCTGCTTTCAATCACTTTAACCCGGCATTATCTCGTGTCTGTTTAAAACCCTCCCCCCCAAGTAAAATGGATTTAGAAATGATTAGTGAATTAAGTGATGTGAATTCCAGGTAGCACATAATACTGCTCAAGCTGACAACAGCACATCTGTGTTACATGTCATCTGTACTAAAGCCACCTGACGGGTTGTTTTCAAAAGCCTGTTTTATTAACAACACCACCACCACCAATACCACCACCACCAATACCACCACCACCACCAATACCAATACCACCACCACCAATACCACCACCATAAACACCACCAATACCACTACAACCACCACCACCAATACCAATACCACCAACAATACCACCACCACAAATACCACCACCACCACCAATACCACCACCACCATCTGTACCACCACCAATACCACCACCAATACCACCACCACCAACACCACCACCACCAACAACACCACCAATACCACCACCAATACCACCAATACTACCACCAATACCATCACCAATACCAACACCACCAATACCACCACCAATACCACCACTACCACCAATACCACCACCACCACCATCAACACCACCACCACCCATACCACCACCAATACCACCACCAATATCACCACCAATACCACCACCACCAACACCACCACCAAAACCACCACCCCCACCACCAATACCACCACCACCAATAATACCACTACCACCATGCCACCACTACCACCAATACCACCACCACCACCAATACCAATACCACTGCCAATACCACCACCAATACCACTACCAATACCACCACCACCAATACCACCAATACCAATACCTCCACCACCAATACCACCACCACCACTAATACCACCACCACCACTAATACCACCACCACCAATACCACCACCACCATCAATACCACCACCACCACCACCAATACTACCACCAATACCACCACTAATACCACCACTAATACCACCACAACCAATACCACCACCATCACCACCAATACCACAACCAATAACACCAATATCACCACCACCAATACCACCACCACCATAACCACCCCACCAATACCACCATCAACACTACCACCACCACCAATGCCACCACCAATACCACCATCAACACTACCACCACCACCAATACCACCACCACCAATACCACAACCACCAATACCAGCTCTACCAATACCACCAACATTACTACCACCACCATCAATACCACCACCTCCACCACCAACAATACCCCACTAATAGCACCGCCAATAGCACCACCTATACCACCACCACCAATACCACCACCACCAATACCACCACCACCAATACCACCACCACCACCAATACCACCACCAATACTACCACCACCCATACCACCGCCACTACCACCACCAGCAATACCACCACCACTATTACCACCACCAATACCACTAACATCACCACCACCAATACGACCATCACCACCAATACCACCATCACTAATACCACCACCAATACCACCACCACCACCAATACCACCACCACCGCCAATACCACCACCACCAATACCACCACCATAAACACCACCAATACCACTACAACCACCACCACCAATACCAATACCACCAACAATACCACCACCACAAATACCACCACCACCACCAATACCACCACCACCATCTGTACCACCACCAATACCACCACCAATACCACCACCACCAACACCACCACCACCAACAACACCACCAATACCACCACCAATAACACCACCACCACCACCAATACCACCAATACTACCACCAATACCATCACCAATACCAACACCACCAATACCACCACCAATACCACCACTACCACCAATACCACCACCACCACCATCAACACCACCACCACCCATACCACCACCAATACCACCACCAATATCACCACCAATACCACCACCACCAACACCACCACCAAAACCACCACCCCCACCACCAATACCACCACCACCAATAATACCACTACCACCATGCCACCACTACCACCAATACCACCACCACCACCAATACCAATACCACTGCCAATACCACCACCAATACCACTACCAATACCACCACCACCAATACCACCAATACCAATACCTCCACCACCAATACCACCACCACCACTAATACCACCACCACCACTAATACCACCACCACCAATACCACCACCACCATCAATACCACCACCACCACCCCCACCACCACCAATACTACCACCAATACCACCACTAATACCACCACTAATACCACCACAACCAATAACACCAATATCACCACCACCAATACCACCACCACCATAACCACCCCACCAATACAACCATCAACACTACCACCACCACCAATGCCACCACCAATACCACCATCAACACTACCACCACCACCAATACCACCACCACCAATACCACAACCACCAATACCAGCTCCACCAATACCACCAACATTACTACCACCACCATCAATACCACCACCTCCACCACCAACAATACCCCACTAATAGCACCGCCAATAGCACCACCTATACCACCACCACCAATACCACCACCACCAATACCACCACCACCAATACCACCACCACCACCAATACCACCACCAATACTACCACCACCCATACCACCGCCACTACCACCACCAGCAATACCACCACCACTATTACCACCACCAATACCACTAACATCACCACCACCAATACGACCATCACCACCAATACCACCATCACTAATACCACCACCAATATCACCACCGCCATCAATACCAACACCTCCACCAATACCAATACCACCACCACCAACACCACCACCAATACCACCACCAATACCACCACCAATAACACCAATACCATCACCACCAATACCACCACCACAAATACCACCACCAATACCAACACCACCAATACCACCACCAATACCACCACCACCAATACCACCACCACCACCACAACCACCAATACCAATACCACCATCAATACCACCACCATCAATCTCACCACCAATACCAACACCACCAATACCACCACTACCAATAGCACCACCACCACCACCAATACCACCACCAATACAACCACCAATGCCACCACCTATTCCACCACCACCACCAATACCACCAATACCACCACCACCAATACCACCACCACCATCAATACCACCACCAATAGCACCACCAATAGCACCACCAATACCACCACCACCAATACCGCCACCACCAATACCACCACCAATACCACCACCACCACCACCAATACCATCACCACCAATACCAACACCACCAATGCCACCAAGACCATCACCACCAATACCACCATCACCAATACCACCACCAATACCAACACCACCAATACCACCACCAATACCACCACCACCAATACCACCACCGCCAATACCACCAATACCAATACCACCACGACCAATACCTCAAATATCACCACCAATACCACCACGACCACTAATACCACCACCACCACCAATACCACCACCACCACCAATACCACCCCTACCAATACCACCACCACTACCACCACCACCAATACCACCACCGCTATTACCACCACTAACCAATACCACTACCACCACCACCACCACCAATACCACCACCACCAATATCACCACCACCATCAATGCCACCACCTCCACCACCAATATCACCACCAATACCACCACAAATACCACAACCACCACCAATAACACCAATTCCACCACCACCAATACTACCACCACCAATACCAACACACCAATACCGCCACCACCAATACAACCACCACCACCAAAATCACCACCACCACCAATACCACCACCAATACCACACCCTACACCACCACCACCAACACCACCAATGCCACCAACACCACCACCAATACCACCACCACCAATAAGACCACCAATACCAGCACCAGCACCACCACCAATACCACCACCACCATTACCAACACCACCAATACCACCACCAATACCACCACCATCAATACCACCATCACCAATACCACCACCAATACCACCACCACCAATACCACCAATACCACCAATACCACCAATACCACCACCACCAATACCACCACCCCAATACCACCACCAATACCATCACCAATATCACAACCACCACCACCAATACCAACACCACCAATACCACCACCAATGCCACCATCATCAATACCACCACCACCAATACAACCACCAATACCACCACCACCACCAACACCACCACCAACACCACCACCACCAATACCACCACCACCAATCCAATACCACCACCACCAATACCAATACCACCACCAAAAACAATACCACCACCAATACCACCACAACCATTACCTCCACCAATACCAATACCACCAATGCCACCACCACCACTAATACCACCACCACCAATACCACCACCAACAATACCATCACCACCACCACCAATACCACCACCAATACCACCACCATCACCACCAATACCACCACAAATACCACCACCACCAATACCACCACCACCACCAATACCACCACCAATACCACAACCACCAATACCAGCACCAATACCAGCACCACCAATACCACCACCATTTCTACCACCACCATCAATACCACCACCTCCACCACCAACAATACCCCACTAATAACACCGCCAATAGCACCACCTATAGCACCACCACCAATACCACCACCACCAATACCACCACCACCAATACCACCACCAATACCACCACCACCACCAATACCACCACCAATACTACCACCACCCATACAACTGCCACTACCACCACCACCAATACCACCACCACTATTACCACCACCATCAATACGACCACCACCACCAATACCACCATCACTAATACCAAGACCACCACCAATATCACCACCACCATCAATAACACCACCTCCACCAATACCAATACCACCACCACCAACACCACCACCAATACCACCACCAATACCACCACCACCACCAATAACACCAATACCATCACCACCAATACCACCACCACAAATACCACCACCAATACCAACACCACCAATACCACCACCAATACCACCACCACCACCACCAATACCACCAATTCCAATACCACCACCAATACCACCACCACCAATCTCACCACCAATACCAACACCACCAATACCAATAGCACCACCACCACCAATAGCACCACCACCACCAATACCAACACCAATACAACCACCAATGCCACCACCTATACAACCACCACCACCAATACCACCAATACCACCACCACCAATACCACCACCAATACCACCACCACCATCAATACCACCACCTCAACCACCACCAATACCACCACCAATAGCACCACCATTACCAACACCACAAATACCACCACCAATACCACCACCATCAATACCACCATCACCAATACCACGACCAATACCATCACCAATACCAACACCACCAATACCACCACCACCAATACCACCACCCCAATACCACCACCAATACCATCACCAATATCACAACCACCACCACCAATACCAACACCACCAATACCACCACCAATGCCACCATCATCAATACCACCACCACCAATACCACCACCAATACCACCACCACCAACACCACCACCACCTCCAATACCACTAACACCAATGCAATACCACCACCACCAATACCAATACCACCACCAAAACAATACCACCACCAATACCACCACCACCATTACCTCCACCAATACCAATACCACCACCACCAATACTACCAATGCCACCACCACCACTAATACCACCACCACCAATACCACCACCACTAATACCACCAATACCACCACTAATACCACCACCAATACCACCACAAATACCACCACCACCAATACCACCACCACCACCAATACCACAGCCACCAATACCACCACCAATACCAGCACCACCAATACCACCACCATTACTACCACCACCATCAATACCACCACCTCCACCACCAACTATACCCCACTAATAGCACCGCCAATAGCACCACCTATACCACCACCACCAATACCACCACCACCAATACCACCACCAATACTACCACCACCCATACCACAACCACTACCACCACCACCAATACCACCACCACTATTACCACCACCACCAATACCACTAACACCACCACCACCAATACAACCACCACCACCAATACCACCATCACTAATACCACCACCAATACCACCACCAATATCACCACCAATATCACCACCAATATCACCACCACCATCAATACCACCACCTCCACCAATACCAATACCACCACCACCAACACCACCACCAATACCACCACCACCAATAACACCAATACCATCACCACCAATACCACCACCACAAATACCACCACCAATACCACCACCACCAATACCACCACCACCAATACCACCACCATCACCACCAATACCAATACCACCACCAATAGCACCACCACCAATAGCACCACCACCAATACCAATAGCATCACCACCACCAATAGTACCACCACCACCAATACCACCACCAATACAACCACCAATGCCACCACCTATACCACCACCAATACCACCACCACCAATGCCACCTCCACCATCAATACCACCACCTCAACCACCACCAATACCACCACCAATAGCACCACCAATACCACTACCTATACTACCACTACCAATACCACCACCACCAATACCACCACCAATACCACCACCACCACCAATACCATCACCACCAATACCAACACCACCAATACCACAAAGACCATCCCCACCAATACCACCATCACCAATACCACCACCAATACCAACACCACCAATACCACCACCAATACCACCACCACCAATACCACCACCGCCAATACCACCAATACCAATACCACCACCACCAATACCTCAAATACCACCATCAATACCACCACCACCACCAATACCACCCCCACCAATACCACCACCACTACCAATACCTCAAATACCACCACCACTATTACCACCACCAACCAATACCACTACCACCACCACCACCAATACCACCCCCACCACCACCAATACCACCACCACCAATATCACCACCACCATCAATGCCACCACCTCCACCACCAATACCACCACCACCACCAATACCACCACAAATACCACAACCACCACCAATAACACCAATACCACCACCACCAATACTACCACCACCAATACCAACACCACCAATACCACCACCAATACCACCAATACCACCACTGCCACCAATACCACCACCACCAATACCACCCCCAATACCAACACACCAATACCGCCACCACCAATACCACCACCACCAATACCACCTCCACCATCAATACCACCACCTCAACCACCACCTAAACCACCACCAATAGCACCACCAATACCACTACCTATACCACCACTACCAATACCACCACCACCAATACCACCACCAATACCACCACCACCACCAATACCATCACCACCAATACCAACACCACCAATACCACAAAACCATCACCACCAATACCACCATCACCAATACCACCACCAATACCAACCCCACCAATACCACCACCAATACCACCACCACCAATACCACCACTGCCAATACCACCAATACTAATACCACCACCACCAATACCTCAAATACCACCACCAATACCACCACGACCACTAATACCACCACCATCAATACCACCACCACCACCAATACCACCCCCACCAATACCACCACCACTACCACCACCACCAATACCACCACCACTATTACCGCCACCAACCAATACCACTACCACCACCACCACCAATACCACCCCCACCACCACCAATACCACCACCACCAATATCACCACCACCATCAATGCCACCACCTCCACCACCAATACCACCACAAATACCACAACCACCACCAATAACACCAATACCACCACCACCAATACTACCACCACCAATATCAACACCAACAATACCACCACCACCAATACCACCACCACCACCACCAATACCACCAATACCACCACTGCCACCAATACCACCACCACCAATACCACCACCAATACCAACACACCAATACCGCCACCACCAATACCACCACCACGAAAATCACCACCACCACCAATACCACCACCAATACCACCACCTATACCACCACCACCAACACCACCACCACCAATGCCACCAACACCAACACCACCACCAATACCACCACCACCAATAAGACCACCAATACCACCACCATCACCAATACCACCATTTCCAACACCACCAATACCACCACCATCAATACCACCATCACCAATACCACCACCAATACCACCACCAATACCAACACCACCAATACCACCACCACCAATACCACCACCCCAATACCACCACCAATAACATCACCAATAACACAACCACCACCACCAATACCAACACTACCAATACCACCACCAATGCCACCATCATCAATAGCACCACCACCAATACCACCACCACCAACACCACCACCTCCACCAATACCACCACCACCGCTCCAATACCACCACCACCAATACCAATACCACCGCCAAAAACAATACCACCACCAATACCACCACCATTACCTCCACCAATATCAATACCACCACCACCAATACCACCAATGCCACCACCACCACTAATACCACCACCGCCAATACCACCACCACCACCACCAGCAATACCACCACCAATACACCACCATCACCACCAATACCACCACAAATACCACCACCACCAATACCACCACCAATACCCTCACTAATACAACCACCACAACCAATACCAACACCACCAACAAAACCACCACCACCAATATCACCACCACCAATACCAACACCACCAATACCACCACCACCACTAATACCACCAATACCACCACCACCACTAATACCACCACCACCAATACCACCACCACTACAACCAATACCACCACCACCAGTACCAATACGAATACCACCACCAATACAATGCCACCACCATCACCAATACCACCACCACCACCACCAATGCCATCACCACCACCAATACCACCACCACCACCAATACAAGTACCACCAATATCACCACCACAAATACCACCACCAATACCACCACAAATACCACCACCACCAATATCACCACCACCACAAATACCATAAATACCACCACCTCTACCAATACCACCACCTATACCAATACCACCACCACCAATACCACTTTAACCCGGCATTATCTGGTGTCTGTTTCAAACCCCCCCAATTAAAATATATAAAGAAATGATTAGCGAATTAAGTCATGTGAATTCCAGGTAGCACATAATCCTGTGTGAAGTGGGCTGAAGCTGACAACAGCACATCTGTGTTACATGTCATCTGTACTAAAGCCACCTGAAGGTTTGTTTTCAAAACCCTGTTTTATTAACAACAACACCACCACCACCAATACAACCACCACCAATACCACCACCACCAATACCACCACCACCAATACCACCATGACCAATACCACCACCACCACCAATACCACCACCACCAATACCATCACCAATACCACCATCACCATCAACACCACCACCAATACCACCACCAATAGCACTACCAATACCACCACCTATACAGCACCACCAATACCACGACCACCAATACCACCACCAATAACACCACCACCACCAATACCAACACCACCAAAACGAACACCACCAATACCACCACCAATACCATCACCACCAATACAACCATCTCCAATACCACCACCAATACCACCACCACCACCAATACCAACAACACAAAAACCACCACCACCAATACCACCACCGCCACTACCACCAGCACTACCACCACTACCAATACCACCACCATCATCAATACCACCACCATCACCACCAATCCAATATGACCACCACCAATACCACCGCCAATAACAATACCACCACCAATACCACCACCACCAATACCACGAATACCACCACCAATACCTCAAATACCACCACCTATAAAACCACCACCACTAATAACACCACCACCAATACCACCACCACCAATACCACCACCACCAATACCACCCCCACCAATACCACCACCACCACCACTATTACCACCACTACCAATACCACTACCACCACCACCACTAACACCACCACCACCAATACCACCACCACCAATACCCCCACCACCAATACCCCCACCAATACCACAACCACCAATACCACCTCCAATACCACCACCAATACTACCACCACAAACACCACCACCAATACCACAACCACCACCAGTAAAACCAATACCACCACCACCAATGCCACCACCAATACCACCACCTATACCACCACCACCACCACCAAAATCACGAATACCACCACCAATACCACCACCACCAATACCACCACCATCAATACGACCACCTCCACCACCACCAATAGCACCACCAATACCACCACCTATTCCACCATAACCAATACTACCACCACCAATACCACCAATACCACCACTAATACCACCACCACCTTCACTAATACCACCACCACAAATACCAACACCACCAATACCATCACCACCAATACCACCATCACCAAAACCACCATCCCCAATACCACCACCAATACCACCACTACCAATACCACCGCCATCACCAATACCACCACCACCAATCTAATATGACTACCACCATTATCAATACCACCGCCAATAACAATACCACCACCAATACCACCACCACCAATACCACCACCAATACCAATACCACCACCACCAATGCCTCAAATACCAATACCACCACTACCACTATTACCACCACCACCACCACCAATACCACCACCACCACCAATACCACCACCACCAATACCACCACCACCAATACCACCACCACTACTACCACCACCAATACCACCACCACTATTACCTCCACCACCAATACCACTACCACCACCACCAATGCCACCACCAATACCACCACCACCAATACCACCACCAATACCTCCACCACCAATATCACCACCAATACCACCACCACCATCAATGCCACCACCTCCACCACCACCAATACCACCACCACCAACACTACCACCAATACCACCACCAATACCACAACCACCACCAATAACACCAATACCACCACCACCAATACTACCACCACCAATACAACCACCAATACCAACACTACCAATACCACCATCAATACCACCACCACCACCAATACCACCACCACCACAAATACCAAAACCACCCCAATACCACCAATACCACCAATGCCACCAATACCACCACCACCAATAGAACCACCAATACCAACACCACCAATACCACCACCAATATCACCACCAACACCACCACCAATACCACCACTAATACCACAAACTATACCACCAACACCACCACCACCAATGTCACCACCACCACCAACACCACCACCAATACCACCACCATCACCACCATCACCATTACCAACACCACCAGTACCAGCACCAATACCACCACCATCAATACCACCATCACCAATACCACTGCCAATACCACCACCAATACCACCACCACCAATACCAACACCACCAATACCACCAATACCACCACCACCAATACCACCAATACCACCACCACCAACAGCACCACCAATACAACCACCAATCTCACAACCACCACTAATACCACCACCACCACCAATACCAACACCACCAATACCACCACCAATACCACCATCATCAATACCACCACAACCAATACCACCACCAATACCACTACCACCAATACCACCACCACCACCAACACCAACACCACCACCAATACCACAACCACCACCAATACCACCACCACCAATACCACCACCACCAATACTACCACCACCAACACCACCAATACCAACACCACCAATACCACCACCAATACCACCACCACCAATACCACCACCAAGACCAATACCACCACCAATACCATTACCAATACCACCACCACCACCAATATCACCACCAATACCACCACCACCATCAATGCCACCACCACCACCAATACCACCACCACCACCAACACCACCTCCAATACCACCACCAATACCACAACCACCACCAATAACACCAATGCCACCACCACCAATACTACCACCACCAATACCAACACCACCAATACCCCACCAATACCACCACCACCACCACCACCACCAATACCACCACCAATACCACCACCAATACCATCACTGCCACCCATACCACCACCACCAATACCACCACCACCACCACCACCACCAATATCACCACCACCACCAATACCACCACCAATACCACCACCAATACCACCACCTATACCACCACCACCAAAACCACCACCACCAATGCCACCACCACCAATTCTACCTCCAATACCACCACCAATACCACCACCACCATTACCAACACCACCAGTACCACCACCATCAATACCACCATCACCAATACCACCACCAATACCACCACCACCAATACCAACACCACCAATACCACCACCACCAATACCACCACCATCAACAACACCACCAATACCACCACCAATATCACAACCACCACTAACACCACCACCACCACTACCAATGCCAACACCACCAATACCACCACCAATACCACAATCATCAATACCACCACCACCAATACCACCACCAACACCACCACCACCAATACCACCACCACCCCCAATACCACCACCATCAATACCACCACTAATACCACCACCACCAATACCACCACCACCACCAATACCACCACCGCCAATCCAATACCACCACCACCAATACCAATACCACCGCCAAAAACAATGGCACCACCAATACTACCACCACCACCACCAATACCTCCACTAATACCAATACCACCACCACCAATATCACCAATACCACCAATGCCACCAACACCACTAATACCAGCACCACCAATACCACCAACCACCAATACCACCACCATCACGACTGCCACCAATACCACCATCACCACCAATACCACCACCAATACCACCAACACCACCAATACCACCACCACCAATACCATCACCAATACCACCATCACCATCAACACCACCACCACCACCAATACCACCACCAATAGCACTACCAATACCACCACCTATACAGCACCACCAATACCACCAATACCACCACCAATAACACCACCACCACCAATACCAACACCACCAAAACGAACACCACCAATACCACCACCAATACCATCACCACCAATACAACCATCTCCAATACCACCACCAATACCAACAACACAAAAACCACCACCACCAATACCACCACCGCCACTACCACCAGCAATACCACCACTACCAATACCACCACCATCATCAATACCACCACCATCACCACCAATCCAATATGACCACCATCAATACCAATACCACCGCCAATAACAATACCACCACCAATACCACCACCACCAATACCACGAATACCACCACCAATACCTCAAATACCACCACCTATAAAACCACCACCACTAATAATACCACCACCAATACCACCACCACCAATACCACCCCCACCAATACCACCACCACCACCACTATTACCACCACTACCAATACCACTACCACCACCACCACTAACACCACCACCACCAATACCACCACCACCAATACCCCCACCACCAATACCCCCACCAATACCACCACCACCAATACCACCTCCAATACCACCACCAATACTACCACCACAAACACCACCACCAATACCACAACCACCACCAGTAAAACCAATACCACCACCACCAATGCCACCACCAATACCACCACCTATACCACCACCACCACCACCAATACCACGAATACCACCACCAATACCACCACCACCAATACCTCCACCATCAATACCACCACCTCCACCACCACCAATAGCACCACCAATAGCACCACCAATACCACCACCTATTCCACCATAACCAATACTACCACCACCAATACCACCACCACCAATACCACCACTAATACCACCACCACCTTCACTAATACCACCACCACAAATACCAACACCACCAATACCATCCCCACCAATACCACCATCACCAAAACCACCATCCCCAATACCACCACCAATACCACCACTACCAATACCACCGCCATCACCAATACCACCACCACCAATCTAATATGACTACCACCATTATCAATACCACCGCCAATAACAATACCACCACCAATACCACCACCAATACCACCACCACCAATACCACCACCAATACCAATACCACCACCACCAATGCCTCAAATACCACCACCAATACCACCAATACCACCACTACCACTATTACCACCACCACCACAACCAATACCACCACCACCACCAATACCACCACCACCAATACCACCACCACCACCAATACCACCACCACTACTACCACCACCAATACCACCACCACTATTACCTCCACCACCAATACCACTACCACCACCACCAATGCCACCACCAATACCACCACCAATACCTCCACCACCAATATCACCACCAATACAACCACCACCATCAATGCCACCACCTCCACCACCACCAATACCACCACCACCAACACTACCAACAATACCACCACCAATACCACAACCACCACCAATAATACCAATACCACCACCACCAATACTACCACCACCAATACAACCACCAATACCAACACTACCAATACCACCACCAATACCACCACCACCACCAATACCACCACCACCACAAATACCAAAACCACCCCAATACCACCAATACCACCAATGCCACCAATACCACCACCACCAATAGAACCACCAATACCAACACCACCAATACCACCACCAATATCACCACCAACACCACCACCAATACCACCACTAATACCACCAACTATACCACCACCACCAACACCACCACCACCAATGCCACCACCACCAACACCACCACCAATACCACCACCACCACCATCACCACCACCACCATTACCAACACCACCAGTACAACCACCAGTACCACCACCATCAATACCACCATCACCAATACCACCGCCAATACCACCACCAATACCACCACCAATACCACCACCACCAATACCAACACCACCAATACCACCAATACCATCACCACCAATACCACCACCACCAATACCACCACCACCAACAGCACCACCAATACAACCACCAATCTCACAACCACCACTAATACCACCACCACCACCAATACCAACACCACCAATACCACCACCAATACCACCATCATCAATACCACCACCACCAATACCACTACCACCACCAACAATACCACCACCACCACCAATACCAATACCACCATCACCAATACCACCACGACCATCAATACCACCACCAACAATACCCCACCAATAGCACCACCAATGCCACCACCTATACCACCACCACCAATACCACCACCACCAATACCACCACCGCCAATACCACCACCAATACCACCACCACCACCACCAATACCACAACCACCACCAATACCAACACCACCACCAATACCACCAATACCACCACCACCAACACCAACACCAGCAATACCACCAATACCACCACCAATACCATCACCACCAATAACACCATCACCAATGCCACCACCAATACCACCACCAATACCAACACCAGCAATACTAGCACCAATACCACCACCACCAATACAACCAATACCACCACCACCAATCCAATACGACCACCACCAATACCAATACCACCACCAATAACAATACCACCAACAATACCAATATCACCACCAATACAACCACCACCTATACCACCACCAAAACCAATACCACCACCACCAATACCTCAAATACCACCACCAATACCACCAAAACCACCACCACCTCTAATACCACCACCACCAATACCACCACCACCAATACCATCACCACCACCAATACCACCGCCAAAACCACCACAACCAATACCACCACTAAGATTACCACCACCAGCAATACCACTACCACCACCACCACAAATACGATCACCACCACCAATACCACCACCACTAATACCACCACCAATACCACCACCACCATCAATACCACCTCCTCCACCAATACCAATACCACCACCAGTACCACCACCAATACCACCACCACCAATAACACCAATACCACCACCACCAATGCCACCACCAATACCAACACCACCAATACCACCACCAATACCACCACCACCACCACCACCACCAATACCACCAATACCAACACCACCAATACCACCACCAATACCACCACCACCACCAATACCACCAATACCACCACCAATACCAATAGCACAACCACCACCAATATCACCACCACCACCAATGCTACCACCTATACCACCACTGCCACCAATACCACCAATACCACTACCACCAATACCACCACAAATACCACCACCACCATCAATTCCACCACCTCAACCACCACCAATACCACCACCAATAGCAACACCAATACCACCACATATACCACCAGTACCACCACAACCAATATCACCACCAATACCACCACCACCACCAATACCATCACCATCACCACCAATACCAACACCACCAATACCAACACCACCAATACCACCAATACCATCACCACCAATACCACCATCACCAGTACCACCATCAATACCAACACCACCAATACCACCACCAATACCACCACCACCAACACCACCACCGCCAATACCACCACCAATACCACCACTACCAATACCACCACCATCACTAATACCACCACCACCAATCCAATATGACCACCGCCAATAACAATACCACCACCAATACCACTACCAATCCCACCACCACCAATACCACCAAATCCAATACCACCATCAATACCACCACCAATACCTCTAAAACCACCACCAATACCACCGCCACCAATACCACCACCACCAATACCACCACTACCACCAATACCACCACCAATACCATCACCAATACACCCCCACCAATACCACCGCCACTACCACCACCACCAATACCACCACCACTATTACCACCATCACCAATACCACTACCACCACCACCACCACCACCACCAATACCACCACCACCAATACTACTACCAATACCACCACCACCATCAATGCCACCACCACCATCACTGCCACCACCACCAACACCACCACTAATACCACCACCATTACCACAACCACCACCAATAACACCAATACCACCACCACCAATACCACCACCAATACAAACACCACCAATACCACCACCAATACCACCACTACCACCACCAATACCAATGCCACCACCAATACCACCACCACCACCAATACCACCACCACCAATACCAACACCACCAATACCACCTCCACCACCACCAATATCACCATCACCACCAATACCACCACTAATACCACCACCAATACCACCACCTATACCACCACCAATATCACCACCACAAATACCACCAACACCACCACCAATACCACCACCACCATTAACCACACCACAAATACCACCACCAATGCCACCACCATCAATACTACCATCACCAATACCACCACCAATACCTCCACCAATACCACCACCACCAATACCACCACCAATACCACCACCAATACCACCACCACCGCCAATACCACCACCTCTGCCAATACCAACACCACCAATACCACCACCAATACCACCACCATCAATACCACCACCACCAATACCACCATCACCACCAATGCCACCACCACCAATCCAATACCACCACCACAAATACCAATCCCACCGCCAAAAACAAAACCACCACCAATACCACCACCACCACCACCAATACCACTAAAACCAATACCACCACCACCAATACCACCAAAACCAAAACCACCACCAATGCCAGTACCACCACCACCACCACTACCACCAATACCACCAATGCCACCACCACCACTAATACCACCACCACCAATACCACCACCAATACCACCACCACCAATACCACCACCACCACCAATACCACCATCAACACCAATACCACCACTAATACCACCACCAATACCTCCACCACCACCAATACCACCACCACCAATACCACCACCATTATCAACAATACCACCACCATTATCAACAATACCACCACCACCAACACAACCACCACCACCACTACCACCACCAATAACACCACCACCACCACCAATACCAATACCACCACCACCAATGCAACCAATACCACCACCACCAGTACCAATACCAATAACACCATCAATACCAATACCACCACCACCACCACCAACACCACCAATACCAACACCACCAATGCCACCACCAATACCAACACCACCAATACCACCACCACCAATACCACCAATACCAACACCACCAATACCACCACCAATACCACCACCAATACCACCACCACCACCAATACCACCAATACCACCACCAATACCAATAGCACCACCACCACCAATATCACCACCACCACCAATACCACCACCAATGCTACCACCTATACCACCACTGCCACCAATACCACCAATACCACCACCACCAATACCACCACAAATACCACCACCACCATCAATACCACCACCTCAACCACCACCAATACCACCACCAATAGCACCACCAATACCACCACATATACCACCAGTACCACCACAACCAATATCACCACCAATACCACCACCACCACCAATACCATCACCACCAATACCAACACCACCAATACCAACACCACCAATACCACCAATACCATCACCACCAATACCACCATCACCAGTACCACCATCAATACCAACACCACCAATACCACCACCAATACCACCACCACCAACACCACCACCGCCAATACCACCACCAATACCACCACTACCAATACCACCACCATCACTAATACCACCACCACCAATCCAATATGACCACCACCAATACCAATACCACCGCCCATAACAATACCACCACCAATACCACTACCAATACCACCACCACCAATACCACCAAATCCAATACCACCATCAACACCACCACCAATACCTCTAAAACCACCACCAATACCACCGCCACCAATACCACCACCACCAATACCACCACTACCACCAATACCACCACCAATACCATCACCAATACACCCCCACCAATACCACCGCCACTACCACCACCACCAATACCACCACCACTATTACCACCATCACCAATACCACTACCACCACCACCAATACCACCACCACCAATACTACTACCAATACCACCACCACCATCAATGCCACCACCACCATCACTGCCACCACCACCAACACCACCACTAATACCACCACCATTACCACAACCACCACCAATAACACCAATACCACCACCACCAATACCACCACCAATACAAACACCACCAATACCACCACCAATACCACCACTACCACCACCAATACCAATGCCACCACCAATACCACCACCACCACTAATACCACCACCACCAATACCAACACCACCAATACCACCTCCACCACCACCAATATCACCATCACCACCAATACCACCACTAATACCACCATCAATACCACCACCTATACCACCACCAATATCACCACCACAAATACCACCAACACCACCACCAATACCACCACCACCATTAACCACACCACAAATACCACCACCAATGCCACCACCATCAATACTACCATCACCAATACCACCACCAATACCTCCACCAATACCACCACCACCAATACCACCACCAATACCACCACCACCGCCAATACCACCACCTCCGCCAATACCACCACCACCAATACCACCACCAATACCACCACCATCAATACCACCACCACCAATACCACCATCACCACCAATGCCACCACCACCAATCCAATACCACCACCACAAATACCAATCCCACCGCCAAAAACAAAACCACCACCAATACCACCACCACCACCAATACCACTAAAACCAATACCACCACCACCAATACCACCAAAACCAAAACCACCACCAATGCCAGTACCACCACCACCACCACTACCACCAATACCACCACCAATACCACCAATACCACCAATGCCACCACCACCACTAATACCACCACCAATACCACCACCAATACCACCACCACCAATACCACCACCACCACCACCAATACCACCATCAACACCAATACCACCACTAATACCACCACCAATACCTCCACCACCACCAATACCACCACCACCAATACCACCACCATTATCAACAATACCACCACCATTATCAACAATACCACCACCACCAACACAACCACCACCACCACTACCACCACCAATAACACCACCACCACCACCAATACCAATACCACCACCACCAATGCAACCAATACCACCACCACCAGTACCAATACCAATAACACCATCAATACCAATACCACCACCACCACCACCACCAATACCAACACCACCAATACCACCACCAATACACCATTCAAAAATACCACCACCACCAACACCACCAACAATACCACCACCACCAATACCACCACCAATACCACCACCACTGCCAATACCACCACCTCTGCCAATACCAACACCACCAATACCACCACCAATACCACCACCATCAATACCACCACCACCAATACCACCAATGCCACCACCACCAATCCAATACCACCACCACAAATACCAATCCCACCGCCAAAAACAAAACCACCACCAATACCACCACCACCACCAATACCACTAAAACCAATACCACCACCACCAATACCACCAAAACCAAAACCCCCACCAATACCAGTACCACCACCACCACCACTACCACCAATACCACCACCAATACCACCAATGCCACCACCACCACTAATACCACCACCACCAATACTACCACCAATACCACCACCACCAATACCACCACCACCACCAATACCACCATCAACACCAATACCACCACTAATATTATTATTATGTAGCTTATAGAGCGCACGGCTACTCCCAACGGAAGTTATTGTTATTGTTATTGTTATTGTTAAAACCACTTTTATAGCACACAACTCACCCGGGGGCATCTCGGCGCTTGTGTTGAGACATACCAGAGGGACTGCCTGGAGTCCTAAAACAAAAAGGCTTTAAGTTTTTTTCTGAAGGAGCCATAAAAGGGGACTCACGAAGAGCCTGGGGCAACTTGTTCCAGTATTTAGGAGCAAGGTAGGAGAAAGCTTTCCCCCCGTACGCTTGAGGTGTATTCGGGGCACCTGTAAGAGGCCGAGTGAACTAGATCTAAGAGTTCGGCTGGGAACATATTTTAATAGTTTCCTCTGCAAGTACCTGGGCCCTTTGCCTCCAAGAGCATTATACGTGAGGCAACATATTTTAAAAACGGATCGCTTCTTTACTGGTAACCAGTGTAGTTCTCTCAGCAGCAGCTCAGACGAGGAGCCCGAGGGGCGATTCAAAATTAACCTTGCAGCCGTGTTCTGAATCACTTGTAATTTAGCTAGCGAGGACTCATCCGCCTCTGCCAGTAGGGCATTTTCATAATCCATTTTGCCAATCACCATAGCTTGAACAAGAGTTTTACGAGAATTCATAGGTAGATAAGGAAAGATCCTACGCAGAAGGCGCAGGGCATGATAACAGGAACTAGCGGTGGCATTTATATGATCCTTCCTTGTTAATGATTGGTCCAATTTTATCCCAAGATTTTTCACAGTTTTTCTGGGAACGGGGACCTCTCCCAATTTGGTGGGCCACCAGTCATCCGCCCAAATGGATGAGGCTTTCCCCATTAACATAATCTCAGTCTTTCCGGGGTTCAGTTGGAGGCAATTATCCGTCATCCAGCTAGATATCGCAAGCATTCCTGTAGCAAAGCGAGTTTTCTCCGTCTCAGGGTTAGGGCCAATTTTAAACATAAGCTGAGTATCATCAGCATATGATATTATCTCAAATCCAAACTGTTCAACTATTTTTGCCAGTGGGGCCATATAAACGTTGAACAGCGTGGGACTCAGACAAGACCCCTGAGGAACCCCCTTATCCAAATGCATTTTTTCTGATCGGTAAGAGCCCAGAATGATGGTTTGGTATCTGTCAGATAAAAACTGTTTCAGCCATTTTAAGGCTGTACCCTGGATTCCACAGGCCAGGAGTCGATCCACGAGCTTTGAATGCGAGATGGTATCAAACGCCGCAGACAAGTCTAATAGGATCAGAACTATTGATCCTCCAGAATCCACTTCCATTCTTAGGGAATCAGTCACGGCCAGAAGAGCAGTCTCTGTACTGAAACCTGATCGAAAACCTGATTGTGAGGGGTCCAGAATATTATTAGATTCTAAGTAGCATCCTAACTGCTTATTTATTAGACTTTCCAATTGCTTACCCAACAGGGGAAGCAGAGAGATAGGGCGATAGTTACTAAGGGTCAGCGGATCTTCCGCCGGTTTCTTCAATATTGGCCGTACAAATGCTTCCTTCCAGGCCCTGGGGAAACATCCCGATTGTATCGAGCAGTTATAAATTCGTAAAATCTCAGGTGCACAACAGGGGGCCAGCAAAGCCATTGTCTTAGGCCGACAGAGGTCCTCTGGTGACCCCGATTTAGCAGAAGCCAAAGAGTGGAGGACCTCCTCTAATGTAATCAGTTCAAAACATTTAAGGGTGCTGGATACTTCTGCTTCTAGCTCCTCTTCCCTGTGATCTTGCTCTGGTTTTATTTGAGAGGTGGTAGGGAAATTTTCGTACATTTTTCTAATCTTCTCCTCAAAGTGGACAGCTATTGAGTTACAAAGTTCTTGAGATTCCGTTGGGACTTGGCTGCACACTTGTGGAGACACAAACTCCTTTACTATAGAGAAGAGGGTTTTAGATGAATTGCTGGCATGTTCAATTTGATTTGAAATAAAAATCTGTCTAGCAGTTTTTATACTCTGATGATAGCTAGTCAGAGCTTGTTTAAATCGTAGTCTATCTTGGGGGTCTTTGCTACTCCGCCAAATTCTCTCTAAAGTTTTACACTTTGATTTCCCACTTTTTAAGTCTGGTGTATACCATGGGGCAGACGGGCGTCTCTGTAGAGTGCCATAATTTCTTTTTGGAATTACTTCATCTAGTGCACTCAAAAAGCGGAGTTGAACCTCTCCAGCAGTCTAGATACATCCAGGTTTTTCTCAGCTAATTTATATTGGAAAGCCTCACTAAAATTTTCTGTGGTTAAGTTGTGCCAGGGTCTACGCACCTCTTTTTTCCGGCCAGGGTGTGCAGATACATCATACTTACTCGTTTGTTGAATTGTAAACAAGATTAAAAAATGATCTGTCCACAATTTGGGGATTGCAGGCAAGGAGGTCAATGTTGGAAAAAATTAAGTCGAGAGTATGTCCGGCCCGGTGCGTTGGACCTTTAACTCTTTGAGTAAGGCCCAACAGGCCTAAATTATCTAAGAGTTTATTTACTCCTAAACTATTTAGGTCCTCTTCATGAAAGTTAAAATCCCCTAATAGGAGAAATTTTTTTGATGCAAGGACATGTGTCGCTATTAATTCAGCCAGTTGATCACTAAAATTGGCCTTGTAGCCTGGGGGACGATATATCAGTGCTCCATACCAGCTGTCTGTTGGAGATATAATAATCTTAAAAATTCCCAATTCCATATCCTCGTTGCTAACGGTCAACACCCAGCTAACGTTAAGGAAATTTCTAAAAGCAATGGCAATACCACCGCCCGATTTTCCTAATCTGTCCAAATGTAAAAATTTGTAGCTATCTGGAATGGCTAAATTTACCATAGGATGGTTCGTAGAATTCAGCCACGTTTCTGTAAAAAAGCAGATATCAGGAGAATGAGTAGTGACCATGTCCCATATTTCAATGGGATGCTTAGCTAATGATCTTACATTGCATAGAATCGCCGTTAAACCTGGTATTTCAGGGGCTATGCTCGTGACCAATGCATCTGGGCGTGAGACTGGGACACGTATGCTGGGCAAATCCAGGTCCCCCTGAAAGTGGCAGTGTCGACAAGCTACCACACCCTCTAACCCGGTTGGGAACCTCCAGGGACAGCATACGGCCATCACATGATTCACTTCGTCTTGAGATCTTATCCGGTGTAATGATTCAGCGGAATAAGACAGACGATTATTATTTGAGCCGTTTACCTCCTTCCGGCCAGCATGCCAAGGCTCTGGGCTCGGTCGTGCGCGGACGGGCGCAGACGGGCTTGCCTTAGGTGCGCCTTCGGCGCGCCAGCGGCGCGCCCGCTGCGCGCGTCCGCTGCGCGGTCGCGTTTGTGCGGGCATTTATGATGACAGAAAAGTAACTAAAACGCTAACCCGGAGCCCCCCACCAAAGATGGCGGCTTACTTCTACTAACGGACTCCGAGTAACAGGTGAGCAATAATGGCAGTAATGAATTTCTATTTAAAACAGGGATAAAAATAGAAGCCTGTAAATTGATTTTTTTTAAAAAGGCTACACGCTACGATACAGAAACAGTGCAAATAGCAAACACGAAGCAAAAATCCTCTCCCGAAGTGTCCCGGCGCTAGTGACAGATAGGAAGGAGGGAGGATAGGAGTTGCCATGGGTGTTAAGGAAGACTGAAAAGCCATGTCTTCAAGGATTTCCGGAAGCTTAGCTCTGTGTTGGCCTTTCTGATGTGTACAGGCAAAGAATTCCACAGAGTTGTGGTTCGGACTGTAAAAGATCTTCCTCCTATTCTAGCCTTAGCGAAACGAGGGGTGTTAAGGAGTTCAAGATGATTGGATCTTAAGTTTCTTGTATGCTGAGATTTCACGGATTCTTTTCCGAAGATAGATGGGACCCCTACCGTTTATTGCCCTATAGGCAAGAGTAAGCGCCTTGAATTCTGTGCGTTTTTTCACAGGCAACCAATGAAGACTGCGTAGATGGGGGGAAATATGGTGCCTTAGAGGGACATTTCTAATAAGCCTTGCGGCTGCATTCTGAATTATCTGCAATTTCCTGAATAAATACGTTGGTAAACCCAGATAAAGACTATTGGCATAGTCCAGCTTTGATGTTATAAGTGCATGGACAATAGTTTTCCTGCAGTCTATTGGTAGGAAATGAAGAAATCTTCGTAGTGTTTTCATTTTCCAGAAGCAGGATGATGATACAAGTCCTATCTGGGATTTACATGAGAGAGTGTTGTCCATTTTAAAGCCCAGATTCCTGGCTGAGGACACAGGCTGTGGAGGGGGATTGAGCTGTGAGGGCCACCAGAGATCAGAATGGTTGGGGGGAAGGCTGATTAAAAAACAAAACCTCAGTTTTGTCGGCATTCAGCCGTAGGCAATTCTTAGTCATCCAGGTAGATATATCAATCAGACACTGTTTAAAATGTGTAAATGCGGCCTCTGAGTGGTCTCTAAAAGAGAACACTAATTGGGTGTCATCGGCATAGGAGACGACACCCACGCCATGTTGCTCTATAAGTGTGGCTAGGGGCGCAAGGTAAACATTAAAAAGAGTAGGGCTGAGAGCCGAGCCCTGAGGGACTCCACAGTTCACATAACGGAGTGATGAGACATAGGGGTGCAACCTTACTTTCTGGGACCGCCCCTTAAGAAAAGAACTGAACCAGGCCAAAGTGGTCTCCAAAACTCCCAGTTGCTTGAGCCTGTCAAGAAGGATCTTATGTGACACAGTGTCAAACGCTGCTGACAGGTCTAACAGTATCAACATTGCACAGCTATTCTTATCTAAAGTTTCCCGGATTGTTTCAGTTACCTCCAGCAGAGCTGTCTCGGTGCTATAGCCAGCTCTGAATCCAGACTGAGAGTCGTGTAGTAGTTTATTAGTTTCTAAGAAGTGGGACAGCTGTTTCTGAACTTCTTTCTCAAGAATTTTGGCTGGTGCTGGCAGGAGGGAGATGGGTCTGAAGTTTTTAGTACAGCTGGATCAGCATCCTCCTTTTTGAGGATAGGTTGAACAAGTGCAGTTTTCCAGATGGACGGGTAAGTGCCAGATTTTAGTGAAGCGTTCCAGAGCTGATTCAGTGGAGGGTTAATCAGTGGGGAAAGTAGTTTAAAATACCTAGCGGGGCAGGGATGCAAAGGGGATCCAGATTTTATTTTCTCCAACTGACTAAGAGAGGAGTCGGAGTCAAAGGGGTGAATTCCGACCAGGTATTTGTGGGGGGTGTAAAGGGAATGTTGGAGGTATAAATTTCCGAGAATGAGGAGTAAATAACTTGAATTTTTTCCTGAAAGAAAATTGATAGATTCTCACAGAGAGTATCGGACGGGGTTATATTGCTTTTCAATGTCCCTGGTTGCAAGAAGTCTTGAACAATTTTAAAGACTTCTTTGGGCGAGCTGTCTGATTGTCTAATTTGATTGGCAATGAAGTCCTTTATGGCAATGCGTTTGAGCCTGTGAAAGTGCTTGAGAGCTTTCCTGTAGATGTTTTTCATCTCAGTGCAATAGGTTTTGCGCCAAATCCGTTCGAGCTTTTTACAGCGGCTTTTTTCAGCTTGTAGTTCAAGTGTGAACCAAGGAGCTGAAGGTTTGTTCCTAGCTGATTTCATCACTTTCATAGGGGCTAATTTGTCTAAGGCAGTGGTGACCCAATAATTAAAAGTTTCCGCATCCCTATTAGGTTCTCCAGTAAATAGTAAGGGGTGTTGAGTAATACAGGGCCCATAGTTTCAGGAGTGATTTTCCTCCAATTTCTTCGAACATCATATTTAATTTCCCTTTGGTAATGGTTTGTGATGAAGGTTAAATTGAAGGGGATCAGACTATGGTCTGACCATGCAAGAGGGACGGGAATCTCTGTGGTAAGGATGAGATATTGGTAAAAATAAGATCAAGTATGTGTCCCACCACATGTGTAGGCACAGTGACCAGTTGGTTGAGGTTTAATCCTATGAGCGTGTCCTCCAATTGAGAGGCCAAAGGACATTGTGTGTTGTCCATATGGACGTTAAAGTCGCCCAGGACTATAAAGTTAGCGTATTTCGGTGAGAGGTCAGCGATCAGGTCGCAGATATTCCATAGCTCAGTAGGTTTGGATCCAGGGGGTCTGTAAACCAACAATCCTGCAATGGAAAGAGTGGGGGAGATAGTAATATTAAAAAACATTGCTTCAAGCAGATCAATGGATTCGATCCTTTTATGTGATATTTCCCATTCCTCTTTTATGATTATGGCAAGTCCACCACCTAGTCTGTTGCCAACTCGGTTTTCTATGACTATTTTATAGCCCTTGGGTATGGCCAGACTGATATCCGGGTTAGTGCTTTCTCTTAACCATGTTTCTGTGAGGAATATGATCTCCCGCGCTCCTGTTTCCAATAGTAGCCAAACATCATCTGCGTGTTTGGGAAGAGACCTGCAGTTTATCAGGCAGGCTTTGATGTTGATGTTGTATTTTTTGTTGGCGGTCCGTGAGTCTAAAAGTGGGACCTTCTCCAAGGTTTTGCATCTTTTGCTTAGGTCTTTATCCTTAAATTCAAAGATGCAGTAGTTACAGTGTGGTCTCTGAGCATGTCCCTCATGATCCAATGTACAAGGGTCAATCAGTGTGGGATTAGGACATCGTTTGGGCCTAAGCTCAAGAATTTGGTCCCTAGTCAATATTGTACTAGTGGCTGTCCGAAAATGGGCAGCATAGCTGGCGCTGGATGTGTGCCGGGCGCGGACGGGCGCAGACGGGCTTGCCTTAGGCACGCCTTTGGCGCGCCAGCGGCGCGCCCGCTGCGCGCGTCCGCTGCGCGGCCGGGCACTCATGTGTTTTTATGTTGTAACCCCACCCGGAAGTACCGAGGTCAGGGGAGGAGCTGCGTCCCTCCACACAAGCGGCACGCAAAAGCCGAGGTGGACCGGGATCAGCAGTGCTGTTTCCAAGCAAGAAGGTAAAGTGCGAAAGGCTGCTTTACAAAAGTTAAAACCAAGTGCTTAGCCACTTTAAAAACATAGGAATTACACACGTTAAAATCAATGGCAATGATTTCCCCAGCGTGCGCTACCTGTCACTGCGCGGCCGGGCACTCATGTGTTTTTATGTTGTAACCCCACCCGGAAGTACCGAGGTCAGGGGAGGAGCTGCGTCCCTCCACACAAGCGGCACGCAAAAGCCGAGGTGGACCGGGATCAGCAGTGCTGTTTCCAAGCAAGAAGGTAAAGTGCGAAAGGCTGCTTTACAAAAGTTAAAACCAAGTGTTTAGCTACTTTAAAAACATAGGAATTACACACGTTAAAATCAATGGCAATGATTTCCCCCCAGCGTGCGCTACCTGTCACTGCGCGGCCGGGCACTCATGTGTTTTTATGTTGTAACCCCACCCGGAATAACCGAGGTCAGGGGAGGAGCTGCGTCCCTCCACACAAGCGGCACGCAAAAGCCGAGGTGGACCGGGGATCAGAAGTGCTGTTTCCAAGCAAGAAGGTAAAGTGCGAAAGGCTGCTTTACAAAAGTTAAAACCAAGTGCTTAGCTACTTTAAAAACATAGGAATTACACACGTTAAAATCAATGGCAATGATTTCCCCCCAGCGTGCGCTACCTGTCACTGCGCGGCCGGGCACTCATGTGTTTTTATGTTGTAACCCCACCCGGAAGTGCCGAGGTCAGGGGAGGAGCTGTGTCCCTCCACACAAGCGGCACGCAAAAGCCGAGGTGGACCGGGGATCAGCAGTGCTGTTTCCAAGCAAGAAGGTAAAGTGCGAAAGGCTGCTTTACAAAAGTTAAAACCAAGTGCTTAGCTACTTTAAAAACATAGGAATTACACACGTTAAAATCAATGGCAATGATTTCCCCCAGCGTGCGCTACCTGTCACTGCGCGGCCGGGCACTCATGTGTTTTTATGTTGTAACCCCACCCGGAAGTACCGAGGTCAGGGGAGGAGCTGCGTCCCTCCACACAAGCGGCACGCAAAAGCCGAGGTGGACCGGGGATCAGCAGTGCTGTTTCCAAGCAAGAAGGTAAAGTGCGAAAGGCTGCTTTACAAAAGTTAAAACCAAGTGCTTAGCTACTTTAAAAACAAATACCTCCACCACCACCAATACCACCACCACCACCACCACCAATACCACCACCATTATCAACAATACCACCACCATTATCAACAATACCACCACCACCAGCACAACCACCACCACCACTACCACCACCAACACCACCACCACCACCAATACCAATACCACCACCACCAATACAACCAATACCACCACCACCAGTACCAATACCAATAACACCATCAATACCAATACCACCACCACCACCACCAATACCACCACCACAACCAATACCAACAATACCACCACCATCAATACCAATACCACCACCAATACCACCCCCACCACCACCAATACCACAACCAATACCACCACCACCAATACCACCACCAATACCACATCCACCCCCAATACCACCACCACCAATACCAACACCACCAATACCACTACCAATACCACCACCACCACCAATACCACCACCAATACCACCACCACCACCAATACCACCACCACCACCAATACCACCACAAATACCACCATCAATACCACTACCATCATCAATATCACCACCTCCACCACCACCAACACCACCACCAATACCCCCACCACCACCAATACCACCACCACCAATACCACCACCACCACCACCAATACCACCACCAATACCACCACCACCAATACCACCACCAATACCAACACCACCAATACCAGCAACACCAATACCATCACCACCAATATCACCACCACCACCAATACCACCACCTATACCACCACCAATACCATCACCTATACAACCACCACCAATACCACCACCACCAATACCACCAATACCACCACCACCAATACCACCATCAATATCACCACCAATACCATCACCTATACAACCACCACCATTACCACCACCACCACTACCACCATCACCAATACCAACACTACTAATACCACCACCAATAACATCACCACCAATATCACCATCACCAATACCACCACAAATACCACCACCACCACCAATACCAACACCACCAATACCACCACCAATACCACCACCACCACCAATACTACCACCGCCAATACCCCCACCAATACCACCACTACCAATACCACCACCATCACTAATACCACCACAATCAATCCAATATGACCTCCACCAATACCACCGCCAATAACAATACAAGCACCAATACCACCACCAATACCACCACCAATACCACCACCACCAATACCTCAAATACCACCACCAATACCACAGCCACCACTAATACCACCACCACCAATACTACCACCACCACCAATACCACCACCACCAATATCACCCCCACCAATACCACCACCACTACCACCACCACCAATACCACCACCACTATTACCACCACTACCAATACCACTACCACCACCAACACCACCAATACCACCACCACCAATACCACCACCACCATGAATACCACCACCTCCTCCACCACAATCAATACCACCACCAATAACACCAATACCACCACCACCAATTCCAACACCACCAATACCACCTCCACCACCACCAATATCGCCATCACTACCAATACTACCACCAATACCACCACCTATACCACCACCACCAATACCACCACCACAAATACCACCACGACCAACACCACCACCACCATTACTAACACCACAAATACCACCACCAATGCCACCACCATCATTACTACCATCACCAATACCACCACCAATACCACCAGTACCACCACCACCAATACCAACACCATCAATACCACCACCACTAATACCACCACCACCAACAATACTACCACCACCAATACCACCACCAATACCACCACCACCGCCAATACCACCACCATCAATACCATCACCACCAATACCACCACCACCAATACAACCATCTCCACCAATACCACCACCACCAATCCAATACCACTACCACAAATACCAATACCACTGCCAAAAACAATACCACCACCACCAATACCAATGCCACCACCAATACCAATACCACCACCACCAATACCACCAATACCACCACCAATGCCACCACCACCACCAATACCACCACCACCAATATCTCCACCACCAATACCACCATCACCACCAATACCACTACCACCAATCCAATACCACCACCACAAATACCAATCCCACCGCCAAAAACAAAACCACCACCAATACCACCACCACTTATACCACCAATACCAATACCACCACCAGTACCAATACCACCACTGCCAATCCCACCAATACCACCACCAATACCACCAATGCCACCACCACCACCACTAATACCACCACCACCAATACCACCAGCAATACCACCACCACCAATACCACCATTAACACCAATTCCACCACAAATACCCCCACTAATACCACCACCAATACCACCACCACAAATACCACCAACACCACCACCACAAATACCACCAACACCACCACCAATACCACCGCCAATACCACCACCACCATTAACCACACCACAAATACCACCACCAATGCCATCAACCATCAATATTACCATCACCAATACCACCACCAATACCTCAACCAATACCAACACCACCAATACCAACACCACCAATACCACCACCAATACACCATTCAAAAATACCACCATCACCAACACCACCAACAATACCACCACCACCAATACCACCACCAATACCACCACCACTGCCAATACCACCACCACCAATACCAACACCATCAATACCACCACCAATACCACCACCATCAATACCACCACCACCAATACCACCACCACCAATACCACCATCTCCACCAATGCCACCACCACCAATCCAATACCACCACCACAAATACCAAACCCACCGCGAAAAACAAACCCACCACCAATACCACCACCACCAATACCACCAATACCAATACCACCACCAATACCAGTACCATCACCACCAATACCACCACCAATACCACCAATGCCACCACCACCACTAATACCACCACCACCACCAATACCACCACCACCACCAATACCACCACCACCACCAATACCACCATCAACACCAATACCCCCACAAATACCCCCACTAATACCACCACCAATACTACCACCACCACCAATACCACCACCACCACCAATACCATCACCATTACCAACAATACCACCACCACACTACCACCACCAATAACACCACCACCAATACCACCACCACCACCAATACCACCACCACCACCAATACAACCAATACCACCACCACCAGTACCAATACCAATAACACCATCAATACCAATACCACCACCACCACCACCACCAATACCACCACCACAACCAATACCAACAATACCACCACCATCAATACCAATACCACCACCAATACCACCACCAATACCACCACCACCAATACCATTACCACCAATACCACCACCACCAATACCACCACCACCAATATCACCACCAATACCACAACCACCCCCAATACCACCACCACCAATACTAACACCACCAATACCACTACCAATACCACCACCACCAATACCACCACCACCACCAATACCACCACCACCAATACCACCACAAATACCACCACCAATACCACTACCATTATCAATACCACCACCTCCACCACCACCAACACCACCACCAATACCCCCACCACCACCAGTAACACCAATACCACCACCACCAATACCACCACCACCAATACCACCACCACCACCAATACCAATACCACCAATACCACCACCACCACCAATACCACCACCAATACCAACACCACCAATACCAGCAACACCAATACCACCACCACCACCAATATCACCACCACCAACAATACCACCACCAATACCACCACCTATACCACCACCAATACCACCACCTATACAACCACCACCAATACCACCACCACCAATACCACCATCAATACCACCACCACCATCAATACCACCACCTTCACCACCATCAATAACACCACCAATAGCACCACCAATACCACCACCTATATCACCACCACCAATACCACCACCACCAATACCACTACCAATACCATCACCACCAATACTACCATCACCAATACCAACACTACTAATACCACCACCCATACCATCACCACCAATAGCACCATCACCAATACCACCACCAATACCACCACCACCAATACCAACACCACCAATACCACCACCACCACCAATACTACCACCAATACTATCACCGCCAATACCCCCACCAATACCACCACTACCAATACCACCACCATCACCAATACCACCACAACCAATCCAATATGACCTCCACCAATACCACCACCAATAACAATACAAGCACCAATACCAATACCACCACCAATACCACCACCACCAATACCAATATCACCACCAATACCACCACCACCAATACCTCAAATACCACCACCAATACCACCACCACCACTAATACCACCACCACCAATACCACCACCACCAATACCACCACCACCCCCAATACCACCCCCACCAATACCACCACCACTACCACCAATACCACCACCACTATTACCACCACCACCAATACCACTACCACCACCACCACCAACACCACCAATACCACCACCAATACCACCACCACTATGAATACCACCAACACCACCTCCACCACAACCAATACCACCACCACCACCAATAACACCAATACCACCACCACCAATACCACCACCAATACCAACACCACCAATACCAACACCACCAATACCACCACTACCACCACCAATACCAATACCACCACCAATACCACCTCCACCACCACCAATATCACCATCACTACCAATACCACCACCAATACCACCACCTATACCACCACCACCAATACCACCACCATAAATACCACCACGACCAACACCACCACCAATTCCACCACCAATACCACCACCACCATTACTAACACCACAAATACCACCACCAATGCCACCACCATCAATACTACCATCACCAATACCACCACCAATACCACCACCACCACCAATACCACCACCACCAATACCAACACCATCAATACCACCACCACCAATACCACCACCACCAACAATACTACCACCACCAATACCACCACCAATACCACCACCACCGCCAATACCACCACCATCAATACCACCACCACCACCACTACCACCACCAATACAACCATCACCACCAATACCACCACCACCAATCCAATACCACTACCACAAATACCACTGCCAAAAACAATACCACCACCAATACCACCACCACCAATACCAATACCACCACCAATACCAATACCACCACCACCAATACCACCAATACCACCACCAATACTACCAATGCCACCACCACCACCAATACCACCACCACCAATACCACCATCACCACCAATACCACCACCACCAATCCAATACCACCATCACAAATATCAATCCCACCGCCAAAAACAAAACCACCACCAATACCACCACCACCAATACCACCAATACCAATACCACCACCAGTACCAATACCACCACCGCCAATACCACCAATACCACCACCAATACCACCAATGCCACCACCACCTCTAATACCACCACCACCAATACCACCACCAATACCACCACCACCAATACCACAACCAATACCACCATTAACACCAATTCCACCACAAATACCCCCACTAATACCACCACCAATACCACCACCCCCACCAATACCACCACCATTACCACCAATACCACCACCACCAATATCACCACCACCAATACCACCACCACCAATACCACCAGCAGCAATACCACCACCACAAATACCAATCCCACCGCCAAAAACAAAACCGCCACCAATACCACCACCACCAATACCACCAATACCAATACCACCACCAGTACCAATACCACCACCGCCAATCCCACCAATACCACCACCAATGCCACCACCACCACTAATACCACCACCACCAATACCACCACCACCAATACCACCACCAATTCCACCACAAATACCCTCACTAATACCACCACCAATACCACCACCACAAATACCACCAACACCACCACCAATACCACCACCAATACCACCACCACCACCATTAACCACACCACAAATACCACCACCAATGCCACCACCAACAATACCACCACCACCAACACCACCAACAATACCACCACCACCAATACCACCACCAATACCACCACCAATACCACCACCACCGCCAATACCACCACCACCAATACCACCAATACCACCACCAATACCACCATCAATACCATCACCACCAATACCACCACCACCAATACCACCAATACGAATACCACCACCAATACCAGTACCACCACCACCAATACCACCACCAATACCACCAATGCCACCACCACCACTAATACCACCACCACCAATACCACCACCAATACCACCACCACCAATACCACCACCACCACCAATACCACCACCAATACCACCAATGCCACCACCACCACTAATACCACCACCACCAATACCACCACCAATACCACCACCACCACCAATACCACCACCATCAATACCGCCACCACCACCATTACCAACAATACCACCAAAACAGCCACCACCACCACTACCACCACCAATAACATCACCACCAATACCACCACCACCACCAATACAACCAATACCACCACCACCAGTACCAATACCAATAACACCATCAATACCAATACCACCACCACCACCAATACCACCACCACCACCACAACCAATCCCAACAATACCACCACCATCAATACCAATACCACCACCAATACTACCCCCACCACCACCAATACCATTACCACCAATACCACCACCACCAATACCACCACCAATACCAAAACCACTAATACCACCACCAGTACCACAACCACCCCCAATACCACCACCACCAATACCAACACCACCAATACCACTACCAATACCACCACCACCAAAACCACCACCAATACCACCACCACCTCCAATACCACCACCAATACCACCACAAATACCACTACCAATATCACTACCATTATCAATACCACCACCTCCACCACCACCAACACCACCACCAATACCCCCACCACCACCAATAACACCAATACCACCACCACCAATACCACCACCAATACCACCACCACCACCACCACCAATACCACCACCAATACCAACACCACCAATACCAGCAACACCAATACCACCACCACCACCAATATCACCACCACCACCAATACCACCACCTATACCACCACCAATACCACCACCTATACAACCACCACCAATACCACCACCACCAATACCACCAATACCACCACCACCAATACCACCATCAATACCACCACCACCATCAATACCACCACCTTCACCACCATCAATAACACCACCAATAGCACCACCAATACCACCACCTATACCACCACCACCAATACCACTACCAATACCACCACCACCAATACCACCATCACCAATACCAACACTACTAATACCACCACCAATACCATCACCACCAATAGCACCATCACCAATACCACCACCAATACCACCACCAATACCAACACCACCAATACCACCACCACCACCAATACTACCACCGCCAATACCCCCACCAATACCACCACTACCAATACCACCACCATCACCAATACCACCACAACCAATCCAATATGACCTCCACCAATACCACCGCCAATAACAATACAAGCACCAATACCAATACCACCACCAATACCACCACCAATGCCACCACCACCAATACCTCAAATACCACCACCAATACCACCACCACCACTAATACCACCACCACCTGTACCACCACCACCACCAATACCACCACCACTACCACCACCACCAATACCACCACCACTATTACCACCACCACCAATACCACTACCACCACCACCACCAATACCACCAATATCACCACCAATACCACCACCACCATAATACCACCAACACCACCTCCACCACAACCAATACCACCACCACCACCAACACCACAATACCACCACCAATACCACCACTACCACCACCAATACCAATACCACCACCAATACCACCAGCACCACCAATACCACCACCACCAATTCCAACACCACCAATACCACCTCCACCACCACCAATATCACCATCACTACCAATACCACCACCAATACCACCACCTATACCACCACCACCAATACCACCACCACAAATACCACCACGACCAACACCACCACCAATTCCACCACCAATACCACCACCACCATTACTAACACCACAAATACCATCACCAATGCCAACTTCATCAATACTACCATCACCAATACCACCACCAATACCACCACCACCACCAATACCACCACCACCAATACCAACACCATCAATACCACCACCACCAGCAATACTGCCACCACCAATATCACCACCAATACCACCACCACCGCCAATACCACCACCATCAATACCACCAATACTACCACCACCAATACAACCATCACTACCAATACCATCACCACCAATCCAATACCACTACCACAAATACCAATACCACTGCCAAAAACAATACCACCACCAATACCACCACCACCAATACCACCACCAATAGCACCATCACCAATACCACCACCAATACCACCACCAATACCAACACCACCAATACCACCACCACCACCAATACTACCACCGCCAATACCCCCACCAATACCACCACTACCAATACCACCACCATCACCAATACCACCACAACCAATCCAATATGACCTCCACCAATACCACCGCCAATAACAATACAAGCACCAATACCAATACCACCACCAATACCACCACCACCAATACCAATACCACCACCAATGCCACCACCACCAATACCTCAAATACCACCACCAATACCACCACCACCACTAATACCACCACCACCAGTACCACCACCAACACCAATACCACTACCACCACCACCAATACCACCACCACTATTACCACCACCACCAATACCACTACCACCACCACCACCAATACCACCAATACCACCACCAATACCACCACCACCATGAATACCACCAACACCACCTCCACCACAACCAATACCACCACCACCACCACCAACACCACCAATACCACCACCAATACCACCACTACCACCACCAATACCAATACCACCACCAATACCACCAGCACCACCAATAGCACCACCACCAATTCCAACACCACCAATACCACCTCCACCACCACCAATATCACCATCACTACCAATACCACCACCAATACCACCACCACCACCAATACCACCACCACCAATACCAACACCATCAATACCACCACCACCACCAGCAATACTACCACCACCAATACCACCACCACCGCCAATACCACCACCATCAATACCACCAATACTACCACCACCAATACAACCATCACTACCAGTACCACCACCACCAATCCAATACCACTACCACAAATACCAATACCACTGCCAAAAACAATACCACCACCAATACCACCACCACCAATACCAATACCACCACCAATACCAATACCACCACCACCAATACCACCACCAATACCACCAATGCCACCACCACCACCAATACCACCACCACCAATACCACCATCACCACCAATACCACCACCACAAATCCAATACCACCACCACAAATACCAATCCCACCGCCAAAAACAAAACCACCACCAATACCACCACCACCAATACCACCAATACCACCACCAGTACCAATACCACCACTGCCAATACCACCAATACCACCACCAATGCCACCAGCACCACTAATACCACCACCACCAATACCACCACCAATACCAACACCACCAATACCACCACCAATACCACCATTAACACCAATTCCACCACAAATACCCCCACTAATACCACCACCAATAACACCACCCCCACCAATACCACCACCAATACCAACACCATTACCACCAATACCACCACCACCAATATCACCACCACCAATACCACCACCACCAATACCACCACCACCAATACCACCACCCCCACTACCATCACCAATAACACGACCACCAATACCACCACCACCACCAATACCACCACCACCAATACCACCACCACCAATACAACCAATATCACCACCACCAGTATCAATACCAATAACACCATCAATACCAATACCACCACCACCACCAATACCACCACCACCACCACAACCAATACCAACAATACCACCACCATCAGTACCAATACCTCCACCAATATCACACCCACCCCCAATACCACCACCGCCAATACCACCACCAATACCACAACCACCCCCAATACCACCACCACCAATACCACCACCAATACCAACACCACCAATACCACCACCACCAATACCACCACCACCACCAATACCACAGCCAATACCAACACCAATACCACTACCATCATCAAGACCACCACCACCAACTCCACCACCAATACCACCACCACCACCACCACCACCAATAACACCAATACCACCACCACCAATACCACCACCAATACCACCACCACCAATACCACCACCACCACCAATACCAATACCACCAATACCACCAACACCAATACCACCACCACCACCAATATCACCACCACCACCAATACCACCACCTATACCACCACCAATACCACCACCTATACAACCACCACCAATACCACCACCACTAATACCACCAATACCACCACCACCAATACCACCATCAATACCACTACCACCATCAATACCACCACCTTCACCACCACCAATAACACCACCAATAGCACCACCAATACCACCACCTATACGACCACCACCAATACCACCACCACCAATACCACCACCACCAATACCATCACCACCAATAGCACCATCATCAATACCACTACCAATACCACCACCACCACCAATACCAACACCACCAATACCACCACCAATACCACCACCACCACCAATACTACCACCACCAGTACCCCCACCAATACCACCACTACCAATACCACCACCATCACCAAAACCACTACAACCAATCCAATATGACCTCCACCAATACCACCGCCAATAACACTACCAGCACCAATACCAATACCACCACCAATACCACCACCACCAATACCACCACCAAGACCTCAAATTCCACCACCAATACCACCACCATCACTAATACCACCACCACCACTAATACCACCACCACCAATACCACCACCAATACCACTACCACCAATACCACCCCACCAATACCACCACCACTACCACCACCACCACTATTACCACCACCACCAATACCACTACCACCACCAACACCACCACCAATACCACCACCAATACCACCACCACCATGAATACCACCAACACCACCTCCACCACCACCAATACCACCACCACCACCAATAACACCAATACCACCACCACCAATACCACCACCAATACCAACACCACTAATACCACCACCACCACCAATACCAATACCACCACCAATATCACCAGCGCCACCAATACCACCACCACCAATTCCAACACCACCAATACCACCTCCACCACCACCAATATCACCATCACTACCAACACCACCACCAATACCACCACCACCACCAATACCACCACCACAAATACCACCACCACCAACACCACCACCATTACCACCACCACCATTACTAATACCACAAACACCACCAATGCCACCACCATCAATACTACCATCACCAATACCACCACCACCACCAATACCACTACCACCAATACCAACACCATCAATACCACCACCACCACCACCACCAATACCACCACCACCAATACCACCACCAATACCATCACCACCGCCAATACCACCACCACCAATACCAACACCACCAATACCACCACCATCAATACCACCAACACCACCAATACCTCCACCACCAATACCACCACCACCATGAATACCACCAACACCACCTCCACCACCACCAATACCACCACCACCACCAATACCAACACCACCAATACCACCACCACCAATACCACCACCACCTCCACCAATACCAATACCACCACCACCACGTGGAGAGGTGTGGTGCAGCGGCCAGGGCAGCTGACTTCGGAGCACAGGGTTCACGGTTCGATCCCCGGCTCCGGCGGCAGCTCAGCTCAGCACCATGTGACTCTGGGCAATAGCTCACTTAATTTCCACGATGGCCCCCAGCGCCTTGAGACCCGTAAGGGTGAGTAGCTGCGCTATATAAAAACGGACTTACCTCCACCTATACCACCACCACCAACATCACCACCAATTCCACCACCAATACCACCACCACCATTACTAACACCACAAATACCACCACCAATGCCACCACCATCAATACTACCATCACCAATACCACCACCAATACCACCACCAATACTACCACCACCAATACCAACACCATCAATACCACCACCACCAATACCACCACCACCAACAATACCACCACCACCAATACTACCACCACCGCCAATACCACCACCACCAATACCAACACCACCAATACCACCACCATCAATACCACCACCACCAATACCACCACCACCAATACCACCACCACCAATCCAATACCACCACCACAAATACCAATACCACTGCCAAAAACAATACCACCACCACCAATACCACCACCAATACCAGTATCACCACCACCAATACCACCAATACCACCACCAATACCACCACCAATACCACCACCACCAATACCACCACCACCACCTCCACCAATACCACCATCAACACCAATACCACCACAAATACCCCCACTAATACCACTACCAATACCACCACCAATACCACCACCACCAATATCACCACCACCATTACCACCACCACCAGTACCACCACCACCAATCCCACCTCCACCACCAATACCACCACCATCAATACCACCATGACCAATACAACCAATACCACCACCACCAGTACCAATACCACCATCAATACCAATACCAACACCACCACCAATACCACCACCTCCACCAATGCCACCACCACACACCCAATACCAACAATACCACCACCATCAATACTAATACCACCAGAGGGAGAATGCTGTTCGAAGGTGGAGGGTCAGGAGCATGATTTTTCTGGGAACATGGCGGCAGGCTGATGCCGGTTGCGGGAGCTCCCGGACCAAGGAGAGAAAGCAGACGGAAAAGCAGCCTGAAATAATGGGCTAAGTGGCGAAAAATAATTGTGAATTTGATAATTGGAAAGTGCAAGAAGGAGAAGCTCACCCATAATCGGGACTTCATGGAATTCGATTTGAGACAGCAGCGGGGGATCTGGCGGCGTGCGGCGGTTCTCTGGCAGAGGACCCGCGCGGCAACGGTGCTGGCTGGCTTCTGGGTCGGTCAGGGTAGAGTGAGCTAAAGAATGATGATGGATTAAACCCAGATCAGTTGACTGGGGGTGAGTGTTTGATTGGCTCAAACGTTCCGTCCATCATCCCCTTTTGTATCGCTTTGGTCGCCCTAAGTTGGTGGGGGTATGCCCAGACGTGGGTCCCTTGCTCACTTTGCCACTGGATTCAAGGAAGCCTGGCTGATGACGGCTGAAATGCCAGAAACCGGTCCTAGGATGCTTGTTTCCGGTCCAGGGAAGACATGGCTTGGCAGTTCGGGCTGGACTGTTCCCATGAGGCACAGGGTCAGACTGATTTGCATATGGCCATGTCTGAACTGGGGTGGTGGAGTGAGCTAAAGAATGATGGTGGATTAAACCCAGATCAGTTGACTGGGGGTGAGTGTTTGATTGGCTCAAACGTTCCGTCCATCATCCCCTTTTGTATCGCTTTGTTCGCCCTAAGTTGGCGGGGGTATGCCCAGACGTGGGTCCCTTGCTCACTTTGCCACTGGATTCAAGCAAGCCTGGCTGATGACGGCTGGAATGCCAGAAACCGGTCCTAGGATGCTTGTTTCCGGTCCAGGGAAGACATGGCTTGGCAGTTCGGGCTGGACTGTTCCCATGAGGCACAGGGTCAGACTGATTTGCATATGGCCATGTCTGAACTGGGGTGGTGGAGTGAGCTAAAGAATGATGATGGATTAAACCCAGATCAGTTGACTGGGGGTGAGTGTTTGATTGGCTCAAACGTTCCGTCCATCATCCCCTTTTGTATCGCTTTGGTCGCCATAAGTTGGTGGGGGTATGCCCAGACGTGGGTCCCTTGCTCACTTTGCCACTGGATTCAAGCAAGCCTGGCTGATGATGGCTGAAATGCCAGAAACCGGTCCTAGGATGCTTGTTTCCGGTCCAGGGAAGACATGGCTTGGCAGTTCGGGCTGGACTGTTCCCATGAGGCACAGGGTCAGACTGATTTGCATATGGCCATGTCTGAACTGGGGTGGTGGAGTGAGCTAAAGAATGATGATGGATTAAACCCAGATCAGTTGACTGGGGGTGAGTGTTTGATTGGCTCAAACGTTCCGTCCATCATCCCCTTTTGTATCAATATCTCTCTTAAACACAGATTATAAGATCTTCTCAGGGATTGTAGCATCAAGAGTAGCAAAGGTTATAAAGGGAGTTATCCACTCTGACCAAAAAGGCTTTATACCAGGGAGGCAGCTTAACAAACTTACGTTTTTGCTGATGGGGTGATAGATATGGCAGAGGACCAGAATCTACCTTTGACTATAGTAGCTGTGGATGCAGCTAAGGCCTTTGACCAAGTGCACTGGGCGTATCTTTGGGAGACCTTAATCAGTTTTGGCTTTCCGCAGAATATTGTGAGTGCTGTGCAAAATCTTTATCTCCCTAGGGCTAAGGTGTTGGTTAATGGAGAACTGTTGGATTGGTTTAACATCTCAAGGGGCACAAGACAAGGTTGTCCCCTGTCTCCACTCCTCTTCAATTTGTACATAGAGCCTTTTGCTAATTTGATCAGAGCAGATCCTACTATCCTTCCCTTTAAGTCCTCTGGGTTTGGGGCAAAATTGGCTTTATATGCAGATGATTTGATTCTCTATACCACCAACCCCCATGATGCAATCCCTAACCTGATGGCGAAGGCAGAGAGCTTCGGTTTAATGTCACGATATAAGGTGAATGCAGAAAAAAACGAAATAATGGAATGGAATCAGAGTATGAGGAGTCGGGGGTTAAAACTCAAATGCGTTATCTAGGAGTACTGATCACACAGAAACTTGAGGATGTTCCTAAAACAAACTGGAAGAAAGTTAGCCAGGAGATTGCGAGCCTGCTGTTAAAATGGGCTAACCTACCTTTAAACATCTATGGTCGGGTGAATCTCATAAAAATGATTGTTCTCCCTAAAATCACTTTTCTTTTTAATTCTATTCCCTTAACCTTTCGGAAGGAGGATATAGCTAAGCTCCAGGGGAAAATAGGGAGTTTCATTTGGGCTTCAAAGGGTCCCAGGATAGCTTGGAAAAAGTTGAGGAGGAGGTTAGAGGCAGGAGGTTTGGCTTTACCTGATTTGCTCGTGTACTGCTACGCTTTCCACTTTAAGAATGTTCGTATGCTTGCAAATAAGACAGATAGGTCATCTATGGGTCTACTTTTTGAGGCAATGTTAGCCGATGTTTGTCAAGGCCAGCATCACTTCCTTTTTAAATACGGAGACCCGAAATTCTTTAAAAAGGTGAGGTTGAAGATTTTGAGGTCTGCCTTAAGAACTTGGTTGTATCTGCGGAAAATACTGGGAGTCCCATATTATTCAACACGGGCTCCGATGTGGGAATCCCTGGGTACCCCGGAATGTTTGAGAGATCAACTTAGTCAGCCTTTAAAATCTGGGGGGCTAGGTTATTGGGCAGATCTTAAAATGGGTTCAAGCCTAGTGAGCTGGGAAGTGCTAAGCAACTGCACCAAGGGACAGTTGAAGAGATTTAAATATTATCAATTACGTTCCTGGTGGGCAACACAAGACTGGGTAGGAGAGGAAGAGGATTCGAAGCTCGATCAGGTAGTGAGAACTGACCGATGGGAAAAGGAAGTCTCATTTTGGTATTGGGCTTTCCTGGAGGCGGATGAGAATATTGACATCGAAATCTCAAACCTATGGGCAAAAGAGCTTGGGGATAGAGATTTGAAGCAAATGTGGTTTGATTCCTTTTTCATTTTACGAACAGTGGTAAAACCTGCCTCGCTTAAACGTAATCATCTGTTTACCACCCAAAGAGTTTATTGGTCCCCAGCGAAGTTATCAAAGGTCACAGGCAACATCTACAACTGCCCAAGGTGTATGCTCCCATCAGCAGATGACTTGCATCTGTTTATGCAGTGTCCAAAGATTGCTTCCTATTGGACCTCGGTATGCGATTTTCTCGGGGAAGTAACTGGTAAACAGATTAAGGTAAGCCCTTGTCTTGTATTTTTTTGGGCTAAATCAAGAAGAAGATTTGCGGATAAATACAGTTATTTCCAAGTTTATCTTTTATGTGGTTTTGTTGGCGAGGCGGGAGATATGTAGGCTTTGGAAATCCGAAAGCCCCCCATCCTTTGCTGAGTGCCTCAAAAGTATCATTTATACGAGCCAGTCCGATATGGCCTGTGACCCAAGGAGTCAGGACAAGATCTGGACAATGTTGGTAGATTGGAGAGAGAAGGCGAGCAGGTCCGATGATTAAGCCAAACATGTTGTCGGTCCTGGCCTCTCCTGTGTTCTGGTCCCCCTCCGTGAAGGTGAAGGAGATGGAAGTGGAAACAGCAGTATCCTTGTGTGGAAATGCTCTCCCCCCCCCCGGCTTCTGAGGGACAAGAGCAACCCCAGCAAGAGAGTTGGCAGAATGAGTAAAACAAAATACCAATACCACCAACAATACCACCCCAACCACCACCAATAACAGTAGCACCAATACCACCCCCACCAATACCACCACCAATACCACCACCACCAATATCACCACCACCAATACCACAACCACCACCAATACCACCAATACCACCACCAATACCAACACCACCAATACCACAACCACCACCAATAACACCAATACCACCACCAATACCACCACCACCAATACCACCATCACCACCACCACCACCAATACCACCACCACCACCAATACCAATATCACAACCAATATCACCACCACCACCACCAATACCACCACCAATACCAACACCACCAATACCACCAACACCAATACCACCACCACCAATATCACCACCACCACCAATACCACCACCTATACCACCACCAATACCACTTATACCACCACCACCAATACCACCAATACCACCATCAATGCCACCATCAATACCACCACCACCATCAATACCACCACCTCCACCACCATCAATAACACCACCAATACCACCACCACCAATACCATCACACCAATACCAACACTACCAATACCACCACTAATACCATCACCACCAATAGCACCATCACCAATACTACCACAAATACCACCACCACCAATACCAACACCACCACCAATACCACCACGGCCAATACCACCACCAAAATCACCACTACCAATACCACCACCATCACCAATACCACCACCACCAATCCAATATGACCTCCACCAATACCAATACCACTGCCAATAACAATACCACCACCACCACCAATACCAATACCACCACAACCAATACCTCAAATACCACCACCAATACCACCACCACCACCAATACCACCACCAATAATGCCACCACCAATACCACCACCAATACCACCACCACCAATACCACTCCCACCCATACCACCACCACTACCACTACCACCAATACCACCACCAATACCACCACCACCATCAATACCACCACCACCACCTCCACCACCATCAATACCACCACCACCAAAACCACCACAAATACCACCACCAATACCACAACCACCACCAATAACATAAATACCACCACCAATACCACCACCACCAATATCACCACCAATACTAACACCACCAATACCACCACCAATACCACCACCAATACCACCAATAAAACCACCACCACCAATACCAACACCACCAATACCACCACCACCACCACCAATATCACCATCACCACCAATGCCACCACCAATACCACCACCAATACTACCACCTATACCACCACCACCAATACCACCACCACAAATACCACCACCACCAATACCACCACTAATACCACCACCACCATTACCAACACCACAAATACCACCACCAATGCCACCACCATCAATACTACCATCACATATAAGACCACCAATACCACCACCACCACCAATACCACCACCACCAATACCAACACCACCAATACCACCACCAATACCACCACCAACAATACCACCAACAACAATACCACCAATACCACTACCAATACCACCACCACCCCCAATACCACCACCAACAATACCAACACCACCACCAATACCACCACCATCAATACCACCACCACCAATACCACCACCACTAATACAACCATCACCACCAATACCACCACCACCAATTCAATACCACCACCACAAATACCAATACCACCGCCAAAAACAATACAACCACCAATACCATCACCACCAATACCACCAATACCACCACCAATACCAATACCACCACCACCAATACCACAACCAATACCACCAATGCCACCATCCCCACTAATACCACCATCAACACCAATACCATTACAAATACCCCCACTAATACCACCACCAATACCACCACCACCACCACCACCAGTACCACCACCAATACCACCAATACCACCACCACCAATATTACCACCACCAATACCACCACCACCATCACCAATGCCACCACCACCAATACCACCACCAATATAACCAATAACACCACCACCAGTACCAATACCAATACCACCATCAATACCAATACCACCACCACCAACACCACCACCACCACCACCAATGCCACCACCACAACCAATACCAACAATACCACCACCATCAATACCAATACCACCACCAATACCACCCCCACCACCACTAATACAAGTACCACCAATACCACCACCACCATTACCACCACCAATACCACCACCAATACCACTACCACCAATACCACCACCACCACCACCAATACCACAACCACCACCAATACCACCACCACCAATACCACCACCACTACCAACACCACCATCAACACCACCAATCCCACCACCAATACCACTACCACTACCACCACCTCCACCAATACCACCACCAACAATACCACCACCACCAATACCACCACCACCACCAATACCACCACCACCAAGACCACCAATACCACCACCGCCAATACCACCACCAATGCCACCACCAATGCCACCACCAATACCACCACCATCAATATCACTACCACCAATACACCCTTTAATACGACCAATACCTGCACCACCAGTACCACCACCACCAACACAACCACCAATACTACTACCAATACCACCATCACCAATACTACCACCACCACCACCAATACCACCAATACCACCACCGCCAACAATACCACCACCACCACCAATACCATCACCAATACCAACACCGCCAATACCACCACCAATACCACCAACAATACCACCACCACCACCACCAATACCAATACCACCACCACCAATACCACCAATACCACCAATACCACCACCAATACCACCACCACCACTAATACCAACACCACCACCAATACCACCACCACCAATCCCACCACCACCACTATACCACCAACACCAATACCACCACCACCACCAATTCCAATACCACCACCACCAATATGACCAATACCACCCCCAATACTACCACCAATACCACCACTAATACCACCAATACCACCACCACCAACACCACAACTGCCAATCCAATACCACGACCACCAATACCACCGCCAACAACAATATTACCACCACCAATACCACCACCATCAATATCAATACCACCAACACCAATACCAATACCACCACCACCAATACCACCAATCCCACCACCAATAAAACCAGCACCACTAATACCACCACCACCAACACCACCACCAATACCACCACCACCAATTCCACCACCCCCACCAATACCACCACCAATACCACCACTAATACCACCACAAATACCACCACCAATACCACCACCACCACCAACAATACCACCACCAATATCACCATCACCAACACCACAACCACCAATACCACCAACACCGATACCACCACCAATACCACCACCACCAATATCACCAATACCACCACCACCAATACCACCACCACCAATACCACCACCAATAGCACCATCACCACCAATGCCACCACCAATACCACCACCACCAATGCCACCACGAATACCACCACCAATATCACTACCACCAACAATTCCACCACCAATACCACCACCACCAATACCACCACCACCAATATCACCACCACCAATATCACCACCAATACCACCACCATCAATACCACCACCAATACCATCACCACCAATACCACGAATACCACCACTACCACCACCAATGCCACCACTGCTACCACCATCACCACCAATGCCACCACCAATACCACCACCACCAATACCACCACCAATACCACCACTAATACCACCACCAATACCACCACCAACAATACCGCCACCAATACCACCACCACTAATATCACCATCACCAATACCACCACCACCAATACCACCACCACCAATACCACAACCCCCATTACCACCACCAATACCACCACCACCAATACCACCACCACCAATACCACCACCACCAATATCACCAATACCACCACCACCAATACCACCAATACCACCACCACCACCAATACCACCACCAATAGCACCATCACCACCAATGCCACCACCAATACCACCACCAATACCACCCCTAATACCACCACCAATACCACAACCACCACCAATACCACCACCACGAATACCACCACCACCAATACCACCACCACCAACACCACGAATACCACCACTACCACCACCAATACCACCACCAATACCACCATCACCACCAATGCCACCACTAATACCACCACCACCAATACCACCACCAATACCACCACCAACAACAATTTCACCACCAATATCACCACCACCAATATCACCAGGACCAATACCACCACCACCAATACCACCACCAGCAATACCACCACCACCACCACCCCCACCAATACCACCATCAGCTCCAATATCACCACAAATACCCCTACTAATACCACCACCAATACCATCACCACACCACCAATACCACCACCAATACTACCACCACCAATACTACCACCCCCAATACCACCACCACCAATACCACCACCACCACAAATACCACCACCATCACCAATGCCACCACCACAACCAATACCAACAATACCACCACCATCAATACCAATACCACTACCAATACCACCCCCACCACCACCAATACCAGTACCACCAATACCACCACCACCACCAATACCACCACCAATACCACCACCACCAATACCACCACCAATACCACCACCAATACCACCACCAATACCAACACCTCCAATACCACCACCAATACCACCACCACCAATACCACCACCACCACCAATACCAATACCACAGCCAATACCACCACCAATACCACCATCACCAATACCACTTTACCCCGGCATTATCTCGTGTCTGTTTCAAACCCCCCCAAGTAAAATGGATTTAGAAATGATTTGCGAATTAAGTCATGTGAAATCCTGGTAGCACATAATCTTGTGCTAATCGGCTGAAGCTGACAACAGCACATCTGTGTTACATGTCATCTGTACTAAAGCCACCAGACGTTTTGTTTTCAAAAGCCTGTTTTATTAACAACAACACCACCACCACCACCACCAATACCACCACCACCAATACCACCAATACCACCACCACCAATACCACTACCACTACCAACACCGCCACCATCGACACCACCAATACCACCACCAATACCACTACCACCACCTCCACCAGTACCACCACCAACAATACCACCAATACCGCCACCACCAATACCATGATCACCAATACCACCACCAATACCACCACCACCATCAATACCACTACCACCAATACCACCATTAATACCACCACCAATACCTCCACCACCAGTACCATCACCACCAACAACACCACCAATACCACCACCAATACTACCATCACCAATACCACCACCACCACCACCAATACCACCAATACCACCCCCGCCACTAACACCAATACCACCACCAATACTAACACCGCCAATACCACCACCAATACCACCACCAATAACACTGCCACCAATACCACCACCACCAATACCAATACCACCAATACCACCACCAATACCGCCACCAGCACTAATACCACCACCAATACCACCACCACCAATCCCACCACCACCACAATACCACCAACACCAATATCACCACCACCACCAATACCCCCAATACCACCACCAATACGACCAATACCACCCCAATACCACTACCAATACCACCACTAATACCACCACCACCAATACCACCACCACCAACACCACTACCGGCAATCCAATACCACAACCACCAATACCACTGCCAATAACAATACTACCACCACCAATACCACCACCACTAATACCAATACCACCACCACCAATACCAATACCACCACCACCCATCCCACCAATCCCACCACCAATACAACCGCCACCACTAATACCACCAACACCACCACCAATACCACCATCACCACCAATACCACCACCCCCAATACTACCAATACCACCACCACCAATTCCACCACCACCAATACTGCCATCACCACCAATGCCACCACCAATACCACCACCACCAATACCACCACGAATACCACCACTAATACCACCACCAATACCACCACCACCAACAATACCACCAACAATACCACCACCACCAATATCACCACCACCAATACCACCACTACCAATACCACCACCACCAATACCACAACCACCACTACCACCACCAATACCACCACCACCACCACCAATATCACCAATACCACCACCACCAATACTACCACCACCACCAATACCACCACAAATAGCACCATCACCACCAATGCCACCACCAATACCACCACTAATACTACCATCAATACCACCACCACCATTTCTACCACCAATTCCACCACCACCAATACCATACCACCAATATCACCACCACCAATATCACCACGAATAACACCACCAATACCATCACCATCAATACCACCACCACCAATACCTCCACCACCAATCCCACCAATCCCACCACCAATACAACCGCCACCACTAATACCACCACCACCAACACCAATACCAATACCACCACCACCAATACCACCACCACCACCAATACCACCACCACTAATACTACCAATACCACCACCACCAATTCCACCACCACCACCAATACCACCACCAATACTACCATCACCACCAATGCCACCACCAATACCACCACCACCAATACCACCACCACCAATACCACCACTAATACCACCACCAATACCACCACCAATACCACCACCAATACCACCACCACCAATATCACCAATACTGCCACCACCAATACCACCACCAATAGCACCATCAATACCACCACTAATACCACCACCAATACCACCACCACCAACAATTCCACCACCAATACCACCACCACCGATACCACTACCACCAATATCACCACCACCAATATCACCATCAATGCCACCACCATCAATACCACCACCACCAATACCACCACCACCAATACCACGAATACCACCACTACCACCACCAATACCACCATCACCACCAATGCCACTACCAATACCACCAGCACCAATAACACCATGAATACCACTACTAATACCATCACCAATACCACCACCAACAACAATTTTACCACCAATACCACCACCACCAATACCACCACCACTACCACCACCAATACCACCACCAATACCACCACCAATACCACCACCACCAATGGTACCACTACCACCACCAATACCACCACCACCACCAATACCACCAATACCACCACCACCAGTACCAATACCACCACCAATACCAATACCACAACCAATACTACCACCAATACCAATACCACAACCAATACCACCACCACCAATACCCCCAATACCACCATCAATACCACCACTAATACCACCACCACCACCAATGCCCCACCACCAATACCACCATCAATACCACTACCACCACCAATGCCACCACTACCAGCAATACCAGCAATACCACCACCACAATACCAATACCACCACCACCAATACCACCACCACCAAAACCAATACCGCCACCACCAACACCAGTACCACCACCAATACCAGTACCACCACCAATACCAGTGCCACTACCACCAATACCACCACCACCAATACCAATACCACCACCACCAATACCAATACCACCACCAATACCACCACCTCCACCAATACCACCACCACCAATACCACCAATACCACCAATACCACCACCAATACCACCACCACCATCACCAATACCACCACCACCAATACCACCACCACCACCAATACCACCAATACCACCACCACCACCAATACTACCACCACCACCAATACCACCACCACCAGTACCAATAGCAATACCACCACCAATACCAATACCACAACCAATACCACCACCACCAATACGACGACCACCACCAATACCCCCAATACCACCACCAATACCACCACCACCACCAATACCCCACCACCAATACCACCACCAATACCACTACTACCACCAGTGCCACCACCACCACTAATACCACCAATACCACCACCACCAATACCAATTCCACCACCAATACCAGTACCACCACCACCAATACCAATTCCACCACCAATACCAGTACCACCACCACCAATACTGCCATCACGAAAACCAATACTGCCACCACCAATACCAGTACCACCACCAATACCAGTACCACCACCAATACCAGTGCCACTACCACCAATACCACCACCACCAATACCAATACCATCACCACCAATACCAATATCACCACCTCCACCAATACTACCACCTCCAATACCACCAATGCCACCACCAATACCACCACCAATACCACCAATACCAGCACCACCAATACCACCATCACCAATACCACCACTATCAATACCACCAATACCAATACCACCAACACCACCAATACCAATACCACCACCACCAATGCCACACTGCACACTCAAATCACGGAGAGGGCAGGAAATAGCCCCCCCGCTCTTCCTCCTGAGCCGCCACATTGAAATCACAGAGCAAAAGGTGTTGGAGCTCTTTGTTAGTGTTCATAGCCTGGGTCATATGTAACTCTCACTTCACACTTTGGGGCATATTCTCAAGGACTTATCACTGATTTATCGGCACTTTAGCGTTGCAAAAGTGGCCATAGATTTATCGTCCTATTCTCAAGCTGGTGCAAACTGCCGATATCACCAGTTTTCCAGCGATAGTTGCCGCAAAAAACATTGCCACGGATGAGAGCGACAACTAACGCTAATGATATGCAGAGTAGGCGTTCCCGTGCAAAAACACACGAAAACACCACTTCGCGATATTCTCAACGACCAGCCAGAACTGCGATGCGATCCAAAAACAGGCGATAAGGCGTGTTAGCAGCAGGGATTTAACACCTGCCTCTAACTGGTATTAAGCAGGATGACAACCTGCAGTATGAAAGGGAGCCCAGCCCAGAGCCACATCTGAAGGCCAACACATGTCATGGAGCTACTGCTCATGCAGCTCGGAGACCCAAGAGGTCCACAACACCCACCGCCACCACCCCCAGGCCCCCCCCGGACTACCACCGAGGCAGCGCAGAACAAGACAGCTGACCTTCCGAAAACGGCATGGCCCCTCAGCCACACAATTGCAGAATGTGGGGAGAGGTGGGAACCAAGCATGTGTGAAGGAGGCAAGTCACCCATGAATAAGAATGTACACAATGCCAAGTGTGGCGGTGATGTGCTGGACAGACTTCAGTCCACAGTGTGATTGCTGTGTCATTGGGTACCAAACAAAATATGGCAGTCCATGTCGAGGTCCAAGGTGAGTGTCGCAGAGTGTATTGGGGGACAGTGGAAGGTGTTATTCCAGGGCATGATGCAGAGGGCAGAACCAAGCTGAAACAGGCCATATGGCGGAGGTGAATGCTACCACTTCATTCTTACCACAAAGCCAGATTCATCATCATCTTCGTCCTCTGATGTGTCAGGTGCCTCACATGTGGGTGGTGGTGTTTAGTCTGCATCACTGTGTGGCACTGACACTTCAGGGGGCGGAGATGTGGATGGAATAGTAGCAGCAGCATTCATCCGTGACAGGCCTTGTGGCGGCAATGCCATGACGAGGATCTGCAGGGCATGGAAGATCACAGCTACATCTCGCTGGTGTGCAGCCGTGGCAAACATTTGCCTGCATTCGCTCCAAGCTCTCCATCATTCTCCTTATGTGTCCCAACTCCCGGCTGACATCGCTGGACCCACTCTGACTAGACAGTTGTTCTTGGCTCAGAGTCATGACTCCAGCGGTGTCAGCCATGGATTGTTGGAGAGCATGGAGCGGACAGTGGGTGTCCGTTAGGGACTGTAAGTCGTCCCTGATGGGACTTAGACACCCACGTATGGCATCTAGCTTAGCTGCCATGAGGTCGAACCCCATCTACAGCTGATCAGCCATCTTCTCCTGGCACCCTAACACACGGCGTTGGAATGCCATGTGTTGGTCGTGGGGGTCCTGGGAGACAGCCGTGGTGGTGGGTGCTTACTGCTGTGTGGTCTGTGCAGGGGGTGGGGTCTCCTTGATGAAGCTGGGCTGCCCTGCTCCTGGAGGTGGGGTGCCCAAGCTATCCATGAGCTGTTGGAGGGCGTCGGTGTCAATGTTGGGGAGGTCCTCTTCATCATCAGTGCTGAGTTGTTGGGTCTGCTCTGCAGGAGGTGTTGATTCTCCCTCTGCAATGTGAAGGGGAGATGCAGATTTACATTGTGTTCACATGTATGTTCACGCATTGTACAAGTTTACTAACAGACTGCATGACAATGTACATTGTGACTGATTGTGAGGAGATGCCTATTTGATGCGGGACAGTTGACATTTCTACGCCATCAGGGATGTGAGGTTGTACTTGTACATTATCATCTCACAGTTTCCTGCTATGCCAAATGCGAATGGCCATTTTCTATACACAAGTGGCAGCAGTTGTGTCCTCTGTTCTGTTGCGAAAGTGTTGCAGTTTGTACCACATTGTTGTCAATGTTGAGGTGCTCTGATTCTTATGTGTGTGTGCTGCATTATGGGTGAGTTGCCCCTTCAGCTCTGATTTGGCTGGCCCTTATCCCTTTCAGGCGGTGTGCCTTTCACTTCTGTGCTTATACAGTGCTGAGATGTTGCAGACTTGGGTGAATTGGGCTCTTGGTCGGAGTTGTGACTCTTGGGCATGATTTGTCTGCAGATGTGCTATACTTAATTGTGCATGTGTGCCATTGTGCGCATCTCCCCCCGTCCCCCCAGTCCCTGGTCATTACTCACCCTGTTGCTGTTGGCTCAAGTCATGTTGTGCAGTGTCCGGTCCCCCAACTCCTGCCACCGGATCCCCAATGATGACTCGGGTCACCATTTCCTCCATCTCATCCAGCTCCTGGTGTTTCGCTGGACTCCCACCTCCAGTCTGCATTGCTGCTTTCAGGTTGGCTGCGAGTTTCAGCTTGGTTTTGCGCTTCACATCAGTCCAGCGCTTCTTGCAGTCGTCCACTTCCCTTCTCTTCACTCCGACTGCATTCACCTTGGCCAAGATGGACTGCCATATTGTATTTTTAGTTGCCAATGACACAGTGGAGGTGATGAACAGTTGGTGGTGGTGTTCTATCACCTCCGTAATGAGGATCTGATTTTCCTGCGTACTGAAACGCGGGTTCCTCTTCTTCTTCTCCTTGCCCTTCCCTGACCCCGAGGTCCCAGGCTGGTCCTCCGTGGGGCTTGTGGGGTTCCCACACTTGCTCCGGCTACCTCCATGGTGCTTCGCAGTTGTTTGTGTTTTGTTTGTGTTTTTTGTTGCCGCTTTTCTAGTGGTTTTTCCAGCCTGACTTGTGAGACTTGCAGGCCTGGCACTGCTTATCGCTGGATTTTTTTTCGCAGTTGGGCCCATCGCAACTTTTTCACGTTCTGGTTTAGATTTTTATCGCTGTCCCGGAATTTTATCGCGGACATTTGACGCGTTATCAGAAAACTATTGCATGTTACCGCTGTGTTGAGAATACGACGTTAACACAGAGTTATTTTACTGTGATACACGGCGATATGGAAAATTTTGTTAACCTATTTTGGCGATGATTATCGCACGTTCTTGAGAATATTCCCCTTTGTGTCTGTGTAATTTACAACACTTACACATCTTCTTCACTGCACTATTTATCACTACTTTGAAGATGTCGTAAGCCGGTCTCTTCCACTGATATTTACAATCTAACAAGCGGTCGAGAAGGCCCTATATTGCATTGCAATAGGCCTCGCATTTGCAAGAGTTTAAGCTATTAGTATTGTAAATGACAATCCCTTTTATTTATGTTTTAAAACCCAAAACATAAATAAAAGGCATTGTCCTTTACAATGCCAGTAGCTCAAACTCGCGTGAATGCGAGACCTATTGCATTGCAAATGCTTGTTTGGATACTCCTCCCACGAGCCAACATCAATGCTACCTGGTGTGATAGCCATCACCTTGCACATAGGCTGCGCCTGAGCTACAGGATGAATCGACATTTGGAAGAGAACCACCCCAAACCAATTCTGAAACCTTAGAGAGTGAATCAACATCCTCCGTCTGGAAAATGAGTATATAAATGGGATTGTAAAATGACCGATCCATAGGTCACAAGAATGTTGGTAACAAAAAGCCTTTTTATTCACTGTGTCTTTTTTCCTACAATATTTGTAATAAAGTAAATGATTAAAACATCTCTCTTAGTTTCTTTTGTTCTGTGTCTTTGATGCCTTTATGTCTTTCTCTGATTTACTGGGAATATCCCTTCATATTCCAATAATATTCAGTTCAACTAGTTACAGTCCCACTTCTTCACTAGTAAAGAAGACATTATCTATGAGTTGACCATATGGTGGGGATTAATTGACACCTACAGATGCTTCCCTCCTTAACTTTACTCATTAAATTCTTCCCTTTCCTGAGAGAAAGAAGAGGCAATAGATATTTCTGATGTGTAGCCTGAATGCTCATCCTCCCTCCTTTAAGAATAACCTTCCTTTGCTCCCTTGGCAATTCCTACCATGAGAGAAGAAGAGGCAATGGTCTTCTCTGACTTGCAGCCTGAATGTTATCCAATCTGCCATCTCTTTTTCTCTCCATTATATAGGGTGGAGTTCAAAAAGGGTCAGAGAGGGCCCAAAACTCCCTACTGGTGGAGTTCCATCTAGAGGGAATGACCCTAACATCCCCAGGATTCTGATTTGGCCATCAGCTGTAGAAGCTGCTCCTAACTCCTCCTCCTTTAAAAGATGGTTCCTCCCCTTTCTCTTCTGCAATCCCCCCCAGTCATTTGTGAAGGGCTCTGGGAAAGGTGGTTTACTTGCAAAGTACCACAGTCTGCTATGTCATCCCTTGTGTAGCCTGGATTATAATTGGGATTGACTCCCTCTTCAACTTTCAGATGCTTCTGTCCTGTCCGGAGGAGTCAACTGCAACAGCCCAGTTCTCGGTTCTTTCATTAAAGCCATCAGCAGTCTCTTCTCCTGGGCTCCAATATAACACTGTGATTTACCTGCTATACCTCACCCATTTGTTGCCTAAGCCATGTAAGATACCTATTGGACAGGTCCTGTTTTGGCACGTGTTGAAGGAGTCCAAAGCACCTTACTTTGTTCAAGGTTCAGATTCTTCATGATCAAGTAAGCTGAGCTCTGCTACTTACTCGAATAGCTGCTGTGTGACCAGGGACGTGTCTGAATTACATCCAGTCTTCCAAAGATAAAGTGACATCACCTGAAGTCTGCACTTCTTGTTGGATGAGCTGATGGTCTGTCTCGTACCTAGAAGGCTGACTGCCTGCCTTCTCAAAGAGAGAAGGAAAGTGCGTGGTCATGCAGGAGGAGATACTGTTCAAGAGGTGAAGCTGAGCATGTTCCCGACATGAGAAACACCCAGAAGAAGCTATTCAACTAAAGAGCAACATTGTTTTGTAGGGTATCCATGCCAGGTGTTACAAGACTGCTGTGCTGCTGCTTGATGTTGGAGCTGCTGTGCAAGAGGTGCTGTTGTCACCATCAATACCTAATAGCTGATCTGTCCTGAGAGGCTGCAACTGCTGAACATGAACACCCACTGGAAATATGGCCTGGGGGTTGGAACTGGCAAGACTAAGCGCCTGCCTGGGTCTAGTCTGGATGGCCGCACCTGCTGAAGATGAGCACCCACCATGCAGGCCTGTTATACTAATCCCTGCCCAGCAGCCCTTGTGCGGAGTGCCAATATGATCCCACATTATTGAAGTCGCTGCTGCAGGAGCAGGTTGCAGAATGCTCCAGCCGATCTCATACCTAGCTGGTAAAGAAGTGCCTAGCCGTGAGAAAACCAAGAAACTGAAAGCACACAGGTAAATCTGCTGTTAAAAATGGTAGACTTTGCTGTGAAAATTAAATACTTTGCTCTTACTATGGTTAAGTGCAGGGCTGGACAATACATTGTTGTGCCTGTTGGTTTACTGTTGAGTTCTGAGCTCTTGATCTCTGACAGTTGTTCTCTGAAATAGGACGCCTATATAATGTCAATCAAATTTAAATAAGAACTTGCATTTAAATATGAATATGTGTTCTTTATAATCCTATAAGCATAGTATGTCAAATGTGTTTGTGTTTGTGATTACAGTGTTAATAATCACAATGAAAGATAAATGTTTTCAAAAAGTGTAGGCTCCACTTTTAAAGATGATCTATTTGATGATGATGATATTGAAGGATATATGACTACCACACCGACTACTTTGATGTTTCCAAAGTTCCCCCAAGAATTCAAGTTGAATATGCTTCACATATAAGTGAACACATAGGGAGCAGTCATTATGGAATCAACCTTTTTTTAAATAAATTAGTTTGTTTTTTATTACCTCATATTGGTTGTCAAATAAGGGAATTGTAACTGGGAACTAGGGAAGCAATTGAATCAGTCACTGTGATATATGCAAACAATGTATTTGGCTTAAGATCCGGCTACTTTTCCACCCATCGTATTCTTTGTATGTCTATATTGTGCCTGAGTTATAGGGAAAGTATGGTTGGTCAAATAGTACTACTTTCTGCTGTCGATGGCTCTCTGTATTATGGCTACATTAAAGGAGTCTGGACTATTACATGGATTTTTCTTCAGTTATTATTGGAGGGATTATCCTTTTTGTTCCCAAGCACATGGTCAGATTAAAGGAGGATAGTACATATCTGCAAGTTTGACTCCATTTATCGTACATTTTTCTGCCACACCCCACACATAAGCGGCACCTTTAAGGTTCTTGTCACAAGATTAGAGCATTTCTTTGAACCTCCCACATGATACCCAATACTTTCCATATAGGCCATGTTAGAACCTGTCACCCTTAAGGTGGTATTCCCCCAAATTTTTGCCTGCTTACCTCCACTTTTTGCTGTATCTTTTTGTTGGCTTGGGACTCTGACCACTTTACCACTGCTAACCAGTGCTAAAGCTCATGTGCTTCACCCCTAAACATGGTGACACTGGTGTATACCTGACTGGCATATTTATTTTACTTATAAGCCCCTTGTAAAGTGGTATACCATATACCCAGGGCCTGTAATCGAAATGCTACTAGTGGGTCTGCAGCACTGGTTGTGCCACCCACACAAGTAGCCTTTCAGATTTATCTCAGGCCTGCCATTTCAAGGCCTGTGTGTGCAGTTTACTGCCACTTTGACTTGCCATTTAAAACCACTTGTCAAGCCTTAAACTCCCCTATTATTACACATAAGTCACGTCTAAGGTAGGCCTTAGGTAGCCCCAAGGGCAGGGTGCTGTGTAACTAAAAGGTAGGCTAGAATCCTAACAAAGGTTCAAGTTAATTCTCATATATAGTGTAAAATACAAAGTAAGAGTACCAAAAAAATTAAACAGAAAAATGATAACATTGAGGGAAAAGGGACAGAAAGAAAAAGAAAAGGGAAAGAGTAAAGAAATATGACAAAATTACAAAAGAAATTTTTAACAAGTAAATGGAAATTATGACAAAAATGCCTAGAAACTATTAAACAAGTGATGCCCCTACACAGATTCAAATATTATATATATATAGAAAATGTATTAATAAGACAATAGTAATAACAATAATAAAACAATGATGGCACTCAACAAGTTACACAAACAACCATAAAGACCATTTCAATTTGTACTGTATTTGTTTTAATTTTAGCCTCGTTTGATTCGAGGACCAACATCTTATTTAATTGGTTATTTGGTGTTGCCACATTGTGATCCTAGGACACACCTATATATATGTGCCCTGCAACACAAATCACAGCGGATGTGAGTATATATTGAGCATAGTTTAGACAGACTATGGTCCGGTGTTATAAGTGATTAATTCTGGCATTCTATGTATTTATAGAGAGCGGTTTTGTATCTCTCTTTTGGAGCACCTTGACTTTGAGCTTTTGGAACACATTTATTTCCGTGCTGTGGATTTATCATTGATAGGTGATTAACTTGTCTGGTCATTTCCCTCGCTATTTCGATATAGGAAATATTTTCTTTCTATATCTAACTCTTGGTTCTTATTTAGCACTCATTTTCACGGGTGTTGGCACTTTTTTGTTTTACTTTTTGAGCACTTGTTTATTCTACTGATTTTTGTGATAGCATTTGGATTCAATACTCATCACAATCACTGGTTTTTCAGATACCAATTCCTTTTGGCCTTCTCACCTTTCCAATTGGTTCTTTTCTTGTTAATTGTTTTCACCTTTGTTCCTGATTTGGCTGGAATGACTGATCTTGTGCTATGATGTGACCACGGCACACCCACAATTTTTCTGATACCCCTTTATTAATTTTTAGACCTTTATCAAATTTCCAATTGGATGCTCTGGTATTCATTATTGTTTGTCCTGATGATGACCATTTAATTCTAATATGGTCGAAACGCCGTCGACGCCTACATGTGGCCCTGATTGAAGAGAACGCATTTTTGCTATGTGTTGTTTCTGTCTTGTTCAAACTATATATATGTAATTTTCCTCAGCCACCTTTTTATGTTTACACAGTGTATTGTCTTTATGGTTGTTTGTGTAACCTGTTGATCACCATTATTGTTGTTATTACTATTGTCTTATTAATACATTTTCAATATATATATATATATGTAATATTTGAATCTGTGTAGGGTTATCACTTGTTTAATAGTTTCTCAGTATTTTTGTCATAATTTCTATTTACTTGTTAAAACTTTTTTTTGTAATTTTGTCATATTTCTTTACTTTTTCCCTTTTCTTTTTCTTTCTGTCCCTTTTCCCTCAATTTTATCATTTTTCTGTTTAATTTTTTGGTACTGTTACTTTGTATTTTATACTATATATGAGATTTAACTTGAACGTTTGTTAGGATTCTAGTCTTTATTTTGCCCCAAGTTCAGGTCTTAGGGCTGCCCCGGTTGGTGGTAACTAACTAAAAGGTAGGGCATGTACTTTTAAGTTTTACATGTCCTGGTAGTAAAAACGCTTACATTTGTTTATCACTACGGCAAGGCCTATCTCTCCCATAGGATAACTTTGGAGTTGCCTTATTACATTTTATAAGTGTAACTTCCAAATGGAAAGAGATTACCTGTTCATGTTTGGTGTCTCTGGAATTGGAATTTAAGATCCTAACTTATGGTGAAGTCAGATTTTAAATTACAATTGTGAACATGCCACTTTTAGAAAGATGTGTGCATGAGGCTAGAAACCACCTGGTCTCTAGAACAAGGTGTGCACTACTTAAAAAACAATATATATCCATTTTTACAAATTTAATACAATATCTTCTGGTTGTTATCTGTGTTTTAATACATCTTCACAAAAACAAAAACAATTGAACTTCTCCAGAAGTTTGTCCAGAATTATTATATGTTCCATCAAAATTTACATAATATTGTCAAAAAGAAACCACAAAATAAATATTAAGGTAATCCATGTCCTGAGCTGTTGTCAACAGAAGCCCAATGCATTTCGGGACCCTCGTCCCTTCGTCAGGGGCATGGACAGAAAACATGGAGATCTAAAGTGATGATTATGCGAACACCTCGGTTGCCTCCAAATAGTTGCATAATACCGATGGTGTCAACAAGTGTTCTGTTGCCGTCAATCTTCCACTGACGCGATTATATGACTTTTCCGGGTAGACACTGACACTCCAAGCCTCCCGGGGAAGTTCTACTAAATTTTGATGGAACATATAATATTTCTGGAAAAACTTCTGGAGAAGTTCAATTGTTTCTGTGAAGATGTATTTAAACACAGATAACAACCAGAAGATATTGTATTAAATTTGTAAAAACAGATATATATTGTTTATGAAGTACTGCACACCTTGTTCTAGAGACCAGGTGGTTTCTAGCCTCATGCACACAACACACAGTGTTTGATAGACACTAGTGAAGGTGTAGCACACAGATCATCCAAACTAGTTCAGATTTCAGTTTAAGCAGGACTTGAAAATAAGAGGGAGTGCACAATCTACCCGCATAGTACTTTTAGAAAGATGGCATTTTCCTGACAAACAGCTAATTCAGGGGGAGATTTTAAAAAAAGGTTGCGCAACGCAGCACAGCCCTCCGCGAGGCTGCGCCGGGTTGCGCGACTGGGAGGGAGCTTCGTGGATGCAGGCAAATTGTCTCAAGCTCAATGGAGGGAACACCGAGGTCTTGGTTTTGGGGAAAAATAAAGATCTTTGGGGTCCCCAGCACTGGCCTATTGAAATGGGTGCCCTTCCTCAGCCCTCCCGCCAAATTCGTAACTTGGGCTTCATCATCGATGACTCATTAACTATGCAACATCAAGCAGTAAAGGTGGCTGCTACATGTTTCACCATCATGAAACGGCTTAAAAAGATTATTTGGATGCTGCCGGATCATACCCAGAGAACCATAGTCCAGGCTCTTGTCACCTCTAGACTGGACTACGGCAACATTCTTTATCTGAGGACTAACAAGGAGGTGACTCGTAAGCTGCAGATGGTCCAGAACTCTGCCGCCAGATTGTTATGCCAGGTTCCTAGAGCTGTTTCTGCCTCTGGCCACCTGCGTGATCTCCACTGGCTCAGGGTGGAGAACCTAATTAAGTTCAAAGCCCTGAGCTATATGTTCAAAATCAAAACTGGAGTGGCCCCCCAGTATCTGCAGCCCTTGGTTTATCCTTATGTGCCTTCTCGTCTCCTCCGCTCATCCACTCAAGTGAAATTCTATGTGCCCAGAATTAGATTGTCACGGATGGGCGGTCGATCCTTTGCCTGTCTTGGTCCCTCCTTATGGAACTCTCTTCCCATATCGATTCGCAATGAAACTGTGTATGTCCAATTTTGCAACTCCTTAAAAACTTGGCTTTTTAACCAATAATCTTCAACTTGTTCTGTTCCTCGTTCTGGTTGGCGCCGGGAAACCCTTTTTGGGTAGCTGTTGCGCCTTATAAATTATATTAACAATAACAATAACAGGAGAGTGCCATATCTTCAGAGATATGACTCTCTCCCCCCCTTTCCCTTACGCCGGCGCTGATTTCAGCTGCCATGCACCATGCACACACCTTAGCGCCGCAGCGCTAGGGTGTGTGCATGAGTGTAGCATAGGTTTTGTACAGGAAGGGTACCCTTCCTATACAAAATACTATGCAAGGCACGATGCAAAGCTTTTCCCACTTTGCATACGTGCTGCACAGTGCAGCATGCATGGAAAGTTGGAAAAGCACGGAGAAATTAAAGCATTTCTCCTGTTAGTGCCTCCTTTGAAGGGGCGTTAACTTTTGGCGCAAAACCATGTTTACAGATATTTGTAAATATGGTTTTGCGTCAAAAGGCACGGGTGGTTGCATGGGAACGCCCATGTACCACCCATGTAACGCCCCCTCGGCGCAAAGTAACGCGCTACTTTTTTTTTTGTAACAAACTTTATGGTTTGCCCTACTTAAAGGGTGCGTTCCAGCGTAAAACAAGTTTTGCGCTGGAAAGAAAATAGCAAAAAAAAAATTTGCGCTGGTTAGCGTCACTTTTGTGACGCTAAACCAACGCAAAAGTTTTGAAAGTCTCCCCCTTAGTTTTTTGCTACTATGAGGCCCACTCCTCTCATTGGCTAGCATTGGGAATTCCTTAAAACACATTTAAGCTATAATTCCTGATTAGAAAAGAGTAGCTGAATCATATTTCATAGCTTTGGGATAGTAATGAAAAATCTTCCTTTGTGGTAAAGTTGGATTTGACATTACTGTTTAAGAAATGCCACATTTAGAAAGTGGACTTTTTTCTTCTCTTTCTGCTCTGTGTGCCTTGAAGTCTGTCTCCAATACACGTCTGGTGTGGGTGACAGCTGCGCTTTGTGCATTCCCTCTAGAGAGCCATAAACATAGGAAGGGTGAGTGTGACAGAGAACTCATCTGCATTAATCTACATTCTGATAGCTCTTCCTAGACAGGAAAAGGACTGACACTTATATCTGATTATTATCAACTGACGGGGAGAACCCTGTAACCCTAAGAACCAGGGTAATTATATATTCTCAAAACAATACGGTTCACTTGGGATAACCTCAGCCACCAAGGAATGAGGATATAGACATTAATGAAAACAGAAGATAGTTAAAAAATGATCTTAATAAGCCTACCACACATACATAAAAAAAAGACAATCCCAATTTCTCCCTATACCAGTAACCATAGAAGGTACAAAAGTATGCCATAAAAGAGTAACTTGGTCACAAAAAGATTTTTTTAATCAAAAAACACTTTTTTTTAAAAAAAGCAGCACAAATAATACTGATATGGACTATACAGTAAAAGGCTGCTAATGATTCAACAAAAGAAAAGTCATTCATTGAACCTAACGGATGTATCGAATTTGTAATACAAACAGCCATATAAGGCATTCAACAGTCTATATTATATGAGTAAAGGTCGACGATTCAGCTCAAAGGTAAACTTGACCAGGGCCATCATCGGGACAATGTGTCGAAAATGCAGAAATACAATATGATCTAAACAGAACGAAGGAAGAGAGTGCAAAAAAGGGAAAACAGAATTATATACATTATGTATATTAACAAGCTATCATTAAGTCACTACATAAAAAATGGAAGAAAGAGAACCCATCACCAGGTGTGTAGGCTTATGAAGAAAGATTTAAGATTAAAACCAGAAATCACAAGCACCAATTTAAATGCCAAGGGAAACCAAAGAATCATTGAACATGTTGGCGCAGGTAAGCATTCACCGTCTGCTCTACAGTGAAGAGGAAACATAAAAGCAAACCACACAACTTACAGGCTCACGATCTACAAGACATTTTATAGGGAATACACATAAAGTTAATACTAGCTGGAAAACATTCCCACGTCGACATCCCAAAAAGAGGGTGCATGCATTATCAATTGACTTTTTAATTAGAGCATAATCCAGAAGGAGGCAACTCCATAATAACCGCTTGTCCAGTATCTGAAAAGGTACTCAAATGTAGTGACGTACCGGGAAATTACTCCTTTTACCTCTTCACCTAAGCAGTTACAAAAAGGGTAATTACACACAAGTTAGCATTCTCCAATAAGCACTCAATGTGTGTTCAAGTTAAAGGGACATACTTAAACCAATGAAAACTTGGCAAGAAAGAGGTCCACCGATAAAGCAGATCCTGCTACGCTCAGAGAATAGGCCAAAGATGGAAGTGCTATGGGTGCCTTATTACTTAGTAAACATGCAGCCGACAAGAAAAGGGAGCAAAGGCCCTTGTGTATCCTAATGAAAAAATTAAGGGGCAGATTACGATGCCATTAGGAAACTGTCCCGAATGAATCGGTTCCGGACTTGTTTCCTACCGAATCGTGTCCTGCTATTCTGGACGACCGATTACGATGCATCCCAACATCGTTCATTGGACTCGCATTGATTCCAATGGAAGTCTGTGTTCTGACCGAGAACACAGGCCCCCATTGGAAAAAGGAGTGGTTGGGGAAAACCTTGCATCCTGTGCGGGGCACCCCATGGAGCCTGCCACCTTGTGCATGGTTTGGAAGAGGGGTCTCTTAGGCAACCCCACCGGCCACATTCGGTCGCCTCCGGGTGAAGTGGGGCCCACAACAGGCCCCTAAGACCATATCCGAAAGGTGTTTCGTCTTGGGCAAACCGAATCGGAACGGCTGTCTGAATCGGTCTTCATCATCGCTCATCCGAAAACTGTGCCCATTCAGCTGAACGATTCGGCTCCGAAAGACTCGGACTGACCCAATGCCTTTTGGAACAGATTCGGACTGCTCGTACAGTTTCCGGACATCCTAATCGGTCATTGGGAAAACTGTACGATTTGGTAGGAAACAAGGGTTCCGAATCCTTTCACAAGCTTACTTGCCGGATAAGTAATCCAGCAGCTAGACGGGGTAGTCCACTGAGCCAGCGGGTCCGATTGCAATCACAGAATAAGCAACGAACATGGGAGCCCTGCTCATTAATAGTTGAGCAGCCTTCCGACAAAGCGAGCCAAGCCATCCTATGTCCTATAATAGAATTACACTTGATATTAGCACGGAGACTAAGTAGCGGCTAAAGCATTATTAACACTCCTTGCGGACGAAGTCCACATCCCAAGCCTTACTTGCATCCAGCATGAATTCCAGCATGACAAGACAATTCCAAACATCATGTGTTGGCAATTACGGGGTTAAATACAGACAGGGGTATGTGGTTGGAGTACATTAACCAAACAGATGGCTTTGCCTCTGTGTCCGTTGGATTCTGGGACATGAAGTCAAACATTTATGTGAAAGCCCCAGTGAAACAAACAGCAGCTCACATGGAGACCATTTATGACCATGACAGCTTAAAACGCAGAAAATCACTGTCTAATTGAGCGTGATCCTAATTAGCTGTCAAGCAAAGGGAGACAGAAGGGATTTGTACATGAGAAGGCGGCCACCGGCACAGTACGGGGAGGCACGGAAAAAGTAAAAAATACAGCTATCATGCAAGAAAAGAAACGCAAAACATAAATCGTTTGGAGCTTACTTTTTAGCAGGGTGCCTTTCCGATTCAAATTTCACATAGAAAAAAAGAGAAAGAAAAAGAAACCAAATTAAACTCTATAGCGAGAGAAAAAGACTTTTTTTCTCCAAATGGCCAGAAACCTCCTTACAATGTATCATCCTATACACAAGCCAACAAATGGACAGTTCACTCATCGAACAAATATCTGATCCTAGAGATACATCAGGGCCAGTTCAAAGGAAGGTTAAAAAATGATGCTGGAATGCAGCCACCTCAGCCCAAAGTGGAGTCTAAAAAGAGAAAGATAGAGGTGAAGGAAAACTAGAATTTTGACAAAGTGCAATAACATACATATGTCCAACAAAACATCTTTTCACAGAAGAGCAAAGAATTCTTTTAATATATGTACAGCAACTATACAACAGTATTATAAAAAACATAACTGCAAGCTGAATAGAGATTATCTAATAAATGTAAAATACAGAGTAACAAAAAACTACTGACACATACACAATCAAAGGGTGGACAATGATCGTTCAGTTTCATTGTTTATATTCAGGACCGTATTAGCAGAATTGAATCGGTCAATCCAGCGACAGTCCAGAAGTGCCAGTGTCTGAGAGATATTGTTACTCTTTCAGTCCTCTGAACTTGCTCAATCACTTGCCATTTGATCTGTCATTTCGAATGGGCCATTTGTTGGTAATGCTCAACCAAAGGTGCAGTCATGATGCCACAACGTATTCCTCTTCGATGCTGTAGAATCCTGCATTGAATTTGTTGCGCAGTCATGCCAATATAATTTTGGCCACAGGGGCACCAGATGGCATAGATGACATTTTGGGAATTACAGTTAATATGGCATGTCAAAGTCAATTGTACATTCAGGTATTGAAACACTTTAGTATCACATGTAAATTCACACACACTGCAAATTCTGTAATCCTGTAATTCTGCAAATTTGGTATCCCCTGACTTTTTTGGTATCCCCTGAAGTACTCTTCTCCATGACCAGTCTGCCAGACTTGATCTGTATTCCAACCCCTTTCCTATTTTCCCCCTCTAACCTCTATGCTCCTTAGGACTTGTTTTCTATGTTATCTAATGCTCTAGAAACAGATGTATGTATGTAACACGGTTTTTCTCTATGCTATGTTATGCTCTTGTAACTAATGTAACTATGTAACACTGTTCTTTTGTAATGATATCCTCATGTTAAGCGCTCTGATACCTCCGGGTCTAGCCAGCGCTATATAAAACTCTTCAAATAAATAAATAAATTCTACACTTGAAATGTCCCTGTATCAGATTCAATCCAAAGTAATGGGAAATTTGATTATTTTGTGCAGGGTCACATAGGAATATCCAAATCAGTTTGCGTTGATCTAAGAATATTCCAATTGGCTAGAATCACTTTTTTAGCTCATTACTGATCGGGGTGAATTGGGTGACCAAGGTCAACCTTGGTTGTGGATCTTTTTTCTGGGGGATAAGAGGATATCGCGATGTGAGTACCAGGCTCTTTTTTGAGCTCTAGTCAGGAGACATTCGAGAGATGAGGATGTCAGACTCTTGAAAGAAATCCTCTCTCTTTGTAAATTGTCCCTTAAGCTGCGTAGATGAAAACTCGAATATTGTAGGGTAGAGTATTTCTTCGGTAGGTTTGCGGAACAAAGATGAGTCGTGGGCTGTCGATGCTCCTGTGCAAAGAGACGGGCTGGGGGTGGCTCGTGCTAATTTTCTGAGTGAACAGAATGCTTCCGGTGCAAACTGGCCTGTTCGCAGTTATGAACAGTCTTACAGCTTGATTTCAAGAGCTTGAGAGACACACCGGGGCCCAGGATCTGAGAGGCACCACATGGGGGTCAGGAACTCGCTGAAGACGGGTCCAGGCGTTGTTGGGAGCATGTTATGTACCTGAGGCTCAGATTAGGAGGGCAGCAGACTAGCCTTTGGAGTCACTCTGGGGTCCTGGGTTCAAGATGAAGTTGCATGTCCAGTTCTTCTTCCCCAGGCAAGAGGACAGCAGGTCAGCACAGCAGGGCAGCAGTTTCTTTAGAACAGCAGTCCATCAGAGTGGCATTCCTTGTGGCAGCACAACAGTGCTTCTTCCTGGCAGAGTATTTACAGGTCCAGAAGTGTACTTAAGAGTTGGTGTCTGAGGTCCTTCTTTTATACCCTGGCACACTGGTTCTGGAAGGTAGGAGAAGCTTCTCTAGACAGTGCCTTTGTAGTATATGGAATTCCCTGTCTCCCCTGCCCTGGCTTCAAGCTGGCTGAATTTACAATGCAGGGTCGTTAGACCTTTTGTGTGAAGGCAGAGCACATGCTTTTCAGTTGTAAGTGGGGCTGTGCTCAGCTCTGCCCCTCCATCCTGTCAGCAAATGGTCCACCCAGGCACATCTAATCCCTCTATTGTGTGACTATCTGAAAGGAATTCACAAAATCTAACTGTCCATTACACCTAGTCATGTGACCAAAGACAGGCTACAGGCACAAAAGGGCTAAGGGCAGGAAAATGCCAACTTTCTAAAAGTGGGATTTTCAGAATTGTAATTTAAAATCCGACTTCACCATAAGCTAGGATTTTAAATTCCAATTCCAAAGACACCAAACATGAACTGGTTATCTCTTCCCTTTTGAAAAAGACACTTATAAAATCTAATAAGACAACTTCAATGTTATCCTATGGGAGAGATGGGCCTTGCATTAGTGGAAAACAAATGCAGGGTAAGAGTTTTGCACTACCAGGACATGTAAAACTTAAAAGTACATGTCCAACCTTTTGATTGCACAGCATCCTTGCCTACAGGCTCTCTATGGCCCACCTTAGGGGTGACTTATCTGTCATAAAAGCGGAGCTTAAGGCTTGGCAAGGAGGTTTCAATGCCAAGTCAATATGGCAGTTTGAAACTGCATTCAGGCTGCAATGGCAGGCCTGGGACATGTTTTACAGTGCTACTTAATTGGGTGGCACAATAGGTGCTGCAGGTCCACTGGTGGAAAAATAACATTTGATGGACAGAATGCAGAACAATGTCATACATTCACCCCAGTACAGACCTCTGGGATTAAATCCATCATTTTTTTTGCTCCCCATGCTATTCCAGTTTAGACCCAGCCATATGCAAATCAGTCTTGACCCTGTTCCCCATGGGAACAGTCCAGCCAAAACTGCCAGGCCAGGTCCTCCCTGGACTGGAAACAAGCATCCTAGGACCGGTTTCGGGGTATCACCCCTCATTAGCCAGGCTAGCTTGACTCCAGTGCCATGGAGAGCTCGTGACCCACGTCTGGGCATACCCTTCCCACTCGAGTGACGTATGCAAAAAGAACAATTGAAGGACAGAATGCAGAACAATGTCATACATACCAGTACAGAGATCTGGGCCTAAATCCATTGTTTTTTGGCTCCCCATGCCATTCCAATTTAGACCCAGCTATATGCAAATCAGTCTTGATCCTGTTCCCCATGGGAACAGTCCAGCCCGAACTGCCAGGCCAGGTCCTCCCTGAACTGGAAACTAGCATCCTAGGACCGGTTTCGGGGTATCACCCCTCATCAGCCAGGCTAGCTTGACTCCAGTGGCATGGAGAGCATGGGACCCACGTCTGGGCATACCCGTCCCACTCGATGTTACAAATGCATAAAGAACAATTGATGTACAGAATGCAGTATAATGTCATACATTCACCCCAGTACAGAGATATGGGCTTAAATCCATCATTTTTTTATTCCCCATGCCATTCCAGTTTAGACCCATTCTTTAGCATTTAATTTTCAGGTGCTGGGTATATGGTATACCACTCAACAAGGGACTTATAGGTACATTAAATATGCCAGTTAGGTATACGTCAATTTAACCATGTTTTAAGTGAGAGAGCACTAGCACTTTAGCACTGGTTAGCATTGGTAAAGTGTGCAGTGTCCTAAGGCCAATAAAAATAAGGTCAGCAAAAATGGAGGAGGTGAGCCAAAGCATTTGGAGGAAGACAACCCCTAAGGCTGACAGTTATAACACCCAGGCTCAATGCACGTCACCATTCACCCAGCATCAGTACATCACACATGCTGAGCTTTCATACATGACGGAGGCAAGAGACCACGGTTTGGAGATCTGCACACGACCACACAGATTCATAGTCTTGTACCCATGCAATATTAATCTGCTGCTACTAGAACTTATCAAAGTATTAACCTATTAGCAGACTCGACTATGGGAACGCCCTCTACGCGGGAGCCCCGGCCAAGCTCATCAAGCGACTGCAACGCATACAAAACGCCTCCGCACGCCTGATCCTCGACGTACCACGCCACAGCCACATCACCCCCCACCTGAGGAACCTGCACTGGCTCCCCGTCGACAGGAGAATCTCCTTCAAACTCCTCATCCACGCACACAAGGCACTCCACAAGACTGGCCCAGCCTACCTCAACAGACGACTCTTCTTCTACGTCCCGAACCGTCAGCTCCGCTCCGCCGACCTCTCCCTCGCCACCGTCCCTCGCATTTGAAGAACAACCACCGGCGGCAGATCCTTCTCACACCTCGCCGCCAAGACCTGGAACACCCTTCCACTAAGCCTACGACAGACCCAAGACCTGCTGACCTTCAGGAGGCTACTCAAGACCTGGCTGTTCGACCAGTAGCAGCACCCCCCCCCTTTTTTTCTCCCCAGCGCCTTGAGACCCTCGCGGGTAAGTAGTGCGCTTTACAAATTCTGTGATTGATTGATTAATTGAACCTGTGTTGATGGGTCAGTCGCCAATCACACTCAGAATGTGTACAAATTGAGTGTTCCCCACACATCAGAGCCCCGCCAAATAGAAAAGAAAAAGGTTAGAGCACTTGCAGAGGATACGCCTGATTGTTCTGTTCACTGGGGCTGGGAGACACAGGGATAGCCAGAGTAACTGAGAGGGTAGGATGGTATAGCATTTCCAAGCCATGCAGTGGACTTTCCTCCCATTAATTTAGTTACACTTTTCTGCTATTGGGATTGGAATGAAATACCAATGAAATTGTCATTCTTACTCCCTCAACCACAACCTCTCATGAAAGTTATTTTGAGAACATTTTGAATATTTCTTTAAGTTTCCTGAACACATTCTTTGTTAATATATCAAGTACTACAACACAGGTGTAGAGAAGGAAGAATTGTTTCATTGTCAATCAATGGTGCACAGAATGTGGACTGTTGAAAGACTGCATGCTTCTTACATTTACATGCAGACAATATAAGAGCTGCTGAGACTCAATTGCAGCTCCTACATGGCCATACCTGTTCACTCTGTAATCCGAGTACTAGCTATATGAAACCATTTCTATACCATTTGTGAAAAAACTATAAAGGTAGCTACAAGATAATGAATACCTACAAGTATGGAACATCAACTCTTTCAAGAGGTCACTTATTTTTAAAGGAATTCATCTTGAATAACAATGTCATTGCCAACTACTAGCAGTCATTTATTTATATTTAATATTTTCTTGCTGAACATAGCTGTGAAGGCCTCCGACAGAATATTGACTGATTTTGGCCAGGTAAATAAATTCCATTTTTTTAAGTTTTTCTTCCTTCTGTCATGGAATTGGAATGAAGCCTCTCAGTTATTTTGTGTTGATAACTTGCATAAGGAGTCCAAGCCAATTGCTTCTTTTTTTTAAACGATCACCCTGAATGTCAAATAGCACTGTGTCACTGGGATACAGATTTTCTGCATTTGCTTTTACAAATTGTTATTTAATTGAACTGAACCAGATTTATTAATTTGAGACACTGATTTGTTGCATGAATCCTTAGGGCAGAAAAAGACCCTTTTTATTATCCTATATCTGGCCCTAATACATTTCCATGACTTTGTGAGTAAGAGTGAATGCATACAAGTAGGAAAGTAAACAGCTTCTCCTAGTCTTGCAAAGCATCTAACCTTCTATATCATAAGCCACCTCTTCAGGTTAACTTAAAGGTCATGGCCCCCTGGTATAATTAAGTGGCAACTTGGAAACATTCAAACATTCTCTTCGATGCTTAATGGGACCCTTTCACCAATGAGTTAGTGCTGTTTGAGTGTAAATTGCTTTCACACCAGTTTTAGCACTAACTTGCAAAGGAAGATGAGTGCTAATTGTGTTCACTCCTTCTTTGGAGTTCTACCTCGGGTAAGTGCCTGTTGAAATCTGTGCTAGGCATGATAATACATACTTTCAGCTTTTTAGATAGCAGCTAGTAAATAGTGTAGTATCTCTGCCATATCCATGGCTACTCTGTGTGAATAATCAAGTTTCTTTACTATTTGCATGGCTGTTTGACAAACACTACAAAATTCCTGGGGGCAGATTTACAAGCCCCTTGCGCTGCCAGTGCGTCACGTTTTGTGACGCACCGACAGCGCATTTTTCTGCCCCATATTTACAAGGACAGGAAAAGCCACCCTGCGTGGCTTTTCCTGTCCTTGTAAATACAGCCCCTTTACACGCAGCACTTTGCGTGAAAGGGGCGTTCCCTGGGTGTTGCTGTGGATGTTCCCACACAACACCCATGGAACCAGACACATTTCCAGATTTACAAGTAATCGTAAATCTGGAAATGCGTCTGACTGCTACGCCTCCCCAGGGGAGGCGTAGGGAGGTGCAACGAGGAGAAATGTATTCATTTCTTCTCATTTTTTTAACTCTTTCTATGCGTGCTGCATTCTGCAGCAGAAACAGAACGAGGAAATGACCTCTATTGATTGTTTATGTGCAGGAAGGTGTCCCTTCCTGTACATAAACAATCCTTTAAATTAATGATGTTTTACAAGTTCTATGTGTGCTAATGCGGCACACATAGAAGTTGGAAAACGCCATTTCTGATTGTTTATGTGCAGGAAGGGATGTGGAGTGGAGTTTCTTGGCACTTTACTTGCACACTGGACAAATAGGGCATAAAGATTGCTATCTAGCCTTTGGCCCAGTGAATAGTGAAGTTTCTTTGCTGTTTGCTCGACCACCCGCCAAACAGTATAATGTCTGTTTTTTAGCCATATGCCAGGTAAATAATAAAATGTATTTGCTATTTACATGGTTGCTCACCAAACAGTTCATAATCTCTGTGATTTAGTCGGCTATAGGCCAAACAGCTCAGAATCTCTATTATTTTGCCAGCAGCTGGGTAATAAGTTATTTTTTTCTGCTATTTACAGTGTCACAGTCCAAACAGTGCAGAATCTCGACCGTTTAGCCAGCGGCCAGGTTAATAGTGAAGTTTCCCTGTTATTTGCAAGGCTGTCAGCCAAATGGTAAATAATCTCTACTATTTAGCCTGTAGCTGGGTAAATAACAGAAAAAAATCACTATTTACCCGAAGGACAGCTAAAGAACTGCCACCAATATTTATATTTGCTGATCACTAAAACACTTGTCAGCAGCAGATTATGATGACCAGTCTTCAAAAGAACATGTTGTGTGGGAAATGTTTCGCAGAAAGATGTACCTGTGTGATGCTAGCCTTCAGAACCAGATGAGCCCAGTGCAGCCATTTCTTTCCTGTCTTATTCCGACGTTGAGGTTTGCCAGAACATTGGGGACCGAAATTCTTCAAGGAATGGTCCCCATCTTCGCTGCCGCACCTCTCTGTTTTTTGCTAGCACGTCTCTATCCGTCTTGTCCGTAGTGTCCACCCTTCTTAACACAGCACTCTTAGACGTAGAGCTGCACTACTTTAATATGCACACTATAATCCTGTACTTATTACAGTTTCAAACCAGCTCATCTTTCTGACCTTTTCAGCACACCTCAGATATGTTTACTGTAAATATATTTCCCTGCTGGCTAAAAAAAAAATCTGTTTTAGTTATTTGTAGCGTCAGAACATACTGTATATCAGTGCGATATGGTACATAAAATGAGTGTATTGTTAGAACATAAACATATTAATGAAACATGCTGTGCAGAATCAGTGTTTTACGTATAGGCACTCCCTTAAAAACAGGGTTACAATGCAATAACTAAAAGCACACTGAACGTCCCCAGTTACGGTAAACTGTGTAGAAAATATCTCTCTTACTAGCCTCTTTAAGGACACAAACTACTGTGCACAACTTTCAGCCATGCACAGGGCCAGTTAGGCAAGGGGCGTGGTCTGGGGCCACAAAATGGACCCACCACTATTCAGTGCTTAATTTGTCAAAAAACATAAGTCCTGGGCCTCTCGTCAGGAGGCCACTGCAACTTGCACCATACATTGCCCCAGCCATGCTGCCAATGACAGAACCAACACAACTACAAACCAACACACTCCTACAAGTGTGACAATTCGGACTATTCCAGGCCCCCAAAGCTATAAGAATGGCTTCAGCGGCAGGTAATAGTCTTTTTTAATGCATATTGAATTAATAATAGACTGTTGTTGTGGTCATCTCTAAATTAGCCAGACAGTTCCACCTTGTGGCAGACTATCACAAGCGCTGTGTTGAAAATTAAGTGGTGGCGCCGGAAACCACCGGCTCAAATTAAGCACTGCTGTGTGTCCTCAGGTTTGGCATGGGCCTGGCATTCAGCCCTGACCTATTATAAGACCCATGTTGATATAAGCTACTGCACACAGCTTTAGCTGTGTGATGCTGCTCGATTTTTCTAATACTCAAATTCACAAGTTTACAGAACCAACTGTGCACGTTTTTCAGCCATATGTATGGGGGGCTGGTTTGTAGTGTGGGCCTTTTGCTACACTCTGCTCCTAGACCCGTTCTTTCTCAGACTTTGGTAAACGTTTATAACATTTTTGATGTAATCAATGATGCCATTTGAGATGTCATCAGCAAGCTCATTAATGAAGTAATTTATGATGACATTTGTAATGTCACGTCTGAGGTCATGTGCAGCAAATAGCAGTGTTGTGAGTTATGGTTTCCACAGCAGTTTTTTCAGTAAATATATTTTTTAAAGATATACAGCACCCGGCCCCTCCTCATCCAAACCAGCTGTCTGTGATTCTGGGGCCTGGCCTACAGCAGTGCATTTGGGTGTCAAGTTACAGAATTCCTTCTGGAACCCAGTTTATGGTTTGCATAGTGAACCATAACTGTCCAGTTCCAGGGATTTTTGGTCTTCTTTTATTGCAATAACTTTGTTTGCTGGGGTTATTAAGGGAATTTCTGTTTGTTTCAAAATAAGTGAGAGTGTTATGAACAAAAGAACCATAACTTGAACCATAACAACATTTTTCCAGCAAATGTTTTTTATGTTATACTTCATTCAGATTCTATACAACCAACCCACACTGTGCATAGTCTTTGGTCATGCTCAGTGGAGGTTGGCTGCAGGGCCTGGCCTTCCAGGCACTCAGTCCCTGAGGTCAATGACAATTGGCTGGGCTCAGTGGGGGTTGGCTGCAGGGCCTTCAATGATGCACAGCGAGGGGTGACCACAGGGTCTGAAAGCCAGCAGTACTTCTGAAAACGTGTAGTTGGCATATGTGAAGCCTCCATGCCATGATGGTGCACACCACTGGAAAAATAACACCCAGACATATTTGTAGTGATTCATGGCATATTTGGGGCATCCATAACATGATAGTGTCCCTTAGTGAAAAAATGCTTGCATAGGAATTCCTGACGAATTGTGGGCAGTGATGACATGAAAAGTACTGTATAATGCTGGCCATGTGATAATGGTAGTATTTCCTGGCTTATTGTGGATACTCGGGGGGTATGATGATGCCGTTCATTGATATACTAATTGACCTACCATAACAGTGGTTATTTGGCTAGAAAATGGTGATACATTGGCACACATGGCAGAATCTATCAGAAGTACATGTGAATACCTGATAAAAATAATAAATTGATGTTTGGGCAGCAAACGTATTCATTTAAAATTAAAATATGCTATTTCGGTAAAATTCTTTTTTTTTGTACATGATAAGCATTTGTCCAAAGGACCTCAAATTTTTCCATAAAGAAAAATCAGCATTTATTAGCAAAAAGTACACATTTTTATAGCGGGGACCTATTAAATCTGGAAATTATTGCTCTGGTCCCTGAAAATTTTTGAAAAATGGGTTTCTCCATCATTATACTGACAATCCCAAATCACTGCAGAGCTTTATGATTGCCAGGGTCACCTGTATTCAGCTGCAATGGAGGTCCAAAATATGCTGCAGGGTAGGGTTTTCAATCAATCAAGGAAAGCTTTATTCAACTGATTTTTTAACAGTCATAAAAGCACGTACAAAAAGAGAAAATCAATAAGACATTTTATCACAATATTAAACAATTTTAAAAACAATAATCTTATAAAACGTTATATTATCAGATGTTAAAAAGACAGCAGCCATTAAATCTTAAAAACGTCGAAAGGCTCTTTATATTAGGCTTCATTTGTTAAATACGACTTCCTTTGGAGGAGTACCTTCTTAAAAAACATAACTATGCACCAGGCAGTTTGTTCGTTTTCTAACATCTGAAGTCTAATTAATGCTGGGCGGCATTGTCGCAGTCCATATAATTAAAAGAGGTAAAATCCATGCTTTCCTCAATACATCATAAAATTTACAAAATAGTACCAGATGGATTGTGGACTGGGTAGAAAGATTGTCACACGGACAGAAAGGCAGCTCCCGTGACCAATCATTGACTTGTGGAATGGTCACAAGTCTGTGAATAATATTCAGTCTAAACCACGTTAATAACCGCCTTTCAAAACTACCCGGTACAAATGTAAGGTAAGGTTCCATGTTTATAGCAGTTACAATTAGCTGATGTTGCCTTACAGTGGGTTTTATAATTTCTCCTGACAATCTTATTATACCCAACGATTCAAGGCATTCCCTTTTTAAGGCCTTTCTGGGAATCGTCTGTAAGACAATAGGGTCTGTAAAGTATTCTGGGTGCCCAATATCCTTCATGAAGTCACAGATGTACTTTATCCAGGGGATCTTTAGGGCCCCTTCCAACTTAAGGCAATCCTGTATGATTTCCCTGTTTAACTTAGGCTGATCCATTGACCATATCCTGTGCCATAAAAGGACTGGTTCTAATTTAATAAGGTCTGAAATATAAGGAAGGCCTAGTTCTTCATGACAGGCGAAGGAAGGAGTACTTGGTGGGACCGATAGTAGATATCTTAAGAAAGAATTTTCTACAGTTTGTATGGGGAGGGTATTAGCAAAACCCCATACTCCCGCCCCATACATCGCACTAGCGGTGCACCTGGCCTTATAAATTTCGGTAAGCTCACACGGGGGTTTCCTGACTAACCTTCTTGAAGAAGACACCACTGCAGCTGTGGTCTTGATAAATAACAATGTTTTTGCGAGAATTGCTTGCACCCACGAATCCCCTTGGTTGAATAAAATACCTAGATAAGAAAAACTTTTTGTCTGAGTTAATTTTTGACCGTCCATGAACATAGTTTTCATTCTTTGAACCCCACGGCCACAACTCATAGTAAAGGTCTTAGAAATATTAGTGCTAAGCCCCAGGTCTTTCATACAAATGTTAAAACTATCTAGGACCCTCTGAAGTCCTATTTGGGTTCTAGACATTAAAACTGCGTCATCCGCATATAGGAGCGCAGGTATGGGACGTCCATTCACGATAGGGAAAACTTGGTTATCTCTAAGGAGGGTTTGGCACATACCATTAGTATACAAATTAAAAAGAAAGGGGGCCAGGACACAGCCTTGCCGCACCCCTTTCTTTACCAGGAAAGCAGAAGTAAGCTCACCAGCCAACCCAAAACGCACCCTCGCCGATGCATCTCTGTACAGGCGCCTTAAAAAGAGAATAATGTGAGGGTCAACCCCAGCTGCAGCAAGAACCTCCCAGAGCCTATCATGTCTCACTGAGTCAAAGGCCGCCGTAAGGTCGACAAACGCCAGGGTAGGGTTATTTAAATTACGCAGCAAGAAAGGCAAAATTATGGAGCATTATGCAGCACATTCTCTGGCATTATAATTTTGATCCATTTCAACAAACAACATTTTTGTTGAAATCTGGAGATTATGTGGCAAGTGCGGTAAATCGCATACCCCTTGGCTGGGCTTGGGTGTCGACTTCAGGGGGACCACAGTGGGGCAGGGATCCTCGAACTTTGCAACAAAACCAGGAATTACTTTTTATTTTAGCATTGGGGGTTACTTTATCCCTGACCCTCCACTAGTGCCAGTAGGTCAGAGGATGCTCCCCCTGAACCCTTTTTTTTTTTTTTTTCAGGAAGACAAGACCAAGTTCACATGTCCTATATCGGTGGTTGCAACATTTTTCTCCATCATATGTTTAGCCAATCAGGGACCTTTAGGTCCTTTGATTCAACTTTGGGTGCACTGTTCTAAAAAAGATGAAGGGAGATTAAGCTCCCTCATCCAATCAGATTTGTTTATTTTTTGTAATTTGAGACCATGGATGATCCGCAAATGTGGGTTCGTAGACTATTTGCATATTAATGGTCCAAATATCTCAGTTTTAATTGACAGGTTCGCCAAATTTAAGGTGTGCAAAATCAACCTTTCTAGTGCTAGTATTTTTTAAACTGCTGAATAGATTTACACCAAACTAAGCAAAGGCAATTCCTTGAGTTAAGCTCTACATCCATTCCAAGTTTGGTGCCCTTCTGTACTGTCTTTTTTTCTGTAGTTACATCAACAGTTTACTATGGGAATTAGAATTGGAGAATAGATTTTTTAATCCCCCACATATTTTGCTAACCCCAAATGACCCATTTGGCACATCTATACAAAACTTGCCATGCCAAACCTGAATTGCAAGAGTATTTGTTTGTGAAAGCTTTGTGCAGATTTGCCAAAAAGTCCACTATATGTACGTATGTGTGATTGTGTGTAAATATATACATATGTATATTCACAGATGTGACATTATGTATTAGTGAAAATGTCAGTTAAAACATAAAATTCAAAACTAAAAAACACTGAAACTCACCAGTTATCGTTATCTCACATAACTATAACATGCGCCCTCATCATGCACAGTGATGTCATCAATAATGTCATTTCATTTGTCATCAGTGATGTTATCAAAGATGTCATAGAACATGTTATGAGTGTTGTAATATGTGAGCTCATAAGCACGAGGACACAAGTTATAGTTACAAGAGTTAAGTATAGCTGGTGAATTTCAGTTTAAAATTTTAGGTTTTAACTGACATTTTCACCTAACTATAACATCACTTTGACCTTGGTTTTTCAGTGAATTTCTAGTTTTTTTTAATGTAATGTAAGATTTTATTGTAAATAAAAAATCTAAATGTAAATCTGTATTTGTAAAGCGCGAGCTACTCACCCTTACGGGTCTCAAGGCGCCGGGGGCCATCGTGGAAATTAAGTGAGCTATTGCCCAGAGTCACATGGTGCTGAGCTGAGCTGCCGCCGGAGCCGGGGATCGAACCGTGAGCCCTGTGCTCTGAAGTCAGCTTCCCTGGCCGCTGCACCACACCTCTCCCACTTATTACCATGCCTAACTATGCTGTATGTGGTCAATCCCCCGCAGCCAGTCAACCGCCGCCACTGTGTAGTTATAGTTAGGAATGAGTTTTCATAGGAAGAACTTTTCGTTTATTGTTTTGCTAATAACTAATAAGCTAAGCACAGTTTAATGAATTTTCATAAAACTTTCCAAAATAAAGTAAATCTAACTATGTTTCTTCCTTGAAAGTTTCGGGGTGATCCATCAACCAGGGTCTGAGCAAAAGGGGGAGGTCCCAAAACATGTTTTCAATATGTAGTTTGTCTTTAGACTCTGATGCAGCCAAAACAGCTGTACTGAATTACACCAAATTTGGTAGAAAGCTAGATCTATACCCAGGAAAAGTGCATTTTGTGAAATGAAGGTTCACATTTTATGTATGTGCTGGCTGGCAGGAAGCCGGCTCTGCAGAGCAAAAGTGGTCTCCCCTCACTGCATTATTTGAAAAAAAGCTCTGGGTGCCCCGAGTGGGACTGGAGCACCCAAAACACAAAAAAGCCTGGTGGGCAGTAGAGGAATAGGGTCCCCTTGCTGCCATTAAAAAAAGGTAGGCTGTGGGTGCCCCTGGTGGGACCGGGGCACCCAGAATATGAAATAAAAAGTTCACCTAACTGTAATGTCAATATGGTGTAACTTGTAATAATAATGTCCCTTTAACCTTTGTTTTTTTTAGTGAATATACATATCTATATGTTACCCAGTAGCAGTCGCCAGTGGGTAGTTATAGTTAGGACCACGTTTCTATCGGAAATTGATTTATTGGTTTGCTAATAACTTCGGCACCGTTTGACTAATATTCACAAAACTTTCCAAAAAAGGCTTATCCACCTCAGCTTCTTCCTGGGAAGATTTGGGGTGATCCGTCAAGCGGATGCTGAGAAAAATGGTGGGCCCCAAAACGAATTTTCCCCATGCAAGTTTCCGCAGGATAATAGAACATCAATACTGCAAAAACAACTGAATGGAATTATACAAAATTTGACAGAAAGCTAGATCTTGTTCCAGAAAGTGTGCTTTTGTAATTTGGTGTAAAAACACTCAGTAGTTTTTGATAAATTAAAGTCTAAAATGTATATATATATCACACTGCTGAGGATCCACGGACCCGAGATATGTAAAGATAAGTTCTGATTGGCTGTCACAACATCAATAAGATGCAGGATGGGGAGGCAAACTGGTACTGCAGGCAGACCAATGGAGCTGGAGTTCAGACAAATACATCAGAAAGTTAAGTGTCAACAATCCAAGCTGTATGCAGACCTTGTGTGAGACATCCTGAGCCCTAGCCTAGAATACCTATCTTGCTCCTGAGTCACATATGGAACTTTATGTAGACGATAAATACCTGCTGTGGTAACATTTATATTTTCGTAGCACACTTGCGAAGACAGCCATGAAGACCATTAATGTAACTAACATATAGCACGGTAAGACAAAGAACAGGCTACAAGTCTTCATGCTGGCTGATGTCTAACTTAACAGTATTCCACGTGGGCCAGATCTGGCAGTGTGCTTTATGGTTGCAGGGAAAAGGCTACCTTTCTGCCGTTTTCCACCTTGCAGACTACGATTAAGAATATTTGCTGTCCATCTCAGTTTATTAGTTTTTCTGTTCACGTTTCTTATGTTTCATTTATAGAGTATTGACAATATACAATGTCGCACTCAAAGAAGGGTGTAGAGTGAAGTTGAAATGAAGCAATGGGCTACTACTGCCCTTGGTGTGTATAACACAGAGCAAAGGGACAAGTAGAGGAATAGCCTTAACTCACAGAGTTGTCTTATATAAAATACAACAGCAAAGCTATACCTTCTAAAAAGAAACACATGAAAACTCTTGTTAACATCTCCTCCACATGTTAGAGCTGGTCCTGTTACAATACAAATGTTATCCATTAATGCATTTTGTAAATATATATAAGAAGCAATTTGTGAGACGTTTTTGTAGCATAGGAATGTATAAACACTAATTACAACTATTTTTCCGAATTTTGGAAACTACTGAAAAATAACCACTGAAATAACAAGAATAAACACTGAACACAGGAAACCATGCACATAGAATATTTCCCCTATTTGCGTTGCCAAATGGTGCTGAGGGTAGATTTCTACCTCTCCACCTTAGTCAAGTCCAACTTGTGTGTATTTCTTTGCCTATCATGCTAAAGGGGACAGAGTATATTTCTCTTCTGCATTGCTAATGGAGACACATTTTACTCCCTGCTTTTCCAACAGGGGGTACATTTTCTACTTAAGACACCAGACACCAGTCAGCTCATAACTCTGGCAGTTATGTTTAATAAATTAACACTTGCACTGCTCGCTTTATGTGATACAGCCCGTGGTGTTTGAAAAAAAGAAATGGGCTGGTATAACGAAGGCTTTGAATGCCATACAAACGTGGAGCGGTGCACCACCAGAAATGTCTTTTCCAATGACAAAAAGACTGACCAATTCCTTTATGTTAAGAGTTCCTTTATTTTAAACATCATCAGAAATTGTGAGCTCCAGCCAACGCGTTTCGTTCAATGGAGATTGAACTTCTCAGGGCTTAAAGTAGGTAAGGACAATGGAAATCCAAAATTGTTGATTCCCCAATTCTTAAGTGGGTAGTGAAGTGCAAGATGCGATGATATCCTGTAATGTCGTAGGTAAGGGAAAGTGACCGCAAAAATCGTTGCACTAAGTCATGTATGGGCCTCCCTGATAAGGGCCTGGTATGTTGTTTGGCGCAAATCGTCAAAACGTCTCCTTCCTGAGTCCAAAATCAGAGTTGTCTGAGGCCCATACATGGCGTTGCAGGGATGATTGTTTTTGTGCAGAAAGTGACACCTTCCTGCACAAAAATGATCACAAGAGGTGTTTTCCTCTTTCTATGCATGCTGCAGAATGCGATACCAAAGAATGCAGCACGTATAGAAAGAGGAAAAAACGAGGAGAAACAAAAAGTATTTCTCCTCGTTGCATCTATTTACGCCTCCCCTGGTGAGGCGTAGGATTCTGACACATTTCCAGGTTTACGAAACATTGTAAATCTGGGAAGCGGCAGAGTCCATGGGTGTTGCATGGGAACACCCACAGCAACACCATGGAATGCCCCTTTCACGCAAAGTGCTGTGTGAAAAGGGGCCGTATTTACAAGGACACGAAAAGCCACGGAGGGTGGCTTTACCTGGGCTTGTAAATATGGAGCACCACAATACCCCTCCGGCGCATCAAAAAAGTGATGCACCGGTGGCTCAAGGGGCTTGTAAATATGCCCCTAAATGTTTATTCAACCTTGCCCTTTGGCAAGGTGGAGGTAGAGGGATCACTGCCCCCGCACTTTTGCAATGTAGTGGGTGCAGTAAATACCTTCATCTTTAGGTAAGTTGATGGATTTTGAAATACGCACTGTAGGTGGTGAATGCAGGGAGGTATTGCAGAAATTTGGTGACTAGAAACTGCCCAAAGCTTTTTTTCAAAGAACATTTAGTTAGCTCCCTCTCCCCTGGGCAAGATAGGGGTGGAAACAATTCAATGCCCACATTTTGTGGCAATGTGGGGGGTAGGGAGCGTGAATGCAACAATTCCAGTCGAGCCCTTAGGCAGATTAGGGAGGGTGGAGTGGCATGGAGGCAGTCTTTAGCTGCCATGGTACAGTTAAAGGAGGAGTGCAAGTTTAATGCACCCCTTTCAGAGATTTGGGCAAGGCCAGTGAGGGAGGAAACAATCTCCTGATCTGGGTGAAAGTAGGGACTTGCAAAAGATTCCTCTGTGGCTACAATGCAATGTCAGTTTTTGTAACAATAGCTTGACAGGGCAGGGTGTATGCGGAATCCTGTGTTCTCCTACTCAGGCTAGGGGAGGTGGGTGTGAAAGGCTTTTTTTTCATTACACCTTTTTTGACCTGCATGAATGGCTTAGGAGGGATGTGCATGATGCAAACAGATCTGAGTAAGGGCTATGGCCCACCCACTTAAACAGCACCAGCTATCCCACTGAGCATCTTTTTTCTTCTTCTCTGCTTATTTTCTCAGACATAGGAGGGAAATGCAGTGACTATCTGCTTGCTGCACAAATGCTTAATTGGCATATGTGCACTTTTTTGCATATTTGTTTTTTGGGTGGGTTCTCCATTGTTTTATGCAGCTATTGTGACAATTACAAAATATGCAGCAAGTTAGATACTAAAATATTGCCTTACATATCAGAATGGCTGTATGCAAATTCACCAACCCCCTTATAACTTTTGAAACATTTAAACAGCAATGTACACTAGGTAAGCACACTTCTGTCTTCAGTTTTGACCACTGTGTTCCAGAAGACCATGCTTGATGGGGGCTTGCCTTCAGAGTTTGTTAAGTACAGGGACTGACCGCAAACCAGACCTTGCAGTCGAAGGCCATGTACAACAGGATTTAGCCAGGGTTAAATCTGTGAGGAGCTCTGTGCTGAGCAATGTTGAGATACTAAATAGTCGCAAAAGATTCCCGCTTAACCAGTATCACTTCAATCCCATACTTAATCACAAAGTAGTAACTAACCCAAACACCCATATACTATCAAAATGTATACATTTAATTTATTCATCCATATTTTTTACAATTCTCAATATGAAATGCTTCAATTTCTCATATAACTCGTTTATGTAATTTGCAAAAAAACATACATACTCTCCAAATATTGATTAGACAGTAAAAAATACAGTTCAATTATTACAAACCCCAATCAAATCTAAAATCTCTCATGCACACCATTTCCACAGACTCATTCATACTCATAACATCCATCCACATGTCCCCAGACGTTCCTTAAGAACACACCGTGGAGCTAAACTTTTTTCTTCCACAATTGTTGCGTCATAGCTGGGGCCCTCAATAGATGGTCAGAGCACATACCGGTAGTAATGTTAATTTCTTGCCACTACTTCAAGACCCAAAATGATGTATCTTCTTTTCAATGTGGGTATGGGGTTTGCTCTAAACACAATATAGAATTATTTGAAGTATCAGTTAAAAAATAATGTTTAAAAGCAAAACAAAAAACCTGAACAAAAAACCTGAACTGAGCCAACTATAACTTGCGCCCCACCATGCATTGCCTATTACCTCACATATTACATAACTCATGACATGTTAAATGACATAATTGATGACATCACTAATGAAATCTCAATAGTGGGAGTCGCAGTGATCAATGCTGATGTGAGGAGCCCGCCCCGGTCATAAAGATCCCAAACTTCTAGATGTTCCCCTGGAGCATTACACCTCTTAAGGGTTAGGATTCACTCCAACAGAGGCCAGCAGCAGAGCTCAAGCAGGTCCAGTAGGTGCTGGTCAGCTGGGCAATTGCAGGGACATACCTATGGAAGCTTGTTTTGTCCCTGTAGCTCAAACAGGGTTTCAATCAACTGACCCTTGGAGCCACTTCTTGGGTCCTGGGTTCCAGACAAGCAGATCCAAGCTTCCTTCACGCTTCAGACCGCAGGGCAGTTCTTTTTCTAAATCTCTGTATGTGTCATGAACCTGCGTTCTAGACCCTCCTGTGTTCTATGTGCTGTGGGTTTTTCAGCTAGGGCACATGTCATCAGTACCCCATGGCTTCTGCTGGCTCGTATCCCGGTTGACCGTGCAGGGATCTGTGATATTACTGGCGAAATCCCCGGGGCACACAGGTCACCTGATCATGTTAGTATGTTGCTCATTATATCCCCAAGGCCCGCAGGCCACTTGGTCACTTTAATAATAGGGGCCCACAGGCCACTTGGTCACTTTAATAATGCATTCAATGTTGCATATATTTATCCCGTGGGCCAGCTCCAGTGGTGTTGCCAAATCTTTGTGCAGGAAAATCATGTTATTGAATAGAGACACATGTTTACCCGGGGCCTGGCCTTAGACATCTGTTCCCACCACATGCTGCTCAAAATCTCGTGAGATTTTGAAGCTCACGTGTTTGTCGGCCATCTTAGATTTGGGAGCAGTATTTATACAACGCCCAAACCATGAAGCAGTGCTTGGCATACTCACCTGTTGGAGAGAACTGGTCTCTCCTGTTTGTGCTCACCTGGAAGGATCAGCTTCAAGTACTCAAGTCATCCTCCGGCACAACTGTGAGAAGTTGGCCTGGTATATGCTGTCCACTAATTAAAGTGGGCACCTTGCACCAGTCCAAACGACCCTTATTGATGATTAGGTTAAAGACAACATTTATAGAAAGCTATCCTAGTGGTAGCTGTGGAGAGCAGCCTTCAGGCTAAGTCTTGAAGGAATGTAAAGCAGCTTGTTTTACCAGTATATAACCTCCTGAATGACCAAATGAAAGGAGAACCACACAAGGTATATATAAAATATATGTATTTATTACTAAACACTCTCTACTAACCTCTTTATGAGATTAGAGAACAAGACACACAATATTAAATCACTAGAACGACAGTAAATAGCACAATACACAGCAGGCTCCAGGGGAGACCGAACCATATACTAAGAAAGTGGTATAAGAACCACGACTTGACTAGACACAGTGCCTAGAGCACGTAGAATCGCTGGGACCCCAAGGAACCACCCAAGGTAGTGACACAGGGGACCCATGGAGGACGGGTGCAGTGTGGGAACACAGACGCGAGCTCCGTACAACTCTATGGGAAAGTCGCGGTTGGAATTTTAAAGATTAAGGACACTTAGGAGAGGACTTCAAGCAAACCCAGCTAAACATAGAAGGTTCTAAGGCCAGCACCCTTGAGAGTACCAAGGTACCCGTGTTACCTATCCCAGAGGAGCCGGGTGCATAGGGGTCAAGTGGTGTCGGAAACCCTCGTCGTTTTCAATGGCGTGATGCGAGAAAGTACTGCTGCCGTGGAGAAGAAAAGTGTCCGGTGTGATCCAAGCCTGGATCGGAAATGTGAAGAACCTGAAAGCAGAGGGGACAAAGTCTGGGTCACTTCACGTGACCAGGAGCGGAGCAATCGAATGCCCACCGATGTCGGGCGCTTCAGGTGCAAAGAGGTGAAGCTTGACTCTGCAGCCATGGGACCAGGAGATGTCTGCAATGACCACAGTCTGGATTAGAGCTGCCCCACAAAGGATGTCGAGTGCTAGGGGGACAGTGTCTGGATTGAACACCAACAAGCCTTGGCAACTGCAACTCACGCGGTCAGAGGAAAGATGCTTCTGCGGGGACCAGCAAGGTCCTGGGGACTCCCCAAGCAATGGAGAGTCAGGGCATGTCTGGAGCAACCAGGCAAGCCCACTGAAAGTTAAAGTTGCCTTCTCAGAGACCCACAGGCCAACGGACCAGGGATCGCGAAGGGACCTCGAGCTGAATCACCAAATACCAGCCCACGGAACACTCGTGGAGTGTAGGTCAGTAATCTTTGGTGGAATTGCTGCTCGGGGTCAGGACTACAAGTAGCCCAAAGTACAGCTTCAGAGATTGCCAAAAAGCATATGCTGCTGCAAACGTACATGTTGCCCAGGGGTACGGGTTTCACGGTCCTCATGAGGGATACAGGCCTCAGAATTGCTGAGAGCGCAGATCAACCTCGGAGACCTTGGGAACCCACCTCCTGTATTGCATAAATCTTTGGAGTCCTTCGGGAGCTTCGTAGATGCAAACTGGTCAGATGTGTTTAGGTGCCTGCTCAGCAGGGGAGTAACTCCTTTACTCCAAGGGAGATTCTTCAGTTGTCCAGCAAAGCATAAATCATCGAAGGATACTTGGTTTCTGTAGCATAGTTTAGTCCAGGTAAAATCTAAAGTCCTGTAGCCAGGGGTTCCTACTTTATACCCAAGGAAGGGGTGGGACAAACTCTGGGGACCCACCTATGGGAGGGTCAGGACAGAGGGGTGGCTACACCCATGTACTTTGTCCAGTTTTGCGTCAGAGCAGGAGCAAATGGCTCCTGCAACCGGTTTGAGCTGGACTATGCACAGGGACACCAAATGTGCCCCCAGTGCAGACATCAAAGCACTCTGAGAGTGCACCCACCCAGCCCCAATACACTAAAGCCTGTCTGGGAGGTGGTCACACCTCCCTGTGACAGGAAACCTATTGTCAAGCCTTCCCCTGCCGGAGTTTTGTCCAGCAGCAGGAGGGCAGACTCGTGTCTGTGGCTGGCAGCATCCATTTTGTGATGCCAGGGTTCTGTGAAGCTGGTACCGGGTGTACCGGTGTTGTCATATTTCTCCCTCTAGGAGGGTGGAATCATACCTCCCACACCCGTTACTGGTGTGGAGGTATGATTCCAAGGTGTTTGACACCAAACATAACTTGTTTCCATGCAGCCATTTTAAAGTTAGCATTTACCGCGAGGTTATAATGCACTTAAGTATATATGGTTGGCTGCATCACAAACAACCCCGGAGAATAGGTTCCGAAGGCTGCAGAGGGGCTCTGCTCGTGCACGGGCACCCTCTCACATAAAACCCAGCACCCTGCCTTCAGGATTGATAAGGCCTGCCATAGGGGTGACTGATAGGTTTATATGTGCAGTGATTAGGATAGATATAGTGAACCTATATCTAAGTAAAGGGTGCATGCACCACTTTACACAGGCTGCAGTAGCAGACCTGTGGTGTCATTTTAAATGGTCTCTCAGGGGTGGCATAATACATGCTGCAGCCCCTGGGAGGCCTCTGGGGTACCTATGCCCTGGGTACATAGTATACCATATACTAGGGACCTATAAGGGTACCCCAGAATCCAATCTGGAGTGTACCTAAAGTACATGCAATCAATTTAGAGGAGAAATCAGATAGACTGGGGTCCTGAATAGCAGGATCCCAGTCAGACTAAGTCGAAAACAGTGAAACATTAGCAAAAAGTGGGGTAACTATAAGAAGCAGATTCTACTCTCCTACACAACCCCCCAAAACGTCAGGACATTAAACTAACCTTGACCAGTTGAGTCTTCATGTTCTAAGTGGAAATATCTGGAGAGTCCATCTGCATTGGCATGGTTACTCCCAGGTCTATGTTCCACTGTATAGTCCATCCCCTGTAGGGAAATGGACCACCTCAAAAGTTTGGGGTTTTCACCCTTCATCTGTTTTAGCCATAAGAGGGGCTTATGGTCTGTCTGAACAATGAAGTGAGTGCCAAACAAGTATGGCCTCAGCTTCTTCAGAGCCCAAACCACAGCAAAGGATTCCCTCTCAATGACTGACCAACGTTTCTCTCTGGGGGTCAGCCTTCTGCTAATAAAAGCTACTGGCTGATCCTGACCTTCATCATTCAATTGTGATAACACAGCCCCTACCCCCAACTCAGATGCATCTGTTTGGACAATGAATTGTTTGGAGTAGTCAGAACTTTACAGAATGGGAGCAGTGCACATGGCCTGCTTCAGGTCATCAAATGCCTTTTGACAGCTAACTGTCCACTGAACTTTCTTTGGCATTCTCTTGGAAGTTAAGTCATTCAAAGGGGTCACTATGGATCCATATCCTATGACAAACCTCCTATAGTACCCAGTCAGGCCCAAGAAAGCTCTGACCTGAGTCTGGGTGGTTGGAGCAACCCAGTCCATGATGGTCTGGATTTTGCTCTGCAATGGTTGAACCTGGCCTCCACCCACAAGGTGGCCCAGGTATACAACTTGAGTCTGCCCTATCTGGCACTTGGTGGCCTTGATAGTGAGGCCTGCTTTCTGCAGGGCCTCCAAAACATTTCTCAGGTGGACCAAAAGACAGCTAAAGACAGCAATATCATCTAGATATGCTGCACTATAGGCTTCCAGGCCTGTAAGGACTTTATTCACCAACCTTTGAAAAGTGGCAGGTGCATTCTTCAAACCAAAGGGCATCACCACAAATTGGTAGTGCCCACTAGGGGTTGAGAATGCTGTTTTGGCTTTTGCATCCTCAGCTAGTCTGATCTGCCAGTAGCCAGCTGTCAGGTCAAATGTGCTCAGAAACTTGGCTGAGGCCAAAGTATCTATAAGCTCATCTGCCCTAGGGATTGGATGGGCATCAGTCCTAATGACTGCATTGAGACCTCTGTAGTCAACACAAAACCTCATCTCTCTCTTACCACCCTGGGTGTGAGGTTTAGGTACCAAGACTACTGGACTAGCCCAAGGGCTATCTGAGGGTTCAATCACACCCAAATCCAACATCTTCTGGACTTCAGTCCTGATGCAGTCCCTGACGTGGTCAGGTTGCCTGTAAATCTTATTTTTAACAGGCAGACTGTCCCCAGTGTCCACTTCATGAGTGCACCAGGTAGTCTGACTTGGAGTCAGTGAGAACATATGTCTAAACTGGTTGAGAACTTTTCTGCAATCAGTTTGCTGCTGGTCAGTGAGGCTGCCTGCCAAGGCTACACCATCTACTGAACCATCATCAGGGTTCTGTGAGAGCAGGTCTGGGAGTGGATCACTCTCTTCCTCCTGTCCCTCATCAGTAGCCATGAGCAAGCCCATGTCTGCCCTGTCAACATATGGTTTGAGCCTGTTGACATGGAGCACCCTATGGGGGCTCCTGGGAGTTCCAAGGTCCACCAGGTAGGTAGCCTCTCCCTTTTGCTCAACAATGGTATGAGGGCCACTCCACTTGTCTTGGAGGGCTGCTGGGGCCACAGGCTCCAACACCCATACTTTCTGTCCTGGCTGATAAACAGTCAACACAGCCTTTTGGTCATGCCAGGCCTTTTGCAATTCCTGGCTAGCCTCAAGGTTTTTAGTTGCCTTCTTCATGTACTCAGCCATCCAGGAGCGGAGACCAAGTACATAGTCCACAATATCCTGTTTAGGGGTTTGAGAGGTAACTCCCATCCCTCCTTCACTAGACACAATGGACCCCTAACTGGATGTCCAAACAGAAGCTCAAATGGGCTGTAACCAACCCCTTCTGAGGAACCTCTCTGTAGGCAAAGAGAAGGCAGGGCAAAAGTATGTCCCATCTGCGCCTAAGCTTTTCTGGGAGACCTTTAATCATGCCCTTTAAGGTTTTGTTGAACCTTTCAACTAAACCATTGCATTGTGGGTGATAAGGGTGGTAAATTTATAATTTACACCACACTCCTTCCACATAGCAGTTAAGTAACTAGACATGCAGTTTGCACCTCGGTCTGATACTACCTCCTTAGGAAAACCCACCCTGGAAAAGATTCCCAGGAGGGCCCTTGCCACCACAGGAGCTGTGGTAGTTCTAAGGGGAATTGCCTCTGGATACCTAGTGGCATGGTCCACCACCACCAGTAAAATATTTTCCCAAATGCAGTTGGAGGATCCATGGGACCAACAATGTCAATCCCAACCCTCTCAAAGGGAACCCCCACCACAGGTAGTGGTATCAGGGGGGCCTTTGTAGTGCCACCTGCCTTACCACTGGCTTGACAGGTAACACAGGAGCGACAAAACTCCTTGGTGTCTTCAGACATATGAGGCCAATGAAAGTGAGGGACAATTCTGTCCCAAGTCTTGTTTTGGCCTAGGTGACCTGCTAATGGGATATCATGTGCTAGTGTCAATAGGAAGCTCCTAAACTTCAGAGGTATAACCAACCTCCTGGTGGCTCCAGGCTTGAGGTCTCTACACTCTGAGTAAAGGAGTCCATCATCCCAGTAGATCCTATGGGACCCACTAGCACTCCCAGCAGCCTCAGTAGCAGCTTGCTGTCTGAGGGGTTCAAGAGAGGGGCAGCTCAGCTGCTCCTGGCTCAGATCTGCCCTGGAAGGGCCCCCTGTCCCCAAGAACTCAACCTGATCAGGTTCAAGCTCATCTGGGACAGTTCCTTCTTCAGGACTAAGATCAGCTCCCTCAAGAGACTGATCTGGATTCTGAGGCAGGGGGGAAGACACTGCCTTAACCCTACTGCTCCTTCTCTTGGAAGGCGCCTGGTCCATTTTTCCAGGATCCAGGGCCTGTTCAGTGTTAGACATTTTTGCCTGTGACCTGGTCATAGCAAACACATCTGCAGGGATACCCAACATTTCTGCATGAGTCCTGAGTTCCACTTCAGCCCAAGCTGAAGTTTCCAAACCATTGCCCAACAAGCATTCAACAGGGAGGTCTGCACTTACCAAAACCTTCTTATGGCCAGTTACCCCTCCCCAGGTGAAATTAACAACTGCCAAGGAATGGTCTGTCCTGACATTGCTAGCATTGGTCACTTGGTACATCTCACCAAGTATGATTTTCTCAGGAGCCACAAGATCTTTTGTCACCATTGTGACACTTGCTACTGTGTCCCTGAATGCCAAGGCCTCTTTTCCATTTATTATAGGCTGTTGTCTGTATTTGCCCAGATTACTGGGGCTAACAAATAAGGAGGCCATATCCATGCCTCCATCACAGATCAACATAGCCTGAGTTGGAACTCTGACTAGGCCAGAGTCCATCTCAGATCCCAGGGTTAACCCTACTACACCCTTATTTGGAGCACCACCACTTGGAGCTGAACTAGGGGGAACAGTTGCCTTAGGGGCAGTGGTGGTTGGAGTTGAGTCCTTGGACTTGGTACAATCACTTGTCCAATGTGTCTTCTGTTTACAGATTTGACACCATGGCTTCTTCTTGCCTTCTCCCTTGTTTGATTGTGACTCCCCACCAGATGCAGATTTTTGGGGCCCTTGAGAAGACTTCTGGTCTTTACCCTTCTCCCCACCCTTATCAGAGTTTTTAGAATCTTGCTTCTTGGAGTCACCACCTTGGTTCTGAACCTTCTGCCTCACCCTGGTTCTGACCCATTTGTCTGCCTTCTGGCCCAATTCTTGGAGAGAGGTCAGATCAGAGTCCACCAGGTACTGATGCAACAGCTGATTTTGACAGTTATTAAGGATCTGCTCTCTCATGATCAAATTATACAATCCTTTGAAGTCACACACCTTACTGCCAAGTAACCAGCCTTCCAGCGTCTTAGTAGCACAATCTACAAAGTCAACCCAGTCCGGACTTTGTAATTATCAGCAGCCTCTTCTCTTACAGTGAGGAGCTTGTCTCCACCTTTGTCTGTAAAGGAGAGCCACAAGATTGCTGCCCACTGCTCCTGAGGAACCCTCTATACCTTACAGGCCCTCTCCAGTGCAGTTATCCATTTGTGGATGTCATCCCCACTCTGGTAGGGAGGGACAATCTTGTTCAGGTTCCTATGGTCATGAGTATGTTCTCTACTCCTAGGAACACTGTAGCTGCCACCATGGGGCTCTAGCCCCAACTTCTGAGAAGCTCTCTGAAGCTCCAGGGATTCCCTATCTAAGGCCAATTGCTCTCTCTTGATTCTGAGCGTAGCTCTCTCAAACTCAAGCAGTTGGCACTTCTTCTCATAAAAGGACTCCCTTTTATGAGAAACAGAGCTCCCTACAGATGTACCAGAATGATTAGATTCCTGAGAAGGAGATCTTGATCTTCTTGGTAAACTGTTAACCCTTCCAGGTGGGGTAAAGAGAGGCCCATTGAGGCCCCCTTCCTCACCTTCAGGAAGAATTGGATTGTCCAGGGTAGAATCATTTTGATCCTCCTGGCCAGCATCAGAGTCCAGGTCATTGAAGTTCTCACTTCCTGTCCTTTCTTCTTCTGCTGCCCCACCCCCTTTGCCTGCCTCATCAGACCCTGGGGTCTTTCTGAGGTCATCTAAAAGCAAAGTCTCTATGAGATGTTGAGTGTTGGGGTTTTTCCCTGTCTTCAGTTTCCTAGATGTACACATGGCTCTCAATTCTTGGAATGAGAGATGGTCATACTTAGTTGGCAAGGAGCCACCGGCTTCAGGCCTAGAAGACATGCTAGTGTGGTGGGATGTATGCACCTACCTACTCTAGTAGGAACTGAACTCTCTTGAGTTGGAGAAAGGGTGTGCTAGGCCCTTGACTTACCCAACTCTAAGTTCAGTAGAACTTACTTTATTCTAGTCTTGATTTATATGTACCTAAGTACCTTTAATGGTTTTCAGTTAGTCACTCAATGAGATTATCTGGTAAAACAAAAGCAAGCTTGAATCCCAACCGCTGCACACCAATGTGAGAAGTTGGCCTGGTATATGCTGTTCACTAACTAAAGTGGGCACCTTGCACCAGTCCAAACGACCCTTATTGATGATTAGGTTAAAGACAACCTTTATAGAAAGCTATCCTAGTGGTAGCTGTGGAGAGCAGCCTTCAGGCTAAGTCTTGAAGGAATGTAAAGCAGCTTGTTTTACCAGTATATAACCTCCTGAATGACCAAATGAAAGGAGAACCACACAAGGTATATATAAAATATATGTATTTATTACTAAACACTCTCTACTAACCTCTTTATGAGATTTGAGAACAAGACACACAATATTAAATCACTAGAACGACAGTAAATAGCACAATACACAGCGGGCTCCAGGGGAGACCGAACCATATACTAAGAAAGTGGTATAAGAACCACGACTTGACTAGACACAGTGCCTAGAGCACGTAGAATCGCTGGGACCCCAAGGAACCACTCAAGGTAGTGACACAGGGGACCCACGGAGGACGGGTGCAGTGTGGGAACACAGACGCGAGCTCCGTACAACTCTATGGGAAAGTCGCGGTTGGAATTTTAAAGATTAAGGACACTTAGGAGAGGACTTTAAGCAAACCCAGCTAAACATAGAAGGTTCTAAGGCCAGCACCCTTGAGAGTACCAAGGTACCTGTGTTACCTATCCCAGAGGAGCCGGGTGCATAGGGGTCAAGTGGTGTCGGAAACCCTCGTCGTTTTCAATGGCGTGATGCGAGAAAGAACTGCTGTTGTGGAGAAGAAAAGTGTCCTGTGTGATCCAAGCCTGGATCGGAGATGTGAAGAACCTGAAAGCAGAGGGGTCAAAGTCTGGGTCACTTCACATGACCAGGAGCGGAGCAATCGAATGCCCACCGATGTCGGGTGCTTCAGGTGCGAAGAGGTGAAGCTTGACTCTGCAGCCACGGGGACCAGGAGATGTCTGCAACAACCACAGTCCGGATTCAAACTGTCCTACAAAGGATGTCGAGTGCTGGGGGGTCAGTGTCCAGATTGAACACAAACAAGCCTTGGCAACTGCAACCCACGCGGTCAGAGAAAAGATGCTTCTGCGGGGACCAGAAAGGTCCTGGGGACTCCCCAAGCAATGGAGAGTCAGGGCACTTCTGGAGAAACCAGGGAAGCCCACTGAAAGTTAAAGTTGCCTTCTCAGGGACCCACAGGCCAACGGACCAGGGATCGCAAAGGGACCTCAAGCTGAATCACCAAATACCAGCCCACGGAACACTCGTGGAGTGTAGGCCAGTAATCTTTGGTGGAATTGCTGATCACGGTCAGGACTACAAGTAGCCCAAAGCACAGCTTCAGGGATTGCCGAAAAGCATATGCTGCTGCAAATGTACACGGTGCCCAGGGGTACGGGTTTCACGGTCCCCATGAGGGATACGGGCCTCAGAAATTCTGAGAGCGCAGATCAACCTCTGAGACCTTGGGAACCCACCTCCTGTATTGCAGAAATCTTCAGAGTCCTTCGGGAGCTTCATAGATGGAAACCGGTCAGATGCATTTAGGTGCCTGCTCAGCAGGGGAGTAACTCCTTTACTCCAAGGGAGATTCTTCAGTTGTCCAGCAAAGCGTAGATCGTCGAAGGATACTTGGTTTCTGTAGCAGAGTTTAGTCCAGGTAAAATCTAAAGTCCTGTAGCCAGGGGTTCCTACTTTATACCCAAGGAAGGGGTGGGACAAACTATGGGGACCCACCTATGGGAGGGTCAGGACAGAGGGGTGGCTACACCCATGTCCTTTGTCCAGTTTCGCTCCAGAGCAGGAGCAAATGGCTCCTGCAACTGGTTTGAGCTGGACGATGCACAGGGACCCCAAATGTGCCCCCAGTGCAGACATCAAAGCACTCTGAGAGCGCACCCACCCAGCCCCAATACACTAGAGCCTGTCTGGGAGGTGGTCACACCTCCCTGTGACAGGAAACCTATTGTCAAGCCTTCCCCTCCCGGAGTTTCATCCAGCAGCAGGAGGGCAGACTCGTGTCTGTGGCTGGCAGCATCCATTTTGTGATGCCACGGTTCTGTGAAGCTGGTACCGGGTGTACTGGTGATGTCATATTTCTCCCTCTAGGAGGGTGGAATCATACCTCCCACACCAGTTACTGGTGTGGAGGTATGATTCCAAGGTGTTTGACACCAAACACGACATGTTCCCATGCATTTTAAAATTAGCATTTACCGCGAGGTTATAATGCACTTAAGTATATATGGTTGGCTGCATCACAAACAACCCCGGAGAATAGGTTCCGAAGGCTGCAGAGGGGCTCTGCTCGTGCATGGGCACCCTCTCACATAAAACCCAGCACCCTGCCTTCAGGATTGATAAGGCCTGCCATAGGGGTGACTGATAGGTTTATATGTGCAGTGATTAGGATAGATATAGTGAACCTATATCTAAGTAAGGGGTGCATGCACCACCTTACACAGGCTGCAGTAGCAGACCTGTGGTGTCATATTAAATGGTCTCTCAGGGGTGGCATAATACTTGCTGCAGCCCCTGGGAGGCCTCTGGGGTACCTATGCCCTGGGTACATAGTTTACCATATACTAGGGACTTATAAGGGTACCCCAGAATCCAATCTGGAGTGTACCTAAAGTATATGCAATCAATTTAGAGGAGAAAGCAGATAGACTGGGGTCCTGAATAGCAGGATCCCAGTCAGACTAAGTCGAAAACAGTGAAACATCAGCAAAAAGTGGGGGTAACTATAAGAAGCAGATCCTAGTCTCCTACAACAACGACTTACTTGTGGTTCCTGTGATCCCAGACTTTGGCGCATCCAGTGATAACATGCTCCTGTGCTGTGGTTTCTTCTCCTGCTCCTCATTGCTGGATACCTGCAGAAAGACAAGAATATGGTTAAGTATCATATGCACGGTTAGTACACTAACTAGAATTAAATTACCAAGACAGTGAATTCGGATCACCAAAGACTGGTGCATTTAGAGGCATTGTTTTCTGACTCATTGTAGACATTGTTTTATGGCACATTTTGCCTCATTTCTTGACATCTCTTTGAAGACATATTGTGTACAAACTGCTGCGCATGATTATTCCTCAAGGACATTGAGAGACATTGCATTCATATTCCTTCTAATGTGTCACTAATGCGGAGACTTTAATTGTGTAAGACTGTTACCTGAATGATATATATGGCAACAGCGATGTAGCTGAATGAGATATGATATATATAGTGACAAGGTGATACCATTGTGTTAAGTGGCATCTCTGAGGATTCTTAAGGAGTGGAGCAACTTCATGAGACATGCTTTGATTCGTATGACTTTGATTCATATGACTTCTATGCAGTAATAGGTTATTCTCATTTGAGTGACCGCTCATGAATACATTAAAACAATGGTTGGAATGTTAGGCTGTCACAAACTTTGTTTATAATACTGCTCTATTTGTCATTTTAGTACACATCACTACCACACTATCCAGAAGACGTTGCCCAGGGACTGAAGAGGCTGTTAAGCCATCCCCCAAGGATACAATATCTCCAGGAAGGACCGCCCCACCCGCCCAGGAGGAGGAATCGCCATTGTCCACAAATCCAGCCTCCACCTGAGCACACTCCCCGACGAGCCCACAGAACTGATGGAACACCTTCACTTCAAGATACTGGCCAGCCCCACCGCCACCCTCCGAGGAACCCTCATCTACTGACCCCCTGGACCCCACGGACCCTTCGCCAACTCCATCACGGACATTATCTCCCCGCAGGCCATTGCATCCACCAACTACACCCTGCTGGGAGACCTCAACTTCCACCTCGACAACCAACTGGACCCCAACACCACATCCCTCCTGGACAACCTCCACAACATTGGACTCCGCCAGATCGTGACCGAGCCCACGCACTCAGCAGGACACACCCTCCACCCCCTCTTCACTACAGGAAACTCCATCACCTTCAGCCACACCACCGAACTCCCATGGACCGACCATCGTTGCGTCCACTTCACCTTCAGAACACCCACCATCCACAGACACCAGCACCTGCTTCCACGATGAAACTGGACCAAAATCACCGACGACCAGCTCACCTCCTCACTCAACAACTCCACCCCAACGATCGCAGAAAACGACGACCCCAACACTGCAGTCCGAACCCTGCATAGATGGATCTCGGACAGCACCAACACCATAGCCCCCCTCAAGAAAAACAACAATACCCGCGCCAAGAAAGCCAGATGGTCTACCACCGAACTTCGAGAGTCCAGACGCACATGCCGCCGCCTCGAAAAGGCCTGGAGGAACACCAAATCCACAGAAGCCCACAACAACTTCAGAGCCGCCACCAACGCCCACCATCAACTCATCAGAGAACGAGGAAAAAGCGATTGAAGACAGAATCTCCACCCACGCGCACAACAGCAAGGAACTCTTCAGCATCATCAAGGAGTTCGCCCAACCCACCAGCGAGTCTACCGACATCCCTCCCTCACAAGACCTCTGCGACAAACTCAGCACCTTTTTCCACCACAAAATCAAGAGCATCTACGACAACTTCAACGAAGACAACCAACACAATGAACCCTCACCAACCACCCCCGACACCCGGAAACCAGCGATTGACGACTGGACAGCCCTCACCACTGAAGACACACTGAAGACAATGAAGTCAATCCACTCAGGGGCCCCCACGGACCCCTGCCCCCACCACATCTTCAACAGAGCCGCCGACACCATCGCACCCATGCTCCGCCACACCATCAACCGCTCCCTGGCGACGCCTCGTTCCCCGACAACTGGAAACACGCTGAGGTCAACCCCTCCTAAAGAAACCCTCAGCGGACCCCACCGACCTCAAAAACTACAGACCCATCTCCCTGCTCCCGCTCCCAGCGAAAGTCATCGAGAAAGCCATCAACAGCCAACTCGCCACATTCATTGAAGAACACAACATCCTCGACTCCTCCCAATCCGGCTTCAGAAAAAACTACAGTACGGAAACCTCCCTCCTCGCCGCAACAGACGACATCCGCACCCTACTGGACAAAGGAGAAACAGTAGCCCTCATCCTCCTCGACCTATTAGCGGCGTTCAACACAGTCTCCCACCGCACCCTAATACGCAGACTCTACGACGCAGGAATCCAGGACAAGGCCCTCGACTGGATCCGCTCCTTCCTCTCCGGCAGGACGCAGTGGGTCAGACTCCCCCCTTTCCTCTCAGACCCCACACCTACCACCTGCGGAGTCCCCCAGGGCTCCTCCCTCAGCCCAACGCTCTTCAACGTCTACATGGCTCCACTTGCCCCCATCGTCAGAACCTATGGACTCAACATCGTGTCATAAGCAGACGACACCCAGCTCATCCTCTCCCTATCCAACGAGCCCAACACCGGCAGATGCAACTTTCGAGAAGGCATGGAAGCCGTCGCCAAATGGATGAAAAACAGCTGCCTACAACTAAACACCAACAAAACAGAAGTACTCATCATGGGCCCAAACCCCGACGCCTGGAGCGACACCTGGTAGCCCCCCGCCCTCGGAAACCCGCCAACCCCCACAGACCACGCACGCAACCTGGGAATCATCCTGGACTCCGAGCTCAAAATGGACCGCCAGATCAACTCTGTCTCGTCTTCCTGCTTCCACACCCTCCACCTCCTTCGTAAGACCTTCAAATGGATCCCCTCGAACACCGAAAGACCGTCACTCACGCCCTGGTCACCAGCAGACTCGACTACGGCAACGCACTCTACGCCGGAATAAACAAAAACCTCACCCGCAAGCTACAGAACATCCAGAACGCCGCCGCAAGACTGGTCCTCAACCTGCCAAAACACTGCCACATCTCCCAGCACTTGCGCACACTCCACTGGCTCCCCGTCGAGGCGAGAATCACCTTCAAGATGCTCACCCACGCACACAAGGCCCTCCACGGCACCGGACCAGCATACCTGAACAGCCGACTCAAATTCCACGCACCCCAAAGGACCCTACGATCAGCCCAGCTCTCCTACGCCGTGGTCCCCCGCACCAGAAAGACCAGATCGGGAGGCCACTCCTTCTCCTTCCTCGCAGCCAAAGCATGGAACGCCCTTCTGCTCCACCTCAGACAGACAACATCGCTCCCCATCTTCGCAAGAAACCTCAAAACCTGGCTCTTCGACAGACCCCCTCCTTGATGCAATGGAACCTGCACCCCCCCCCACCCCTAGCGCCTTGAGACCCTTACGGGTGAGTAGTCGCGCTTCAACAAACCCCTGATTGATTGATTGATTAAGCAGACTCTCAAGGAAGCCAGTGGCTGACCTAGAAGATGCAAGTCTCTCTTTTTTCTTATTTTGCCCTAAACCCCTTCCCTTCTGGGGTAGTGTTTGATCTAAGGTTTCATTTCCTTGATCAGGTGCCACCCTCAGAGAGATAGGTGGTCTAGCATCATCTCCGCAGACAGGAACCAGGTGGTGGCATGACAGCATATCCAGGAGTATTCGAATTTCAGGTTTCGAGTGTGCCACTTTTATACCCAGTGCCAGCCTGTGGGTGGGGGATACTCCCTTTGCCTAACCCTAATACAGTTTCAGTCAGTTTTTCTCTTTTCCCTGGGTCTGGCTCCAGCCTGGCTAGTAAAATAAAAGCCAGGCAGGCCCAGGTGTGAGTTGCAATTGCTAGTGAGAGGGCAGACAACTTCAAAAGTCAGAAAGGGGCTACGTACAGCACTCAAGGCTACACTTTCAAGCTCAGGAAGGTCTGAGTAAAACCGCCAGGCCATCCTGCTCAGGAGAGGAACACCCTTCCCCACACCAAAGACCCTTTTGTCCCCTGTATGGATGGAATGCACATCACACCACAGGAGAGTCATTAACAGTCATGTGACCATACACTGGCACAATGCCACATTTGGATTAGGCAGAAAAATGCCAACTTTCTCAAAATGACATTTTTGTAATAAATTAAAATCTGAATTTACTATTAAAGAGGATTTTTAATTACAATTCTAATGAGTGGAAGAACCGTTTAAGTGCTGCATCGATGAATGCCAGGGCAGTACTCCATGGAGATATCTGGAATGTGGAAGCATCTTTAGTCCCATCACCCGACCACTTTGCCCTGGTTGAGATGGAGAGGCAAAGAGGAATAATATGATTAAGAAGAGGAAAGTGCACCACCTGAGGTTCTACGGCAGGCAGAAGAAGAGGCTAACCCTCTTATGCAGTGCTATGCAACATACTGCACTACATGCAAAAGTTGTCACTTCAGGGGGGGGGAAACAAAAAATCTGTCTCCAAAGGTCTATGATAAAAGACGAAGGAGCACTGCAATGCCTTTTACAAAACAGTTAAAAAAATAAAATGATAAAAAAATTACATTTAAAAGATGTTAAAACATATGTTTATGGCTAAAAAAATACAGAAAAATACAAAAAAGGCACAAAGAGAAAAAGTTTGCTCAAATCAAAAAAATAGACTGGCTATAGAATGTGCCTAATAATAAATTCCTAATAAGAACAAAAAATACAATTTTTTTTTAAAAACATTGAAAAAAAGAATGCCAACAGGCAAAGACCTTAGTAAAACTACTTCTTCACACGATTAATGGTGCTGGGAAGAATGGGTAGGGTTGATTGCCTGTAACAGTTTCGAGACATTCAAAGACTAGAGGCCTCGCCCTGTACGCTAAGCTCAGTGCACACAGACGTAAGCTGTGAAACATGGTAGCAGCCCACCCTACAACGCTTATACACATAAGAAATTCAAAATATAATTAAAAACACCAGAAATTCACATACAAAAACAAAGCCTAAAGTGAAGTTATAACTCTAGGCATTGAAATAAGACCTTAAATGTAGTAATAAAAAAAAAAAAAATCACTCAAAAACACAAAGGTTAAAGTGACGTGATAGGGAAGGAAATAGGACCTCAATTTAGGTTAACCCGCTTCCCACCCGCCCAGAAATTCACACAAAAAAACAAAGGTTAACGTGAAGTTACCGTTAGGTGGCGAAGTTACACAAAATGTAATGTTTTAAAAAAACACAGAAATTTGCCAGTTATAGTTCAGTGAGCTAACTAGAACTTGTAATCGGAGATGCACTGCGTATGACCTCAAAAATTACATCACCTGTTGAATGACATAATTAATGATATTGATTATGTTAATGTTAATGTTAACCAGATTTATATAGCGCACAGCTGCCCCAGCGAAGAGGCGTCCCGGCGCTGCCAGCCACAGAGAGTAGCAGGGTAAAGGAGAAACTGGTAAGCAACAGGAAAAAAAAAACATATGACATATCAGATGACATCCTTGATGAAAGAATGTCTTTAGTGAGCCTAAAACGTCCACAACTGATTAGGCTGTGGTCTCTCCTGCAAACAGTGAAGCAATCATCATCCCTTTTCCTCCACAACGACAATATCTCATGCAGTAACACACTAAGGACCCGATGTACTATTTACTGCTTGCAAATTACTTGTCACAATTTGCAACCAGTATTTTTGCAACCAATAAATAATTTTCTGAAGTGACCCATGTACAAATTGGCAATTTTGGAAAATTCAGATTTGAAGTAGGTTGCAATCAGACCTATCCCATTAATATTTATAAGAAATTGGAAATTGCGACTCACTCTGAATTAAGGCCATCACAGGGACGGTGGCCTCCTGATGGCAGCAGACCACCATGTCTGTGATTGCCTTTCAATGAAGTAACCTTTAAAAAAAAAAAATGCAGCCTGTTTTCGTTAAAGGAAACAGGCTGCATTTAAAAAGAAAAGTTCACTTTTTTGGTTTGTTTGAGAGTTGGCAGTGGTCCCATGGATCACTGCCAACTCCCCAACAAACATTTATACTTTTACATTCACTTTACAATTGTTTATGACAACTATTTCGGTCATAATGCATTGATTCGTATGGACAGGATTCGCTATTTGGAAGAGATGCCTCCATCAAAGTATGGTAACCCTGCTTAGAAGTTTAAAATTTAAAGAAAATAAGTCCTGCTTGAAGTTCTGGTCCAGTTCCATTAGCAAACTATCATGTTTCCTGACAAGTTCTGACACTGCCAGTTTAAAATCACAGCAGCCAAGCAGAGCAGGTTTGACACTGCCCCATTACATTTATACCATCCCTTGTAAAAGTAACATTATTGCTCCATTCAAATTATAGCACCATTCTAGGGCGTAGCTTCTATTTGTGCAGCAGGTGTATTGACACCAGGGCCCAGTGGCCTGAGGGGCCCACTGAACCCTGATTATTGCTGTATTTGAATATTGAAACAGCAGCCAGGGGCTTATTTCCTTAATTATACTAGGGCCCATAACACACAGGATACACTACTGGTAACAATGCTGAAGGGTGGTAAAAATGCCCCTCTAAAAGAATTGCAGTCCTGCACAGGGCTATACTGTCTTTTGCTAAGTTTGAGCTATACAATTGCCACATGCATTCATGCATACCCAAGAAGAAGGGCCTTCTTTATTTTTCATCAGCATTTTGCAGATGCATGTTCATTCTTTGCATTCCTGCATTTTTTCCCGCATACATTCAGGGCCATATTTATGTAGGGGTTGCGTTGCTTTTGCATCATGCAATGTGTCCCATGCGCGACGCAATCCCAAAATGCGATTAATCAAGCCGCACAAGGCCACTTTGCGTGGCTGTGAGTGGCTTGATAACTCCAGAGTAACGCAACGTAGTGCAAATCACTGCATTTCGTTACTCTGCCCCAGGGAGGCGTTCGATTGGTGTTCCCACGCAACACCCATTCTTAGATTTAACTTTTTTTTTGTTGCAGATTTATATAGTGCGAACTCGACCCGAAGGTATTGGAGCACTTTACATGAGCACCAGTTACGTTACACAAGGACACATTAATTTTTTTGGTAGGCACGGGGAGATTAAGTGATTTGTCCACAATCACAGGATGTGGAGTCGACCCCGAGGCTCGAACCTTGGTTTCCCAGTTCCAAAGTCGGCAGTCTATCCGTGAGACCAATTGTCTCACCATTAATGCTAGACCTGGGAATGCGCCAAATGCTACGCCTTCGCAGATGAGGCGTAACAAGGAGAAATATCTTTATCTCTCTTCGTTACTTCCTCTTTCTATGTGTGCATACATAGAAAGAGGAAAATGCCTCTTGGGATTGTTTTTGTGCAGAAAAGTGCCCATTCCTACACAAAAACAATGCTGCATGCAACGCAGGCATCCTTGCGCCATGGTGCAAGGGTGCCTGCATTAGCACAATGCAGCCTGTTGTGCGCCAGCGCTGGGAAAAGGCTGAAATGCGCCGTATTGTGATAAATCGGGCGCATTCCTGCCTTTTCCCTCTAACACAGCACAACAAGGTGAATTGCTGCGTTGCCTTACTTTTTGACAAATATGTCCCTGAATCTATCTTTTATTCCATGGCTCTCACTGTTTTCTTGAATCATATGTTGGTTCGCAAACTGATAAAATGCTTCTGACCAATATTTCTTGTCGCGTTCTTTGTGTGCTAAGAAGGACACACGGGTCATTTCAGTGAAGTCCGCTCAGATTGGCTCCGAGCCATCAATCTGTTTGATCGCCATCATGCTGAATTTGTTTTTGTCTTGCAAATCGGGGCCTAATGAACTTGTAAAAACATGCCATATAAGGTGTTTTATAAGGTTTGTGCTTGCTGCAGACACTGTTTGTGTTAATATCAGAAAAATCTACAATAAAAACCGGCCCACCAGACAATAAAACAGACCCACATACAGCCAAATAAACGGTCCACACAGTGACCTGTCGGTCAGCCTTTCTGGCACTACCAGATTGCCCTATAGGCCAGTCCGACCCTGTGCTTGCTTTAGATTATGCATCTATATTACATGCTTTTATCATGCAGCTATGATTAATTACTTTTTGTAGAGCGCTTCTTACCACGCTGTGTTGTTTCTATGCGCTGTAAATAACAAAGTTTACTATTTACGAATTAACTATTCTAAATTTCCCGACCTCAGAAGGATGACAGGTTGACCCTGTCTTTCCAAGATGATTCGAATTGGTAACCTTCCAGTCAGCATTTGGTAGCTGAACGTTCAGCTCGATGAACGATCCTCCCTGTTAATGCAGAAACATTTAGCAAATGAGTGTATCACTTATTCATCTGATGAAAAAAAAACGTCAAAGGGAGAATATAGTTTTATCAAACGAAAAACGAAATGTAAAAGAGAATTATTTTCATATTTGGGGAAATAGATAGCTTTGTACTTGCGAGTGTTACTTAAAGAAATCCATGCAGTGAAAGCTGAGGAGTACGGGCGTGGAAATCAATTGTTTTCTTTTGTACTAACAGCAGCATAAGAAATCCCTAGAAACACCTGAAACAAGGAATAAATTAATCATACACCTGTTTGATCAGTTCCTAGCTGGTAAAATCCCCTTGAGAAAGGTTGACTCTACAAGATTGGTTTTAAATGTGAAATGTTTTTGACATAATAAGGAAACGTTCTTATGAGTCATAAAAAAAACAGGAAGAGGTGCTAGGTGTGAGGTGATTTTATCTAGTTTGGCTGTCCAGTATTAACCGGCAATACGATTCGGTTTTAGTCGCTTTGTGTGTCAGAATTAAGCAGAGGACAGAGTCGCTGCTCAATGGACTCATTCTATTTCAGGCTGGCACTCAGGGCCTGATTCACAAATGTTAACTTACACTTTTGAGTCACGTCACTTTTTCCATGGTATTCCCAAACACGGAGTTAATAGTGAGTTTACGACTGCGGAGGCTGCGCAATTCAGACGGAGAACTTCCTACATTTAAAGATAGGATATGCCTATCTTTTTTATGTGCGAGTTCTCAGCCCCGACTGCGGAATCTCTGCACTCAAAAAGATAGGACATGCCTATATTTTTAGAAGCGGAGTTCTCTGCCCCAACTGTGGAGTCTCCATGGTCGTAAATTTACTATTAACTGCCTGTTTGTGAATACCAAGACAAATATAAACTGACACACAAGTGCAAGCTTACCTTTGTGAATCAAGACCACAGGGCCTGATTCACAAAGGGCCTCCACACTTGTGGCGGAGGCCTTGCGGTCGTGGGGTAGTCTCCACACTCGGGCCTGAATCTCTGCAATGAGAATTCTCATTGTGAAGATTCCGCCTGAGTGAGGAGACTCCCCCATGATTGCGGGAACTCCGCCACCAGTGGGGAGGCCCTTTATGAATTAGGCCCTGAGATTTAATTTCTCTCTCTTGCCTAAGGTCAAAGTCTGATGATCAAAGCCAGACTGGGAATCACAAGTATGCCCGTCAAAAATGTTCGAACCAGCTCTCCTCCTCTTCTCCCCTCTGTTTCCAATCATCTCCTCACTGTCTCTCTCCTCCCTTCTGTCTCTCTCCGAACTCTCTCCATCGTTTCACTCTCTTACCTCACTCTCTCTTTCTATCACCTCTCTACTTCCAATCTCTCTCCTCTCTGCTTATGCCCCTACTGTGCCCGCTGCAATAAACCATAGAAGCTGAAAAGAGTGATAGCGGCACCAACGGCTGTGGTTCTTCAGAAGCTGACCTCCTACGGCTCCAGCACCTGAGGAAATGTTGAAATGAAAGATGACCAATCCGGCCCTGCTGATGTGAAAAATAAGTCAAAGTCCTGAAAAATGAATGCTGATGCCCCCAACAGGGGCGGTTCCTCCATGTGGGCGGAGGAGCGTCGCCCCACTGCTTTCTCACAGTGCAAGAAGCAGAAACATAAAATGGTTTTATAAATACCATTTTATGTTTCTGCTTCTCGCACTGCGAGAAAGCAGAAGGGTTTGGTTGGGGGTGGGTGGGTCTGTTTGAGGGTAGGGGAGGAGTCGCTTGCCCAATGTTGCGGGCCCTGACTGTTTGGTCGGCCCTCTGGGGCCGACCAAACCAGTCATGCGCACTCTCCCTTTTCTCCATGTAGGCAGCATGCAGCATACATGGAGAAAATGGCCTCCCCATAGACACCTGTGTGGTCGGCGTCCCAGCCAATCACAACGCTGCCATGCAGTGTGTAACAAAAAGGAAGTAAACAAAATATAAGTTTGTGTTTTATATAGCACATGGATTTTTTCTGCATGGTTTGAGCAGTGCAATAGGTTCTTCTTTGTTATGCAGCTGCTGTACATGGTGCAACAGCGTCCCCTCCCACATATGGCAGGAGACTTCTTTGTATCTTGCTAAAGCCTCCTGTGTATGGTGGAAAAGACTTATTTGCATTGTGTGACAGGCCTCTCACACATTATGTGGCAGCCTGCCCTACACGGAAATGCAGCCTCCTCTACATTTTAAAATATCACTATTGCATGGAGCAACAGACATCTCTGCATAGTGCAAGGCGACCCCTGCATGTTCTAGAAGGTTATCCTGCATAATATGAGAAGGCATATGTATGGTGCAACAGTTTCTTCGATATTGTGCAAAGACCTTTTTTGAGTGGTGTGTGTAATGCAATACCCTTCCCTACATGGTGTGAAATCTTTCCATACATGGTGCAACAGCCTCTCATGTGTGGCCTCATAACTCCATCATACATGACAAGTGTGAGGATTTGGGTGTTATATATGGTATGGCTGTGCAGCCTTACTGTGTAATACACTCGAAAAAACTGTCAGGCTCATTTCTAAAACCTTAAGCTCAACTCTTGGTTGCTGTGACTGCGAGCAGCAAGTCTTAAACAAAGGAACTAGTGTAAAGCATGTAACAGTGCCAAACAAAAAAATATGAAAGCAGCACAAAACGAAAGAGATCCAACACAAATTTTAAAAGTAGATTATATTTTTATGAATTTTTAGACTCCAAGGCTCTTGGACTTAAACCTCAGTTTAACCACAAACAAACATTGGTAGGCATTAAGTTTGTAAACTTTTGAAAAGTTTGCAAGATTTGAGTTCCACTACTCTGGCCTGGCTTGGGTGACCAAGTCCGACAGGGTGAAGGTCAGTAGTATCTGGACAGTTACCTGGCCGCCAAAGTCTTTTCCAGTCCAGTTCCAAACTTGACAGCACAACCTTCATAGACTCCAATGGAGTGGTCCTGATGCTATGGATACAGGAGATGGAAGATGCTCAAGGATGCATCTAAGTGCTGTGCGGTATACGGGGTGCTTTTGCGGTTATTCCTCAGTCCCCGGATCAGGTGGGGCGACTTTGACCACAGAGGTCGGAGTTCCTCGAAGTCCTATTTAAGACAGTATAAAGGCCAGCCGCGGCTGTGCTACCGGTCTTCGTGCACAGCGGTCCCAGCTATATCCTTTGGTGGAAGCTGGTATCCATCTTGGGTGATGAATCTGGACTCAGACAACCCTCCCTGATTCGGTTACTTGGGAGCAACTTTTGGCCATTGCGGATCGGTCTCTTGCGGCACCCGGTGGCAGTCAGTGATGATTCTCCAGAATTGGCTACTGACTTTCTAAGTTGGGCTACTTCAGCTTGGGTGTCCCTGGTGCTGGTTCCAGGGGGTCAGCCGACTGACCAAGGGAGTCCCTTCTTTGATTGGGGGCTTGGGAATGACTTTTCCCTAAGCTAGGGGCCATACGCACAGTCCTCTCTTCGCTAGCCCAAAGTGCAGCAGGTGCAGTTCAGCAGACGATGCAGCCCCTCTTTGCCAAGTCCAGGGGTCAACAGGGCAGGCCGTCTTCAGTCCTTGTTCCAGTTTCGATGCGATCTGAAGTTAAGGGTGCCAGGGGGGATATATTTATCCCTAGAAAGTGCCCTGTGGGATGATGTGGTCACTAGTGGTCACTAGTCAATGGGTTACCAGAACTCCTTGCTCTTGGTGATGACTTTCCGGCTATGTGTGGCATCCAACAATCTCAGAGTGCACTATTGGGCCCTCTCTCAAGATGTCAGGACCCTTCCTCAGATGTTGGGAGTTTGGTAGCCCACCTTAGAGGTGTGGTTACCTGTGGTCTACATGCCCGTGGGGAAACCGGTATGGGCACTGGTTGCCCCTCTCTGTTTCCATTGTCAGCCTGTCTAACTGAACAAATGGCAGCCCCTCAAGAAAGTGATTGCCATTTGCCCACCAAAGGTGGCTTCGCCTTCGAAGCTCGCCTTTTGGGCTAATACCCTGAGTAGCTTCCTGTGAAGGGGAGGTAACTCCTCGCCCTGTAGCAGGCTGCTATTGTTCCTAAGCATGGGAGTTGTTCACACTACTCCCCAGGAGGGCAGAAAGCTGTCTGGTGACCAGTGACCATGTGAGCAACTGGACAAACTGGGTCATAGAGTGGCAACTTTCTAAAAGTTTCATTTTTCCTAATAGTAACATTAAATTTGACTCGGGCATCAAGTCGAGTTTAATGCCACGATAAATTTGATACCTTGCAGTACCCATCTCACTAGTCCCATTCAGAAGTTAGCCAGGCTACGTGGACAGCTGGTAACTCTGTGCTATCCAATGGGGCTACTAACTCTCCCACAGCAAAACAACAATTTGGAAGTGTCGCTTGCAGGACATATATATAAAACACATGTTCAACTTGACCATATACAGCTTTCTGCTTTAGGGCTCCATAGGCCTTCTTTAGGGGAGATCTATATATGGTATCAAGGGAAGTGGGTGCTTTGCCATTGGTTTAAATGGCAAAGTCAAATTAATAGTGTTACCACTGCCCTTCCAATCTGCAGTGGCAGGCTGGGAGCCATTTCGTTCTTTGTCACACACAGGGTGGCACAATCAGTGTTGCAGCCCTGGGGCCCCTGGATACCATATACTAGGGATTTATAACTAAGTTAGTATCTGCCAATTGGGGTAACCAATTCGACATAAACTTTGTAAGGGGTTAGATCACTGGCACTGAGGCCTGATTTGCAGGCCTCAGTTCGCTCCTCAGAGTTGAAAATTCAGCTGCTAGTAATCCAAATGGGGGCAAAATGTGGGGGGAAGCTGCTATAGGCCTAGTTCCTTACAGCAAGGCAATGTTGCCAACCTAGTCTCTCATGCAAATCATCTTGTACGTAGATGCACACGATGAGGCCCTTTGTAGTACCACGGTACAGCTGGATTGGGATTTTAAAATTCTTAATTACAATTCTACCCCACATAGGAGTCTCTGCAGCACCCCCCACAACTATCAGGGCTTAGGGTAAGCCAGGTGTGGCTTTCCATAAGAAGGCTGTTTCTTGTGTTGCTAATAACTTTGACGCTGTTTGACGAATCTTCACAAAACCTTCTAAAAAAAATCATCTACCTCAATTCCTTCTTGGAAGGTTTCTGAGTGATCTGTCAAACGGGGGCTGGGAAAAAGGAGGTGTGGAGTCCCAAAATGTTTTTTCCCCATTAAAATTAATATAATATGGTGCAGTCAAAATGACTGAATGGAATTACACCAAAATTGTCAGAAAGCTTGATCCTTACCCAGGAAGCGTGCTTTTGTGATTTGGTGTAAATCTTTCCAGTAGTTTTTGAGACGTTAGGGTTTGAAAATTATAGATATGTAGCAACGCGAAGCCTTGACCCTTGGGGTAGTAAATTTGTCTGAATGAGAGATAGCTCTTTGCATGGAACAACAGCACTCCATGAATAGTAGAGCAGTATTCTTTTGTGACAACTTTAACTACCTGACACATACAATATTCTTGTCTAATAAAACAGTCTCTCCTCTCACTCTGTCAAAGCCTCCACTGCATTGAATTAGGTCATCATCCTACATGGTAAGACAGCTTTCTTATGTGGCAGCTTCCACACCGTTGTGTAAAAGTTACTCCTTCCAGGGCTTAACAACCTTCCTTGCATTGTGCACATTTTTCCCAAACAGAGGGCACCAAACTCCAATGCATTGTGCACCGAAGCCTCTTCCAAAAACTCCAGACATACTGCATACTCTGAGACAGTTCAATATCTTTTATGGCATAATTGAATATCTTTCCCATTTGACATTCTCCTGAGCATGGTGTCAAAGACCCTTACATTTCTCTGCTTTTGCACTGTGTTGACATATTGAATTTATGCATGAGTGTAATGACTATTGTATTGCAGCTCTGCAAAACAAAACACCTAAATACACCTCCTTGTAATGAGAGTTGATTTAGAAAGAGTTCAAAAGAGATAAGTTTTAGTTATATCTTCATATTGGGCAGTGATTGGCTAAAGTGTGAATTACTGTATGGAGTCTGTTCTGTAGTTAAATCACTGCTGGCTCCTGAGGCTCACTGGAGTAATGCATCCACTGCAGGGACCTGTGTTTGATCTTATGGTCAATGATTCAAATACTGGTGGGTCCACACAGCCTTTTGTCCTTTTGAGGTTGATATAAAATGAGTTCCATTGAGTTGCATAGCAATAAACATCTCTTTATTGTTACTCACCTTCTGAGTGAACCTGCGCTCTGCAAATACACATTATGTTATTGTGCATATTGTCGGTATCCTTTCAGACAACAAAGGCTTCAATTTACAAACTGCATTTTGTAGTGTGTACAACATTAACACAGTCTTATTTCTTACTTCCTTCAAAATGCATTTCACAAACCTACGAGTAGAAATCTCACCTCTCTTATATTTTATATACAGAGATCTTTGCACATTTAAGTTTATTACTTAGCAGTAATTATAGTAGGGACTGGTGGAAGTGGTTGGAAAATAGGAAATATCTATTACTAAATGGAGAATATTTAGGGAGAAATAAGGAGTGAGTTTGGTAGAGATAATGAGGGATTTAGAGAGGGGCCTGCTAATACAAACACCCACCCACAAAGAAGTAAGTCGATTGCTGTTCACAAACTACACTTCTATTAATATTGCCTAAAGGTGAGAACACAGTAGTACATACTCCAGACCAGCCTTGGAGTAAGTCTACTCCCTCACAAGGCTGGGCTAGACTATGTACTATTGTCTTGTGACCTTTAGGGCATTAGTAATTTTAGAAGTGTAGTTTGTGCATTGTTATTCACAAATTACACTTCTAAAGGTACTACTGCCATAAAGGTGACAAGACAATAGTACATACTCCAGCCCTGCCTTGGGATACGTCTACTATCCCACAAGGCCACTAACAGGTACTGCAACACACTCCTACAGAAAACAATGCAGACAGGTGCTTATTATAACAGCTCATAGGAAATAATGTTAAAGTAATTAAATTATTTTGACTTTTAAATTGTGTGTAGTCTTCAAAATGTTGCAAAAGTAATAATTAAATATTTTATTCGTTTAAAAATGAATAGGTAACATATTTAAAAATACACTTTTAAACTTTCAGTAGAAATTAAAATGTAATTTCAATTAACTGAACACAATTTTAATTAAAGTTAATAAATATGAATTAAAATAAAATTGTGAAGTAGGGTATTTTATTTTGTTTTGTTTCAAATGTCAGTCACACAGCTTTATTCGATCTTTTTAAAACTGATCATAAAAGCACAATTATCTAAAATTCCAACACAATATATACACATGTATACACATTTAAAATAAGAATTAAACAATTGCAATGAACCATATAAATTCATATAAAAACATTTAGGAAAAAAAGCAGTTCTGAATTTAAAAACTAGTCAATTAATTGATACAACTAAAATCTCGTCCCACCTTTTTCCTCTTCCTAAAACAAGCCCACAAAAATGAGGCAACAGAACAGCATACAAATGGGTCCCGTAGAGTTTTTAAAAGTACATAGCCACCCAGCACTGCCTAAAATTGTGGTACCTCAGGATAGGGAGTATAAATGTTGTCCTTTCCTCTATGTAGGTCTTACAAAATAATACAATGTGGAGATCTGACTGTACTGCGTGATTGTTACAAGAACAGGGTGAGAGATCTGCTAATTTATATTTATTTTGAGGGTATCCCAGGAGAAGCGGGATCATGTTCATGCGGAAACGCAAAAGAATAAATCTGTGCTGCGCATTATTTATTCGTGATAAATACTGAAAACCTTCCCCCAAACTTGGTGGTACCAAATCATAAAGAATGGAGGAATGATAAGTGCGTTTCTTTCTCTTCGGACATACTTTGATCTGTTAATAAATAGATCAGATATTCTTTCCTTTGAAACCCTTTTACAGGACTCAGGGTCCTGAAATAATTCTCCCATCCCTAACGCTTTCAGATGGATCTCTACATAATTTAACCATCCAATTTTTTTATAATAATCTAATTTACAACAGTCCTTAATAATAGTTTGAGTCAAATCCACTGTAGACCTCCGCCATACTGATAGCCACAACAAGACTGGAGCCAGTCTTATGTTGTCGCTCAAATAAGGAAGCCCCAATTCACAATGTAAAATATAATTTGGGGCTGATTACGGTAAGGACACACGATTTTTAAAAAGGAATCTTCTATTTGTTGTAGCGGTGCAACATTAACCATGCCCCACACTCCTGCCCCATATATTGCAGCAGACTTTGTTTTTGCCGAATATATGTTCTTAATTGCATCCAGTGGGCTGCCTCCCAACTTCCTAGCAAATCTTTTTACTGCATTAACACTCCTTTGCATACCCTGAGCTCTTGCTGCCACTAAATTAGACCATGAGTGGTCTTTATCAAAAAGCACTCCAAGGTATGAGAAGGAGTCAACTATCTCAATTTTCTTGCCTGACAACTGGAAGTGGGGATGTCTCTCACCTCTTGCGGCTCCAGACACAATTATAAACGATTTCGATTCATTGACCTTTAGGTCAAGGGAGGCCATAAAGGCAGAATAGGCTGTTATTAGCGTTTGTAGGGCTAAGCCCGATCTGGCCATCAATACCACGTCGTCAGCGTATGCCAAAATCGGAAGGGGGATACGATCAAATTTAGGCACATCTACCGGTAGGGCAGACAGGGAGGACTCTACCCCGTTAGTGTAGATTGAAAAAAGAAACGGGGCGAGAACACAACCCTGTCTTACTCCCTTTTGATTTTAAAAAGGCGAGTGCACTCCCCTTCCTGCCATACCTCACACAGGCAGTGGCATTGGCGTACAACTGACGTATGAAACCAATTATTGGTGGATCGATACCCATGCTCTCCATCATGGACCACAACCTCGGGTGTGACACACAGTCAAAGGCCGAGGTTAGGTCCATGAAAGCCATGTATAATTTACCAGCCTTTGCCTTAGTGTATTTCCCTATAATTAGGGAGAGGTTTAAGCACTGATCGACCGTCCCCATTCCTCTACGAAACCCATATTGTGCCTTCATAAAAATGTTGTGCGATTCGGCCCAGTCCTCCAATCTGGCCAAGAGGACCCGCTCCATAAGTTTGGCAGTAGTGTCAAGGAGGGATATGGGGCGATAATTCTTTGGGGATCCCCTGTCCCCTTTTTTAAAAATGGGCACAATTAAACTCTGGTTCCAAGAAAGAGGCGGGCCTACTATCTGGATACTATTAAAAATGTTTGTAAGTAAAGGCACCCACATATTATAATCCTGCTGAAAGAGATCAATTGGAACTCCATCTGGCCCAGGCGCCTTACCAGGGGTGCAGGCTTCCAACGCCATTCGTATCTCTAATACAGAGAAAGTTAACCCTCCCTGTGGTAAAATCTCTGGGGAGGATAGTAGTGGAGTTGGGGGGATTGCTAAGCCAAATATTCCTTCAAAGTGGCTCACCCATGCCTCTTCCTCTACATGCACATCTAATGTAGGATCATGGATATTGTGAGAAGTTGGCCTGGCATATGCTGTCCACTAATTATAGTGGGCACCTTGCACCAGTCCAAACAACCCCTTATTGGAGATAGGTTAAAGACAACCTTATTGAAAGCTATCCTAGTGGTAGCTATGGAGAGCAGCCTTCAGGCTAAGTCTTGAAGGAATGTAAAGCAACTTGTTTTACCAGTCTATAATCTCTTGAGTGACCAAATGAAAGAGCACCACACCAGGTATATATTCAAAATATATGTATTTATTGCTAAACACACCCTCTAGTCTCTTTATGAGGCTAGAGTTCGAAGTACATAAGTTAGAAGTTATTTAAACACAGTAATAGCACAAATACACGTTTGGGCCCTAGGGCGTACCAAACCATATACCAATAAAGTGGTATGCGAACCATGACTGAACTAGACACTAGGCCTAGAGCCTCTAGAAGTGCTTGGACCACAAGGAACCACCCAAGGTAGTGACACAGGGGACCCACGGGAGACGCGTGCAGTGTAAATACACAACCGCGATACGCCGTTGACTTCTATGGAGAAAGTCGTGATCGGGAAATTAGAGAAAAGGGACACTTAAAAGAGGACTTGGACCAAACCCTTTGAGATCTAGGACTTTGAAGAGTCTCTACCCACGGGAGCACCGGAGTACTCGTGTTACCTCACCCAGGGAAGCCGGGTGCATAGGTGCCTTTCGGGGTAGGGGTTCGTCGTCGATTCGAATGGCGATCTGCTGCAAAGTGCTGCTGGCGACCAAGAGAAAAGTGTCCGGGTGGATCCAAGAGTGGATCGGAGTTCTGAAGAACCTGAAAGCAGAGGGGACAGAGTCTGGGTCACTAGACAGTGACCAGGAAGGCGATGGACAGATGCCCACCGATGTCGAGTGCTTCAGGTGCGTTGACGGTCGTCTTGTCTCTTCAGCCACGAGGTCCAAGAGGCGTTGTCGGTGACCAGGAGCAGGATTCAGGCTGGTACACAATGTTTGTCGAGTGCTGAGGTGTCGGCGACCGGATTGGACCCAACAAGCCTTGGCAACGGCAAGTCTCGATGCAGAGGAAGATCGTCGATGGTGCAGACCAGCAAGGTCTGGAGAACTCACCCAGTGAGGGTAAGTGAGGGCAGGCCTGGAGCAACCAGGATGCCAAGGTAGAAAAAGATTGGCCTTCGTTAAGGGCTACTAGCCAACAGGCTAGCGACCGCAAAGGAGCCTCGTGACACCGCACGTGGATCTGGCTTACAGGACACTCGTGGAGTGGGGGCCAGTGATCTTCGGTGCAGGTGGTGCTGGAGGCTAGGGCTACTCGGAGCCCAAAGCACGATTTCTTGGGAGACCCAGAAGAGGATGCACTTGCAAATGTGCTTGGTGTCCAGGGGTCACGGTCTCAAGTCACCCACGATAGCCACGGGCCTCAGCTTTGCTGGGGACTCAGGGTAGCCTCGGGGAAGTCTGAGAATCTACCTCTGGTGATGCGATGACTTCGGCATCCAACAGGAGCTTCAGAAATGCGAACCGGACAGATGCTTCTTTGGTGCCTGCCAAGCAGGGGAGTCACTCCTTGACCCCAAGGGAGATTCTTCTGTCCTCTAATCGTGAGTAGAGCGTCGAAGGTCCAAGATTCAGTTTCAGAGTTTCGTCCAGGGATAATCTAAAGTCCTAAGGACTGGGTTCCTATCTTTATACTAAAGATAGGGGTTGGACTACTCTGTGGCCCCACCTATGGGTGGGTCAGGGCAGAGGGGTGGCTACACCCTTTCCCTTTGTCCAGTTCGCGCTAAAGCAGGGGCTGCAAGCCCCTGATCCGGTTTGAACTGGGGTATGCACAGGGACACCAAATGTGCCCCCAGTGCAGGACTTCAAAGCACCCGAAGTGCTCCCGCCCAGCCCCAATACACATTATCCTGTCTGGGAGGTGGTCACACCTCCCTGGGACAGGAAACCTATTGTCCAGGCCTCCCTGCCGGAGTTTCGTCCAGCAGCAGGAGGCCAGACTCGTGTCTGTGGCAGCAGCATCCATTTTGTGATGCCAGGGCTCTGGAAAGAAGTTACCGGGCTAGCCAGAGTTAACATGTCTTTCCCTCTAGAAGGGTGGAATGCTACCCCTGCCACCAGGATTGGCGGGGGTAGTATTCCAAGATGTTTGACACCAAACACGACATGTTTAGGTGCAGCCATTCCAAAGTTAGCATTTTACCGCGAGGATATAATGCGCTTAAGAGTATATGGTCAGGCTGCACTACAAACAGCATCAGAGATGGTCTCCGAACGCTGCAGAGGGGCCCTGCTCATGCAGGGGCACCCTCTCACATAGGAACCATGCACTCTGCCTTTAGGATTGATAAGGCCTGCCTTAGGAGTGACTTATAGGTTTATATGTGTGTATGTATTTAGTGATATAGGTAACCTATATCACAGTAAGGGCTGCATGCACCACCTTACCCAGGCTGCAGTAGCAGACCTGTGGTGTCAGTTTGGATGGCCTTCCAGGGGTGGCATAATGCATGCTGCAGCCCCTGGTAGGCCTCTGAGGTACCTATGCCCTTGGTACATAGTATACCATATACTAGGGACTTATAAGGGCACTTCAGATTCCAATCAGAGATGTGCCTAAGGCACATGGAAACCTTTTTACAGAGAAAGCAGATAGACTGGGGCCCTGAATAGCAGGATCCCAGTCCAACTAAGTCATAAACCAGCAAAACACCATAAAAAAAGTGGGGGCAACCATATAGTCAGATTCCACCTTCCTACAGATATCTTTAAAATGTGGGGCATTCACGATTTTCCAGAAGTCTTTACTACTGCCTGACATAGCTGCTTCCTCGAGATCTGCCCATGCCTGTGCCCTAAGATCTTTCTCCCTTGTCCTCCTCACTAATTTATAATCTTTGCGTAACGCACACACTACAGAACAATCTCTGGGGTACGTATTTAGAGCTTTCACAAGGGCTTTTTTTTGCTATTGTACAGGCTATATCAAACCACCCCACTTTGACAGTAGCATTAGCTGACTTAACCTGTGTGAGTACTGATTTTACTTTTTCCAGAAGAGCAATAAACTGGGTAACCAAGAATAGAGGTGATGAATTCTCTTCCAGACAGGCTAATATTTCCTCCTTTATTTGAGCTATAATTTCGGGGCCTAAATTTAATCTTTGTACTTGTGACCACTTCAACTGGTAACCATTTTTTCTGGACAAAATCACACCTTCTACAACCTTATTGTGCTCTTTAGGATCAGATAAAATACTTAGGTAAATAGATAACATGGCGTGATCACTATAAGGAGAAAATCGGGTACTCGTATGGACCACTTTCCCATGTAAATGTGCCGAGGCTAAAATATGGTCTATAGTAGACTCTTGGATACCCCTTCTAAAAGTGGACTCTTGCCCTCCCCCTTCTGGTACATTTATTGAGGACAAGTTCCACTTATATAACAGACTGTTCAAAACATCACCATACTCATTGTGTGTGAAGTGTGAAAAGAAGTTATTGTCGGAGTCCACTACTCCACATACCCTAGTGCCATTGAACTTACAGAGATGAGCATCGAAATCCCCCACCCATACAAGATTTACACTACCCCCATTTTTCCCATTATACAATTTCTCAATCTCTAATGCTAGTGCATCTACCACTTGCCTCGAGTTCCTCCCAAACTCATTATTATAAAAATTAACGATTGTCCAAATGCCCTGTTTCCTACAACCCATCTCAAAAATCTGAAAGTGAGTATGTCTAGGACCAACTTCTTTGATTTGAAGGGATATAGTATTTGAAAATAGAGCAAGTAAACCCCCCTTCGCCCTTCCAGAGAGTGATGGAACAGCTGGGGAATGGAAGGTGCGAAAGCCTGAAAAGAAAATTGGATCTATGGCCCAGGTCTCTTGGAAGAATACTACCTCCATACATTGCCACTTACTTATCCATTCGAGATTGGCTATTTTGGAAGCTAGACCTGCCACATTCCACGTTAACATATTGGGCCTAGTTCCCTCAATATCAGTCATACAGGTTGGCAAGGGGTACTCATGTTCCTCTACCCTGGGTACTGAATTTGGAACTATAGTGGCCTCCACGGAGGATCGTGTACACAGTGGAATCCCCAACGGGCTAACCTCTACAAGGGCCACAATAGTTGCCCTACTTAATAGTTTGGGGGGTGATATAGGTAGTCAATCGCATTCCTCCAGGTTTGACAGGGGTGCAAATCTATTACATACACTAATTCCAGAATTTAAAAGGGGTCCCTCGTTCATACCTCGTTTCCAATTGTGTGCCCCTGCGTTCCCCTCTCATGGTCACACCCTGGCCATTATAAAAAAATTCCAGGGGTAAAGGTATTATCTGGGAGTTCCTTTGAGAAAAGCCATGGGAGTTAGCTAAAAGAGAAGCACTTGTGTGCACATTGTTAAAATTAATTACCACACAATCGCCACCAAACGCTTTTCTTAAACCCCCCACCCATCCCACTCTCCTGGCCATAATAACTTCTTTGGCCAATTTCCTTCTCCCCCCTCAGTCATATGGACGTTACTTGTTAACCAATGAAGACATTTGTCCATTAATTGTCTTGTAGTTTCACTTTGATCTTCTCGATGGGGTGGGACATTTGCCAAAACCAGGACCAGTGGTGCAGCGGCAGGGGGGAGATGGAGAGTTTGTTGTGGCTGGTACTTAAGTATTCCAGTGAAGTTCTCTGGTAACCCTGCCTGATGCATAACTCTTCTATCTTCCATCCTTGGTAGTAGTGGCTGGCGAGCTAGGTCCCCTTCATTTAGCCCTTTACCGGGCTGAGTAACCCTTGTTACGTTCATATTTGGGAGGGGGTTTAAGGGCTGTAATATAGCGTTGGGAGAGCCTCCAAGGGGTATAGACGATGTCAATGTCAATATTGAGGATGGTGGTGGCCCTCGTGCCTCCATCGATGGTGCTAATTCAGTATTCCTGGATGCTATCATAGAGGCAGCATTCTGCTGAGGCATACGGGCAAGTAGTAAACAATTCTGCGTTTCTAATTCCCCCAGCCATGTTTTAATTAGAGACAATTTAGTCAAAATGGGAGCCATTATATCTTTTAGCCTTATAGAAACTTCTGTCCAAAAAGAGTCCGGTTGCAGTGCCTGAAGCGATGGTGTGTTAAAGGACATTGGCGCTACCTGTTTTTTGGAATTCGTAATCTGCACTTTTGTTTGGACAGTTTTAGTTTTGGGCACACGGGTGGTTTTAGGTTGTTTAGATTTTATTCCACTAACGGCCCCTCCTGCTCTGGTCCGCTTAGCCGGAGGAATAGATGAAGAATCCAGTAATGAGCCATTCAAGGGGGAGTGCTCTTTACCTGTACTTGGTAAGCTCCCTGTATACGAATTGGAGAGCAAGGGCCCATGTTGGTCTTGTGTAAGAACTAAAGTATTTTGGGGCAATGGCGTTTGTGTTGGTTGCATATCTGGGAGGATATCATTTACAAGGCCTAAGGACGCACCCTGTGTTAAAAGGAGCGGCTCCATAGAGAGACGCCTTTCCGTCAGCTCAATCTCATGCGAGAGGATGCTGGCTGCTCTTACTAGGAAAGAGTCCAAAGTAGTTCCGACCCCCCCTCCCAACTTCACTCTCGTTCCCTTTACTTTCGCCATCTGTGGTGTAAGAACAATAGATAAGTTCGTTCGTACCTCAAGCGGCTACAGATGTAAAGAGAGTGGGCCCAGCCCAGCCTTCTCCGGGCTCCGACGGGCTGGACGGGCCCGCCCTTGGCCCGGGCTTTGCCCAGGCGCGGCCCGGGCGCGTCCCGCGCCCCGGGGCGCGCCTTTCCTTTTATAGCGCGTCCGCGCGCTAAGGTTCCTGGATGCTGTGGTCCGTTTTGGCAGAGGCAGGAAGACAACAGTCCCGGTGGCTACAAGCGCCGCGGGGCGCGCCTTTCCTTTTGTAGCGCGTCCGCGCACTAAGGTTCCTGGATGCTGTGGTCCGTTTTGGCTGAGGCAGGAAGACAACAGTCCCGGTGGCTACAAGCGCCGCGGGGCGCGCCTTTCCTTTTATAGCGCGTCCGCGCGCTAAGGTTCCTGGATGCTGTGGTCCGTTTTGGCAGAGGCAGGAAGACAACAGTCCCGGTGTAATATTTGTAAGATAAATTATTATATTTAAATTATTTAAATATATAGTAAACATTTATTTTGACGAATTAATGTGCTCTAACATTTTTATTGTATTATAGTTCTGGGATAAAACATTATTATTTTACTTCATTTTACATTCATATTTTATAGTAAAATAAATAAATTATAAAATATTTTGTTTAAAAATGAATTAACTTTAATCGTGTTCCCATTTCCCCGGGTGGAGACATGCAAGTCTACAATTTATTGTAAATGTGCATTCAGAAATGATGAATAGTTTAAAGTAGTACAATTACTCCAAAGTGTAAGAGTAATTTCACATATGTAGATTTACTCATGTGTAGATTACCTTTGTGATGATAGAATATTAACAAAAAATATCAAGGCATGAATAATAGTGTTAAAATGACAAGTAGCACATTAAAGAAAAACACAGTAAAGACAACAGGCCTGACTCACCAACTGAATTTGTAGTACGTAAAGTAGTAACACAGTAGTACTGCTTTCTTACTACAAAATGCAATTCATAAACCTACAGGTGCAAATCTCCAACACTCATATATTTTGTATGGGTGAATCCTCACACATGTAAATTTACTACATTGTAATAAATGTGGGAGGGACTGGGGCAGTGGCTGGAAAATTAGGAATATCTACTACTAAACGGGAGGGTCTTGTAGAAGAGTATGTGGTGGTTTAGGGAATGCTAAGGACTGGTTAGGGAGGGAAATACCTTACAAAATAGTAAGCCATTTGTTAGTAACAAGCTGCGCTTATCAATTCCAAAAAGTGCCCAGAACAATAGCGAAGATATTCCTGATCCGCATATAGCCAGCCACTCTTACTACAACACACTCTTATAGAATATAATGGAGGCAGGGACTAAAAATAGAATCACATAGGAAATAATGTTGAAATAAAAGAATTTATTTAGACTTAAAAATGTATATACATTTAATTTAATGTTAAAAATATATATAAATTAAAAATAACTTATTTTATGATAAAATATTTTAATAACTTTCTCACTAGAAATTAAATGTAACTTTCATTAAAGGAATAGTTATATTAATTTAAATTAATTCCATACTTACCTTTTGCAATTTTTAATACATAATATATAACACATTTAACTTTAGGTGGAATTTTTTAATACAACTGTAAGAATTACATTACAGTTAATTTAATATATTTCAACAGTTAACTATTTAATTCAAGATGAAATTACAAGTGCTGTAAGATGCAGTATTTTGTTCTACATTTAAAATACATGTGTAACATTTATTTACAATAACACGCAACCTAAAAGTATGTTTATAATGTTTTTTTAGTTTGAGACACAATGTTAATTTTCCTTAATTTTTACCACAGGAAGATCTCTGCCTCAGTGCTGAAGAACTCCGCCTATATGTGAAAAGTTACTATTAATAACTTAACGCTCATATTTTGGCTCAATGGTAGTAAATTTACTGCAAAGTGGAAGAGTAAATTTACACTTGTAGATTTACTCATGTGTAAGTTTATCTATGTAAACAGACCCCAAAATGTTTGGGGTATAGGCAGTATGTTTTGCTAGATAATCTCAAGGGATATCCAAGGCACAAACATGGTGATGCATTTTGTTGCTTAGATGTTTAGCAAACTTTGCTAGATGTACTTGTTAGTGAAGCTGCCGGTCTTGAAGATCAGTTGCTGCGGATAAGCAGTAAATGTATTGATTTAGGGTCAGGGTGATGAGTCCCGTGGCTTATTTCCTTCTACCAGTCCTTCTGCAGCATTCTGGACCGCTTGCAGATGGGAGATTTGATGTCAGGTCAGGAGTTGGTTGTAATTGTTCCTACTACCAGATGGGTCTTGGGGGATTAAGGAAGTGAATCTGAGGATGCATGAGTCTAGCACAAACTGTCCCTCAGTACAGCCTTCACTCATCTGAAATTAGGGTGAGAAGCAGGAAAAGCAAATGTTCACACTGCATCCGACTGTGCAATAATTGCTAATCAAACTTCAACACCCTAATTTAACAAAAAAAAACTTCCATATTTATAGCACATACTTCTGATGTCTCTCCTGGTTTCTGCTGCTGAATGGTCACTAACTAGTCACAAGAGATTAAATCCAGGTTGTGAGAGAGAAAACGTCATACTATAGATTAAAAAAACTACACAAACACATGTGTAGTTGGCACGTGTAAAAAAGGCTCTTGTGTGATAGTGCCTCATTCTCCTTCCCACTGCAGTGCATAAAGAAGTTAGGGCCTGATCTGCTAAAGTTTTCCCTGGTGTAGGCAGTCTGAAGACTATCTTCAATAAGGAAGGATGGCACTGATTTGTCAAGGGCTTTGTCCAGGTTACTGCAACCTTATACTGTGCGTAAAGACGTTATACTGTCTTAAGGTTGACTTTTCCTATGTAAAACAGTTTTAAGAGTATCTCAGGCCAGAAAACCCTCCTTAGTGAATTAGGTTCTTGGTGTTGCTGGCAATTGGCTATGACACAATAGCACTTGCGCTGCCACTGATAGGGCCTCCATTCACAGCAGGAAGCCTATAGTTGAACCTCTTTGCAGAATCTGATATTAAAATGATTTAATGCATATTCATGCACTGGTTTGAAACACTTCACAACATAAGTTTTACCCCTCGATTTGGACAATTCAAGGGGAATAATGTGCTAATAATATTATCACATTTCCATCATTTAAGGGTGCTTATATTCCAGCAGACATTCGCTGGTGGTAACCCCTCTCTGTAGCTACATGCTGTAATATGGTATTATCGCATTTTAGTGCTGCAGTATTAGTGCATTGGTACCTGGAGATGTGTAATGTAATAGAGTTTATATTCTTATGCTAATAAGACCAGTACTATTGATCCTGAGAGGATGCAGAGGCAGACCTTTACTAGCTGCCTGTTGTGTTGTTTACAGCTTTTTGTAAGTGGCTCGTGCAGGAAGTCATGGTTGCAATCTGCATTCCAGTTTGGAATATGAGCTCTGTATCCAGACAGTTGTTGCAACGAGTCACATAGAGTTGGAAGGTGTTTCCTGCGGGTGGTGTTATCCTGAATAAAGTACTTATTCATTCCATTTATGCGTGCAGAGCACTTTACAATTTTGGCGATGAGTTGCAACACCACCTTGACTGACCTGGTTACGCATGCGTGTTTCCCATATCAGCATTTTGTTTCTGGATGTGTTAAGGTGACATCAAATTCCACATCATTTATACCAAAAGCTTACTAATGGTTCTTCCCGGATCACCGGATTTGCTCCTGGACGGGAGTTATGCCATTTCAATGTTTTAAGTTTTTTTTAACTCACGGTTGGAGGTTGCCTGTTCCCTGCAATTTGAATCGTCCACACTCTCTTCTTGCACTCTCCTGCACGTGTTGGTGATCTTTATGTGACGTCGTCATTTGCGTGTTTTGCACACAGGCACACTACATGACTCCATATTGGATGAGTCATTTTCAAGTTTGAGTAAGCGCTTCAGCGTACGCATGTTGCATGACGCCATCTTGGATGCTGATTTTCTGAGGATTCAATCTGATGTCTAGTTTATACTAAGCCTGGGCGGAGTTCGCAGGGTTCCGCTATGCGGAACTCCACGAAGTGCAAAAAAAACTTCGCCGCGCGGAGCTCCGCAAGTGGCGGAGTGCAATAGATAAATGCCGTTCGCGGTGATTTTCAGTGCCAGGTGCTGGTCCACACTGTGCAATCATTGTGAGCGGCACCATGCACAGCGCAAGCGGGCGCTGCTTCCTTTCTGACGCTTGAGTAGATTTTTACTCGAGCGGGAGCTTTCTCAACACGAACGGACGGTTTCTCAACACGAGCGGTTGCGAGCATACGCGACCACTCGCAATGAGAAATCTGACCGCCCACGTTGAGAAATCTCGCCGGGAGGTTGATTTTCCACACTCACACTCGCCAACTTGATGTTGACAATCGCAAACAAGTGAAAATCTCACCGGGAGGTAGATTTTCCTCACTCGCACTCGCCAACTTGACGTTGATGAACGCGAGCGAGGGAAAAAACTCTGCATAACGCGGCATGCAGAAAACTCCGCAAACTCCGCAAGCGGAGCGGAGTTCGCCACCCAGACTTAGTTTATACACACTGCGTGCCATGATTTTGTTTTTCTTCGTGTGCATCCGACCAGCTTCCGATATCAGTTTACTGGCAACATCATAACACAGACTTTTAAATTTGTTAGTCCACCTTATCTTAAGGAATTTGAGATTTCATGGTAAAGTACTATAATTTTATTCTGTTGCTCCGTATTTTGGAGTAGTCTACAAACTATTTCTTTTGCTCTTTCAAGAAAGATCTGTTCTATGTTTTTCTCATAAGAGGGTGAAGAGTGGACACTGGTGGTTGAGTGCTTCAATTTCAGCCTTCTGCCTTCTGCTACTGCTGAGTTTCATTGCACGATTTCTACATTTTTGTACTCACACAGTGATCTGGTCCTCCAATTTCAACCTTCTGTTACTACTGAGGTTCCTTGCGTGATTTCTGTATTGTTGTACTCACACAGTGAACCAGTCCCTCTTTATTGGATAATTAAACCTTTAACATGTGTGCACAACAGTTCTCATTAGCCCCTCCACAAACTTTCTGGCCGGCTGGAGGGGTGCAGTGGATGAAGTGGGTTGAATGGAAAGCATTTAAAAAAAATTATATCATATAAGCTTTATTTCGACAGCTCGTGTCATAAAAGCTAAAAAACGCACAGCTTAAGAAACAATTAAGAACTTAGGAGTGAGTGGTTCGTGCAACACATGTCCGATGGGCGTACAAATTCTTCATTACACTGGAAAGAGGTTACTACAGCGTACTGACTGCAAGATGATAACAAATCTTGTACAGCGTACAAGAGCTGCATAAGGCGCTCGATACTGTTGCCGGCACCAACTGGAGTTAAAATGCAGTCCAATTTATGATCCATGAAGAAATACCATGCACGTCCAGCTCATTCTTACAATAAAAAGTTAAAATGCATTTGGTTTAAAAGTGCACTGGTAGAAACAGTGAAAATATCTAAAAAGGGAATTATAAAAATACTAACACAATCTCAGTAGTAAAGGGGAGCTATCGAAATATTTCAACAGTCAAAGTATACAAAAACAATCTACATACCCATACCCTGTTGAACCCTCTCATTACAAGAGCTGGTAAAATAGTTATATTGTAATAAAGTGCTTGTGCATTACGTCTGGGGAAATAGGGATGAATGGAAAAACAAAAGACCCATGGACAGCTAGTTCTGGAGGCCAACATACTGCCTACTGTGATTCACTCGCTCGGGCCATCCTCCTTATGCACGACATGCTACTTAAAAACTTGGAAATTGCACAGGCAAAGAGGGGTCTGGTGTCCGATTTTAGGATGCGCAGGGCTTCCCGATTGTTCAGTGTGCCCAATTGCTGGCAAATCGGTCTTAACCATTTGGACCTGTGCTGCACATAGGCCGGACATGCAAACAGCACGTGGGCAACGGGCTCCACTGGTGCCCTGCATCCTGGGCAATTAATTGGGCTTGAGTCCTTAGAGTACCACTTAGCAATTACCTCTCCAACTGGGAGAGTTCCAAACCTAAATTGAATATATAGCTTCCTATCCTGGGGAACCTGAATTAGATCTAAGTAGGGTTCCAATAGTCTGGCCTGTTTATGCAGATAAAAATCTGTGGTGAGTTGCCCCTGATCAGGCTTAGTGGACTCTTGACGCTCGATCCATTCCCAGTAGAGTTGCTTTACTGCAACTTTTTGGAGCAAGGAAGGGTCTGGTTTTTCCCATGCGGCCTGTAGCCCTACGTCAGTCACCAGTTTTTTAACATTTCTGATCCACCCCACCTTATTACACGTGTCTAAGCGGATGATCTCTGACAGAGCTTCTGCGTAAGGCAATAGCTCCGGAGTCCTCCGAATGCGGGCCCTGTATAGCAACGGGCGGAGCTTCGCTATATCACCAATAGAGCGTCTGTCCATGTCGAGCTTCAGGGGAATAAGCAGGGTACTTTGGGGCAACATCACAAGCTTCCTAAGAAACGTGTGTTCAGATCTGCTGAGTTCAGGTATCTTATCAAATCCCCACAACTCTGCGCCACACAGAGCTGTGCTGACTGCTTTCGAATCGTAGACCTGCAGGGGGGCAGCAACAGGTCTACTATGTGAAGAGCGATGTTCTTCCCCGAGGGCCCCCGTAACGCGCTTATGGCCCATTAGCATCTTTATTAGATGGGGCTTCTAGGACACTTTTTCTGAGAGACAAACGCCTAGATAGTCAAAGGTGCTGACCCTTTCCAGGGGGATCCCTCCTAATGTTGGGTTACCTTTGTAGGACTTATGGGGGTTAGAGGCCATAAATTTGGTTTTGGTGGTATTAATAACCAGACCCCTTGTGTTGCAGAAGAGATGGAATCTGTTGAGTAGAAGCTGTAGCCCCGCCGGGGTCTGTAAACAAGAGGGTTGCTACCTCCCCCCCCCCCAGGGTTGTCGGCAGGTTCTTGCAACAAAAAGCTAATCACTCCGTTCATATACAGAGAGATTAAGGTGGGTGCTAGAACGCATCCTTGGCGGACTCCCCTACTAACTGGGATGCGCTCTGTAAGTTACCCCTGCTGTTACCATCTAATCTGGGCGTAATTACCTTCGTGTTATCGAACTACCAAGCTGAGGATAGACGACGGAATGCCCATGCCTTTGAGCATGTACCATAATTTATGCCTGGGGACTAAATCGAAGGCAGTCTTCAAATCAATAAAATCTAAGTAAAGACTGCCCTGGCCAATCACTACGACTTTCCAATAAAGAAGCAGGAAATGAAATACCTGGTTGATTATCCCCATCTTTTCTCTAAAACCAGCATGATATGGAGATAAAACTGCATTATCATCCACCCATATTTGTATCTTCGACAAGAGGGCCCTACAGAAGACCTTTTGAAGGGCATCAATCTGGCTGATGGGCCTGTAGTTGGAAGGCTCTTCTATGTCTCATTTTTGTAGATTGGAACCACCCCTTCCACGACCCTGGGACTGGGGCACCACTAGCTATGGTGTTTGACAGGAGTAAGATATAGCGAGACCAGCTTGTAATATCGGATAAAAATAGATCCCTGGAATACCATTAGGCCCTGCGGCTTTAGACTGTACTCTTCGACCAAGGGAGGCCTCGATCTCGCCCAGAGTAAAAATTCGACATTCAAGGGCTGGCTGGAAAAAGCAATTTCCTCCAGTGGAAGCATATCCATAGAATCTCAGTAGAGCTTCTGAAAGTGGTTACACCACGCCTGGCCTGTAATGAGGTTGGGGGATAGTTGAACCCCTGCTTTGTTGCCCCAAGTTGCTAAGGACCAAAAAGATTTAGAATCTTTCTCTGCACATGCTTCCTTTAGCTGCTGCCATCGGGATTCGTCCCACGCCCTTTTTGCGTGGCACAGGATTGCTTTGTAATGCTTTCTAGAAGCTTTGATTAGACTGCTATCTTTTGCTTTGATGGCTGAGGCTAAATTTAAGTGCTCTAATCTACACTCCCTTGTGTACCACAATGGTGTTCCCCCTTTTGGGTTACTGGTCTTACGATCGGTCCTCGAGACTATGAAATAAGACCTTATCTGGTCAAAGATGCGAGAATGGGCGGTAACTACTTCGATCGCTCCACCAGTACTTATGGCCAGAGGCTGGAGCTCGAGGGTGCCTACCTCCAAATCATGCTGCATTCCCTTAATCTTGTCATCGTGCGGAACTATCTTCCGCCATTTTAACGTTCTGCTATCGTTAGCCGGGTAGACCTCCTTAGTGCTAACCAGGGGTAAACTTCTCATGGAATTAGGAGGAGCATCCCACAGGGGCTTCATACTTATGCAGAGACGGTTGTGGTCACTGTCGGTTGTGGCACCCACACTCATATCAACCACTCCTCTCCAGAGCCTCATGTCGAGAAGGATGTAATCAATACGGGATGGGCCGCTAATCCTAGTAAACGTATTTGCACCCAGTCTATCAGAGGTAGTTCTACCATTTTCAGGCCTTAGCCCAAATTCTACGTTAAGGGCAAAAATTATATCGAGACATTGGATGATCAAGGAAAAATGTCGGCGGAGCAGAAAAAACGCTTTTTTCTGCATTGCTTTGGTCCAGAAGGTTTAAAAGCTTTTACACAAATGACTAAAGAAATTGGAGGTGGGGGGTGATAGGAATGTTTTTGATTGTGCCATTGCGGATTTCAACAGATAGACAACTTTTTCACTGGAAACAGGAGTCTAACGAAAGTATTGATGATTATATGGGTGCTCTTAGAACCTTATCTTTGGATTGTAAGTTTGGACCGTTGCAGGAAGATTTGATCAGTGATCAAGTAGTTATGCATGTCAAGGATGCATCTATTCAAGAGAGTTTATGGGTAAATGGTGATGCCTATTTACTGCATGTGTTGGCGCTGGTTAGAAAGGCTGAAATGTCTAGCAGGGGTGCCAAAGTCCTACAGTCTGAGTCTGGAGTTAAGCGAGAAGAATGTGTCAGCAAAGTGAATGCTGAGTCACGTACAAATAAAGGAGCGGTTCAATAAATGGATTACAAGCAACAAGAAAAGTTTAAGGAAAAGTAAAAAAGATCGTCCTAAGGATGGTCTGAAATGTTTTAGGTCTGATAGTAGGTCACATCTCGCCAATAGTAAGTTATGTCCTGCTTTGAAACAGAAATGTTTAATTTGTGGCATGTTAGGCCACTTTGGGAAGGTGTGTAGAAGAAGAATGAAACAAAAAGTGAAGCGTGTTATGGAGAGTGACATGACTGATGAGGATTCATATGATTCTCACACACAGGGTAATGAAAGGTTTGTTCTCAATATTAAAGATAGTGAGGAGAATAAGATTCTTAATGTAGACAATGCTGTGGTGAAAAAGAAACCCTTATGTGACATGACCATTGGTGGAGTAGACATACAAATCTATGCAGATTCAGGTTCTCCGTATTCCATTATTAATGATAGTGTTTGGAGAGCGAAGTTTACAGACAAACTAGGTTCGAGACTTGAGAAACCGGATATCTCTCCTGAAAGGTATTCTGGAGAAAGGATAGACATGTTGGGTTTTCAAAAGTTAGTTTTCAGATTTAAGACCTGTGAGAGTGTTGGGAAACTATATATTGCTAAGAAAGGATCTTCAGTTTTTGGGTGGTTTGACCAAGGAGAACTGGGTATACTATGTATCCCAATAGTTCGGAACCCGTCATGGTGTTGGACAAGGGTCAGAATACAGGAGAAAACATGCTAAAACTAATTGCTGGAGTGTTCTGTCACAAAATTGGAAAATTGACGGATTTTGAACACAGTATTGTTCTTAAAAAGGATGCATGTCCCCAAGTATTTAAAGCAAGAAATATACCTATTACAGTCAAGAGGGAGGTGGAAAGGGAGTTGGATGCTTTGGTCGCAGGGGATATTATTGAGAAAATAGAAGTCTGAATGGGTGTCTCCTCAGTGATTGCGAGGCGTTCGAATGGAAATATTAGTTTGTGCATAGATTTGAGATATCCCAATAACAATATTCTCATAGATCAATTTCGGTTACCCTGTATATTGGAGATGCTCACTTCCGTAAAGGGTGCTAAGTATTTTTTAACCATAGATCTCTCTGCAGCATACCACCAGATTATGCTGCAGGAGGATTGCAAAAGTTATACAGCTTTTATCACTCCTGTGGGTTGTTTTCAATACAAAAGAATGCCTTTCGGGCTCGCTTCAGCAGCCGCTGTGTTTCAAAGACTGATATATTAATTATTTGGTCAATTATCCAATGTGCAGTGTTTTCAAGATGACATACTAAATTATAGGAAAGACAGGAAAGAACATGCCCAAGTTTTAGAAAGAGTTTTGGAGATTCAGAACACGAGGGGTTTAACAGTGGAATTTTCCAAATGCAAGTTTGCTAAAGAATCCGTTATGTATTTGGGCCATGTGTTATGTATGAATGGTGTGAAACCTAAACCAGAATTGGTTGAAGATATACTTTCGGCACCTGCACCTAAAAGAAAGGATGATGTGAGATCATTTCTTGGCCTTACAGAATCTTACACAAAATACATTAAGAATGTTTCTTGTAGTGTTTTTCAAATCAGACAACTTCTTAAAAACAAGTGCAGGTTTGAATGGTGTGAGATGTATGAGAAGGAGTTCAATGATGTTAAATGTGCCATTGCTGAAGCCACTTCTTAGGCTGGGTTTGATGCAAATCTCCATAGAATTATCACCACTGATGCCAGTTCCAAGGGTTTGGGAGCCGTTTTATCCCAGAAGCAGGAGGGTGGTGGAGAAGCTATCATTGCTTATGCTTCCAGAGCCCTTACTGAGGCAGAGGAGAAATGTAGGTCATCGAAAGAGAGCCATTATCTTGTATATGGGCCGTAGAACATTTTAGGGCATTTGTTTGGGGTAAGCATAGTGATTTAAGAAGCAACCATAAACCTTTGGCCAGACTTCTCACTACAGATGGGATGATTAAGGCCTTGGCGCATATTGCCAGGATGTCAATGAGGCTGCAAGATTTTATTTATAAGATTTTTTATGTGCCTGGTAAGGATAATGTGTCAGCGGATTTTTTTTAATCAAGAATGCCTTTGCAAATGAAGGAGAATACTAGTGATGCATGGGAAGATTTTCATATTGTTTTGGTGCATGATGAAGGGATTCCCTTCTTTGAGAAACAAACTTGGTTGACGGCATTCACTAAAGATGAGATGATACAGAAAGTCCTGGCATACATTGAGGAGAAGTGACCTGTCAAGAGTTCGTTAGGTTCTGATTTAAGGTGTTTTTGGGAGGTGCAAAATGAGATGTCACTGGTCAACGGCATTTTATGGAGGGGTGACAAAGCTTTTCCTCCTATAGATTTGAGGAAATCTATCATCATGCAATGTTATGAGGGTCATGGAGGCATTGTCAGGACTAAACAGTCTGTAAGAAATAGAAAATAGTTTTTGGTGGCCCGTTATGGACATGTTGGTGGAATGTGTTTTTAGAAATTGTGTTGTTTGTGCCCATGCTGATAAATCTCTTAAAACATTGAGACCCAATATGAGTGTATCTTGTATTCCTAGTAATCCCTGGGAAACTATTGCTGTGGATATCAGGGGCCCTGTTGGTAATGAATCTAAGTATGTAATTTCAGCCAATGATGTTTTTTATAGGTGGCCTGCTCTCAGGATTGTGGACAAAGTAGATACAGATGCAGTGTTGTGTTTTTTGGACAGTATTTTCACAGAGGAAGGGATTCCACCTCAAATTATTACTGACAATAGTGTACAGTTTTTGTCTCCCAAAGTGAAGAATGATTTTAATAAATTGGGTTTAAAGCATCGTACCCCTATATAATCCTAGTGTGAACGGCATGATTGAGCACTTTAACAGGGTAATTAAAGGCACTGTTTAATCGGCAGGTGTGAAAAATGATGAGTGGGAGTTACAAATTCACAAAACTATGTTGATGTATCGCACTACAATTAATGAAATGACTGGGTGTACCCCTTTTGAAATTATGAGAGGGAGAGTTGCGAGGACTAAAAGTAATCCTTCATGGTTTATTGTAAGCTCTAGTACCAACATGGATTTGGATTCTGTGAGGCGCAGGGTAAGGGACACTCATGACAGGTACGAGTCTACTTAGGATCGTAGAAGAGGCTCTAAGGGGAGCACCAAGGTAGTAGTGGGTATGCCTGTCAAGGTCAAGAAACCGTGGAGGGTTAAAAAAGGAGTTCGTCAATTTTTGGGACCTTTTGAAGTGGTTGATGTTTTGAAAAACGCTGTGAAGTTAAGCAATTGAAGAGTTTGGAATCTCAAACGCAATGCTATTCTCAGGGGAGATAAACACAGTTATGTCAAATCTCCTTATTGTGTGAATGATGAATTTTGGAGTGACACTGAATCACTAACTGAGTATAAGGGGGGGTGAGAACACACTCACTGATGTGACAGAGCATTTCTAGTGAGGATGTGGGGAGTAGTTGTGCGGAAAGGAGTTTGGGTGAAGAAGGTAAAAGGATCAGAAGGAAACCGATTTGGATGTCGGATTATTCTGTCTATTTTTTTTTCTTATTTCTTCTTTCTTCTCTGAAATGTATTTATGGAATGCATTTATACTATTCTCAATTTTTTTGCCTATGTTATTTGTCTATAATTTTATGATATTGTATATAATGTTTTGCTTGATAAAAAGAAAAAGGGGAAGATGTGTTGTGTTGTTTACAGCTTGTTGTAAGTGGCTCGTGCAGGCTGTCATGGTTGCATTCTGCATTTCAGTTTGGAGTGTGAGCTCTGCAGCCAGACAGTTGCTGCGACGAGTCACATAGAGCTGGACGGTGTTTCCTGTGGGTGTTGTTATCCTGAATAAAGTACTTGTTCATTCCATTTATGCGTGTGGAGTACTTTACACTGCCAGCAGCTAGAGTCCACAGGCGATCCCAACAATATGTAATCCCACCATGTTTTCTTTTTCTTTTTTTGGGGGTATATATGGTGCATGCAGATATAAACATCTAAACCCAAAGCTAATACTGGTAAGAATTAGATTCTGATGAGTCAAGATATGTTCAAACATCTGTTTAATGATTAGTTTGTGATTAGGAGGATGACTGGGTAAGCTATTTTACGGGGGGGGGGGGGTTTGGTATAGAAGGGGAGGACCCTGTAGAGGCACTACCTTGTCAGACTCGCCCAGAGGGACTTAAACTATCCTTCACTCTGGACGAAATTAAAGTAGCATTGAACCAATGTAGTAGTTTGAGGGCGGCTGGGCCTGACAGGGTTCCAATAGACTTCATCTTAACAAACCAGGAGCTTTGGGCCCTGCTACTTACTAACGTTTTCAACACCGTGTTCAAAACGCATGCCCTCCCATCTTGGAAAAAGTCTGTAATCATACCGATCTATAAAAAGGGGGACAAAGCGTTAGCGGAAAATTATCGCCCAATTTCGCTGTTAGATAGTACAGCGAAATGAATGGGCCGTCTCTTGCTAAATAGGCTAGAGGCATGGGCTGAAGAGAACAAGTTATTAATTCAAACCCAGTACAGTTTTAGAAAGACCAAAGGGACAGTGGATCAGTGCCTTAATTTAGATTAGATGATTGCCAAATACACGGCAGCTAAAGAAGGCCATCTTTATATGGCTTTTATGCACCCGTCAGCCGCTTTTGATCGAGTGGCCCATACGAAGCTATGGTTCATAATGATAAAACAATATTTAATTTTATCTGCGTGTTGTACTCCTCAGCCGTGACTTGCGTGCATATGGGGAGAGAGGGGGAGTGTTCTCGACCCTTCCCCCTTGCTCGTGGGGTCAGGCAGGGGTGCGTACTTGCGCCCTTTTTATTCTCCCTCTACACAAATGGTGTAGAAGCTGCATTGGTGAGGTCCACTAGCGACGTTCTCAGTATTAATTCTGCTCCTGTACTCATACTCCTTTACGCAGACGATGCAGTATTGCTGGCTCGGACCGGCAATGCATTGCAGACATTAATAGACACCTATGTAAGCTTTATGAATAACTTAGATCTGAAAGTCAATGAAACAAAATCATTTGTGCTTGTGGCAGGAGCTAGATTGAGAAACCAAACTAGTTCGAACATAGAAGGGAGGAAATTGGAAGTAGTTGAATGATTCCCCTATTTGGGGGTACTGTTTGATTAAAAAAATACATGGCACAATATGGTGGCAAACAGAGGCCTTATGATTGAAAGACGCATAGGAGCAATTTTTAGCTTCGTTAAGAAATTGGGGTCTAAACCGATAGAAACCATAAAAAAGATATATGAAGCGAAAACAATGTCAGTGGCAACTTATGGAGCAGCAGTGTGGGGAGTAGCGTCTGTCTGCATTCTTCAATCCATAGAGAATACATTTTGGAAACGTTTGTTAGGCGTTCTCCAATCCTGCTCCTCCTATAACTGCCATACTGAATTGGACATCCCTTTTATCTTGGACCAGATTCATGCTGCCCCCCCCTCTTCTGTGGCACTCAGTATGGAGGAGGGAAACTCTAAAGTTTACGCAGGATATCCTACTAGAATGTTTAAAGCTGGATGGGTTATGTAGAATAAAATGTTTGCAATTTGTCAAGAATACCCTGTATACTATTGGCTTCCCCAAGTTATTTGATGACCAAATCACCTGTACTACCATCTCTGGGTTTGAATTGAAAAAACTTTTAATAGAAAAACAGAGAGAAATGAGATGGGAAGCCAACTGTTTTAAATCAAGGGTGAGACAATATCATTTAGACCCTAAAATAAACTCTCCTGGCCTTAATTATCTATCTTTTGTGTCTAACCATCACCATAGATTTTTGCTAACGAAGTTTCTTATGAATTACATACCCCTCATCCTCGGCTATCCTGCTAATACATATTCTATGAATGCCCTGTCCCCTTGCCCATGTGACTCTTCATCTATTCAATGTGATCTCCACTTATTATTTTTTTGTAAATTATATAGTGAGGAGAGCAAGATATATATTTGCCCAATCCTGCGTACATATGGGCTGAGGCAATGTCAACCAGCCCTTTACCTTTTAAAACAGCTGTCTGACCCGTTTACCTGCTATTGTTTGGCTCTGTTTTTTCAATGCGCCATAAAGAGACGTAAGCGCTATCTGTAATGAATAAATTGAAAATTCTGCTCTTTTTGTATTATGTTTTAACTGTTTTATAGGTCTTATTGTAATTTCTTTTTTAGTATTGTCTTAAATGTATATTACGATTTCTTTCTATGTAGAATACTTTTTATGCTGCTTTTAATAACTGGCGAAATAAAGTGATTTGACAATGACAAAGATTAGTTTGTGACTAGATCTCCAAATAGCACAGGAGTAGTGGAAGTGACATCACCCTCCCTGACATGCAACCAATGACATCACAGGAAGAGGAGGGCCCAACCTTTAAACCATGCAGCGAGCCATTGCATACTTTTTAAAGCAAATTATGTTAAAACTCAAAGTGGGAGTTGGCGAGATTGAGAACAGTGATTTATGGAATCAAAATTAGCTACGAATAACATTTTCAAATGTGATGGTATACTGTTATTCAAATGATTGATTGCCAGATAAGTTACATCACTGATTTAAAATTAGTTGATATGGATTGCAAGTGCCAACATTGAGGTAACAATTGCATCACACCCTACCCCCAGTTGTCCCTAAAAACCTATAAACAGCTCTCTAGAGGTGACTAACAGAGGGCTTTAATCAGCAAGGAAAGAGCAAATACTTTTCAATATATATTGCACCAAATTAAAAGAAATACAATTCATGAACTAGAAATAAAAGACTAAAACCTGTGCTTTCATCAGTTCTGTTTACATGATGTTAGCCTTATTTAATATCCTGATGACGTCTCAGCTTTACCACGCATATGCGTTTTCAGTAATACTTTATTGCTTCCCAAAGTTCTCACCAGCGAATGGCTGATGAAAACTGAGTGCAGATGAATGTGGGACAGGATGCTTAACAGCATGAGCCATGTCAGGATGCTTTCTGTGATGCGCCAGCGCAGAAAGGATCTGTGTGTTTCTTTTTGGCATCCTCAGCACACATTTTGACACAAAATCTCGTTAATGTGTATTTTGCAGACAGCAAAACTTGGAATCATAAGGCAGAAATAGTGACATTGTGTTCCTCAGCTCTGCTGTCTGCAAAGCATGCATTAACTTGGAGATTTTCCAAGTTGCTGTATGCACTCAGGACACAAGAAAGAAATGTACTGATTTCTTCTGGGGCTGCAGTGTACAAAATGGGATCATGATACAGCCTCATCTGCTTCATGCGCACCCACCTGCACATTAACACGTGGTCCACTCTTTTTTTTACTGCTTTAGTGCATTTTTTTCCTCCTGGACTTTAAATCCAATGGTGGTATCATGATGGGCTGTGCTGGCTCAGCACAGAGCCAAGCACTTTTTATGCCCCTGCATTGTGTAAAGTGAATCTATTTAACTCAATGTTTCTTCGTGTTAGTGTATTATTTTAGACAGCTCAGGACAGAAACCGAAAGAGGCAAACCCTGCTCAGTATTTCAGAGCTGTACAGTCTGAAAATCAAGCCCTAACTGGGAGAAATAGCGAATTAAGTTAAGACACTTTACATACTGCAGGCGCATGAAAACAGGTGCTTGGCTTTGGCCTGAGGCAGCTCATCCCATCTCGATACGGCCCAAGCGTCTTATCGAAATTCCCAATTTTTAAATGCTATTACCGCATCACAGTAGTGTCCTTGGATTCTTCAACTGCTTATAAATGAGCCCTGCTAGGAAGTTGACAAGATCAGCAAAGGTAAAGGCTTCCTTCTGAAAGAAAAGTATTTGTATTCTCTTATGATCTCCCACACCCATGACCTTCAGAACATCTTTCCTTGATTAAACTCTCTACAGGCAATCAGTTTTATAGACCCACGTGCTTCAAAAACACTCATCAAGTCTCTAACGGCCGGTGAAGTGGATCAAAACAACAGCTTGACATCTTGTCCTGTCCGGTAACCATCCCCTTCTTCTTTGTCTGTTTAGGAACATAATTAAAATGTGCAGCTGTCAGGTTTCACCAATTGCATTTTAATTAAGGCTAGTGGAAGAAAGAGGTTGGATCTGAGGGCTGGAAGAGGCATGTTGCCTGGGAAGCTGAGATGAATACACAGAGATGTTTAATTCTTCAGTTTGAAGTTCAGACCTTTTCCGCTGTTACTTTATGAGAATCTGAAACTCAGAGACAAAGTACCTGATTACGATGGCGGTTGGGAGAACATCCGACCGCCATCGCCGCAGGCAGGGGACCGCCCGACAAGATGTCGGCGGTCCCACTGCCCAATTACAATGTGCTCGCCCGGCTGGCGGACGAAAAAGTGCTTCATAACACTGCCGCTTGAGCTGCGGCCCGTGGCACACGGTGCATGAATGTGTGTGGGCACCAGTAGCGGCCCGTGGTGGGAGTGCTGCCTGGCGGTGACGCGGGGCGGGGGAGGGGCAGGGTGGGGGGTAGTAAACTACGGAATACAGCGCACAGAGGTAAGTACACAAACAAATGAATAAAACGAATTTCGTTGCGCGCGCTGCATCGCAAAATGCGTTTTATTTATTTGTTTGTGTACTTACCTCTGTGCGTCGTATTCCGTAGTTTACTACCCCCACCCTGCCCCTCCCCAGCCCCGCATCACCGCCCGGCAGCACTCCCACCACGGGCCGCTACTGGTGGGCACCCTATGTGTGGCCCCAGGGCCACATTACAGTGGCCCACAGGGGATGGGGGCCCTGCTTGGGGCCCGCAAATTCCCTTTCTGGCTACCTTTTCATGTTGGTTCAGTCAGAAAGGGACATTGTAATCCTGACAGCAGTGCCTGAGTAGGCACCACCTCCATTCAGGATCACGATTCCGACCGCCACCCCGTCGGGATCAGTAGATCCTGTTAGAGGCGGCAGTCTGTATCCCATCCATCAATGGTTCAACCACCTGCATCGTAATGGCGGCGTTGGACTGATGCCCTGTATGTCGGGCGGACCACCACCGACTGCCTGCCGGTGGCGGTCCGCCTAACATCATAAAGAGAGCCAAAGTACTTTGCCATACTGGTATAGCTTTACCAGTGGTTCTACTGCCGATCATTCCCTTAAAGCAGGAGGTTGACAACAGCACACCCATCTAAATTCTAAAGAGGCAGACTAAGCGCTGTCATTAAAAGAAATATTTTTAGACCCTAGCAATCGGTCACAGCTCAGTGACATGCAACACTTATTTGGGCATGAAAAGGACCCCGCGATGTTTCAGGCACATATTGTTTTTAAAGAAATCCAGCACCAGGTGTTTTTTTTTTTTAAGAAGACCACTTTCTACACTTGCAAGAGCAATGAAGGCTCAAGAAGATGACTCCTACTTTCACTGAGTGATAATGCAACATTTTGTGATTGCTGTGTGAGCTATTCTATGCTACCAGGAACGAGTTAACAAGTAAAGACCCCACAGATTGACAGAATATGTAAATCCCAGTGTCAATATGGATAAGAAATTTTTGCCATGACACAGGTGCTCGTGTGAGGTATTGCTAGTGTTAGAAATGTGACCCAGAAAACAAAGAAGGTAGAGAATGGAACTGTGTGCTTAACAGGGGCACCATTCACTTGAAAGAAGTGATGCATGCGGGGCATAGCGCTCCATAAAATGGATTTTTCACAAACTTCGTTCAGCGCATGGCTAGCCCTTGAAATGAAAATAATTATTCACAAAACTATATTGAAACCCAAGTTAACAATGTGGCTGAAAGAAAAAAAATCACCACAAACTCTAAACCTAAAGACCGAAAGGTATATTTTATATTTCTTGAGAGGAAAGGTTTACCGCAACATAAAAACACTATAGTATTCTATATCAGGGCAGTGTTTGGTTGTATGATGGAATATTTGTGACAAAAATATCAGCAACATAAACATTGCCCAAAGTTATGGAAGGCACAAACATCCACAATACATACTATATATGTAAAGTAAAAAATATCTACTACAAAAATATAGAAGACCACAATATCATCATATAATAGGTTAAGTATTATCAAATGTTAACTATTGAATGTTATTATTAACTTTAAAATATACATTACCTTTAATAATTATATTACATTTAAAAATATACTTATAATGTTAAGAATATATATACAAAATGTGTACATTTCAAGCACAAAGTAACAATATACACTGTAAAATAAATACAAAAAATCAACATGGTATTTAAAAAAACTTAAATTGTTAATTAAATATAAATAATATGTTTAACATACTAATATTAATTGATTATAATGATGCATTTTTTAAATTTACATTAAAAATATATAAAAAAAAAAGAATTGAATAAAAAGAATATCATTCCAAAAATATATGTAATAAATAATAATTGAATTAAGTAGTCACAATCCAACCTAAACAACAGCAGGAAAAGTGTTGGACCTTGAAGGGGTCAGTTTTACTATTTTAACTTAACTGTAAGCAACATTAGGGAAAGTGTTTGAATTTGGAGGCGTTAGACTTAGTATTCCTGTTGGACTAGGCCCGTTTTGCAGGGTCATCCCAGAACGTTTTGCCTCCCTCCGGTATTTTTTCTGACCTGCTTTATCACTGCTGTTCAGTGCTAAAGTGCATGTGCTCTGTATTGTAAGCTAGGTAAGATTGGTCTACATCTGTTTGGCACATTTAATTTACCTATCAGTCCCTTGTACAGTGGTATCTCATATACCCAGGGCCAGTAAACTAAATGCTACTGGTGGGCTTGCAGCGCAGCTGCTGCCACCCACTAAAGTAGCCTTTCAAACCTGTCTCAGGCCTCTGCCCCTGCACATAAAGTGGTTGCCACGTCTGTGACTCCCCTTTTACTACATATCAGTCACCCCTAAGGTAGGCCCTAGCTAGACCTATGGGCAGTGTGCGGTGTAGGTAAATGGTAGGACATGTGCCTACCTGTGTGACATGTCTTGGTAGTGACAAACATCCTATTTGGTTTCTCATTGCTGTGAGGCTGCCCTCTCATAGGGATGCATTGGGGATTCCCTGATATATGCTTCAGTGGTAATTCCTGACATGAAAGGGGCAGCATGATCAAGTTTGGTATGTTTGGATTAGTGGTGATAAATGCTTCTTATTGGTACTCGTGGATTTATTATCATTATTTTAGAAATGCCACTTTTAGAAGCAGGCATTTCTGTGTGCTATGTGTCTTTGTGCCTGCCTGTTGTGTATTGACTGTCTGGACTTGGAGTGACAGGGGCTGGGGAGGTGCAGTGGCTCCAGAGAGTCTGGATGAGTCAGTGCTAGGCTATATAGGCCTGGTCTGCATTTGGAGTGGTGGGAGGAGTAGCACCTGCACCTGAATAGGGCTGTGCCTGCCTTCCACAATGATGGCTCCGCCCCCCTGTGGTGTGTCTGGGGCCAAGGCTTAGACCTTCAATGGGGTGTAGTGTGGCTTGTGGCCTCATTGTCTACATTGCTAAGTTAGCTTAGGCCTGGCTGCCATGATGCCTTTGCACACGTTACTCTGTGACTTTGTTTTTCCAGACTCTGCCTGTGCCCGGCTATATTAGAACTGTCTGCCTTTTACCTTTTCTCATGTTCCCTGTGGGTTTCGTCTGCACACCATGTACAAGGTCGAAAAACAACATCCCTTGTTATTGCTGATCTGGTCAGCCCCCGCACTTAGACATAACACGAAATACAGCTGCACTGGAGAAATTCGGGTGCTTTTAATATTGTGATCTCCCTGTTGGTGGCACTTGGAGAAAAACCTTTCCAGGGAGAAGAGCTGTGCTTGTCTGATGATGTAAACCTTGCATCTAGATATTGAGGTATGGGGGTCCGCCTGACAAAGCCCAGAGGAAACTATTTTTATAATAAACTAGTTACTAGCACGGGGAGGGTGGTAAGGCAAGTTAGCCCTATATCCATTGTCTTTATAAAATGCTGTCCCCGTTTGTATTCTATGGAATTGTAACCATGCTTATTATTTTATCGTTATGTATTATGCTGATAGTACTGGCACGTGTACTTTATCTTAGAGCACAATAGTTGAAATAAACATTTTAAACTATACTGTGTCTCTTATTACGCACGTTGTGGACAAGTATGAGTGAGTAATGAAAGAGTGTTCTTGCTCCCGCGATTCCTGAGAGAGTCCGTGTTCTGGGATGTCTAATCATTGGTAGCTTCGCTGTAGTACGGAGAACGAATGAGACGCTAAAGCTAGTCGGATTGGGATTGTGGGTACTAAGGTGCATGGTTGGTACACCACTATACACCGAGGTCCTATTTTCCTGTGCATAGCTCTGTATATGTGCAGAATCCCCGCAACAGGGGACTGTTGTGCACTGTAAGGATAATTTTAAGTGCCCCCCAGAACTGGTTTGGAGTGGGTCCAGGGCCCTATACCAGGGCAGAACAAAGACTTTGTGGAGTATAAGTATTGGAGCTGTGACCCCATGTCTGTAGAACTGGAACTGCCACAGACGCTGCTGACTACAGACTGCCAGGAGGAACCGTAATGGGACTTGCTGAACCAGAGAGCTGACCTGCTGCCTGCTGGGTTGAAAGAAGGACTGCCACTGTGTTTTAGACCTTTTTGTGCTGGCCTGCCTGAGCCTGGTCTTCTGGAATCTACCAGGGCTGTGTGGCTGGCCTTGGAAGAAATTGGAGCAGCGCTGTGCTTTCTTTTCTCCCCCTGTAAGGGGTTGATCCTCAGCCAAGCACGTGGCAAGCGCTATATGAAAATCCTGGTGCTGGGTGAACACAGCGCGTGCAGCGCTGCACCTCCCTGGTGCTTCTCAGTGAGGGAAGGGGAGAGCTGGTAGCGAAGGAGACGCTCTCCCGTGCAGCCGGTGTGAAGAGTTGTGCCGTTGAGATGCAGGGCGGGTGCTGGAAACTACCACCAGAAGGGAGAGCTGGAACGTGGAAGTGCTCCCCCCTCCTTTGCCTCCAGTGTGTGTGCCCGCCGGGGGCAGAGAAGCGGCAGAATGGAGGAGGTGACCGGAGTGAGTGCCGTGGGAGGCGTTGTCCAGCACCCGACCAGAAGGGGGCAGGGCCCCACTGCCAGTATCAGCAAACAGAAGTCGGCGGCTGTTGCCTGGTTGTGGGTGGGGCTAATGGCCACGAGCCGTCCAGCGGAGAAGGGAAGCCGACAGAGGCTTCGCTTTATGTTTGGGAGACCGCCTCGGAATTCTGACTCAACCGGAGTGAGGGTGAGTCCGGGCAGCTGCCATTGGGAGAGTTGCCTTTGCGGGGGGACCAAGTGAGGTCTTTCTGCCCTGGGGGGCATTGAGCTGCCTCTTGATAGCATTATGGGGACTACCCCGACATCGAGTGTACGAGACCCAGAGAGGTCTCCCACGTATTTGGCTGGCGAGCAGCTGCACTGTGCCACTTGCGGCAGCTGCCAATTTGGTGCACTATTGGGGGCTTCTTGTTGCTTTATTGTGCCTGTGTACCTTGCGGGGCGAGCCCAGACAGGGCCCCAGGTTTCACATTCCCGCATTTCCTGTGGTAGAAGGGTGAGTGGCCGAAGAACCTACGCAGGGAAAGACAGTTGCCCTTGTTTGTAATGATGGTTAAGCCTACTGTGGGCATAAGGCTCCTAATGGGGGCATGCTGTATTTATGATATGTTTGCCCAGCTGAAAGTGCACTAAGGTGCACTAATGATTATACACATATTGTGCTATACTAAGTACCGTTGTTATGTTTATGCCTGAGAGGTGCTCATGATAGGTGTACTGTGGCCAGTGTTTACTATGGTACACTGCTGCTGATGTTGTCTATGCATAATGTGTTATGCTGAAATGTGATCCTACCAGTAGTTACTGGTTGTCCTCACTAACTGTGATATATGTGATGATTATGACAGTGGCCCGATTGGCCTAATGATTTATGCAATCCCTGTAAAGTCATGCCAAGTGCCTGGTGGCACAGTGTATACATGTGACTATGTTCTAATGCATTTTATGGATAATACAAATGCTATTTTTATATAACCTTGTGTGGAGTTTCTTTTGTGGTGTGCCTAGTGTGTTGCTGCTGTGTGAGTGTGTTGTGCAAACGCTTTACACATTGCCTCTGGGATAAGCCTGACTGCTCTGCCAAGCTACCAAGGGGGTGAGCAGGGGTTATCTTCAGTGTGTAACTCCCTTGCCCTGACTAGAGTGGTGGTTTCTCCCTGGCTTAGGCGCATGCCCTAGCCAACCAGAAATCCCATTTCTAACAATTCCCACTCCAAGTGGAGCATTAGTAGGGAAAGTGTTGGACTATGGTTGTGTTAGATTTACTAGTGGCACTTGAATATAAGCAACAGTAGGGTAAGTGTTGGACTTTGGAGGGGTCAGATTTATTATTTTCACTCCAAACCAAGCATTAGAAGGGAAAGTGATGGTTTTTGGAGGGGTCAGATTTACTATTCTCACCCTAATTTGAACAAGATTAGGGAAAGTGCTGGACTTTGGCAGGGCCCAAAGCCCCATTCACACATCAAATAAGTAACAATAGGGAAAATGTTGAACTTTGGAAAGCTCACGTTTATTTTTTCGTCTCCTAAATTAAAAAAATATAATGAAAATAGATAAAAATGAAGAAGCATAAAATGTGTTTATACAAGTATATAATAAAAGAATGTTTTTAACATTACATAATTTATACAATTTGTTAAAAACAAAAAATACTAAATTAACAAATAAAATTAGAAATATAACTATATTAAATGTTTTTCAATTAAAACATCAAAAATAGATTTAAAACATTTCCCACCCTATTACCCTACAATTTAAAAAACCACAGAAGCAAATTAAAATAATAATTGAAAAAATAAAATACACATTAGTTTGAAAAATAATAATAATGCAAACTTCATCACTATATAAAACATCCTAAAACATAATCTAATTAATAAATAATATACAACTTATTACAAACAATTAAATAATTTACAGAATCACTTATCTAATTAACCAATCAGCAATGAAAAAAATAATTGCCATTTAAAAAAAACATATTTACATAATTAATAATCAAATCTAAAAATTAAAAATTACCTGACAATAAACAAATAAACTGGAATGAAATAAAAAAACTTTACACAGCTTATACAATAAAAAAAACTAGACTAAAAATAATTACACATACTTAACATTACAAAAATAACAATCTGCAACACAAAAATTAATAAAACTCAATAACATAATTAAAAAATATATATTACTTGCAACTATATTTTAAAAAATGATATAGAATACTTAGAAACAATATTCTTACCTGAAATATTCTGCCCCATGATATTCTTGACAGCACAATATTTTTGACACAATATTTGTGTCATTCGATTTATTTGAAACAACATTTTGGTGGAATACCTTAAGAACCAATGTCCATACCAGAAACAATAGAGCAAAATGGAACAAGTGGAGCTCCATTTTCCCAGACATCCAATGAACTCCTAACCATCCCTAGTTTAGAAATCTGCTAAACATCCTCCGGTCACTACATTTCTGTCATCCCCCACTCCCACTAACTTCCTTTCATCACATGCTTTATGCTCCACTAAACCCAGAAATTTATGGCAACTTATTTTCAACACATTTGTTGACTTTTCTAGCACTTCAAAGTTTACTCTTATTATAATTTGTTTTGCTTCTCGAAGTGTTATTTGTTCAATTCAAACTGCTCAGATACCTCCTGGTGAGATAGCACTTTATAAGACAATTTGTAGAGTGTAGGGTATCTAGCTGTCAGAAAACCTGCACAATACAACTATGTGGGTTTCTAGATTTTGTTTTAATGTGGATTACTTTGGAAATCCATTAATCAGCTTTTCCATTTGACATGTTCTCTTAAAGGGGCCTTCCAGTGTACTGAAAAAAACAGTTCTCTTCGCCCAGTTTTGCAGGCACACCCTTCAGGTTTGCCAATAAAGCACAATTATTAACCAGCAACATTCTGTTTAGTCTGACTCCTTTAGTATGCAATCACCAAGTGTTTCCTGTCTCTGGATGGAAGTTTCTGCTTACCTTGTGGGCCCTTGCGCTTTTCTTCTTCATGGAATGTTGGGTCCTGGTTTATGTGTAGTGTATGCTTCCCCAGGGCCATGTTAGACTTTTTTACCCTGACTTGCTTGTTCTTTTGGACAGGGTTTTCGCCTCTCTGTATTAGACTCTGGTATGGTGCCTTATTTGGTGAATGCTGGGCCTGCTTCAGGAGTACCCTTTGGGTTGCCTTTGTACCTTGCCCAGGCTGATGTGCTCTTGTGCCCTGTTTTCAGTAATTCCCCAAAACTGGTCCCAGGATGCTTGTTTCTGGTCCAGGGAGAACCTGGTCTGGCAGTTCAGGCTGGACTGATCCCATGGGAAGCAGGGTCAAGACTGATTTGCATATGGCTGGGTCAAAACTGAAATGGCATGGTGAGCAAAAAAATGATGGATTTAGGCCTAGATCTCTGTAGTGGGTATGAACGTTTCACATTGTTCAGCATTCCATCCATCAATTGTTCTTTTTTCATTTGTCGCCCTAAGTGGGACGGATGTGCTCAGACATGGGTCCCGTACTTGCCTTGCCACTTGATTCAAGCTAGCCTGGCTGATGAGAGCTGATACCCTGAATCCGGTCCCAGGATATGTGTTTCTGGTCCAGGGAGGACCTGGCCTGGCAGTTTGAGCTGGACTGTTCCCATGGGGAGCGGGGTCATGACTGATTTGCATATGGCTGAGTCCAAACTTAAATGGCATGGTGAGCCAAAAAATTAAGGACTTAGGCCCAGATCTCTGTACAGGGAGTGAATGTTTGACATTGTTCAGCATTTCTTCCATCAATTGTTCTTTTTGCATTTCTGTTTTCAGTGTGGCATAGTGCTGGTTTGTGGCCTTGCCCCTGTGATGTTAATGGTGCTTGGGTCGTGTTTGTTTTGGGAGTCTTTGTCTTCTGCCTTGGACCTCGGACTTATCACTTGGTGTTTGTGTTCCTGCCTCCCCATCAGATGGGGGAGTTTGGCAACATTCTCCTCTGTCGGCTTTTGTTTTTGTTTGAGCTGGTGTCTTTAGATCCCTTATGACTCTTTCCCTGAATAGCTGACTGCGGGTTAGTGCTGCCGCCTTTATGTTCCTTGACTCTCTTTCTGCCTCTTGTGGGTTGCTGTTGTGTGTGTTCCCTAATGTTGGGCCCCATCTCCTCTGGGCACAAAGGTTGTGCCCTCTTCATTTTAGGCCTCTTGTGTTTGCTGGCTTGCTTAGGCACTGGTACTTGGGGCTTTGTTGACCTTCAGGATTTGGTCCTTCCTTTTTTGTTTCTGGACTTTGCCCTTTCTGGATGGCTACCTAGGTGGGTGATTGATGCTGGTCCTGCTTGCTTTGTTATAACTCATGATGTAAGGACTGGGGCAAGGTTGTGATGAGGAGGTAATGCTGTGATAACCTGCTTGTAATTCTTTTACTCTGATTTTATTTCCTTATCTCAGTCCTTATGGACCTCCCACGCTCCTTTCTGTGTGCCTGGCTTCAATTGCAGTCTGCAGGGCTCCTTTGGTTGTTGGCTCAAGTCGTTTCTTTGGTTAAATGGTCTTTTATAGGAAAAACAGAAGGGGGTGAGTTTACATTTTTTCATTTAGGTAGGCATTTTTTTCCTTTGTTTGTCTGTCTTCAGCCTTTGGACACACCTCATGATTTGCAGACTTGGATAAGGAAGTCAAATTGGCGTAATGGGAAGACCAATAACTAATCACAGCATTGCAGAATCTACCTTTGTCTGACAAAGTCTGCTTGGGTCAGGGTCGGACTGGGATAGAAAATAGGCTCAGGAACCAATATAAAAGTGGCCCCCATTAGTGAATTACCTAGCTAAACAGTGGCCCATATTTGCTAATTGGGGCAGTTTTGAACTTGTAAGGACTGGTGTATGTGTTTTGCAAGAAATTGGAAACTGCATGGATTTGTGCTTGTTGCAGGCAAAGTTTGCTTTAATATTAGGGAAATCAACAGTAAAACCGGCCCACCACACCATAAAACAGACCCACAAACTGCCAAAATGCCGTCCCACACACTGACGGTGCAACCGCCATGAAAAATGTGGCTATGAGGAAATAAAGGGCGCCCTACAGGGCCCCCGGTGCCTCTGCACCATGGGGTACATGCAGGTGGGCTCATGGTGTGCATGCACCTCCATGTTCCTGAACAGTCTGTGCAGGAACATGCTTTAACGTTCCCATGGCAGTGCCTGGTTTAAAGGAACGCCAAAGAACTGCTCACCAGTGACTAAGAAGTCACAATCTGGAGGGCTGTCTGTTTTGGCTTTGATGGTGTGGAAGTGGGGCGGCAGCGTACTGGCCCCGCTCCCACACCTATGAGGGGTTCGGGGTGGTTTTCCCCCCGAAATTTTTTTGAAAAAAAGAGTAGGCAAATGATGCATTTTCAAGCAAGTTTGAGAGTGTGACACTATCCCGGAAGTGCTGCAGGCTGTGCTCAAAATATCACATATATCATTGACCTTGTATTGAACCCCCATCCCCCAGCAGGCCCCTGCGTAACGCCCCTGCTGCCTCAAGGCCCCGTTTAAGGTATTGCTATGCTCCTGAGAAGTGCCGGCCATCACCTGTTTTGTCAGCAAGGCCCTGTTTCAAGTTTGCCATGCAAACCCTTCAAGCCATTACGGCGCTACACAACCCATGCATCTATTTTGACAAAATGAAGCACACCGTAGCATATCATCACCTAAGGAAAAGCCACACAGTATAATAAAAAGATTTGTAACATAAAGCAATGTCATTTACATAACATAGTGCATTCTAACAAACCATTGCATAGCATAAAGTAGCATAACACAAACGTAAAGGGTAGCATAATTTCACACAAAACACATAATATAACTAAATGAATTGTAAAATAAAGAGATGTAATGTCCATAACATAACAAATAGCACCCCATCATAACGTGCCAGAACCAAAAGAAGCATAACATAACATTGATTAACATAATGCATAACAACGTAACATAACAGAAAGACATGCATCATAAGGGAATACAAGCAACACAACGTAAAGTGTTCCAACTTAACACAACCTAGCATAGCATCACATAATGTGACGGAACATAACCTCGCGCACCATTCCCTCACATAGGAGAACATAACGCAGCATGTCGGAGAGTAAAGAAAGGAAATGTAACAAAAGGCAATGTGGTGTACAGTTAAGTTAAATATTGTAATCACATGTAACATAATATACCAAAAAATATCAAAATATACTTCTTTTCGTTTAAAAACATCTTTGTAGAATTGCGCGTGGACGCTAATTTCAACAGGAACCGAGAACAGTCCTGCGAAAACCACTGATTGCTCTTGTCACGACCACATGGACAGAGGGAAAGCTGCTGTGAAGTGAGAGTCAGTGTCAGACCAGTAACTGCATTAGGAACGTTAACGTTCCATTCACAGTATAAACTGTGGCCCTAAATTGTGCCTCAGCTTGGCTTATGTTATTAATTGTATATTGGTGGTCTTGGCTGGGATTTGCCGCAGTCTGGTTGCCTGAGGGGCGTACCACATTGTACCTCCACACACAGTACACTGCGCCACTTCAGGCCCGGCCAATCCCTGTAGGCCTCGAATGGCACGCACCCCAGACAAATTAACGGTAGAAAACATTAAAAGGCATACTTTTACTCCCCTCTGGAACGTTCGGCGCGCCAGCTCGGGCCATTAAAATATAATATTCACGCGCACCCCCTTCTCAATGGCTTGAAGGGTTCTCTAGCCAGTTTAATCTTTTAAGTCTCTCTTAATGCATTGGACGAGCGTGTTTGTAAATGTGAGGCCATTATTCAGAAACCGTTACAATCTGTTAATTCGGTTTTACTATTTGGTGTCGGGACTAATCTTTTTAACGATGCTAGTGTTTTATGAACGTTATGTGAAACTGGTTCCTGGTCCAGACTTTTTAAAGCGAAAGAAAAGGACACATATTCGGGAGAAATATTTAAAAAGAGAGTGAGTGAGATAATGATTGAGACACAGTCACGAGAGAGAGAGTGGTACCAGAGAGTCCACTGATTAAGAGAGAGACATGCTGAACTGAGACAGAGCAGAAACACACACTAAACCATGGAAATGGGCGAGCCGCAAGCCCGCACCAAGCACCTCTCTCGTTTCCGCTGGCATCAATGTCCACCCCCTAAAAAGAAATCCTGTAACGCGTTCATCCGGTGACCCGGGGGTGCTGCAGATTTCCGGGGGTGCTGCAGACTTAGACTTTGGAGAATAAATATACGAAGCTCACCTGTGCCTGGCCTGGAGTTGCTGGTGTCCCTTAAAACCCTGGCGGTCCTGTGCAGAGTTAAGCAGTTCACCCACGCCTCTTCCCTCCCACCCACTCCCTCCTACCCCTCTCACCTCTCCCAACCCCGATCCCCTTTTTTTCACCTTCTCAACTCTCTCCATTCAACCTCTCACTTCACCTTCAATCACCTCTCGCCGTGCTGTCTCTTCACTCCCCTCATCTCTAACAGTCTCTCACATTTATCTCATGGCCTCTCTGGCCCCGTCACATCTCACACCCCTCAGCACTTCTCATTCACCTCCACTCTCTCCCTTCAAATTTCTGTCTTATGTGTTTGTATCCTACACCTCTCCAGCCCCCCTTTCGCCTTTCACATCTCCCCTATGTCCTTCCACACCTTCTCGAACCTACGTCAATCTCCCCTGTCATCCCAGCACCCACCCCAACACTCCCTCTCTTCCCCTATCGCTGCTCTCCCTCGCCTATGTCCCATCACATTCTCTTTTTACCTCTTACATATCACCTCTCAGCTCTCTTCTCTCACCCTTCAACAGTAGCCCTCCTCTCTGCCCTCACCATTCTCTCTCACTCGCCTCTCCTCGCGTTTCCACACTTCCTTCACATTTCTCCTCACCTGGCCTCAACATGACCTCTCAAATCGAATTCATTCATTCCCTTGCCTCTCCTCACCTCTCTCGGCTGTCTTCTCTCATCCTGTCTCCTCTCACCCTGTCTCCTCTCACCTTCTCATCTCTCCTCACCTCTCACATCCTCCCGCTCACTCCTCCCACGTCTCTCACCTTGCCTCCCCTCCCCTCACTTCACTCACATCATCCACCCCTTCTCTCCAGGCCCCTCTCACACCCGCATCCGACTCTCACATCTCGCTCCACACCCATCTCCTTGCCTCTCAATCGGCCTCACATACCCCATCTCCCCCATCCCACATCTCTCCCGCCGCCCGCTCGCATTTCACTTCTCCTCACCTTTTTTGTTGTTGTATATTGTGGTCGGATTGACATTATCTCTTCATGACATATTATGGTACGTGTCGTGCACCATTATTTCTTCTCTCTGTATATGCATAGTATGTTTGGTTTTATATCTTAGCTGTCTGATTATCCCTAGTTCATCGTTAAACGTCATCTATCAAATCAAATATTTGCCCTTATTTTTCACTTTTGTCTTTATTATATAACATGAACATGTTTTGTTGCCCCGTTATCTTCAGTATAAACCTTTACAGGGTATTTTCTCTTCGCATTTCTTAATTATTTATCAAGTTGCTAACCTAATTAATCGCTAAATATTAACATTCTTATCTATCTATCTATCTATCTATCTATCATCTATCTATCTATTTATCTATCTATCTGTCCATTCCTCTGAACTTCCTAAGCGCTGCGAAGCCATTCCAGAATGAAACGTACTCATATAAAAGACCATTGTGCCAGCCAGTCTCTTACCCTCACCCCCTCATTATATTTCCGCCAATCGCCTTTATTCCCCTATATTTCACAACACCAGCTTTCCCATTATTTCCTTACTCTATTCCATTGCTCCAGCTGCTCTGCTCTTATTCCCTCGATATATACCATCGCAACAGCCCCTTTTTTGTCATCCCCTTGTAATAAATCACAGTGCCAAACTTTTAAACTCATTCTTTGTTTATATTTCACTCAGTTATCCTGATTTCCTCACACGATATCACGGTACTAGTGTTTTCACACTGCTCCCTCATCACATATCACGATGCCTCCGTTTGTCTATTATCGTATATAAGTCTTGTACCATTATCCCCCATTTTATTTCGTGGGGTCAGCTATTTTGTGCTTATTTCCTCATTTTGTTTCATGGTACCAATGTATACCCTCATTACATTAATTGGACTGGCCTTTGAACCCATTACCTAATTGTAGAATACGGTGGTGACACTTTTACGCACATTACTTCATTATAATTCACTGCACCATCATGTTTACCCTATTTCAACATAGTAAAGTATGGTACTGACTCCTTTACCATAAGTCTCTTTATATATCCGCATTGCCTCATTGAAACCGCCCTTCTGTCAGAATTCCCTCATCATATATCATAACAATCGTTGTACCCTTATTTCTTCACAATATTTAATGGTGTGAGTCTCTTCGACTAAATCGGATGTGCTTCCACCCTACCCGTGCGCCTCGAGGCGCTGAATGAGCTGCTAGAAAGACAGACCACCCAGACCTCAAGGACAACCCTCATACCCTCCCAGGGCCCTTGTGCAGCGCGTTCCTTTTGTAATGTGTGTCCCCAGACCGTGTTATATCATTATCAATAATTTATCACATCCCGGTTAAGCAATGCTACTGTACCTCGATCAGTCGCGGCCGGCAAAACGGGCGGGTGGGTTCGCGCGCGGAGGGGGAGGGGGGGGGGGTGTAGGGAGGGAAGTGGGACTTATCTTCTATAAAATAAAAAACTTACCTTACCTGCTTCCTCTAGGACCGCATCACGCACCGCCGCCTCAGCTCCTGCTTGCTCTGGAGTCCTGGCGTGTTTTAGGCAGCCTCCCTCCTCCTGCTCCCCTAAGCCAATCACAACGCTGCAATGGCAGCATTGTGATTGGTGAGGCGCAGCGGAGAGCGCCCCAGCCAGGCCATTTTCTCTATGTAGGCTGCATGCAGCAGCCTACATAGAGAAAAAGGGAGAGTGCGCATGACTGGGTTGGTCGGCCCTGGGGCCGACCAAACAGTCAGTACCCACAACAGTGGGCAAAGCCACTCCCCCCTGCCCTCGAGCAGGACCGCCCACCCGCCCACCCGCCCTCCCACAACCAGGCACTCCAGGCACTTCTGCTTTCTCGCAGTGCGAGAAGCAGAAACATAAAATGGTAGTTTTACCATTTTATGTTTCTGCCTTCTCGCACTGCGAGAAAGCAGTGGGGCGACTCCCCCACGCCCCAATGGGGGAGCCGCCACTGTAAACAATGTAGGTGCTCCACTGCCTGTGCAAAATAGTGAGCCAAATATCAGATAGTTCATAAATTGTAAGCAATATTCACAATATATACAGACGCGGTATCACCCAATAGGACAAATCCGATAGTATCACCATTCATACTTTAATAGTCCAACAATTCATGATATGGGTGTAGCCCTCATTAGGGGACGTTTCAAACTCTTACAAGAAAACAACCAACCAATCAATCAATCAATCAATCAAGTAGTATTTTTATAGCATGGCTAATTACCCCAGGGGGTATGCAGGAGCTGTGCTGCAGGTATCAGTCGAAGAGCTAGGTCTTGAGTCCCTACCGGAATTGGTTCAGCGAGGGTGCGGGGTGGAGAAGGAGGGGGAGGTTGTTCCATGCTTTGGCGGCAAGGTGGGAGAAGGAGCGTCCTTCTGAGTGGCTGCGGCAGATCCGTGGTGTCTGAGCGAGGGCGAGTTGTGCAGAGCGTAGGTTTCTGGTCGGTTGGTGGTAGATCAGGCGGTGGTTCATGTAGGCTGGTTATGGTTGTGGAGGGCTTTGAAGGCGTGGGTCAGGAGCTTGAACTGGCATCTCTTCTGAACGAGGAGTCAGTGGAGGTCTTTTAGGTGCTGGGTGATGTGTGTCCTTTTGGACAGGTCGAGGATCAATCTAGCTGCAGCATTCTGCATGGTCTGGAGTCTTTGCATGAGTTCAGTGGTGGTGCCGGCTAGAGTGCATTGCCATAGTCGAGCCGGCTGGTGATGAGGGCTTGCGTCACAGTTTTCCATGTGTTGATGGGGAACCATCGGAAGATTTTGCGGATCATGTGGTGGCAGGCTGAGGCGATGGTGTTGACCTGGCGTTTCATGGAGAGTTCACTGTCCAGGATGATTCTGAGGCTGCGGGCGTGGTCTTTCGGCATGGGGGTAGGTCCGAGCGCTGCTACCTACCAGTAGTCATTCCAAAGGGCGGTGTGTCTGCCGAAGATCAGAACTTTCATTTTGTCTGTGTTGAATTTCAAGCAGTTGTCTTTGATCCATGTTGCAACGTTCTTTATGCAGTTGTGGAAGTTGATCTTCAACAAGGTGTGGTTTGCTAAGGGTGAGAGGACAAGCTGTGTGTCGTCGGCGTGGGAGATGATGTTGATGTCGTGCGATCTGATGATGTATGTGTGTGGTATCATGTAGATGTTGAAAAGGGTAGGGCTGAGGGATGAGCCTTGGGGTACTCCGCAGATGGTGTGCTTGAGTTGCGAGGTGAAGGGAAATCACACTCAGTCTTCATCAGAGGTTTCTCCCCAGAGTAACAGGGCTTGATGCATGTATTTCTGACCACTACTGACACTTTAGGCACTGAATTTGATAAAAGTTATTTTTTGCACTCGCACTGTGTTGTCTCTTGCAGCACCTACATTGCATATATTGCCTTTTTTCTAAATTCAATTGCTAAAAGATAAAATAACACAAAAAACTCATGAATTTGTATTATTTGCATTTATTTTTCCCAGATTCTCTCACTTTCATATGGCTCCTGCCACCTGGGCTGATGCAAGTTTACTGTCAAGACGCCACAGTCTGCATGTCTCCTCTCCCCCAAGCACAGGTGCCTCATCACTAGAACCAAATGTTCCTCAGATATAGAAGGGATATGAGCTTTCTTCCAACCAATTATGATTGCTCCATCATCCAAGCCCCATAGGAGAACGCGCTCTTTATCACCCCAACGTCTGTAAGAACATTTGAATTTGGGGAGGTAAATTCTTACGCTTGTCGAGGATCACAAAAGTGGAGACCATTTTGGTTCGCCAGTTGACCATGCCCCCAATCACCCCAATTTTAATGAGAGGGTGGAGGAAGAAAGGGCACGTGAGTGAACAATACGATATTGTATTAATATGCTCTTTTAAAAGTTATGTCATTAAAAACATCAATTCATATACATAATAAACACAAATATCCAAAATACACAGTTAAAAACCAAAAGGGGGAGAAAAATAAAAAGACAATTCACTTTGTCTTCTAAATGTTAATTTGGATATATACATAGACAGCATAAAGCATGGGGTTAAGTTCCCAGTCTGTAACTTGTTGCTGACTTTTCCAGATTTAACACAAAATATAATGTGGGCGTCGACGCGTTTCGGTGGCACACTCGTAATAGGACCACCTTCTTCAGGACAATACGTTTTTTTCCCCTCTTATTTTAAAACATTATATATAGGTCCTATATTGACCTTACAACGGACCTATAAGGCAAAATAAACAACACATAAGCATATATATCACTATACAGACACCGATTTTCTTTTACATGTACTAAAATGTAAAACCATTGTAAAAATACAATTTATTTGAAAAATCATTTCATTTAGTTTTATCCAAATGCCATTAAATACAATTTATTAGAAAAATCATTTCATTTAGTTTTATCCAAATGCCATTAAATGTGTGCATATCTCAAGTTATAAGTGCTCCAATCATTCATGTTTAGGAAACCATTTATCCACCCATAATCATTCATCCCCATACACCTTTTACACTGACACCCTGTGTCTAACCACATTCAGTTTCGTTTTATAACTCACCGGTGCATCTGCACTCTGGTTAGAAATTTTTCCAAATCACTACGACTAAACAGGCGAAGTGGGTAACGATTTTCACAATATCTGTAATGTTAAAGAACACTTGTCACATTTTATCCTACTCTCATCTTGTTTATATCATCCATAACTCAAATATTTATTCAGTTAAATTTTACCTCATCGATTACGGGTTCAATTATTCGATGCAGAAAAGTTAGTTTGGAGTATATTGAGGTACTTCCAATCTAGTGAACCCCTAAAGAGAGTTTTAAACAAAAATTACCCCCACGCTGAAGCTTTAGCGGGATTTAATTAATATTATTGAAAAAATGTATCGTCCTCACCGTAACATTACTAAAATCGTGGCCTCCAGCCCAATCTTTAAAAGGTTTAAGGCCAGTACAGCATCCGATCACACTTGATATACAAATTGTGGGTCTCAATGTTTTCCCGGCACTTTTATGGTAGGGTCACTTGTTCGTGGCTGCATAAAATAACAAGGACACCGTATAAGACTCAATACTCCCCAATCAGGGACCGAACGTTAACCTAAAGCACTGCTCCTTACCTTTTTATTCCAACGTCACCGCATCGCCTACTGCTTATCATCGGCCCGGCTCCAAGTTTCTAACAGAGGCTTACACATTACTACTCCTTATATACCTCTATCCCATAGGTCTAATCACCATTGCGTATGTGGATCAATTGCAGCTTTGCAAAGTTAAAAAAAAAAAACAACTTTATTCATGAGGTCTCCCACTCCTCTTACACAGCGTGGTCGCTATCTTGGACTGACTATTAAATGTTAGCATTTAAAGCTATTCTCAAGGTTTCTTTACCTTATACTTATTATTGTTTAATACCAAAACCGAAAAGGCGATAATTTATATCGCGTATAGCCATTTTTATTAATAAATCCTTACCTGCTACATTTTATTAATTATTTTCCAACACCATAAGGAACGACCGACAACCTACGTATCGTGTAACTGCCTATATTCTAATAATTACTCATTATAAAATATACTTTATATATCATATATATGATGATGTATTGGGTCTATATATACTACCAGGAGTCCTAACTTCATTCAAAAACATTTCAATACTATCCCTGGCGCGGTCGCCATCTTATACTGCCCGTTTTGTATAGTTAATAGCAATCATATTCAAGCTATTCTGCCTTAGGCTTATCTATAACACATGTCATTAAATAAAAACGGTAATTTATTTAAACAGATAACTCTTTATGTTGTAATCTTACTCCATCAGGATTCTTACCTCTGCCCTGGTATATAACATAATGTACTGTATATACAGATCCACAGACATCTAAGAGGCTATTCTCATCCAGTCCTCCTTGCTGTTGAGACCTTTCCCTATAGTGTCTAATGTGGAAATATACCATTGCTCTCTATTTTTTCTCTTAATTTCCATATTACCACCTCTTCTATTTATAGATATTTTTTCTGCTATAAACCACTCAAATTCTGTGTGCCCATGTTTCAAATCTTTGTAGTGGTCTACATTTAGTTTGCCAGTTTTCAAGGCCGATCTGTGTTCCAACAGTCTCAGCCTAAGTTCTCGTCCTGTTTCACCCACATACGCTAGTCCACAAGGGCAGCGTAGGACGTAAACAACATTGCAGCTCCTGCAGTTGTTTAAACTTCTAGATGTGATTGTATAGCCATTATAGGTAAACGACTTCACTACGATACAATGATTACATATCGAGCAGTAACTACATTTATTGTTCCCTAAGGCCTTGTCTCCATTCAGAGTATTTTATGCAGCCACGAACAAGTGACCCTACCATAAAAGTGCCGGGAAAACATTGAGACCCACAATTTGTATATCAAGTGTGATCGGATGCTGTACTGGCCTTAAACCTTTTAAAGATTGGGCTGGAGGCCACGATTTTAGTAATTTTACGGTGAGGACGATACATTTTTTCAATATTAATATTAATTAAATCCCGCTAAAGATTCAGCGTGGGGGTAATTTTTGTTTAAAACTCTCTTACTATAGAGAAAGGTCTCAACAGCAAGGAGGACTGGATGAGAATAGCCTCTTAGATGTCTGTGGATCTGTATATACAGTACATTATACCAGGGCAGAGGTAAGAATCCTGATGGAGTAAGATTACAACATAAAGAGTTATCTGTTTAAATAAATTACCGTTTTTATTTAATGACATGTGTTATAGATAAGCCTAAGGCAGAATAGCTTGAATATGATTGCTATTAACTATACAAAATGGGCAGTATAAGATGGCGACCGCGCCAGGGATAGTATTGAAATGTTTTTGAATGAAGTTAGGACTCCTGGTAGTATATATAGACCCAATACATCGTCATATATACGTTATATAAAGTATATTTTATAATGAGTAATTATTAGAATATAGGCAGTCACACGATACATAGGTTGTCGGTCATTCCTTATGGTGTTGGAAAATAATTAATAAAATGTAGCAGGTAAGGATTTATTAATAAAAATGGCTATACGCGATATAAATTATCGCTTTTTAGGTTTTGGTATTAAACAATAATAAGTATAAGGTAAAGAAACCTTGAGAATAGCTTTAACTGCTAACATTTAATAGTCAGTCCAAGATGGCGACCGCGCTGTGTAAGAGGAGTGGGAGACCTCATGAATAAAGTTTTTTTTTTTTTTTTAAACTTTGCAAAGCTGCAATTGATCCACATACGCAATGGTGATTGGACCTATGGGATAGAGATATATAAGGAGTAGTAACGTGTAAGCCTCTGTTAGAAACTTGGAGCCGGGCCGATGATAAGCAGTAGGCGATGCGGTGACGTTGGAATAAAAAGGTAAGGAGCAGTGCTTTAGGTTAACGTTCAGCCCCTGATTGGGGAGTACTGAGTCTTATACGGTGTCCTTGTTATTTTATGCAGCCACGAACAAGTGACCCTACCATAAAAGTGCCGGGAAAACATTGAGACCCACAATTTGTATATCAAGTGTGATCGGATGCTGTACTGGCCTTAAACCTTTTAAAGATTGGGCTGGAGGCCACGATTTTAGTAATTTTACGGTGAGGACGATACATTTTTTCAATAATATTAATTAAATCCCGCTAAAGATTCAGCGTGGGGGTAATTTTTGTTTAAAACTCTCTTTAGGGGTTCACTAGATTGGAAGTGCCTCAATATACTCCAAACTAACTTTTCTGCATCGAATAATTGAACCCGTAATCGATGAGGTAAAATTTAACTGAATAAATATTTGAGTTATGGATGATATAAACAAGATGAGAGTAGGATAAAATGTGACAAGTGTTCTTTAACATTACAGATATTGTGAAAATCGTTACCCACTTCGCCTGTTTAGTCGTAGTGATTTGGAAAAATTTCTAACCAGAGTGCAGATGCACCGGTGAGTTATAAAACAAAACTGAATGTGGTTAGACACAGGGTGTCAGTGTAAAAGGTGTATGGGGATGAATGATTATGGGTGGATAAATGGTTTCCTAAACATGAATGATTGGAGCACTTATAACTTGAGATATGCACACATTTAATGGCATTTGGATAAAACTAAATGAAATGATTTTTCTAATAAATTGTATTTAATGGCATTTGGATAAAACTAAATGAAATGATTTTTCAAATAAATTGTATTTTTTACAATGGTTTTAAATTTTAGTACATGTAAAAGAAAATCGGTGTCTGTATAGTGATATATATGCTTATGTGTTGTTTATTTTGCCTTATAGGTCCGTTGTAAGGTCAATATAGGACCTATATATAATGTTTTAAAATAAGAGGGGAAAAAAACGTATTGTCCTGAAGAAGGTGGTCCTATTACGAGTGTGCCACCGAAACGCGTCGACGCCCACATTATATTTTGTGTTAAATCTGGAAAAGTCAGCAACAAGTTACAGACTGGGAACTTAACCCCATGCTTTATGCTGTCTATGTATATATCCAAATTAACATTTAGAAGACAAAGTGAATTGTCTTTTTATTTTTCTCCCCCTTTTGGTTTTTAACTGTGTATTTTGGATAATTGTGTTTACTATGTATATGAATTGATGTTTTTAATGATGTGATCAAATTTTATGTGTGTGATACATATTTATGCTTTTTTATATTGACCAAAACATATTAAAATATATCAATATTTTGATAAGAAGTAGTGATCGACTTATAAGTGCCTTAATTATTGATGAGTACGGTGAGGGTGGTTTATAAGTATGGTGGCTTGATGAGTGTGAATTAGTGAGTATATGTCCTATCCAAAGGGAACATTTTCTTATCGTTATAGTTACTGGGTGCTCTATCCCTTTGGATCTAAGAGCCCCCTCTCCTTGATTTCAAGGCTTTTAAAAGTTATGTCAATTTCATAACCCTAAAATGCCATATTATACTCAATGCATGAAATATTGACACTTGGGACTAGGAAAACAATCACAAACATATAATTTTAGTGACTCCTATACACTGAAATCTTTTTCTCATGACAAAAGAATTTTACATCTTTGGAAAGAGAAGGCCACAAAATACAAATGTAAAACAAAACATTTTAATACCAGGACAGGACATATATTTATTTCAGCAAATGAGTAATAACAGTAGTGATTACAACTGTAGATATATAAAATTTATTTTACATGTAAGAGTCAACAGCGGTAGAGTTGGATCAAGTCGCCTCTTTTATATTGAGGAGAATGCGTTATGTAACATATGCAATTTTATTCAACTTTTTTGTACACCTTTAGCAATGCAACTTTAGCAGTGCAACTGAAAGCACGCCATCTAAGCACCTGCTAAAAGATGTAATCTAGTAATCAGATAAACATTAAGACATCAACCACGTTTGAAGCAGCAATGAACATAAAAACAGAGCACACCCATTACAAGAATCCCATAACACTCCCCCGTCATTTCCATGTCGAGCAACATCTTCATATGTCACTTTCACCCTTTGGAACAATTGCTTTGTTTTGGCCTGAGGTTACGAAGCAATGCTGCCATTCTAAGCTGTGGTTAACAGACTGAAAGGCTCTATGGCAATATTTCGAGTGGCTATTTTTAGCCCTGGGTGTGTATATAATATACTCACAGCATTAAAAAACGAATCACACACAGTGTCATATTATGGATTTTTGGGGCCCAAGGCAGGACATTTATGTGACCCTGTGTTCAGAACAAATTATAATTTTATCACCCATTTTCTGCTATATCAAGTCTGCATGACATCGATTAATATTGAATTATACACAAAAGCAACTAAATTAAGTCTTGTCCGAGGGCCCGGAACTCCTTAAAATGACACTGGGTGGAAAGAGAACAAGTCAGAAGTAGAGGTTGAGAGAGAGAGGAAGTGAGGTTCCGATAGAGAATTTGACAAAGGTGTGGTAGTGTGAGAGAAAAATCATTTTTCCAGAGGCACCCTTGCAAGGTAATGGGCCTTGGGTAATTGCCCATGCCCTTAAATGCCTCTTATCACACAAATAAAGGTATACACATGTCAGAATCCCTTTCAGAGGGCCACGGGGCATGCAGCGGTTAATGGGCCCAACATTGGGGGTTGAGGCCTTTTACTACTGATGTCCCTGGGCCCAACCTACTATGCATCCTGAGCAACTGAGCCAAGCACCCCTTCAGCACTTGTCTCGCAAACCAAGGCTCCCTCAGGGTGGGAGGGGGATACAGAGGAGTAAACACAGGCTCACAACTCAAAATGTGTGCAGCAGGAGCAATAGATCAGTGTCCAGCCAAATACTCACTTTTATGAAAAAAGACAAGTATTTTATTCTTCCACTAACAGCTCAAAGGAAAAATACAACATTCACAAACAACTACACAGTTCCCCTGGGGTCAGGGCTCTAGTGTTTCTTTAGGCGGTCCCCCGGTCCCACTTCCTCCCAGATCCTAGCGATAGTGGCTTTTTCCAATTCACTACAGGCAATATCCAGAGCAAACCAGTCTTGATAGTCCACTCTGACTCTATTTTAAAGTCAACAGTGTTCCAGCACTGCAGCACTAACTAGCAAGCAAATCCCCCTGGCGCTGACTGGCCCGAAATCAGTCTTACCCACATCTGCTGGGTTAGAGCGGCAGTAGCTCAATTAGGTGAGTTCACTGCAAGCGGCCCGGGTGAGCTGCATTCATGAGGCACAGAGTTCCTCACATACGGTCATGCCACTGAAGCGATCGGAGGTTCTTTGAGGCTCCTCCTTGCAGGGTAAGTTTCTGAATCATTCCATGGTTTTGGGGTGTTGTGACAATCCTGAAACAGGTCCCTCGCCTTGATGACAGTGCACAGGTGCTCCAATGGCGGCCTCACTTCTCCGTTGGGGGGGTGTCGATCAGGTTGCACGTTTCGTTGCTACCGGTGACCCCCTCTGACATAGGAAGTCACTGTATCCTCCCAGTACAGGGCTCCGGCCTGTTCAGCACAGCGGCAGCCCCTCCTAGCATACAGGGTTGCGGCTCACCACTGCACAAGGGCTATGGCCTTCGCAGCATGGCAATCTTCTTGCAACGGCCCCTCCTTACACACGTGGTCGCCAGATCTTCTCTATGCACGAGCTCCGGCACCATTGGCACGGCGATGCACACAGCTCAATTCGTGGTGGCCCTCCTCTGGCATATTAGGGTCTCTGACTTTGTCCCTCACATGGGCAATGACCCGATCGGTGCAGCATCCATTTCCGAACACCTCACACAGGGAGTCCACATGACAGGGCTCCCCACTGGACCTCGCTACCTCCAACCCTCTCCTCTTTCTCACATGGCACACTCGTCTTAGCAAGCAGGCAGGCAGGTGCTGGGGCTCCAGACTCCCGGGCAGGTGATCTTGGATTCCCTGGTTGATGTCCCCTCACCCAGCAAGGAGGCATTGGGCCACAGACCTGGTCACAGGTAGAAGTCTTGCAGAGCTTCCCCTTCTCACACAGTCCACCTGGCTGCTTGGCAGATTACAATTTTTGGGTGTCTCAAGCTCACCTTCTTATAGTTTATTTCCAGACACCAAATGTGATCTAGAGTCTGAATCTTTGAAGTTTCTGTTGGGGGTCTGCTTCTTTTGAATTGCCCGCTCCTCCTCCTACCATTTCTTTTGAAAGAAATCTGTCACAGCAGGAGCAACTCCAAAGCTAAGAGCCCCACAACACAGGCTATGGGACTGACTAGAGTTCACACCTGGATGTCAGCCACAGTAATATGTGTATCAATGGGTTAGCCCCTGGCCCCAGCCCTACTCTTTATGATTTTACTATCAGTCACATCTCCTCCCTGAGAGGTGCAGAGGACCCTTCCTTGTGACCTCTCACTGAATCAAAGAGCATCCTTTGAGGTCTACGGGCGAGACCTGTCTCTCCCTTCTATAGTTTGCATCCAACTCAGCTTACAGGAATACAACAATACACACATCTGTCAGGGGGGATTCCTCTACCTCCTCTACTTATGTTTCACAATAAAGGCCTGGGTCTCCCAAAATGGAACCCAGTGTCCTCCATGTATTGAACCATTCTCAGGCACACATATGCCCAATGTATGTATACAGGATCATTCATTGCACAGCACTGTATCCTTCCTGTACTGTACTGCTTACAGGTACACATACATACAGAACATGCATTTAATATGCATGCATTGCACAGAACTACAGCCTTCATGTATTGCACTCCTAATAGGCACACAAACATCCAGCACATGCATTCAGAATGCACACACTGCATAGTATTGCATTATCCCTTCACTGTACCCTTCCCAGGCACACATACACCCAGCGCAGATAAACCACTTATGCGCTGTGCAGCACTACACAATACACCAATGTAGGCTAATGATGAGTTTAGCACACAGCAGGGTAACTTTAACTGAATAAACCGGTAGGCCTCACTCCAGTGACACATGTTAAAAAGGACCTGTTCATTCCAATTGATCATACACGGTATGCTGCCACCATCGCACTCGTGCTGCTTAACTTATGGGGAAGGCAGTAGCCTCTCACCACTATGAGGGTGGCGCTTTGGGCGCTCCTCCCAGTACAACACCGCAAACCATGAGACAGGCCTATGACATACATGATCTGTGTTTGCCTAAAATAACAAAAATCTGCGTTAGGGATCCAGACATCAGTACCCGTTGGTGCACTCAGGCAGGGGTGAATGTCCATTACTAAACAGAGTACTTTTCCATCTCAACAACATTAAATAAAATGCCTGTTGAGTAACTCATTGGATGAGATATGTTGCTCACTTTGCATCACAGTTTTCACCCTTCCATTGAAGTGTTTGTAATAATAGCAAGAAATAATTTCTAGCCACTAATGAAATTAGGAAGGTACATTTTTATCTAGCCATCCCCTTAATAAAATTAGGTGATCAACAGTCTTAGAATTTACAATTAGTACTTTGCATTCAGCTGGAATTTTGTTATTAAGATAAAAAACAAGCACTACGTAAGCAGTAGCTCTAACAAAGCGTGCAACACAATATTCTGAAAACATTTGTCCCAGTAACTGGAAATAACTGAGCAGTCAGCAACTGTACGGAATAAGACTTAGTCAATCAGCCACTCAATCACCATTTATATAGCACAGCACTATCAGCCCTAGGGGTATCTGGGCAGTGAGAGTGCAGTGTCTCTGTCAAAGAGACAGGTTTTGAGATTCTTTCTGAAGTCTGCCAGGGAGGGGACTGTACAGAGGTGGAGTGACAGGTTGTTCCAGGTCTTGGTGGCGATGTAGGAGAAAGGAGCAGCCCCCGCTGCGGCTGCGACAGGTGCAGGGGGTGTGCACGAGGGCCAGAGGGGGGGAGCGCAGGTATCTTATGTGTAGATGGATGCTAAGTTGATGGTTGATGTAGGATGGTCCTTGATCATGTAGAGCTTTTTAGGCATGCTTGAGTAGCTTGGACTGGCATCTATTCTGAATGGGGAGCCAGTGGAGGTTTTTGAGGTGGGGGGTGATGTGGGTCCATTTGAGGAGGTCCAGGATGAGTCTGGCTTCAGTGTTCTGTATGGTCTGGAGTTGTCTGAGGAGCTGGGTGCAGATGCCAGCATAGAGAGAGCACTGCTGTAGTCGAGGTGGCAGGTAACGAGGGCATGTGCAACGGTCTTTCTGGTGTTGATAGGGATCCATCTGAAGATACAGTGGTTTGGAAGCAGGAGGACGTGACTGAGTTGACTTGTCGTTTCATGGCTAGTTCACTGTTGAGGATAATGCCTAGGTTGCGAACATGGTGTGGGTCCGAGTTCTGCTGGCAACTAGCTGTGGTCCCAAATGGAGGTGTTCTTTATGAAGATCAGTACTTCCGTCTTGTCAGAGTTGAGTTTGAGGCAGTTGTCTCTCTTCCAGGTGGCTACGTTGGTCATGGCATCACAGGAGTTGGTTTTGGTGCTAGCAGGGTCCTCGGTGAGCGAGAGGATTAGTTGCGTGTTGTCTGTGTAGGAGATTATGTTGAGGCCATGGGCTCTGACGACGTCTGCGACGGGGGTCATGTAGGTGTTGAACAAGATGGGATGATCCTTGGGGTACGCCGTATATGATGTCCTTGGGTTCAGAGGTGAATGGAGCCAGCCAGATGCTCTGTGTGTGTCCTCTGAGGAAGGAGGCGATCCACTTGAGGTTGTTTTTCTGTATGCCAATGTTGTAGAGTCTGTCGATGAGGGTGTGTGGTCGAGGAGAGTTCTGATGTCGTCTGTGGCAGTGATCAACGCGGTCTCAGTGCTGTGGTTAGCACGGAATCTGATTGAGAGGTGTCAAGAAGGTGGTGTTGTTCCAGGTAGTTGGTGAGCTGTAGGTTGATGGCTTTCTCGAGTACTTTGGCAGGGTAGGGGAGCAGGGAGATCGTAGATCATTTTTGAGATCGCTGAGGTCGGCGGAGGGTTTCTTTAGGAGGGGTCTGACTGCTGCGTGTTTCCATTAGACCGGGGAGGCTGCTGTTGAGATGGAAGTGTTGATGATGCTGGTGGGTTCTGTGCTGATAGGGTTGGTTCTGAGGTTGAATAGACAGTGGGGGCAGGGGTCGGTGGGCACCCTGGAGTGTATTGAAGACACGAAGGTTGTGGTGGTCTGAATGGTGAACAGAAACCAGGTTATGACTATTCAGCTGGTGTGTGCTGGCTGGTTGAGGTTCTTGGGGTTGAGAGCGGCGGGTTGGGGATTGAAAGCACTCCCCCTGCAGTCCTACATCATGGCAAAATGAGGAGGATCACAAGCATCACTAATACAGCCTAAGTGGAGTATAATAGATCCTGCTGATAGTGAGGAAATTGTGCCAACAGAGTTTCGCTGATTTAACAGATCACAACACGTCCATAGACACTTCTGATCTCTAACTGTATTTTTAACAATTGATCATCTGCCCCATTAAACTTAAGGCAGTATATCAACTAGTATGATTGTTGCCCTGTTGAATCTAGTTGTTTGCTGATTTATCAGTGATAGAGCCTGGAACCCAAAACACCTTCCAAATGTCTGCCTACACCCAGGTAAGAGTTAGAGCAGTCTTTAGTTTGACCTTGCAATATTTTGGTTGATTAAATTTCAAAAGAAAAAGTACAACGAGAACTAGATAAATCTGAACTCTTGAACTGAGAGATGCGAAAACAGCTAAAACGTCCAGGAGGTTCACTACACCTGCAGATATGGGGAGGCTGAGGTGCATGTTTACTCATCGAGATTGTTTAGCTTCCCCCACAAAGAGGCTAGTAAATCTGATTGTAGCTTTTTGAAATATGACGGGGGAATATAATATGTGGTACCCAGAAATTGATTTAGCAATTTTGGGAGCATTGACCTTTTTGCTAGACGAATTCTGCCTAAAAGGTTAGAGGTCAATTTGGTCATTGTAACCCTGATTTGGTTGTAGTCTTCATGGTATCTGACCTCCAATCAATCAATCACAGAATTTGTAAAGCGCACTACTTACCCGCGAGGGTCTCAAGGCGCTGGGGGAGGAAAAAGGGGGGGGGGTGCTGCTACTGGTCGAACAACCAGGTCTTGAGTAGCCTCCTGAAGGTCAGCAGGTCTTGGGTCTGTCGTAGGCTTAGTGGAAGGGTGTTCCAGGTCTTGGCTGCGAGGTGGGAGAAGGATCTGCCGCCGGTGGTGGTTCTTCGAATGTGAGGGACGGTGGCGATGGAGAGGTCGGCGGAGCGGAGTTGGCGGTTGGGGACGTAGAAGAGGAGTCGTCTGTTGAGGTAGGCTGGGCCAGTCTTGTGGAGTGCCTTGTGTGCGTGGATGAGGAGTTTGAAGGAGATTCTCCTGTCGACGGGGAGCCAGTGCAGGTTCCTCAGGTGGGGGTGATGTGGCTGTGGCGTGGTACATCGAGGATCAGGCGTGCGGAGGCGTTTTGTATGCGTTGCAGTCGCTTGATGAGCTTGGCCGGGGCTCCCGCGTAGAGGGCGTTCCCATAGTCGAGTCTGCTGCTGACGAGGGCCTGGGTGACTGTTCTTCTCGTGTCTGTCGGGATCCACCTGTAGATCTTGCGAAGCATGCGGAGGGTGTTGAAGCAGGAGGATGAGACTGCGTTGACTTGCTTGGCCATGGAGAGCGTTGAGTCGAGGATGGCTCCCAGGTTGCGTGCGTGGTCGGTGGGTGTCGGGGCTGCTCCCAGCGTCGTTGGCCACCAGGAGTCGTCCCAGGCTGAGGGGTTGGAGCCAAGGATGAGGACCTCTGTCTTCTCCGTGTTCAGTTTTAGTCGGCTGATCTTCATCCAATCGGCGACAGCCTTCATCCCTTCATGGAGGTTGGATTTGGCGGCGAGGGGTCCTTGGTGAGGGAGAGGATCAGTTGAGTGTCGTCGGCGTAGGAGATTATGTTGAGGTCGTGCTGTCTGGCGATGCGTGCGAGCGGGGCCATGTAGATGTTGAACAGTGTTGGGCTGAGGGACGATCCCTGGGGTACGCCGCAGATGATCTCGGAGGCTTCGGATCGGAATGGTGGGAGGCGGACTCTCTGGGTTCTGCCGGCGAGGAAGGAGGTGGCCCATTCCAGGGCCTTGTCTCGGATCCCTGCGTCGTGGAGGCGTGCGCGTAGAGTGCGGTGGCAGACAGTGTCGAAGGCGGCGGAGAGGTCCAGCAGGATGAGGGCTGCGGTCTCACCGTTGTCCAGCAGGATCCTGATGTGGTCGGTGGCGGCGATGAGGGCAGTCTCAGTGCTGTGGTTGCTGCGGAACCCCAATTGGGATGGGTCCAGGATGCTGTTTTCTTCGAGGTATCGGGTTAGCTGTTTGTTGACGATCTTCTCGATGACCTTGGCTGGGAACGGAAGCAGGGAGATGGGCCGGAAGTTCTTGAGGTCTCTCGGGTCCGCCTTGGGTTTTTTGAGTAGGGCGTTGATCTCTGCGTGTTTCCAGCTCTCTGGGAAGGTCGTGGTCTCGAAGGAGAGATTGATGACGTTGCACAGGTGGGGTGCGATGGAGCTGCTGGCTTTGTTGAAGATGTGGTGCGGGAAAGGGTCTGACGGGGAGCCGGAGTGTATTGTGCTCATGGTCTTGATGGTGTCCTCGATGTTCACGCTGGCCCAGGCTGGCAGGGGATCGTGGTCGATGGTGTGCGGCAGGTCTGGTGCATCGATCTTAGTTGGGGCTGTCTGGGTGTTGAAGCTGTCGTGGATGTCGGCGATCTTGCGGTGGAAGAAGGTGGCGAGGGAATCGCACAGGGGTTGCGACGGTGGGATGTCGTTGGTGTTGGAGCTGGGGTTGGAGAGTTCCTTCACGATGTTGAAAAGCTCCTTGCTGTTGTGTGCGTTGTTGTCGAGGCGGTCTTTGAAGGAGATTCTTATAATGTCCACACAATAAAGACAAGACCTTCTTATTTAAAGTGGAGGTTTATTCTTAACAACCTCATCCATCAGCCACGCAGGATGGATGAGGCGCTGACATCACATACATTCCAAGTTCTATGTTCTATAGAGCTTGGACATCAGAATACTGTAGAGGGAGAACACCACAATTCTCTTGGCGGACTTGATGAGGTGGTGGTGGTTACGGATGGCGTCTTTGTGGGCTGCGTGGCTGTCCGGTGTCTTATCACTGTGCCATTTCTTCTCTAGTTTCCGGCAGGTACGCTTGGAGGCTAGGAGTTCCGAGGTGAACCAGCTGGCTCTTTTGGTGGTGTCAGCGTAGGTGAGTTTTTTCAGCGGGGCGAGGGTGTTGGCACAGTCGTCCATCCATCTTCTGAGGTTGCAGGCAGCGTCGTCGGTGTTGGATGGGTCAGAGGGAGGGCTGAGAGCGAGGGTTGCCCGTAGTTGGTCTTCGGTGACTTTGCTCCAGCAGCGGCGTGGGATCTGTTGGGTGCGGTGGTGTGTGGTGGGTTTCTGGAAGGTGAAATGGATGCAGCGGTGGTCGGTCCAGAGGAGTTCCATGGTGTGGCTGAAGGAGACGTGGGAGCTTGAGGAGAAGATGGGGTCGAGCGTGTGGCCGGCGGAATGGGTCGGTGTTGTGACGAGCTGGCTCAGACCGAGGTTGGCAAGGTTGTCGATCAGGGTGGTGGAATTGCTGTCGTTCTTGTTCTCCAGGTGAAAATTCAGGTCTCCGAGGAGGATGTAGTCGGTAGAGGTCAAGGCGTGCATGCTGATGAAGTCGGCGATGGAGTCGCTGAACTGGGGTCGGGGCCCAGGGGGTCTGTAGACGAGGGTGCCTCTGAGGGTGGGGTTGGGGTCCGTGTGGATCTGGAAGTGCATGTGTTCGGCGGTGCTGAGAGTGTTGTCGGTGCTGGTCGAGACCCTGATGGTGTTCTTGTGGACGATGGCGATTCCTCCTCCTACTGCGTTGACGCGGTCTCTGCGGGTGATCTTATAGCCGTCTGGGATGGCTATGGCGATGTCGGGGGCGGAGGAGTCGTTCATCCAGGTCTCTGTCAGGAAGGTGACGTCTGGTGATGATGTTTCGAGCAGGTCCCAGAGCTCGACGGCGTGTTTGCGTGCGGAGCGGGTGTTCAGTAGGATGCATCGGAGGTGGTTGCGGTCCTTCTTGGCGGGCGCCTCGGTGGCTCTGAGGCTGGTGTAGCTGCAGTTCCGGCAGGTGAAGGGACCATGGGTGCGTTTCGGGGCGGCCTTGAAGCAGTTGTGCGTCCGTCCGGGGTTGAGAGCGTGGAGTGTGGTGGCATCGTATCGGCGTCGGTCCTCGAGGCTGGTGCGGGGAGCGCACGGCCCAGGGGGTCTGGTGCTGGGCGCGGTCCAGGCACGGACGGGCGCAGACGGGCTTGCCTTAGGCGCGCCTTTGGCGCGGCCGCGCAGCGGCCGCCATATATGGGGAGGTGGGAGGGAGGAGCAGCTGGGAGGCAGAGGCAGCGAATGGGCAGTCAGGGGGGTGGGGCCGCAGGGGACGCAGCGGCGGGAGTGGAGAGAGGCAGCGAGGGGTACAGAAGGCAAGAAGGACACAGGGAAATGGGGGCAGCGAGGGAAACAGAAGAGAAAACGGGCACACAGCAATGGGGGCAGCGAGAGAACAGAAGAGAAAACGGGCACACAGCAATGGGGGCAGCGAGGGAACAGAAGGAAAAAAATGGACACAATACAGTGGGGGCAGCGAGGGGAACAGAGAGAGAACGGGCACACAGCAATGGGGGCAGCGAGGGAACAGAAGAGAAAACGGGCACACAGCAATGGGGGCAGCGAGGGAACAGAAGGAAAAAATGGACACAATACAGTGGGGGCAGCGAGGGGAACAGAGGAGAATGGACACAATACATTGGGGGCAGCGAGGGAAACAGACGGAAAACGGGCACCGAGGCCACAAGCAGAGGGCGAGCTTACCAGCAGCAGCAGCGGGCAGGACACCACAGGCGGAGCTGTGTGGCGGGGGAGCGACCTACCTGGTAAGGTCAAGGGTCGCTCTCCTCACCGCGCAGCGACCGCCATATATGGGGAGGTGGGAGGGAGGAGCAGCTGGGAGGCAGGGGCAGCGAATGGGCAGTCAGGGGGGCGGGGCCGCAGGGGACGCAGCGGCGGGAGTGGAGAGAGGCAGCGAGGGGTACAGAAGGCAAGAAGGACACGGAAATGGGGGCAGCGAGGGAAACAGAAGAGAAAACGGGCACACAGCAATGGGGGCAGCGAGGGAACAGAAGAGAAAACGGGCACACAGCAATGGGGGCAGCGAGGGAACAGAAGGAAAAAAATGGACACAATACAGTGGGGGCAGCGAGGGGAACAGAGAGAGAACGGGCACACAGCAATGGGGGTAGCGAGGGAACAGAAGAGAAAACGGGCACACAGCAATGGGGGCAGCGAGGGAACAGAAGGAAAAAAATGGACACAATACAGTGGGGGCAGCGAGGGGAACAGAGAGAGAACGGGCACACAGCAACGGGGGCAGCGAGGGAACAGAAGAGAAAACAGGCACACAGCAATGGGGGCAGCGAGGGAACAGAAGGAAAAAATGGACACAATACAGTGGGGGCAGCGAGGGGAACAGAGGAGAATGGACACAATACAGTGGGGGCAGCAAGGGAAACAGACGGAAAACGGGCACCGAGGCCACAAGCAGAGGGCGAGCTTACCAGCAGCAGCAGCGGGCAGGACACCACAGGCGGAGCTGTGTGGCGGGGGAGCGACCTACCTGGTAATTCTACCACCACATTAACCTGGGAATGATATGGATTGGGCCAAAATAATTTGTGTTTTGATAGGTTTGAGTTGATTGTCAGAATATAACCCAAGTTTGTCTGCTAGAGGTTCTACAGAAGGGAGGGCAGTAATAGAATCAATGCTAACAACTGTGGTGTCATCTGAGTATACAACTTTAATCTAATTATGAATGTTACATAGGTGGAGATGCTAAGATACTCACAATGGTACTCTTCGTATGCAGAAGAGCAATTCTTTTAAGACTGAGATCGTACAGCAAGACTGAGAAGGGACATATGTGATTATGTGTGGCTCTCTAGATGAGAAGGAACAGTGTTTTCTAAATGTCACTAAATGTCATGAACTCCGATGATTTGGGCCGGAGAGTTAAATTGTGTTATGTCCCATATGAGGGATAGTTTTCCTCTGAGTGTTAACCCCACTGACAGACTCCCCTTGTATCTCAAGGACCTTGTTCAGTAGCTGGATATGGTTATTGCATGGTGCAAACAGAATCCTGAGCATCTAATATATTCGCTTCACTCCCCATCTTATGGATCATATAGTAGGCTGGATTTCTTCTTCCTAAGTCAAAAGGTATACAACGGTTGTTTCAAAACAAGGTATTTGGGTAGAATATTGTTGGACCATTCCCAATGGGCGATTGAGTGGAAGCATTGAAAGTTCTGAAAAGCAGGACCTGTCTTAGTAAAGTGTGTGGAGTGATAAACCAACTGGCCAAGTGAATAGAGGATTGTGGAACTGGAGCGGGAGGTTATGTGAGCTCCAAAGCCTGTTGCATATGCTATTGAACAAGATGTATATTGAAAGAACTTTACATTAGGCTAGATAAATATTTGTTCACATCAAACACTCCATAGCGACAGTACTAATTTGGGAAACGTCGGTCCTGGATGTCAAAAAGGGAAACCCTGAGGAAGCATGTCTTGCATGTTGTGGATCCAAAAAGATCAATGCAGCCCACTCAACAAGCTAATAATGTGGTATTACAAAATTACCTCTGCCTCCTATTTTCGCAAACAATAATTCCCAACTTGGAGCTGGTGAATTAATATCTGAACAGGGCTGATCTGTCAAGTTCCCGTCAGACTTGATACAGAAATTTGGAGGTGCTATTTGGTAAGGAGGTTCTGGAAGCAGCTTCTATGAGTATGCAGAAAGGGAAGACCCTTCGAACTAATGAGCTATCCACTACTTTCTGTCAAATCTCTTGATCTCCCTATTAGACAAACTGTTGAATGTCTTTGTGGAGGCCTTAAAAGCTGGCTGTATGACAAATTCAATAAGAGAGGTCATAATAACAGCAGAATCCAAGTCTGGAAAGGATAACAAAGACTTCAAGTCATATGGGCCCCTGTCCATAATCAGCATAGATGTGTAGGTCCTTAGTAAGGCTATTGTGGGGAGACTGCTGAAACTGATCCCTACCTGAGTTTATTATGGCTAATCCTGATCCATTCCTGATAGGAACATGAGCTCTGTTCTACAAAGGTTGGTACATGTCAGTTACTTCCTAGAAATGGATGAGGGAGATTATGAAGCAGCCCCCTTGTGATCTGTGAGAAATGCGGGTCTCAGTGCATTAGTAAGGTACTGTGCCCTAATTGTAATAACTAAGGTATTTCACCACTGTTGTCCTGAGGCACCTATACTGTGGACCCCCAAACTGGGAACAAGTTCTTCTTTAAGCACTTGACTCTCAGGGTTGCAAGGCAGATCAGTTCAAAGTATAATCAGAGGAGGTGCTGAGGCTAGAGACTCAGAACTAAGCAACCCAACAAACACCAAAATAAATAAACAAAAAAATGCTGTTCACTCAGTGCTTTTTCTTTTGAAAAAGAAAAGTACATCATTACACTGAAAACTAAATACTATGCACAAATTATATATGCAGACTGGCAGGTGAGGTCACTCTTTGAAGGACCTGACAACTACAATGGGTACAAAACAAAGAAAGGGTGCAGAGATCAGGTAACTTCCTAAATGTACCCTGGTTTCCCATTATTTCGGAGGTACTTCTGTCTGCACACCAGCCCACCTAACCCATAGAAATTATCCAACAACAAAAGTCTCTACACTCGCAGTGTCAAAGTCGCTGGCAAAATCTTAGCTCCAAAAGTGCTCCCTGGAAGACCAAGCCTCTCAAGGTGACAATCTTGCAATACCTTAAGAGATTTAGAGTAATCAAATAGGAAATGCAATAGATTTTATTTTTGCATCTTTGCTTCTGGTGACCTGCTCTACCAGGAGGCTTTTTCACAGGTCCTTGACCATGCTGCTTCTTCTGTAGCACCAGGAAGCTTCAGAAAGTCCAGGACCTGCCCTTCTGTCCTGGCAATTTAATTGACCTGGCGTTCCTATAGCAGCATTCTATGTCCGTTAAGGTAGCCCACGCTGCTTGCCCACAGTCCACAGGCTGACAGCCTCTTGTAGGGCTGATGTGTTTCCAGCAGCAGCTAGGGAGTCCACCCACCTCTAGGGTACCGACCACACGCTCAGTCCACAGAAGTCCAAGGGAGCCCTCTCATTCAGGGTCACAAGTAAGGCCACCCACACCCTAGGGGGAGTGCGGAGACCAGTGATACTGACCCTGGAGACATTGTCCACTAGCATCCAAGGATACAAGTTCAGAGTGTCCTCCCAGAGGATTATCCACATGGTTGCCTTCCTCTTCTTTAGTCCCCTCTTCCATCAACCGTCTCTCCCTTATGCTGGGGTTTAAAACAGAGGTGGAGTGCTCTCAAAGGTGAGAACCATTGCCTAAGCCGGAAATGCCACATCACCCATCCACCCCTGACAGGCATGTTTTGGGAGCAGCCCACATGCTGGCCCATCTCCTGCACCACATCCTACGATTTTCCAAGATAGCATAATCAAGCTATGGTAGGGAGACTTCTTCCAGTATGTTAGCTCCTCTCCTAACTAACACTGCAAAACTAGTTTCTTCCCTCCAAGACTTCAAAGGGAGCCCCTTGTGGGTCTGCTGTTTTCCCTTTGTCCCTGTAGAAGGGCATGCTCAGTCTTGCCAGTGACTGTCATCTAAACACTTTATGCAGAGTTCTCACTGGGCCTATTGTACAGCGTCTAGCTGGAGAGCACACTAATTAACCTGTCCCAGCAGGCTAGGTCAAACCCCAAATCTCATTATAGCTGGCTCACGGAAATATTGAAAAAGCTAAAAAGCGACTAATAACACAAATATGGTCAAATTCATATTTTATTTGTGTTCAGGATCCTTTTAAACATGTACAAACTCATGGTAATCATTGTTCAATCTTGAGGAATTCTAAAATTATATATTGCACAGTTTTCACCCAATGTGGACTATAAATACAGCGAAGCACTGCAGACTTACACTTTAGTCAAAAAGAAATTGAATCTTTATTTTTGAATGCCAAATTATATTATAAGTCCTGCAGATGCCATAACCAATTCATGCTGGTGTCATCTGTGAAAGGTTACCAGTGCGCAGATATCATGTTGAGTCAGACAGTAGTGATCCTGCTCAGCCTGCATCTTTATCTACACGTTTCTGTGTGCCCAGTTTGGAGTCTTTTGGCTCTCCTCTGGAGCAGCGGCCTCATTTTAAATCGCAGGTTCTGTTGGTGATCACATAAATCCCTTTTAGCAGAAGCTTACAGTAGCTGAGACTTCACTCTGGTGTCTCACTCATATAGCAGAGATCCAGGCGATCCAAGATTAAGAAATCTGGGGAGTTTAAGCGAATCAGAACCCACTTCCTCACAACATCAAAAAAACGTTTGATACTGTTGGATATGAGTGTCTATTTCAAGTGCTAGAGTAATTTATCTTTGTCTTGTATTTTATGAGTTTGCCAAACTGCTGTTCTTAGGTGTAAGAGTGAATGGTAAAACTAGTGGAGAGATCTTGGATAGCTGGTACTTGGGAAGAGAATGCAAGGTAGGGTTGTCCACTGTCTCCACTTCTTTTTGCTTTCTCCATGGAGTTCTTAGCAAAAATAATGAGAAGTGAGATGAATAACTGGGCATTAGAATAGGAGACACAATATAGCGTCATTGCATGCAGATAATGTGCTCGTATGTATGAGAGCTCGAGGGAGAGAGAGCTGTTTCCATTATGCTTAGATTACTTGAAAAAGCTGGCAACCTCTCAGGCCTTCAAAGTAACTTGTCCAAGTCCCAATTCTTTTCTCTGGATCATTGAGACAAAAATTCTATACCCGAACTGGTTTGCTATTCTAAACTAAAGTAATGTAATATTTAGGAATCAATACCTAAAATGATGATGTGAATTGAAATGATGGTCGAGTGCTGGAGTCTTTATGTCACCCCATCTCTTTCTGGACAATGCACTCTTTATTGCTGCCGGGAGGATTTGTACTGATGAAAATGCTGGTGCTCCCTAGATGCCTTTATACCTTTTACAGAGTGATATGTATGCTGCCCAGGCAATAGCTAATGATATGGACTGAATGTTGAGTAGCTTGAGCTGGGCTGTTTCACATCCCAAGATTAAGCTGAGTTTTATATGCTTCTGTATAAACAGGGAGGGCCTGCCCTTCGGACCTTAAGTATTAATATTTAGCATCCTAGATGCGACACCTTGTTATGAGGTTGGGTAAACTACCTATTAGTGAATAGTTAATTTTGCCTTTTTGCCTTGGCAGTGCAACTCTGGGGACTATGTTCGTGTAACTAAGATCCTTGATATCTTTGATTTGGCTCTAGTTGACAAAGAAGGTTAGGGAAATGGTGCAGTTTATTGCAGACACTGGGGTATGGAAGTTTCCTCCAAAAGAGCTTAGAGCTTACGGTGCGGCTGTCACTTGCAAATGGCTACCTCCGTTATCAAAGGTTTACCCCATCATATGCCAGATAATCTATGGGTCAAAAGCAGTTGTTCTGTCACGTCTGATTTTGGGAGGGAGCCTCTGGATTCAGATGTTTCTGTTAAGAATCCCTGAGTCACCTAATCCTCTTATTGGCATATCTGACTGACTCAGTTTCATTTCCCGCAGAGAGAACTCATGTCAAATGTCCCCTGACATGTGCTCGCCATGTTTTTGGAACAAGTTGCTCATCAGCAGAATACTCAAGTATATTGGAGATGGGGTTCGTCCAACGTGATCTCTTCAACATGGGTGATCCCCGTTTCCATACTGACATGACTCATTGTTTTTACAGCATATTTAGAGTCATGAGACTGCCACTAGACAAAACTCCCATCTCTCTCTCTCTAGCAGGAACATTAATGACAAGAGTTATCTTGACATTTTTATTGTTGCTTGAAATCTGGACGCGCAAGGAACTCTGCAGCAGGTGCTTTTGTTATATCCCGCATAGATGCCCTAATGTAGATCCGTTCGTACATGCCCTAAAATGGACGTATTCATATTTACCCTAATATGGTCATATTCGTACTTGCCCAATTATGGTCATGGCCGCATATACCCAATTATGGTCACAACTGTACATGTCCTATTATATGATGATTCCTTATATAGGCATGATCTTTCACCTATATTGGTCCCAGCTAGTACACAACGAGCTCTGAGGGCTGAACGTTATTTATCCTGTGGTTTTGAATGCAGCAGGGTTCTTCCAAACACAGGCCCACACTGTACTCATTAATTATGCATGGCTTTCTAAGAATACACCACTAGCATAATGTATGTACAAAGTTCACCCCTGACGTCTTCCTCATGTCCAATACAAACCATACTGAGGACCGAGACTCTTTAGGGTATAAATACACCACAGCTTGCCCCGGTAAAACAGAGGGAACTGAGACTTCCATGCTGACACACTGACCAGAGACGCTGAGGCTCCTGCATGCAGTCGCTCCAGCTGACAGTGGTCTGACACAACCCGGACGGGGTGTCCAACTCGAGACCAGGAAGGGGTCCCACACTCTCTCTATTCAGGTATGGGGGTTCGACTAAATCCTAGGAGGATTCTTGGCTCTTAGCTTCTAAGACCTACACACATATGCTAGGTACACACAGGTACATCTAGGTAGGCATCGTAGGAGTACGCACACTCTGCATAATGCTTCTGTATTCATGTATGTATCCATGATTATCGCAATATGGTAGAATTGTTCTATCCCTTTGCTTTTATCGTACTGCTAATAATATATCTCTGCTATTGCCTGCTGGTCTCTGCAGCACATATATTTTACACTAGAATAACAACTGTTCAATAAATACTTATTGAAACGCCCGACTGTTTATTCTGTGTAACTCTCTGAGACAAACCGAATATGTAAGCACGAGTGACTGAGCGAAAAGTAGTATATTAATTCCACAATTCTGAGGGAATCAGGGTTGTCATGTTCTAAGGTTGCCAGAAACTAATCTCTCCCCGATAAGAGGAGACACTAGTGGCACTGCGAGCTAGCTAATGCAAAACCAGGCTAACATATATGCGTATTGGGAAACTGGAAAGGTTAACATTCACTGTAGCCGAATCACCATCAACAGAATGGCTCATTCATGGCCAAATCACTCTGCCGGTCACTATGTTTCAGTTTCAATATTGCCTTGAGCAAAGGCAGGCAGGCAAATATGTAAAAATGAGAAAGGGATACATCAAGGAAACTTGGGAGTTACCATATAGATACCGATGCCGGAATGGGGATCGAGAAGTGTATCTGAGTGGTACTAACTGCAAGAACGCTTTGAGCGGTTCTCTCATGTGTCAGGATATTTCTCTACATGGAGCCTGCAGTGGTTCAGTGGCGAACTAATCTTGTCACATGTCAGGGACCCCAGCGACCATGATCACGCCGGTTTTCCAGCTGCTCTCGAATGGGAGTTACTTAATGCTAAATGATCAAGGTTGTTGTGGGATGCTTCCGGGCGTCGCATATCTAGTAACTGTTAACTCCAGGGTTACTTGCTGTATGCAAGTATTGTTCCCGCCACTGAACACAGTCAGGGAGGTGCCGTTATGGCCTTCGCTGAATGTTTCTTTTATACAGTTTGATATTTTGAGCAGATTGAAAGCCATGCTTTTACAGCAACCCGTGCCCTTAACCTCCGCTCGAGAAACCTATTAACTTCAAGTTGCAAGGACCTCGACCGAGATACAGGCACTCATATGTACAAACTGCCCCATTAATTTCGCAGAAATGGTGGGACGTATCTTTAGCATGTCAGATACGAGCGGAATTGTACACCTATTTAAGACCATAGGGTCAGGACTGTTAAGCACCTTTCAGACAGTCCTCGGAGTAATCCCAAATTTTATACACTCCGTATTGGGAAGCGTATTTGGAGGATTCCCGCTCATCTTGTTTCTAATCACAGGAATCCTGATTGTAATATTGCTGCTACGCAATGGACGGCCCACTTCCCGAGGGAATGGTGAACACGCTCCTGGAGCGGAAATACCGTGAACGCATTGTACAACTTCTGGGCATTTCTTGCCTGCGAGAACTCAGTGCCTCCTGGTTTCTATCATTTAGACCAGTCTGGATGGACTGCATCTTACCTGTGCTTCGATGCCTGTTCTGCGGAGAAGAATGCACGTTGGATCTTTGTCTAACATTTCCATCAGATGCGCCTCCGGACACGGATGCAATGCTGGACCCCATAAAGGCCCATGCTCTGCGTTGTCCCCAGCGGCTTCCAATTCTGATGAATGCATTCCTGGAGAATCCACAGGTGCCGTTCGCTCCTGCTGGGTTAGGTGACTCCTCCACAGACACCCAGGTAACAACTGCCGCACAAGCTGCTGCAGCACCAACTGTTGGCAGTACTACATTCCATCTATGTGCGATTGACGTTCTCTGTGAGGCGTTGGATTTGTCATCTACAGCAGCTAACTCCGATAATATTGAGCTTCCCAGCCAGGACGCGTAATCTTGAATTGGCTCATCGTGTCCTGGGAAAGAATTCGGCTTCTTCACTCGTTTCAAAATAAAACGATCTAAATTTGGAACATTTTCTTACATTGACACTTTCGCTTGAGAAAAGTATGGCCTTCTCCTGCTTATGGTAATACAACTTCTATAGAGAGACGATATTGACTTTTAAGTGGCAACTAGGAAAAGCTGAATTTAAACATTTTTTTTTACACCAAAACTTTTTAACGATTTTTTAGAACCATGTTTTTACTTGCTTTTAAAAATATTTTTAAATTGCCCAGATTTTAAGTATGGTCATTTATTATCCAGTTCGGAAGTGGAGTGGGTGTTATATCCCGCATAGATGCCCTAATGTAGATCCGTTCGTAAATGCCCTAAAATGGACGTATTCATATTTACCCTAATATGGTCATATTCGTACTTGCCCAATTATGGTCATGGCCGCATATGCCCAATTATGGTCACAACTGTACATGTCCTATTATAGTATGATTCCTTATATAGGCATGATCTTTCACCTACATTGGTCCCAGCTAGTACACAACGAGCTCTGAGGGCTGAACGTTATCTATCCTGTGGTTTTGAATGCAGCAGGGTTCTTCCAAACACAGGCCCACACTGTACTCATTAATTATGCATGGCTTTCTAAGAATACACCACCAGCATAATGTATGTACAAAGTTCACCCCTGACGTCTTCCTCATGTCCAATACAAACCATACTGAGGACCGAGACTCTTTAGGGTATAAATATACCACAGCTTGCCCCGGTAAAACAGAGGGAACGAGACTTCCATGCTGACACACTGACCAAAGACGCTGAGTCTCCTGCATGCAGTCGCTCCAGCTGACAGTGGTCTGACACAACCCGGACGGGGTGTCCAACTCGAGACCAGGACGGGGTCCCACACTCTCTCTATTCAGGTATGGGGGTTCGACTAAATCCTAGGAGGATTCTTGGCTCTTAGCTTCTAAGACCTACACACATATGATAGGTACACACAGGTACATCTAGGTAGGCATCGTAGGAGTACGCACACTCTGCATAATGCTTCTGTATTCATGTATGTATCCATGATTATCGCAATATGGTAGAATTGTTCTATCCCTTTGCTTTTATCGTACTGCTAATAATATATCTCTGCTATTGCCTGCTGGTCTCTGCAGCACATATATTTTACACTAGAATAACAACTGTTCAATAAATACTTATTGAAACGCCCGACTGTTTATTCTGTGTAACTCTCTGAGACAAACCGAATATGTAAGCACGAGTGACTGAGCGAAAAGTAGTATATTGTTTCCACGATTCTGAGGGAATCAGGGTTGTCATGTTCTAAGGTTGCCAGAAACTAATCTCTCCCCGATAAGAGGAGACACTAGTGGCACTGCGAGCTAGCTAATGCAAAACCAGGCTAACATATACGGTGGGGGTGCTCAGAGCTAGTCTGCCACCAAGCCCGCAGTATATGTTATCCAAACGCGCAGGTCCTGCAGGGGTACTATAGGAGCTACACGACACTTTTAAATCATAAGTTATTGATAAACACAGCGCCCCCACTTGAGGTCATTGCCCCCCTCCAGGTCAGCGCCCAGTGCGGTCGCACCAGTCGCACTGCCCTAAAGCCGGCCCTGACCCCCTTGCAGCATGCTATGATTTTCTATAAAGCTGTTGCTTGCTGCCTGGTTGCGCTTCTGTGTCTTGGCCCTTGAGCGGAGGGCATTTATTTAGTATCTTCTTCGGTGTAAGATATATGCTTTGTGATTCATCATGGTGTTCTCTCATAGCAGCACGTTGGAGCTGCTACGCATAGGTGCTTTCGTGTCCAGCTGCTTTCGTTTCTAAACGTGCATGCCACTACACTGTAGGATGAGAAAAGGGTCCAGTGGGTTTGTGTTTGACAGGCATTTGCTCCACGTTGAGAAGTTGTGCAAACACAGGCACGCAACGCCCATTGGGCTCAAGGGGCTTCAGCCCCCTCAGCCCCACCCAGATACCACCCCCCCCGTCGTGTGTGTCAGCCCGGGCTGAGACTGCTTCCCGGGCACACACACAGACAGTTTGTGAGCTGTTGTGGTCTGGCATCCATCTTATCGCAGCCGCACCGAGTACTTCACAGGTCTTTAAAAGACCATTTACTTGTTAACTAGGCTTTGTTGTTTTTCACCCCTTCTTAGTACCCCTGCATCTCCACTCTGCCTATTGCTGGAAGAATCAGCACCCCCGAAATTTTTTGTAGCCCCCCCCCCACGAAATTTGGCTCTAGTTGCGCCTCTGTGCAAACATAACTAAGGAGTAAACTGTTGCAGGTGTATGACTCCGTATGGCTGTACACCATGTTCTACCTATGGCAGTACTTTCATTGCTTGTAATAACCAGCGTCTTTTTCCCAGTTGCTTTCATGCTGGAGCACCGATGCCTATAAACGCCGCTGTGTGGATACTGTTTGAGAATTTATTCACAGGGGTGTGTTTTGACTGGGCATTGGACTGCAAGCTTAATCTTCTCAAGCTTTATGCTCATGTTTTGTCATCATATATTTCATAAATTATATCAGGTGCATTTTGTTCTTATGATTTATCTTACTAAAGATCTTTTTGCTAAGGATGTTTTCATGTGACACAATTACTAGCTTTGATCAATTGGCCCTTACTGTTTATTTAATCATACGTTCTCATGTTTGAAAAGAAAACCACATGGTTTCTGTTCATAATGACAATTTCTAATATGTTTTTAATTGCATGTGTGTGTAATAGTATAGATATTGTGTGGTCCCAGAAGACCCCTATCACCTGCAGAGCAGCCTAGGGTGCCAGCTTGCCACTCGTCATCTTCTAATTCTACCTAGAGTCTTTCAAGACTTCACTCGCCAATATAAGCATCAAAATTCACATATATATGCCACTCACAACCTTTTTTTAAATATATTTTTTCTATTAACAGTTTATAACAAAGAAATCTTTGCAATACAAAACATCCCGGTTCAACTTCCAGGTCAATAAGAATAGAAAATATTTGCGGTGTAAGTACAGAGGTTCCCCTGCTCACTGAGGATCTCAAGAAATGTATTATGAAAAATTTCCCATCGCTGGTTCAGTGTAGTTTGGAGGGCGCGGGAAAAGGGATGAGGAAAGGAGGGGGAGGAAGAGCGGGCAAGGGGCGTCTCCACGCATAACATCTGGGTATCAAGAAAACAATGACCGGGGGAGGACGTGCGGGGTAAGAGGGAGTCACCACACAGCCATCATTTGACCTGTCAGCCTTACCACTCACAGTCACCTATCTAAAAAAACTAGATAAATAAATAGTTAGCGATCTTTGAAAAATAGGCGGGGGGCGTTGTAAACCATACAGTCACAGTGAGGCACCCTCTGGATCTCTGAATCTGCCACCATCCCCCCATGGGTGCCACCGGAGCTACATGTGACCCCCGGGGGCGATTCCTCCTCCCTTGTCCCCCCAATTGGTCTACCATAGAACCAGACAACTTCAAGTCTCTTTTCGCATGTTCGTCTGTACGTACCTTCCTAAGTCTAAACACCTCTGCCCCTGCCCACTCCAACAGGTCGGCTCTCCATTTTTCCTGTGTTGGAGGTGCTGGACGTGCCCAATGAATGGCAATACGATGCCTGGCAAGCACCAGGCCCAGCGGTGGCAAACTTATAACCCATCTTCCTACCTTCTTTAGGGAGCCGCAAGAGACATTGCCTTATCGTCAATTCAGCCTCACTCCTGATAGCAGGTTCACTATGTGCAGCAGTCTTGTCCAGAAGACCTGCAGCTCGCAGAATGTCCCTGTTACATGGTGTTGCAAAGTCGTCCTGTGCCCTGGGCACCCCCCCAACTTTTTGCTGACTGGTACTGGTGGTAACTGACTCTGACTGACCCTGGGCTCTGCCTAACGAGGCCCAGGGCAGGTGCTATGCTGAAAGACACTTAGAATACAGTGAAAACACCTACATTTACTAGGGTACATTATGGGTTGGGGTACCCCTGTGATTGGCATGACCTAGCCCATAGGGCCCTAGTACATAATAGGGCAGGGGCATTGAAACTACCACTCAGTCCCTAGTATACAATAGGGCATGGTAATTTAGAGGCAAGCAGCCCTTTTTTGCACTTGCATGTGTGCACTGCAGAGCCTGAGGTCAGTTTAAAAGTAGCCCTGTGTTGCAGGAATGCTTTTAAAAAGTAAAGTGTGCCCAAACTCGATTTTTATGTTTGGGGCACTTAAAAATGGATAACCTACAATGTTTAGGCATATTAGGTACCCCCAGGGTCCCCCCTAGGTATCCCAGGGGTGGGGGGCAAGTATCTATAAGGTGGACCCTTATAAAATTAGTTTTTTATGCCCTGGGTTAAGTGAAATTGCAAATTTCACTGCCCACATTGTGATAAAGTGCTGCACAAACTCGACTTTGGTGCTAGGAGCACTGTGGAGGGAGGATCTGCAATATTTCTGCATATTCAGAACCCTTAAAGTCTCCCCTAGGTACACCAGGGGTGGGGGGTCCTGTAGATATAGGCAGAGTACTTATAAAATATGTTTTTATAAGCCCTGGTGCTGGAAAAATGGCCTGAGTCATTTTCCCCATTGCAAATCCCCTGCCACATAGGTTAACCTGGAAGAAAGTTATTAACTAATAACTCTAGATAGGAGAAGGCTAAAAGTACCATTCAAAGACTTCCCAGAATGGTATTAATAAATCCAACAATACAATATTGTTGAATTTCTCCTAAAAGGTACATACAAGAAGTTATAAGACTTTCTTGTTTGTTAGTCCAGATTCAGCCTTCCAGTGGTCTGTCCTGATTGGTCAGAGTTAAGTTGATTAGCCAGGTTTCTTTGAAGAGGTGATAAAGAGCCCTTGGGGTTGACCAGCTCTGCTGGGAGGGCAGTGTCCTGTTGCACAGGAATGCCAGAGCAGGGGGAGCAGTCATAAACAATGGACTTCAAGGGCAGAGGAGGACGCCAGTGTCATTTACAACTTTACCCTTGTGAACCCCAGCCAGATGCTAGGATTAAGGAAGGAATGAGCAGATGCCAGGGTGAGAGACTATGGAGATTAGCCATCCTAGGGGCGTGTTTAGCCAGCTCTTCTCTCCCTGCTGGAAAATCAGCCATTATGAATTTGGAAGAATTGGTGCACTCTGGGACAAAATAGTGACACACTCTGCAGGAAGTGGTCAGACCTTTGGGTGGTACCCTGCAGCCCATTGGACAGGAGTGACCTCCTGCCTGACCCAGAGAAGTTGGAATAAGTATCTGAGAAGGGCAGAGCCCCTCAGATCTGCTGCTTGAAACTTAAGAAAGCAAGACGGGCCATGCTGGAAATTTGATGAGCATTTCCGAAGGCCTGCACTCTGAAGACTGCACCTTCTGCACCATCTGAAACTACAGCCCATGGATTACCTTGCTGTAAAAATGACTAAAGAGTGAACTCCCTGCCAGCTACAGGTTAACAGAGATCACCTGGAACATCACCACCAAGAATTCTCAACCTGGAGAACTACCAGTGGATTTGTAAGGGTTTTGTCCAAGTGGATTGTGGGAACTAAAGTCCTCAACTTTCAAGGACCATCTTGGAGCTTCCAGACCCTTGGAGTGAGTTTGAGACACTTTGGAACCCTTTGGGGAACTTTAAGAAGAAGTTCCAGAAGTTTGGAGAACTTTGGAGCAACTTTGGAAAAACAGCTCCATAAGGGGACCGACTCAACCTGGCCAGCCAAGCCGCCTGCCTTCAACCGCGAGCCGGCCTGCCATCCAGGTTTGTCTCGGTGAAAAGCTCCGTAGGTCCTACTTCCAGAGTTTGTCCGGGAGTAGTCAAAATCCGAGGCCGGCGAAGCCTCACCGAATCCGGCCTGGTGAAGAGCATCGAGGGATCCCGCGAGAAAAAGCTCCGTAAAAGTTTCTAAGTCCGAACAAAGAAAAGGTGACCTGGAGTAACAGCGAAAGCCAAGCCGCCTGCCTTCAACCGCGTGTCGGCCTGGATCCTTGGTTTGCTCAGCTGGAACCCTCCGGAGGTCGGACTTCCATAAGTTTGACCGGGAGCTCGTCGCAAGGCAAACCGGCGAACCCTCACCGAATCCGGACTGGCTGAGAGCTTTAAGAGACCCCGGGAAGAAAAGCTCCAGAAACATTTCTAAGTGAGAAGGTAAAAACTATGACCGAGACCTACCGCAAGGGGTAGCCGCCCAGGGTTCCATCACGGTCGGCCTGAGACTTTGAGCCGGTCTATCGCGACCAGATGTCCCGATAAGGCGCTATAGCTTTCTAAGTGCTAGAAATTGCTAAATCTTTGAAAATTCATATCTCCTGTTCCCTACATTGGATTTTTGTCGTTTTGGTGTCATTTTAAAGATAAAAATATTTCCTATTTTTATAAATTGGTGTTGGATTTTTATTGTGCATTGTGTCTTAATTATTTACTGAAATTGTGTTTTTAAATGCTTTACATACCTGCGTTTGAAGTTAAACCTGCCTGCTCGCAGCCAAGCTACCAAGGGTTGAGCATGGAAATAATTTTCTAAGACCTATTCTGAGCCTTATACTGTGTTAGTGGCCTTACTGCCAGTGGCATATATACATTTGCCCCTACTAATAATCGACTTTCCAACACAAGGATAACGTCAGATGCAGTTATGTTGAATCGGGCAAATCCAGTTGATCATGTCGGGTAAACCCTGTGAAGTCTCAGTGGTGTTAGTTAAGCCCTGTGTAGATAATAAAACTGTGCCAGCTTGAACCTAGCATTGCTAGATGTTTTCTGCACCTGTGCTCTAGCACACCTCCACTCACCATCCATGAGTGGGATGTCAAGATCACCATCCCAGTAGGCATGGGCGTTTCATACATCTATCTGCCTAGCCCTCTTTAGGACAGCATACAATCGGGAAATAAGGCCCTTACTGGAGCCCAGATCCAACATCACTATTAACGCCTGGGATTCGATTGGTTCCTCAGGGAACCCCATCCATATTTCACAAACAATATGAGACATGCTTGCATATTGCAGAAACTGCCCCAGTCTGACCCTGAACAGATCTCCTGGTTCAGCGAGCATCACAAATGAATTATTAAGGAATAGATCCCCTGCATTATGACAGCCGCCAGCTACTCACTGCATGACATCCATGGAGGCGTGAATATGCAGGAAGGGTCAGAGACACCATTGGGGGTGGAGCCACGTGTAGGCCGCACGTATCAGCACTCTTGTGACCGCCTTTTCCTATGCCTGTGTGACCTGGGAGGCTATGAAGGGAGTGCCTGCCGGCATGCTGCGACCCCGCATGAGATGTTTCGGGAGGCCTTCTGCCTTTATTAGTCCCTTGAGGAGCTTCTTCTCCCAGTTAGGGTCATCAACGCTCCACAGTGCAGCTTATTGGAGGAGTCCGGCCAAGTAATACAACTGGAGATCCGGCAGACGGAGTCTATCTTTTGCTAGATCTAGTTTCAGTACCTCCAGCTGTACTCTGCTATGCATACCTTCCCAAACTAAGGACACCAACAGTCCGTTAAGCTGTCTAAAGAGGGAGTTTGGCAGAATACGAAACATGTTTTGCATGACATAGAGACACCTGGGCAACAGTATCATTTTCCTAAGTGCCACTCTGCCCGTGATAGACAGCGGCAAGGTGTTCCAGAATGCTATAGTGGTGGTGAGACAATTCATAACTCACCTAGCGGAGACAGACGAGTGCAGTTCTCCGAGGACCACGTGCGTGATTTATTTCCGCAGAAAATCAAGACAGCACCCCTAATTGGACTACTCATTGCATAACCACTATTGGATTTGACATGCAAAACGGACTGTCGTTCATTTCCCACAGTTAAGGCCTCCATCCTATTTCAGCCTTTCTAACTACCAGTACCATGTGACACCGTCGCTTGGACACGTATTCGGGCCTGCATACCATTGAACACTGCTGACTGCCAGTACCCCTTCCCTCCATAGGTGCCCGGCTGGGCCCTATATGAGTATCATTCTTCCCTTTTTCACTCCCACAAGGTGCTCACTACACAATCTGACAGTCATCCCCAGGTGTCCCATCATTGATAGGTCCTGATGAGACCCCGTATTTATAGCTGGGTCGAAACATCGTCGACAACTTGAAGCGAACCAATTCCCAACTCCTATTACTGTACTAGGAGGCTGCTAACATTTGACTATGTATCAATTGAACGGTCGTCTCTGTACAAAATATTGAAACCTTGCTTTTATGTCACAAAAAGTCACAATCCTTACTGATAGGTTTCACTTTCACTTGGGGCACCATGCACTGGATTCAAAAACAATGTGAATATATTGTATAAACTACCTTGTTTCTCTACAAACCCCGTGTTATATGCCTTTCTCTCTCTGACATCTCTTCGCCTCTGATTAATTGTGATTGTGCTGATATGTATTATTTATTAATCACTGACTGTCCACAGGAACCACTGTAGGCCTTATAAGGCTCTCCCCCTCACAACTACATTGAAGGCTCTCCACTCTGTGCCCCGCGCCTCCACAGAATTCCAATTCAGATCAAAATAGCCCTGTATCGTCAGCTGCATATCTCATTTATATTCTAGTTACCCTAGAGATTCTGGGCAGTCTCCATAAGTGAATGTGTGGTCTATGACCCCCCCAGACCGCATTCCAACACCAGGGGAGCGTGGCCCAAAAGAAAATGCACCTGATAGCTCACTCTCTGAAAATTCAGCACACCATCAGAGGACAACAAAAACCGATCTAAGCGACAATGGGTACTGTGCGTGGGGATGTAACATGAGAATACCTTATTAGTCGAGTGGATCTCCCGCTATATATCTATACACTGCAGTCTCTCCATTGCCTCCTGCAACTTCATCACCAATTTAGCTTAGTTCCATGCTGGGGTGGGTGTCCATCCAGCAGTCCGTCCAGGACACAATTGAAGTCTCCAGCCCAGACTATAGGCATGCCCACATATGGTATGAGTTAGTTCTCTAGTAATATAAACATAAACCCCGAGCACACGCTAAATCATATCACAATTAATGCAAACAATTAGTGCACAAAGGTTCATTTCGTTCTCTTTATTTTCTTAACTTCTTTTGCCCAGCCAACACATGTTTCGTCGTATATGGTGGTCCCCGCGACTTCTTTAGGGCTGTCTTACTTTATGCCAAATGGAAAGTCCAACCTCAAAACTGGTTTTAATTCTGTCCCGGCAATCCAATCAGTGTTTTCACAGTTTAACGAATCAGTGTTGTATGTAACTTCATATCCTCTACTTCTTAATCCATCACTTCATATATCGGGTCCATTACCCCTCCAGACAAATTCAAAAGTCCTTCAATACCTGAAAGCGAGTATGCTACAGAAATTCATCTGGCGTCTGTCTGCCACGCCTTCTGTGTTCACTCTCACGGACTGGTGTGGCAAAAAAGTCACTGTCATCAATATTCGGTGCGTAAACGTTAAGGAGGCACACCTCCAAATCATCTAATAAGCCATGCAGTAGAACGTAATGACCCTCTATGTCAGCCGTTTGACTATGTTGCTGAAACGGACCCCGCGTGCAATCCAAATGGAGACACCCCCCTCGGCGTACAATGAATATGTCGAGGAATAAAGTTGGCCCCTCCATTTTTTTTTGCAGTTTCTGTGGCTCCCCATACACCAGATGCGTTTCTTACAACATCGAATTGTGGACCCCCATCCGTCTCAGGGACATATGAGTCCTATATCTCTTCACAAAGGAGTTCAGGCCCCTCACATTCCAGGTGATGAAGCGAGTGGGTGCTTCCATCAGAAACAATCAGGGAGCACAAGTCCGATGACTCATCGTGTCTCCCCATGCCACCCATCAACTGCCATCCCCCACCCATCCTCCACCATCCCACCCACAAGGGATGGAACCATCGCAGACCGCAAAACAATAAACGCTACTTAACAAACACAAATGCACCGCTCTCCCTGGGTAAGCACAACTAAACTGAACTTGTATCTTCCCAGCCATAGTGTACTGACCCATCCTCATATAAAACAATGAATACTCATGACTTTGTGAAGAGTATCTGAACCTATACTCCTCTACTCTACCTTGAAATATATCCTAAGGGTAAGGTGTTGCCTGGGGTACCTAAGTATCAACCTGAGTCACACACCAACCCCTCTGGCATTCCTACATTGACCATACACTCCCCTCTCACAACAATCTCAACCTCACACAAGCAAATACTAAAGAGAAAAAAGGGGGAAAAGTGGGGTAGGGGCAAGAAACAGATGGCAAACTCCTGGCTGAATCCCAAGCCCACCCGTTGGATCTGCCCCATGCATCTGAGGCTCTCCTGGAAATAATAATGTCTTCATATACATGAATCAAAAGCAACAAAGTACAAATAGATCTCCATACAGGTGCACAACATGCATCAATTACATTCAATACCATGTCCACTGGGTGGCAATCACAGGGGAAGGATGCCTCATCAGTTGGGGTTCCCCCTGCAGGCCCATCACAGGTGGCCAGCAATGAGCCAGTCCCAACAGATAGATCACCTCCGTTTCCACCTCAGGAACCTGCATGTTGTCCACCAAACCCGAGCCGCTCTTGATGGAGGCCGCCGAGGTAAACGATTCCACCAGTGCCCTTGCCTCCTCTCGTTCCTGCCACCTTGGCTCCAAGCCCAATGTGCCATCCTGGCGCACCAATGCCATTGTGCTGGAGGTGGAGTGCTGTCACTGCCTGCTCCCCTTACTCACCACCGAGCCGGTCCGATGCCCCCGCCGGGCCCAATCCCCAGAAGCTCCCCGGGGCCTGCACCAGAATGCGGGTGTTCCCATAGATTTCCAACCAATCCCAGACATCCTCCGGTCGTGTGAAAAAGTGTGAACGTCCTTAATGCAACACTTTAGGCTTTGCTGGGTAAAGCAGCATATATTGAAGTCCTATCGCACTCAACTTTTGCTTAACTCCGGTAAAGGTTTGCTGCTGCTGTTCAACAGATCACATATAGTCCAATATATACGGATAACCTGATTCTCGTAAGAGGGGTCACCCTTCCACCTTACTTTGTGCAAAATGGCCTCTCGGTCCCTGCAATTTAGGATTTTTGCTATAATAATCCTAGGGGTGGAGGCCGGCGAGGCCAGAGACCTGTGGGTCCACTCCACGAGAAAGATCTGTGACAGGCTAGTGCTTGGGATCTGCGATCTTATCCGTTCTTCCAGAAACAGTCCTGGCGCATTGCCTTCGGCCTTTTTCAGGAATCTCACAAATCTCTGGATCCACCTGAGGGACCTACCCTCTGCATCTACCGCTCTCATCTCCAGCTTTTGAGAATGGGCCTCGAAGCGCTGCAATCATGGCCTTCAGTGTTGTTATCTCCTCTTTTAATTTGGACACCTATTGTTCTGTGGCAATGGATCTTTCTGCCACCTTGTGAACATCAGTCCTCAGCAAATTGACATCTAGTGCAATGGCTTCAATCTGTGTTTCCATCGCAGTACTCCAGGCTTCAATGGCTGCTAGGATCTGGGTCACCGTCGGGGCCTTCAGCTCCTGCAGTCCCCCAGAACACAACACCAGCTGGCCTCCCGGTGCTCCAGAGGCAGTAAACTGTTTGATTTTCATTTGCTTTATGCTCCTAGGTGCTCTGTCCTTATACATGGTGACTTACAGTTTAATCGTGTCGGGCGTTCCCTGTAGCTGGGTCGTTTAGAGGGTGGACAACATGGGCACTATAAATCCACAGGAGAACACTGCGCCCAGCACAGTGCAGGAGATTATCGAAACTGTCCAGTGAGTGTATTAAGGGTCCCACAAGGGCCCGCACCATCTCCTCCAATATTCGCCTGCCAAGAACAGCCTCACAGTGCCAAGCCCACAGAGGGGGTACAGGCGACCGTATGGAAGGGAGCGTTCATGCCATGGTGGCCCGTTGGCCAGTCCCCAGATCCCTCAGCACAGTCTGGCGTCAATATTTCAGTGCATCCCAAAGTTGTCCTTCACAGCTTTTGCTGTGAACAAAGGCCTCAAAGACCCTGAGGGGATTTCAATACTCTTGGGCTCTGTGAGGCCTTTGTTTTATTTGTTAGAGCATTCTGCCCTCTAGTGGTGGAATGTTCTAAGACCCTTAAAGCCCTCCGTAGTTGGGCTATAAAGGCATTAAAGTCCTGCTCCCTTGCTAAAGACAAGGCTGGAGTGGGCCTTTAATGGCCGGTATAGCCCGCTACACCGGCAACAACGCTCAACATTCTGTGATTCTGGGCAAATCACTTAATCTCCCTGTGCCTAACAAAAAAATTAATGCGTCCTTATGTAACGCAATTGGTGCTCATGTGAAGTGCTCTGATACCTGATACCTTCAGGTCAAGTTTGCGCTATATCAAACTCAGGAAAAAAAAGGCTATATTAGAATCTTGCGAGCTCCGCTGAAGAAAATGGAGTGGGCCAGGGACAATACTGGCTGGTAGCCATTCTGCTCTAGCATTCTAACGTTTCTCTTTCTTTTTCTCCCTTTTCCATTTAGAACATTCTGCCCTCCGTGGGTGGAATGTTCTTATGTGTACAGACATTTGTGGAAAATGCACTTTTTCCTGGTTCCTATTATGCTTGTTTAAATTTGAGAAGTTGGTGGGAGCATTTAGTGGATCATGTTCACAAGTGGGAGTGGACGTTCCGGTTCTTTAATGCCTGGTAGGAAGTGAGAAATCTTCACTTACTCGTGGCCTCAGTTGAAGTGTCACACATGACATAGTGGGCAATTAGGAAAACATGCATATGTATTGATTAATGGAAAAATGATTAAAAAAAAAAAAAAAGCACATTTCATATTCATGATGTTGAAATGTCGACTTTTTTGTGATTTACTGCTTTAAAGTGTTCACATTTCAATGCAGGCAGGAAGCCTCCCGTGCAGGAAATGGTTGTGAGAAAAAAAGAGCCTCAATGACCCTTATTGCTATCCGGCAATGTGCTGATTAACTGGGATAATTTCGGAGATTATTTAATTTCCTGCTAATAATGCAACAGTTAAAATACACCAGATGCAGTCGCAAGCTTCTGAATGAGCCATACTCCATTTCTCAAGCACCATGCTTGCTTAACTCTCTTGCACAGCCACCGACAAAGTCAACAATTCCAAATAGTGCCTTCAAGTTCAACATTCATACGCATACTATTTTGACATTATAAATGCCACGGGCAGTATTCATAAAGCCAAAGTTATAACTGCCCTCCCTGTTCTATATTTTGAAAATATCATGTGTTAGCATGGCTTGTACCTATTTAATGGGTAACATTAAAATAATGCATCATAGTTCAAATTTTTAAAAAAATGCACATTTTTGATAACCTTAGAAGCCATTGCACTAGCACCTAGGAGTTCATAAATAATATGATAATCCATATTGTTCCTTTGTATTCTGCACATAAAGGTTGATATACATATATATATATATATATGGGGAGAGGTTGTGGCCTAACGGCTAAGGTGGTCGAGCTCAAAACTAGGGAACCGGTTTCGAGTCTCGGCAATGACCCTCAACATCCTGTGATTCAGGGAAAATCACTTAATCTCCCCGTGCCTAAGATAAAATGAATGTGTCATTTTGTAATGCACCTGGTGCTCCTGTAAAGCGCTCTGATACCTGATACCCAGGGCCGGACTGGCCGTAGCGGGCACGGGGCGTTTCCCCGGTGGGCCGCTAGGGTGGGGGCCGGTTTTGGGCCCCTGGGGGGCCGTTTTTGTTACCGGGGGTCGGCAATATCGGCCCCCTTTAACAAAATCGGCCGAAACCGGCCCTCGCAAACTGCTCGGCTGCACCCCCCCTCACCCCAGGGGAGGCCGGCCGAGCAGTTTGCCAGGGCCGGTTTCGGTTGCCAGTCCGGCCCTGCTGATACCTTCGGGTCAAGTTCCCGCTACGTAAAACTCCAAAAAGCCAAACAAAAAAACAGGTCCCAGCATTCCTGCCTAGTAGATTTTCTTTTTACGTTGGCAATCTCAGTGTATCTGTGCAGAACTGATGATGTGGGGTGAAGAGGAAAGTATGACGCTGACTATAAAAAGAAAGAGAGCGATAGATCAAAGATGGTTTATGCTGTACCACTTCTTTATGTAACTTTGCCACATTGCACAGCTCTGGAAACCAAAATGGCTCCCTTCTTCATCACATGCCCCAAAATACTGCATTCCACCATTTGCCATTCCCAGCGGCAGCTCCTCTGCTATGGCGGAGGAGCGTTTCCCCACTGAACAAAAAAGGATAATAAAACTATTTTATTATCATTCTATTTTTCTTACCTTATTGCCAGCCGAGCTGAGGTTAGGGCAGGGGCATTCTGACGGGTGTCACGTCAGAAGTAGGGAAGAATGGCGGTGTGAACTTCCCTGACTTTCGTCTTTATCATAAATCCTTTTCTCTTCGTCAAGCCTCGAAATGGCTCTTATCCGATCATTCTCCCTTTACTCCCCTTTGGCTCTCCATTGAGCAAACTTTAGTATTACCCTTTTCTTTCAAGGAGGTTATGGCTTTTTCTGTCAAAACTCCTCATATATCCATCCCCCTGTTTAGACACACTTGTTCCCTTCTGAAGCCTTTAATTTCACCTAATCCCCTTTCTCGTGATGCCTTCTTGGATTCCCCCATTTGGCATAATTCGCTTATTCTCCTTAATAACAGACCCATTTTCTGGAAATCTTGGAGATCAAAAGGCATCATTTGGGTTAAACACTTTTTTAACGGTCTCTCGCCATGTTCTTTTCCCCAATTTCAAGCCTTGTTCCACTGTCCTCGTTCCTTTTTACAGAAATTTACCACTCTCATGGCAATTATTCTTGATGTGTACTACTCTCTTCCCCTTTCATCTCTTACTGAACCCCAAAACTCTCTTCTTAAACTTCTCCTTTCTTTACCTAAAGCTTCTCTTATATATAAATATTTCTTAGCCCCCAATCCGGATCGAGTTAAATCTAAATTGGAACTTTCATGGGAGTCTGATCTGGGATGCGAATGGACTATCATCTTCTGGGATAAACTTTGGTCCAGGTCTTTAAAAATTTCTCGCTCTGCCTCTCTCACTCAATCTATGTTTTTCTCTATCATAGACTTTACCATACTCCTGTTTCCATTGCTCGCTTTTCTTCTGATTCTGACTCTAACTGTTGGACTTGTGGTTCCTCTGACGCTAACCTTATGCATCTTCTTTTCCTCTGTCCTTCGGTTTCCAGTTTTTGGGGGACTGTTTGGTCCTATATCTCTCGTATCTTTAAGGTTTCTTCCTCTTACTCTATACCCCTATTGTTCGCTGGTAGTCTCTCTGACTCTTTACCTATACCCTCACATAATCATGGTCTGTTTGATCTCATGCTTGCCTTAGCCTTTCAACACATTACTCTCAATTGGAAAACTTTTTGAATCTCTCTACACAACATTGGTGGAATAGCCTTTGCCACTTTCATAGACTTGATGTTGCCTTCGCCTCCTCCTGTAAACCAACACTTAATAGAGATCTTTTTTGGTTACCCCTTACTACTTATTTAGATCAGATTGTTTTAAAACGTAGGGGCATATTAGCAAGACCCACGTTAAAATTATCGCCGTTTTAGCGGCAGGAAACTGCCGCTAAAACGGCGATAATGGGCTTGCTAATATGCGTTATGGAATTCCAATAGAAGCCCAGGTTAGATGTCCTGCACATCTAACCTGGGCTTCTATTGAATTCCATAACGCATATTAGCAAGCCCATTATCGCCGTTTTAGCGGCAGTTTCCTGCCGCTAAAACGGCGATAATTTTAACGTGGGTCTTGCTAATATGCCCCGTAATTCCTCTCTCAATTCTGAAAATTTTAAACCCCCTTGAATATTCTCTCTCTGTTCTCTTTCTTTATCATACATAATGACTTGATATATGGTATTAATTGTTCAATGGTCCGCTTACATTCTGTTGTGTTATACAATGTAATATGCAAGCTTCTTTGATGTTAAAAGGTTAGTATGTTCTCTCCTTTCCCCTCTCCCCCTTTTTCCTTCCCTTCCCTCCTTCCCTTCCCCCTTTCCATATAAAACCTTAAAAAAGTAGCTTTTATTCTTTTTATTGTACTAGCCAAATCTTCTGTTATAATTCTGCTTCAACATTTGCGTCTGTATTGCTGGTATTTATGCCCTTTTTCTTTGATTGTTCAATAAAGCTTTTCAAACACAAAAGAAGTAGGGAAGAGTGGTAAGCACTTATAAGTGTGCATGTCAGTTTGGCCGGCTGTCTTAGGCCGGCCAAAAAAGATATGCGCACTTAGGTTTTTCCAACCCAGCTGTGTTGTACAGCCCGGTTGGAGAAAAGCTGCAGGCTCCCTGTGCCTGTACAAGAGGAAGGCGGTCCCAGTGGGACGACTTCAAAGAACAAAGATTATTTTTTGCCAGCACGCATTCAATTCTTTATTCTGAGAATTTTTATTAAATATTGTTTATTCATATTGAACACCCTCAAGGTGTTCAGAATCCAGCATACATCTGGCAAAATTATTTAGCAAAACACAGTGCCCCAAAAAGGAAAAAGAGAAGGGAATTGTATGTGCAAATAGTGAGGGAAAGGAAAGGTAGTGACACTATATACATCAACAGTACTATTTACAAAGAAGAGGCTTGTCCAGCCTGACAATTGATTATAAACAATTTTTCTGCCATTATATGTATTAAATGGGTACAGTGAACCGCACTCTTACCCCCACTGGCATAGGGACATAGTCAACGTTTCGACCCCAATAATCCGTAGGTGACCTTGATCCTTACAACAGGGGTCTTCCTCAGGACTGTGTATGGGGCACCTGAGAATTTGATAAAGGAGAAAAACTTAAAAACAATTGTGAATTTCCTTATCAGCACTAAGTGTCAAGAAAGATAACTGAATTACCATGCACCACCAATGGCTGGGTGGTTATATTTGTAAAGGTGGGCCTGTGAGCTCCTAGGGCAGAGGGCGGATGGATGGCAACATGGAACAACAAGGTTGAACGCCATCAGTTAAGTGACCAAAAAGTACCTTGCATGTTATTACTCGGGTATGGACGTACATCCCAAATAGATAAACTCACTTCTCATATATTTATCTCCACTTGTCTGTCTCAATTGTGTTTCTTTTATGCGGGCCACGATAAATCAAAAGGTTCCAATACTCTGTAAGAGTAAACGAAAAAGAAGAGGACCAAGCTAGTACTACCACTAAAAATACATAGTCTAATTATACTGTAGGCAAAACGTAAGTGAAAGATAAAGGGGCGATTACCTTATGCGTGTTAATCGCGCATTCGTAGAGGGGTGAATGGCCTTGAAAAGCTGCTTCTAAAAAAGGAATAGGGAGAGAGTACTGAGTTGGCAAAATGCCCATGGTATTTCACGGCCCTTGCAGGGAACGGGGGAAGAAGGAAGAAACTCCTTACCTTGGCTTCGAGTGCATCCGTTTTATCGCATTGTAAACGGAGCACTGGGAAAGTGACTATTTAAATACCCAGTCATTACGACGCGCACGCACTGGCCGCGTTGTGGCAGTCACTAGATGCTTCCTGGTAATAGCTTTGAGAGTGACGAGTTTGACAAAAACTTTCAGTGAAAAAATACTATTTGGACTGAAAACGGGGTTTGGAAACTTATTCCAATATTGCATGTCTCATTTGAAATGTAAATATAAAAGGATGCGAACACGAACTTTCAGTCGGAGGAAAATGGTGAGCCCGCACACATTATATTCGGTGAATACACATTACGCGGGTCATGGTGTTTGCACATTATAAGGGCATGGTTCAACATTCGGGACGCAGCTTGTGTTTGGGGAAAAAATTAATACATTGCAATAAACAATTACTTTATACATGTCAGCCCAACAAATGTCATCGTGGGATATAATTGCATAACACGTATCACCCTTCGTATGGCATAACCCAGAGGCCATCAATGTTGTAGTAAATCTATTCTACAGGGTTGGATACATTGTAATACGCGATTACTTTGTACACAATGGCACAACAGATGTCATAGTTAGATAAAATTACAGATATCACATTTGATATGGCATTACACAGAACCCATCAATGTTATAGTAAAACGATCATATAGTGCGTAAAGTAATGGGGAGCTCGCAAGGTGAGTGGATAGGAGTATCTGGCTTAGCATCCCCTCTTAATCACACAACATATTGATGGTGGTTGTTGAAGATAGTATGTACACATACGGGCCTACTACAGCTCCTAAAACTCCTAAGGGTGGGAGGGTATGCATAATGGTACAAATGGGGGCATCAAAGATGCCCTTACGGAGGACACAGTTATTCAGAAATTAGGCAGGCCAGCTGGGCATTGCTCGCATCCAATTCGTTCAGACCATTGTGGATCGTGTCCAACAGGTACATCCACTGCACTCCCGGATATTCAGGATGGACTGAATGTTACCTCCTCTGACACCAAGTGCAACCTTCTCTAGGACCAGCCACTTTAAGCTCTCAACCGTGTGTTGTTTGTTTTGATAGTGTTCGACAAGGGGTGCACCTTGGACACTACACCGGGTCCTGCTGCAGTGTTGGAGTATGCAGGTTTTTATTTTCTGTTGGGTCTGGCCCACATATACCATCTCGCACGGGCAGATGATTGCAATGATCACGTCTGATGAATTGCAGTTGGTAAAGGATTTTAAGTCAATGACATGATGTTTGTAGATGAATTGTTGGGTTTGAATGGCCATTATGCAGGCCTTGCACCTCCCACATTTGTAGTGGCCAAGGGTTATTGGGAGACCCCACATTGATTGAATGGATGATTCCATTGGCGGATCCAAAAGTGACCGCACCACATGGTCTTTCACACTTTTACCTTTTTTGAAGGAGTACATTGGTGGATCTTGTAGTTCTAAATCATCTGAGATTAGGCCCCAATGGTGGTTGATAATCTTTCTGATCGCATGGCTCCGGGTTGAAAAAGTGGTGACACATATCATCCTCTGGGTGAGATCCTTCTTTTGTGTTTTGGCAGTCAGCAGCGTTTCTCTGGGACTGAACCACGCTCTCTTGCGGGCTCGTTTGACCAGTCCCTTTGGGTACCCCCTGCTAGTGAGGCGGTTGCTCAGTTCTTCTGATTCACACATATAGTCTTCTTTCTTGGAACATTTCCGGGGAATCCTTTGGAACTGTCCAAAAGGCAGGTTGTCCCGTAGACCTCTCGCATGATGGCTGTTATATCGAAGTAATGAATTTATTTCCGCTGGTTTTCTGTACAGTGTGGTGTACAGTTGGTTGTTCTCCGTCTTAATGGTGATATCCAGGAAATCAATACTGTGGGAGTTCGAATGTATTGTGAACTTGATGTCATCACTCCTGAGGTTCAATCATGTGTGGAATTCATCCAATGCCAGATGGTCACCTGTCCAAATCATTAGGACGTCGTGTATGTATCGCCTCCACAGGGTCACCTGGACGCCGTAGGGATTGCTAATGTCAATCACATTGGAGATCTCAAAATGATCCATGTAGATGATTGCCAAATCTGGAGCAAAACTAGCGCCCATGGCCACGCCTTTGGTTTGTAAATAGAAATCCCCTGAAAATTGAAGAAATTCTGCATCATGGCGATTTTGAGAAGTTTGATGATGAATTCAGTTGGCACCCCCATGGGTGCTGTTCTTTTATTAAGGGCTATTTGCATGACTTCAAGAGCGGGTCCTTGTGGTATGCTCGTGTACAGTGACACGATGTCCATGGTCACCAAGATTTGTTTGGTGGAATCAAATGGTTGTTGGTCAACCAAATTAATGGTCTCCATAGTATCATTAAGGTATGCTCTATTCTCCGCCAGTGGTTTAAAAAAGAAATCTACGTGCCTGAGCAAGCGTTAAACCAGCCTGCTCAGGCCGATCCAGGCACTACTCTCATGATAGGTATAGCTTGAGAGTAGTATCTGGATTGGGTGGGGAGCCTGTGCAGTGAAGCCCATCCACATCCAGGACGAGAGGAGCTACGAGGTGGCCGGCAGCAGGTGCGGAGTGGCAGGTAAGTCTTTTTATTTTTTTTTATTTTTAAAACCCAACCCCAAGCACCCCACCTTCCCCCGCCCAACCACTTTACTATAGCTGCAGCCGCTACTGGCCATTCTGCCTTTAGGTATGGGCAAGTACTCAGCTATACAGCTCTCATGCACCTAATAAGAAATTTTGTGAAGTACATGGGCCTTGTCATGATGGACTGCGCTGGTGCATTGTGTAAAATAAATTCATTTAACACGATCTTTCTCCTAGTTAATCCTTTAGCCACAAACACAAAGAAACAAACATTACTCAGGTTTTCCGAGCTGTATTGTCTGAAAATACATTTGTAACTAGGAGAAACACACTGCAGGTGCAAATAAACAGGCTCTCTTAGTGCTAAGCCAGGGAAGCCTGATGATAAGCCTGTATTTTCATTGCCCTGTGTTTACCATAAAACAAACTTGAGATTTTCTTACAGAGTTGTGGTTTTGTCATAGCTGCCAGGCTGCCGTTTTCCAAGGGTAAAAACATAACAGTATATGTGTACAGTAAATTAAGCCTTTACAGAATTTCTGTTCATGCATCAAAACATATACTTTGAGTGAGAATAAAGTCTCACGTTAAAATCGTAACAATAACTTAATTAGAAGAGAAGAAATTCAGTTTCCCACAATGGTAAATTCTATATTTTAATACTCATCTCACTATTTCACTATTGTAAATGCTGAATTTAAATTCCTCTAGTATCCTAAGACAGCCTTTTGATGAACTTTTTTTTCGTAAGGCCTCAAAATGGATGGCTGGTTAAAACATCATAATTCAGTGGTATTTCTGTTTCATTTCTTGGTTTAGTTAATTACATGCAGCTGACCTAACTTTGAGGCTCAGTAGAGCGCTCCATGTAAAGTAAGGTGGAGTACATCAAAATGTAGAGGGCGCAAGGGGGTGGAAATGGTGAGCACACAGTAAGTTTTGCTGATTGTTACTGAGGTCAAAAGGGGTGGACTGGGCGAAGTCATTGACTGGTTGTAGTGCCCAGCTGAGACGCAGTTCTGAGTACAGAATCAAGAGCACCTTGATACCCCAAGAGGGTGAAAAATGTGTAACGTGAAAAATGTTTAATGTTGCTTAATGTTCTAAAAAGTACTGCAGCATAAATTATTTCCCTTGAAAATTGCATAAAAATGCAGAACTGGTGCCAGAGTTTTCAGTGATCAGAACATATAGTGCAAATGCAGGGCTACCCATAAATTGGAAAAATGCCTTTTTTCAGTTTTTTTTCAGTGGTTGGCGCCACCTGTAGGCAGGGCCTGACATTACTGTCTTAGCTTGCCTTATGGGAATGCGGACACTGCAAACATAGTTGCAGCATCCCACAAAGATTCTCAACATGCCATTGATTTCAGAAGCATTACTTACACATTTTTCACATTACACATTTTTAAAGGAGCTTATTGTTGCCCCGAAATATCAGTTGGTGCCCAAAGGAGATTGAGTTTTCTGCAAAATGTTGTGTCCTACTCTTCAAGGCTATCCTGAAAATGTTGGAGCTTTGTGAAACATCGACAGAAAATTATTTGCATTACACATTTTCCTTAAATGTTTAAAGTAAAAAAACAGGGGTATGGCTAAGATGGCAACCGAGTGAGACGCTCTTTCCCATCTCTCTGGCTCCGCTGCCAGTCTTATCCACCACACACAGCACAACCGCTCTATTGCAGCCGCTCTGGATTTGCTTGAGTGCAGGGCCTGCCTTGCTGGACTAGTGCTGCGGTGCCTTTCCGGACCAGCGCTGGGGGGGACCCGCTGATCGCACCTGGCAGCCGAGGAGCGGAGAGTAGGAGCCGGGAGGAGGACAGCTGACCCGGGCGAGGCCTGCATACCACGGCTGTGACCTTCCAGGGCTGCGGGCGTGCGGATCAGCAACACCGTCAGCTGCCCTGATTGCCGCGTCTGCCAGGGTCTTTTGCCGGGACACCTGGTCGGGTCAGCCCAGGTCCAATGGGGGCTAAACATGTGGGAGGGGAGAGGATCCAGCCTGAGAGAGCTTACGGCCGGCCGCTGCCAGAGGACAGGATCGACGTGCTCCAGGGCCTGACGCCGTTGCCGGGGGCTGCCCAGGAGCGGACTGAAGGGGAGTAGGCCGTGGAGACAGCTGCTGCCCCCCTGCTGAAGCCGGGGCCTGAGGTGAGGCCCGACCAGAAAGGAGCAGCTCCACAGCGGTGATGTGGAAATAAAGGCTGAGGACAGTGTAGTATCTTCATGTTGTGTTATTATGTACTGTGTTATCTTGTTCCTAGCTGCTCAGCCAGTGTGAGTATTCTGTGTGGAATGTTGGTGTGTGGGCCATGAGTGGAATGCTTGAGTGACTGGGTATGAGTGGTGACAGTTGGTGGAAGGGCTGAGCAGCTAGCAGGTTGCTCCTGATGGGCCTGCTGTACAGGATCTAAGCTACATGTTTATCTACTTGAATAAACCAACTTAAATGACATCATACCAGTGTGGACTACGTTACTACATTTATTTTGGCGACGAGTTGGAGACCTTCCCATGCGTTAAAGTTGGTCTGAGGCTACCTGGAGATGACAAAGCATCAATATGTACAAGATTAGACAACCCAAGGAAAAGTTCAAACCAAGTCTGGGTCACAGGAGGAGACATGGAAACAAAAGAAGCCACAAAGCAAACGAAGGAAAATGGAACAGCACGCCTTGCAGCCCCACCAATGTCCATTACACCGGACAGCCCCAGCTCAAGCGTGCTGTACTCTGTGTCGTGTGGCTACATCAACAAGAACTGGGCCTTCAAGCACAGTAAGAGCTCACTACATTTTTGTCGCTCTGCATACAAACTCTTGTTTTATGGACACTACACACATTGACATCCTCAGGGACCAGTTCGTCAACCCCATTTTCATCTGTAAGTGTGTGCTAGAAGGAACAAGCAGACACAGTAGCACAGCTTATCGTCCTGTGAGGAGTGTTTTGACAGCGTTAGCTTGGGATGTCTGGATACTTGGAGTGACTTAACCTTTTTAAGGCATTTGATAAGATGTCGCGCATTTGGTGTGACATTCGGGGTGAGACATATATCGTCTCCTATTGTTGGTGTCTCTTGATTTTTTTTACCTAACAGTGCCAGCCTTTTTTTTCCCTAACAGTGCCAGGTGATCCGTTTTGTCCTTTTTCAAAAAGGGAGCCGCGTGTCATAATCATCGCGCACTCCTACCTGCATCCTGCTGTCTGCCACAGATCTTCTGTGACGTTTTTTCTTCTTCTTCGCGGCACAGTCAGCTGCCGTGCAATGTTTGGTAGCACGCTGTCACTGCAAGCCATCCGGCGCGGTCGCGACAGCGTGCCGCCATCTTTGTTGGATACTCCACGTAACTTCTTTGCTGTTCACGGTGGCATCAGGCGCGCTACCTACACGTGTGACGTTCGTTTCCATGGCTGCACTCAAGCTGCGGGATAGGCGGTTTCCCGTCACGTCTATCTTAAGCTGGATCGCATCAAGTCTTTGGCCAACAGTGCTGACAGCTGGAACTGAATTTTTAACTGTCACTATGTTGATCCATGGCACACCTCACTCAAAGTATCGATGGTAATGTACTGTTAAGCGCTCATGACGGAAAAGCCACATCTAAGTTGCGAGGTGTTACTTCTCTGAGTTTTGTGGCGGTTATAGTCAATTATAGCATAGTTATTTGTGATGCACAATTGTTACATTTTCCTTCACTATGGGTTACGCTATTGTGTGCCAAAAAAGCTAGTGTGACAGTCTGTTGGAAGCATGGTGAGTTACCACAGCCTTTTATCGATGGATATTTTTTTTTTATTCATCAGACTATTTTTATCGGGGCATATTACTCCAGTGCTTTTTGTGAGCCGGAAAGCTACTTCTCTGCTCTATTCCAGTGTGGATCAAACTTATCTCTTTGTGGGCATATTGCAAGAAATTTTACCTGATACCATGTGATCTTGGTCATGTTTGTACACACTACATGTTAATGTTTGATATTTGATTAATGGGTAACAAGTTACAGTCAAGTTAATATGTGTAATAGTCACAACTTGTGCAGCACATTTTTCAAGCTTACATATGTAAAGTGCCATGTTTTCATCAATTTGTGTCTTTACTGTTAGGCATGTTACGGTTTGGTTCCCTTACGCAAGGGTGTTTTTTTTGCCTAGTAGTACTCGGGTGAGATGTCGCTCACCGGCGTGGGATATAGTCTATAATTAGAGTTGTTTTTCTTCTTATTCATCGAAAAATGTTCGTGTTTCGTGATCCCACTGTTTACACTTTGCTATTTGTGGGTGGCCCATGTGTTTAAGTGGGTGGCAGTCTCTGTTGTATTCCTTACTTTGGGATGGGAATGGGTTTTAGTCCCATATCCTCACTTTTACAATTTATGTATCCCTTACTTTGGGATGGGAATGGGTTTTAGTCCCATATCCTCACTTTATAACACAGTACCCTTACAGGAGGGTTGGGTTGAGGGTTTTGTTTCCCTTTCACATTTGTTTACAGTTTACGCAGGGATGGGTTTTAGTCCTATTTCTTTGCTGTAAACCATGTTACCTTTACGTGAGGGTTGGCCTAACCCCTTCCATGCGTCGGACGGCCCCCGGCCGTCCGACATCACTGTGGGAGTGTGCGTCGGACGACCGGGGGCCGTCCGATCTGCGCACGCGGCAAATTCGCCCGCACTGCGGGGGAATTTGACGCGCATCGAAGAGGTTAAGGTGTCTGTTCCCTTTCACTCTTGGAATGGGTTTTTGTCCCATGTCCATACATTACGTCAGTGCACCCTTACATGAGGGTTATCTTACAGGGTTTTTTTTTTTTTACACAGTGAATAGATTTTTAGTGCCATTTTGTTGCACGGTTTTATTCCACGTTAGCTTTTGTTGTAGTGGATGTTTTTCACTACCTTTCAATGGGGTTTGTCCCTTTGGTCTCTTATTTAGGGGCAGAAATTTGGGTCTTAGTCCCTTTTTCCAAATTTTTACATGGTCTTGCACCTTACAGGGGGAGTTTTCAAAATGTTTTCGTAAATTCTTTTCTTTATTAAAGGAGGAGGATGGGTAAATATTATGTATCTTTCCTTCTGGTGTGGCTCTTTTCCCTCTCGTGATGTGGTTTCTACTTTTCATCCCTGGGTTTTCGAGTATTTACTTATGTGTACATTGTTGTTTATAGTTTTTAAAGTTTAGTTTAATTATTCTTCTATTTTATAGGAAGGAGATAATGTAGTATCTTCATGTTGTGTTATTATGTACTGTGTTATCTTGTTCCTAGCTGCTCAGCGCGTGTGAGTGTTCTGTGTGGAATGTTGGTGTGTGGGCCATGAGTGGAATGCTTAAGTGACTGGGTATGAGTGGTGACAGTTGGTGGAAGGGCTGAGCAGCTAGCAGGCTGCTCCTGGTGGGGCTGCTGTACAGGATCTAAGCTACATGATTATCTACTTGAATAAACCAACTTAAATGACATCATACCAGTGTGGACTACGTTACTACAGACAGGCCACAGGGGCTACAATAGTTGGACGATTTGGGCACCTGGTCCCCAGAAATCGGCGGGGTAGGGCTTGGAGCCCGCGCCCTGAGTGACACCAGATCCCCGGGCCACAGGGGAACAGGGCCCTGAGGGGCTGCAGCTGTGACTCCGGGGGCCTTTCTGCTGGGACCTGTTTGCTGTGGATGAGGGTGAGGTGAGCTTGCCCGGGGGGTTGAGGAGGGCAGACCATCGCAACGAGGCCCTCTATGGACTTTGGTACAGCTCCCCCTCCTAGTCCTGTGTGCGCCTGGCCCCACTGCGCAGTCCGCCGAGAGTCGAACAGAGACAGGATTGGGCCCTCGGCGGAAACCTTGGCTATGACTCAGCTTGACCACGGCGCCCTGTGGGGCATCCCCGGGAAGAGAGCAGGAGAGACTGGAGCTCTGGGGCTTGCTGTCCACTAGTGGTCTTACTCCCACACAGGCAGCTGCACTCCGCAGTACCTTGGATCCAACCCGCTACAGGGGCCCTGGGGGTGAGTACATACTGGGTGAGTACGTGACCTCGATTAGGTCGTCCTGTGATGGCTGCAGCCAGATTTAAAAAGGACCGTAGCTTGAAGGAGATGCTTTCCAGGCTAATTGGGGGAGCCTCTGGGGATCGCCCCCCAGCGACTGCTGTGCCCCATACACCACACGAGGATTGCTTGGAGGAGCCTGTGACCTGTTCCTTCCTTGAATCTCTGTTCACCTCCCTCAGAGAGGATCTGCAAGAGGTCAAGAAGGACCTCTTCAGTGACATCAGGGAGCTCAGGAGAGACATGGACTCGCTGGGTTACCATGTAGCTACCTTAGAGGAGCAAGACAACAGCCACATGGAAGATGTTGAGGCGCTGCAGCAGGAAATCCTATGCCTCCGCTATCAGCAGCTAGATCTTCAGGCACACGCTGAGGATCTTGAGAACAGGTCTCTCCGGAACAACATCTGGGTCAGGGGTGTGGCTTCCAAAGCAGAAGGCAAGGACCTCGTCGGCTTCGTCTCGGACCTTTTTTGGACAGTTCTTGATGCTCCCCCAACTCTGGAGATAAAGATGGACCAGATGCACCGGGTCAGCCCCCCTGGGCGGAGATGGCCCCACCTACGGACATTCTGATATGCATACACGACTTCCAGATGAAGGAAGACATCCTGTGCAAGTCGTGGGAGAAACATCCTCTCACCTTCAGGGATCAAACACCCATGCTCTGTCAAGACCTGGCGGCGACTACCCTGCAAAAGAAGCGTGCCTTTCGGGCAGCAACTTCCCACCTCCGGAACATGGGGGTGCCCTACTCATGGGAGCATCTATTCTGCCTTATCTTCCAGTTGGATGGGAAGCTCTTCCAGCTATGGTCTCTAGATGAAACTTGCAGCATCCTGGGCATTGATCAGTCAGTGGACAGTACCGCAACCCAGTTGTCCCCGCCAGACTGACCCGACGGCTGCCCTCGGTAGCATTCTCGCAGGCCGGGTAAGAGATCTGCCCAGCCGGATCCGGCCACGATTGCCAATGGACAGCAAGCAGCATTGGAATCGATTCCTGGGGCACTAGCTAAGACTGATTCCCCATGACACACTTGGGCAAGTATTACAACAAACAGCACTGCTGGCGGTTGGGTGCTAGGCCTGGAGGGGGGGGGGAATGTAGTCATGAATTGAACCCTCTACCACTAACATTCAGAACTGTGGAACTGTTTCCAGCCCGATTGAGTACTTATGTTCCTGTTTGCATTTGTGACTGTTTTTTCTCGGGGGTTTCTGTTTAACTTTGAGACACACTCATGTTCACAGCAGTCATGACAGGGGGCACACAAAGTAGTAGTGAGTCCAAGGAGACCTCAAACTAACTCCCGCACTATGCATCGAATATCATTAGAGGTAGCCTTTAGACTTTTCCAGACTCATAATGAGGGACACTCCTCTTAGGGTCCTCTTCCTTAATGTTAAAGGCCTTAATAGCCCAGTGAAAAGTAGGGAGGTCTTGTAATTCCTAGAGAACAAGGGGGCGGATGTCTATCTACTCCAGGAGACACACCTCCTCCCACAGGATTATCATAGGCTCTGCTCACGAGCCTTCCCGCACCAATTCTTTCCTCTGTGCGTACTAAAACAGCGGGGTTAGCTCTCCTAGCGGCTCACACTTTTAGGGGGACAATCAGACCTAAAGTGGCAGAAGTTGAGGGCTGCCTCCTCGCACTTCATCTCACCCTCAATGACTGGTCATTTGTAGTGGCATCCATTTATGTCCCAAACGAAGGTCAAGAGGCATTTCTGCGCTCAGCACTATCAGACGTCCTATCCACACAGGAACGGAGAATCTTGGTGGGGGGGGACCTTAACTTGGTTTTAGATAACGACCTAGACAGTTCGACACAGCGGCATTGCCAAGCCGGGGCATTAACGAGGGAGGGGCATGGGTGGCTTAGGGATTCGAGGCTCCTAGATATCTGGAGGACACTTCACCCCCATACCCGTGACTATTCCTACTTTTCCCATGCACATAAGACCTACACCCGGCTAGATCACTTCTTGGGCACGAAAGACATCCTCACACTCACTTCCGCTGTGGATATACTTCCAGCCGCGCTGTCAACCACGCAGCGGTCACACTCGAGATGATACTTCCCCCCACACACCGCCGACATGGAGCTGGCGATTGAGGGACACATTACTACAGCGCCCTGAAGTAGTGCAGCAAGTTCACCAAGCCATCACCAACTATCTTGCCCTAAATGACACCTCTAACATTTCCATTGCAACGCTCTGGGAGGCTCGTACAGCGGTCATCCGCTGGGAATTCATTCCCATTTTGGCTGAGGCTAATAAACTATGCAAAGAAAAGAGGGACCAGTTATTCAGACAAGTGAAAGAGCTGGAGGGTATACAACAACACACGGGGGCCCGAGAATCTGGTATCAATTAACCGCTGCTTGCGCGCAACTTGCAAGTATTGACACCGATAGAGCTGAATACGCAGTGCTACGACTGGGCCATGCTTTTTGTGTAGGGGTGACAAGGGTGGCCACCTCTTAGCCAACAAACTGCTCATTCAGCAGCAAAAAATGGGAGTGCACTCACTCTACAACTCAAATGGGGCACAGATCACGGATGACGCAGCCATCGCTAACCTATTTAAGAACTTCTATGCAGAGTTATATACTGGTCAACGATTAGACCCCCCCCCAAACGGCGCCTCATACCTTGCTGACTCTCACACATCTCCTCTGTCCCCAACCCAGGCAGACACGCTAGAACACAATATCCGGGTGGAGGAGGTTATTTCGGAGATCTCCCGACAAAAGTCCTCGACATCCCCAGGACCAGATGGATTTCCGTCCACTTTCTATAAAACTTTCTGCCATTTCCTCGCCCCGATCCTAAATCGGCTGTTTAACTCCTTTTCTGCCCCAGGGGCTATTCCCCCTTCGATGTTGATAGCTTAGGTGGTGGTTATTCCTAAGCCTGGCAAAGATAAGCAACACTGTAGCTCGTACCGCCCAATCTCTCGTTTGAACAGGGACCTCAAGCTGTTCACTGGCATCTTGGTGACTAGACTGGGTCCATACATGCCATCTATCATAGACCTAGACCAAGCAGGCTTTACTCCTCAGCACCAGACTAGTGATAATACTAAACGCATATTGCACATCATAGATAAGGCCTTGAGCTCGCCGGGCGAGTACATGCTCCTAGCAATTGACGCAGAGAAGGACTTTGACAGGATCCATTGGCCCTTTTTAGAACAAGTTTTGGCCTATTTTGGAATAGCCGGGAGATTTCGGTCTTGGGAGTTGAATTGCTACCACTCCCCCACAGTGTCGGTCAGAGTGAATGGCTGTGTCTCCACCCCCTTCGCCATCAGTAGGGGAACTCGGCAGCCCACTGTCGCCCCTGCTGTTTGCCCTTTATATAGAGCCTTTGGCTCAAAGGGTCCGCAAAAACCCTAGGATCACTGGAACCACATTTGGGGGGGAACAACACACGATTAGCCTTTACGCTGATGATGTGCTGGTAACATTGGATAGCCCGGCCGCGGCCCTCCCAGCCTTCATGGCCGAGTTGGAGACATTCAACCTTGCTTCGGGCTTCCGAGTCAATGTTACTAAATCCCAGGCACTGAATCTATCTTTACCTACCGCGCTGGAAGCCCACCTCACAGAGTAATACCCTATCCAATGGGCAAAGTCAGTGGTCCCTTACTTGGGGATCCGGCTGGCCTCCACCATACAAATGGCATCTTTGCTTAGCTGCCAGTCCCTACACAGACACATCAAGTCTGAACTTGCCCGCTGGAGATAACACTCGATCTTCTGGTTGAGTAGAATTGCAGCTATTAAGATGACCATTTTGCCTAAAATTCTTTACCTGTTCCAAACACTTGCCTTGACACCCCCGAAGGGGATGATCCCTGAACTACAAGCTGAACTGCACCAATTTGTCTGGGCTGGGATGCGACCTCAAATGAGGAGAGAAGTTAGCTACCTCCCTCTGGGCGCTGGGGTCCTCGGTATGCTGAACCTCCAACCATATTTCCAGGCGGCCCAACTAAGGTATCTTGTTGAGTGGAACAAGAAAGAATTGGAGTGACACTGGCTTTTTCAAGACCGTGCAGTTGCCAGCACCTCCCTCTGGAAGACCCCCTTCTTGAAGAAATCGCATAAGCCCCCGAACCTCTACCTCTCTCCGTTTTGGTTTGGCACTAGATATGGTCTATAGATAAACAACAGGAGAGAGAGGGAAAGTAACTGGAGCCACTCTTGGTCCCCCTAAATAATATCAATTAAACAACAAAAGAGTGCCAATCATGAAGGAAGAGCTAGCAAGAGAAATAACTATAGTTATTTAAAAGAACCCTCACTCACCAATCTAGTTGGTGACATGCTTCATCATTGGGTTCCCACCAGAGAGGCCTAGTGCCTCCCTGGTGTGCTACGACGCCTGACTACAGCAGAGCAGGTTTTTTTGTGTAGCGTGAGTGCAATGAGTGAGTGAAAAAAGTGGTTAAAAAGTGCCTTTGTTTTATCCCAAAAAGTTTTAATGGTGGAAAACTAAGCACCGTTAAAAACAAGTGCGTCGGATGCTTAAATACCTGGCGTCAATTGACCAAGTGCATCCTAATGTGAAAAGAAACAATCGGTAAACATGTTTCTGCTTCTTAGTGTATTCTGTGAAGCATTCGTCAGGACCAACACACCACGGCGGTATGCGCACGCTAATTAAAACTTTTTGGGATAAAACAAAGGCACTTGGTTCTCCAAATTTAAACAAAAATCCCTCCTGAGATAGACCAGCGCCCTTCAGCATTGCAGAAAACATGGCCCCCACCCCTGTGCTCTCTGGAGTTTTTAAGAGCATCCTGGAGTGCGATAGTTGAAAGGCCCATACATAATATTGCAAATCCGGAAGTGCGAGTCCGCCCTTCTCCCTCCTGCGCCTCAACTTCTTCCAGGCAATCCTGGTAGCCCTGTAAGCCCAGACAAAAGAGTTAATTGCCTGCTGGAACTTAACTATAGCTGGTTTGTCAAAGTATAGTGGAATGGCATTAAAAAGGAAGGTAATTTTCGGAAGCACGACCCTCTTTACCAAGTTGATCCTCCCTAGAATAGTCAAGGGGAGATGGGCCCATGATTTCATAAGTTTCTGGCACTCCTTTGAAACACCAAGTTGGTCCCTGAGATCTTATCAATATCCTGCACTATTCTAACCCCCAGGTACCTCATATTGCGCTTGGTCTGATATTGACACTCCGCCAGGTTCCAAGTCCTGACCTCGGTTTTCTCCGCGTTAACCTCGTAGCCGGATACCTGCCCGAAATCTTGTGCCAACCTAATAACATGAGGAAAAGTCCTAGCGAGGTCCGCGGAGAGGATCAAAATGTCGTTGGCGTACAGGGCTACCTTCCTCTCTCAAGCCCCATGCTTAAATGGCAAAATACTGGGCTCCTCTCTTAAGCGCTGAGCAAAGGGCTCAATATATAGATCGAAAAGAAGGGGAGAAAGGGGGCAGCCCTGCCTCGTACCCCTGGTGATCTTAAAAGGTCTAGTCAATTTACCATTCACCAGAAGTCTCGCTGATGGGTCTTGATAAATCAGCTGAATGGCTCGGCAGAACTTCTCGCCCAAGTTAAATTTCTCCATAACTGCCGACAGATACACCCAGTTAACCCTGTCGAAGGCCTTAGTGGCATCTAATGTCATTGCTGCGAGGGGAAGCGAAAAGGTTGTGGCCAGGTCTATTGCACCCACAAGATCATAGGTGAGGTCAGCTAAATTCCTACCCTTGACAAAACCTTTTTGATCAGGGTGGAGCATGTCTCCCGCAACTAAACCCAGCCTGCCCACCAAGATCCTGGCAAAGATTTTATAATCTGCGTTCAACAGCGAGATGGGTCTATAAGACCCACAACTCGCTGGATTCTTACCTGATTTCAAGATCAGAGTAATGGTGGCCTCTCTCCATGAACCTGGCAGCCTTATGCCATCAGATAAAATCTAATTAAAAAGCAGTGTCAGAGTGGGAATTATCACCTCCCCCAAGGATCTATAAAGTTCTATTGGCAGCCCATCGGGCCCAGCAGCTTTCCCTCCTTTACAGGCGAGAATGGCCTTCCTCACCTCTTCCTGAGAAATATCTTGCTCTAGATCTTCCTGCTGAGATAAATTCAGGGGGGTGAGCGTGCTCCCCCGCAACCACTCCATAGCCACGGTTTTATCCACCGCACTATCTTCTTGATACAAATCCTGAAAAAAAGCAAAAAAAGCGCCCCCTATCTCTTCGTCTGTGGACAGAGCAGTGACCCCATCTGTACTGTTGATTTGTTTAATCAGGTTGCGCGTCCTATCAGACTTAGCCTTCCACACCAGGAGTTTGCCTGCGCCTTCGCCGTACTCAAAATGGGCAAGCTTACACGCCTCCCATCTGCTTGTGACCCTAGTCCGAAGAATAGTATCTAACTGATCCTTTAGTTTACTTAATTTGGCAAATTTTCCTGATGCTTCTCAGAGTCGACCCCTCTACTTAGACTCAACTCTACTGTCTTCATCTCTGCCTCCTTGTGTGCCACCTCTTCTCTGTATTGTCTGTTCTTAAAACACACCATACTCGTAATCATGCCCCTTAAAAAGTCTTTAAGGAATCCCAAACCACCAAAGTCACAGCCGAGCCCAAGTTTACCTTCAAAAAACACTCAGTCTCCTAAGATTAATACTTCATCTCCTCACCATCAAGAAGTAGAGTTCGATCGAACGTCCAAACTCTGGGATGATGGCCATCTGCCAAGGCCAGATCCATCCATACCCCTGAATGATCAGACAAGTGAGGAGTCAAATAGCCGATGTCCTTAACTTTACCCCACAGGCTATGACTGACCAGGGTGTAGTCGAGGCTGCACCGCATTCTTGTAAATATGCTGCAGCCTTGCGTTTCAGAAGTGGAGGAGGGAGGCGTTAAGCCAGGAAGGCTCATGCCTCTCTCCTCCATCCCCCTGAGCGTTTTGGGAGGGAGGGGGCGGGGTGGGGTATGTTTTGTTTGTTGATTATCTAAGGCCAAGACTCGTGGATTTGTATGATGGTTGTGAATACAGTGATGCTGCACAATGTACTTCTTAGCATAAACGAATAAAGAGATTGAAACCATAAGGTAAAAAAACAGGTTAAAGTGGAAAAATAAATCAAAACAATAATATTTTGCTTTCAAAATATTGAAAGAATGCATTTATAATTCCTAATACCTATTCAGATTTCATTGTGGATTTCAGCAGCCCAATATCCAAACCTGGGCCTTGTTCGAAAAAAAACAATTTATTGATACTAATACATGTTTTTGGTGGTAAGTAAGTAACCCTGGGCGTTAAAATCTGCTCCGCTCGCGGAGGTGCGGATTTTCAGCAACTCCGCATTCCGCGTAGAACGCGGAGTTACTGAAAACTCCGCGATCCGCGGCGTAGCGGAGTTGTTTTTTTGTTCGCGCTTTCAAAATGCATTTTCACGCGTGCGGTAGCGACTTACCGGGATCCCTGCATTCGCCGATGAGATTTCCTATCCGTTTGCGTGCGCCACGAGATTTTGGTAGCCGGCCGCACGATCCCGCGAGAGTGTGCTATCGCGAACACGTCATTCGGACGCGCCATCGGACATCCGGCGGAAGTTCGGTGAAGCTCGCGATGCCGAACATGCAGAAATTTCAATCTTGAGAAGAATATCTCTCGAGCAGCATAAAACCTTCTCGAAAATGATGATTTGGATGAAAAAAACTCCTCAGATTGACATTTGGCTGTACTTTTTTGTGCAAGGAGTCCTTTTTCTTTTTTATTTATTTTTTTAAGGGGAAGGAAGTGCCCCAGAGTCTCCAACTTCCTGTTCCTGTCCAGCAGGCTTCTCCCAGTGCTTTGTCCATGTCCTGTTCACTTTTCATTTGGATTTGGAGCTGGAAGGATCACTCTTTGTGTCTGCTGCATCATATATCATTGGATTTGAGGACTTTTGGTTTTGAGATTTTACAAGTAAGTTGGAGAATTGGTGTTGTTTGTTTGATTGGGGCATTGCAAGTTGCAACTACAATTTTTTGTACTTTTCATCAGTTTTTTAAAATTTATAGTGGGTAGCCAGTAGGCCCAGAGCTACTCATGGGTGCATGAAACAACTGTCTCTGTGGTGTCTGTTGAATTTAAACATTATTTAGGGCATGGATGGCATTGGATTAAATTGCAAAATGTGTTTTTTGGGGGTATTTCACTTTTTTGGTGTGTGTTAAATAAATGCCTTTGTTGGATGTGTGTGGTGTGGTTGTTGTGTAACTTGCAAACCTTGTTTAGCCCTGTGGATTTTCGTTTTTGCATTTTTGCATTAAAGCTGTGTTGTTTAGCATGCCTCCTTTGCCTGGCCATTATAGGCCTGCTTGAGTTCATTGTTTTCCAGGCCTCCTGCTTGTTGTGACTGTGACTGACCATGTGGCTGGTGGCCATTTTGTGGTGGTAGTTTAGTAGTGTGCTGCTTTTGCCATATAGGCCTGCATGTCTTTCCTTTGTTCCTCTTGGCCTATGCTTTTTGTTGTTGTGGCCTGGCCATGTGGCTGGTGGCCATTTTGTGAAGCCAGTCAGTGTGCTTTTGCCATAGGCCTGCAAGTTTGTGGCCTAGTCTGCCAATATAGGCCTTTCAGCCAGTAGGCCCAGAGCTACTCGTGGGTGCATGAAACAACTGTCTCTGTGGTGTCTGTTGAATTTAAAAATCATTTAGGGCATGGATGGCATTGGATTGAATTGCAAAATGTGTTTTTGGGGGGTATTTCACTTTTTTTGGTGTGTGTTAAATAAATGCCTTTGTTGGATGTGTGTGTGTGTGGGTGTGGATGTTGTTGTGTAACTTGCAAACCTTGTTTAGCCCTGTGGATTTTCGTTTTTGCATTTTTGCATTAAAGCTGTGTTGTTTAGCATGCCTCCTTTGCCTGGCCATTATAGGCCTGCTTGAGTTCATTGTTTTCCAGGCCTCCTGCTTGTTGTGACTGTGACTGACCATGTGGTTGGTGGCCATTTTTTGGTGGTAGTTTAGTAGTGTGCTGCTTTTGCCATATAGGCCTGCATGTCTTTCCTTTGTTCCTCTTGGCTTACTGCTTCCTTCCCCTTTGCCAGCTGCAGCTCCCTGAATGACGTGATGCGCAAATTAATGCCAAACAGGTTCCACTTCCATTACATTTGTATTTTTGTTTTTGTTCTTCTTCTTTTCTATCCTTCCTGAGTGTACACAGTATATCATGAAAGCCCTTGTTGTCAAAGTCTCACAAATGGCTACACTGTTGTTTTGTTTTTTGTAATAACTGAGTTAATAAAATTTAATAATATAAGTTATAACACTAACAAGTGTGACCACCACACACTAAGTTATATATTATATTTGTTTGTTTGTACTAGTAGTAATTGAACCACAAACACAAATGCAACATTTCACTGATGTTCTTCTGGCTTCTTTGCTTTTAGGTGCACAAAATACTGAGGAGGAGGTGTCATCATCATCACCCGTTGTACTGCCAGACAGAAGTCCTGCTGCGCACGACATCACGTCACGTGACGTGTGACCACAGACATCTCTGCAACTCGTGCAACTGCGTCCTGCTGCTGACATCTGACGAAGATGGCCCCAAAGAAAGGTACCAGGTCCTCCAATACCAAGAAAGTTGCCAGTGAGAAGAAGGAACAGAAGAAGGAAGAAGTGGCACTTACCAAGACTGGTGTGCCGCCCATGTTGTTTTTTGGGAGAAAAAAAAAATTAAGCCTGCAGCAGCGGTGTCCGGGGAGCAAGCTGGGAGCAGCACCTCCGCATCAGTGGGCCCACCCCACCAACTAGGCCCAAGCCCATGAGGGTCGCAGATGTAGCCAGTCTAATTGTGCAAACGCCAACGAGCAGTGATGATGAAATTGGCTCATCGTTATCGCAAAGTAGTACCCAATCAACGCAGGCGGAAACTCAGCAGATATGTGGGCAACAACAGCCGCAACAACAGCCTCAACAACAGCCTCAACAACAGCATCAACAACAGCCGCAACAACAGCCGCAACAACAGCCGCAACCACTGCCGTAACCACCGCCCACAATAGTAGTTGTTCCTCCCGAAGTAGGGGCAGTTCAGGAAATCGAGCTTCATGCAGAGGAAGAAGAAGAGCAAGCCACTCTTTCAGAAGATCCATTGTCTTCCAGATCCCCAGCAAGGAAAAGGAGGGTTAGTCCATCAACTTCTTCTTCAAGCCCCCCTTCTGATGATCTAGACGTCACTTGGAAGCAACCAGCTCAGTATGAGAGTGAGGCACGCCACGCGACAAGGCTAGGGAAAAGGAAGGTTCCAGAAAGCCTTAGAGTTATGGAGGTAGATGCAGAAGAGGAGGATGATGACGAGCCAGTCATCATGAACATCACTCCCGCCCCAGTGGAGATGGAGACCGACATTATTACCCCATCCCAAGTTGCTGTGAGGGATGTGGCATGGATACCACCAACACAGGTAACACCAACACCACCTCCAGCTTCCATATTTGCATTTGCAAAGGCCCGGCAGGGACCTACATCCAGCACAACCACCACCTCAGTAGGTAGTGGTACTGCACAGAGTCAAATTCCAGGCATACCCTCCAGTTCATCCGGCATTGCAAGTGGCACCTCCAGCAGCACAAGAAAGTTCACCTCCCCAGTTTGGGACTTCTTTTCGGTTAGCAGTAAGGAGGAGAACGTTGCTATATGCTCAATTTGTCGACAAAGTGTTAGTCGGGGTAAGCTTGGTACAAACTATGGTACCGGAGGCCAAACAACCCATCTGAAAAAACACCACATGATCCAGTGGGAGGCGCACCTTATCGGCCAAAAAAGTAAAACTGCACCCATTGCTGTTGGTGGTGATGAAGAAGTAGAAGAAGATATGATTGCGGTGGAAGGTGAACAAGAGGGAGACATTTTCTCTGGTACACAAGGTAGTCCTAATCACAGCAGTGCAGTGGTACCGCCCACATCCTCATCAGCCTCAGCAACATCTCAGTGGCACCGTAGTAAGAGTCAGGCTGAGACACCAAGGCAACAGAGTACCGCAATGAAAAAAAGTGCGTTATTGAGCCTAACTGGGTTCAAGAAGTCACCTGCATCAGCGGCACCAGAAAGTAAAAAAATCCAGCCTACCATTGTCAGCATCTTTAGGTCGGAGGGGTACGAACACAACCACCCAACGCACGTTTGTACAATGCGAAGCTGGCGAAAATGTTAGCGCTGGACCTTCTCCCTTTTTCTTTTGTGGAAGGGGTGGGTTTTCTGGAATTTGTGACAGCCATCTGCCCAAAATGGAAGGTTCCCAGCCGGTCCTATTTCGCCAGAGTTGCTGTTTCAGCACTACATCACGACGTGCTGGAATTGCTTGGACAAACTTTGGAGCAGAGTGCTGTTCACAATATCCACCTGACAAAAGACATGTGGACCAGTTTCCAAGCCACTGATTACATATGCATCACTGCACACTGGATCTCTTTTGCGGGGGTGAGAGAAAAGATATTTGCAGGTGTTGACACTGCTGAGATTTTTAATGTCACTCGGAAACATGCAACTGTAGCCATGTTCGCCATGGAGAAATCTCATACTGCTGCAAACATTTTGGAAGAGTTTAACAGCAAGGTCTTTGAATGGCTGCACCCAAGAGGGCTTAACATTGGTTTTGTTGCCACGGACAATGGCAGTAATATAGTTAAGGCCATGCGCACTGGTGGCTATTTCAGGGTTCTGTGTTTGGCGCACTGCATTAACATCATTGTTCAAGACTTTCTGAAAAAAGAAGACCGAGTCAGCAACTTACTGACCACCTGCAGAAGAATATGCACACATTTCAGCCATTCTTTTAAAGCCCGGAAGCAGCTGAGGATCATTCAACGTGAGCATAGAATGCCAGTCAAAGCACTCATCCAGGAGGTGCCAACACGTTGGAACTCAACTTATTACATGCTTGATCGTCTGTTTGATCAGTACAGACCAATCAAGGACTATGTCCTGCAAAGACTAGGGGATGCTACTGTGAAAGGCATGACCGTTCAGATGGACCAATGGGGCCTAGTTAAATGCCTGACAGAGATGCTACATCCTTTTGAGCTCTTCACACGTGAAGTCAGCAAGGAGGACTGTACTATGGGCCAAGCTATCCCATTGTTGCACATGCTAGAGCAACAGCTGAATGAGGTGTCTGATTCGTACTTAGGTGTGGAGGAAAAACAAGAAGCATATGAGTTGGTGCAGAGCTTAGCCTTTCGCTTAGCTGAAAGTACAAGGGTGCAAACTAGCATTGTGTCAGACAAATGTTACATTTGTGCCACAATTCTGGATCCAAGGTACAAAACAGCACTGAACACTAAGACATTAATTCCTTTTTCAGTAGTGGATGTTGCCCAGTACAAAACTTGGATAGCTGAGGCAGCCAGTGACTTGGAAAAGGAACGGCTGGTAATTAAAGGGAAAGGCCCGCTACTCCAACCCACAACAAGTACTGCAGCAGGGCATCGGGCGTCAAGTTCAACTTCAGAGCCTGAGGGCAGTGTGTTTGGCTCACAGCAGTCACCAACACTATCAACAACAGCAAGAACAGGATCATCAGCCCCAGTAAAATCAGCACAGGATTGGTATCTACAGCAAGGGCTTGTTAGGTCCAGTGCTGATGCAAAGGCAAAAGAGGCCCAGCAAAGTGGAGCACCCCTGAGCATTGAGCGGATGGTCCAGGCCTATCTGGATGACCCAACAGAGGTCTACATTGATCAAAACCCATTGGTGTATTGGTATGGGAAAATGTGCCACTGGCCAGTGCTCAGCAGGCTGGCGATAAACTATCTGGCTTGCCCTGTCGCAAGTGTCTCTTCTGAGCGTGTTTTCAGTACTGCTGGTGCCATTGTAACAGTGAAAAGGACCAGTCTCTCGCCCAAAAACGTGGAGAGGTTAACCATGATCAAAATGAATCAGCACTTTATACCACTGAATTACAAAATATGTGAATCACAGCAGGAAGATGAGGACAGGGACTTAGGTGACAAAAGTAGTGAGTTAGATGATTACCTACTTCTGGTTGAACCACCAGAGTTTGAGGATGAGCTATAATTTCCTGACAACTAGGCTTTGAACTTGTTACTTTCTTTCTTCCTTATTTACTTTTATTATTTGTGTGTTTCTCTGTCTTTCTGGTTCGAATCACAACAAATCCATCACCACCGTCTTCTCTTTTTATTGCCATATTGGAGTTGCAGCTGTGTGCATTTAAGTCCACTCCTCCGAGTCCTGCTCTATCCTCCTGACTCGCCCTAAATCCATTTCCCTCAAGCCAGATGATTGGATGGAGAATAGTACAAGAAATGTTGCCTCGTCGAGTCCCTCCAAAAGAAGTGGAACATGATGACTATAGCTATCCTCCTTTCTGAGCCGAGAGAGACTGCCCCTTAACTTAAGATGAGAAGGAACAGGTAATGATGATGGCATGCATTGGACGCGCTGACTCTGAGTGATTGGTGTTTGTGTTGTTGTTGTTTGTTGTGCATGAAGTGAAGTCAAAGTGTACTAGTATTTAATCTACACACTAAAAGTGACTCAATCAATGTTTCCCTTCTTGTTGTTTAATAACAAAATTGTACTACTACTGCAGGCCGATCCATTGCATTTTTGAATATGGAATCTGGACTCACTCGGTACACTGCAGACTGAGTTGGACAACACCATGATGATGATGACCACAGTGACATAGTATCTTCGCAGTAAAGTCAGTAGGATCGGAGATGATTGATGGAATAACTCAGGGCGTTTTTCATGAGTGGCATAAAAGGTAAACAAGTCAACAACAACCACAGCAGACCTACATGTCTGTGTGGTGGTGGAGTCGAGTCACGACTCACGAGTGTAGTAGTGATATGACTGACAGCTGTGCATTGATTTAGTTACTTACTTTGGAAAATGCTATGTTGCTGTATATGTGTGCTCTGTCTGGCTCAGTCAAAATCTAAGCTAAGTGGAGGTTAGGTGGACACCGTGGGCCTGCTCTGTCCTGTTGCTGTTGTAGGTTAATGCTGGAAACAGACAACAGAGTAGACATGATTTAGCCATGCCGCACTGAAAGTGTTTGCACTCCTCCGTAATTTATGCTTTTTTTTTCTCCTTGATTTTTCAATATCCCTTTTGTTTTTCCATCTACACTTACAGGCCGGCCTTTACCCTGTGCTAAACAGAGAAAAACAACTCACACTCACCTACGAATCCGCGTCCGCCAGGCAGGCAGTGGCACCCAAGATTGATGGACGCAGCGTCCATGGACAGGAGGACCAAGAGGAATGCCGAGATGCAACTCCCCAATTTGACCAGGATAACATACAGTAACTTTAGTATCGTCATCTTTTAAATAATTTTATTAATTTTTTCTCTTCAATCATTACGACTGTGTGTTGTTGTTATTGAACTTATTGTTGCTCTTTACTTATAATTGATCACTACAGCTATTTTTTAATTTTCTTTGCTAGCTTTAAAAGGAAGCCCGGTACAACAGAACATAAAATGTATGTAATTTGGGTCTCTCTGACAGGCAAGGCAAATTGCATAATAATAATTAATAATATACTGCTGCCCTGTACTGTCTACTAGTCTAGTTAGTAAGTACTACTTATCATTAACCATCAAGTCATCCTCATGCATGCATTTCCTTTTTCTCCCTTAACAGATTTATGAATATGATGATCGTCTGCCAAGATTGTGTGTTGTTGTTGTCCATGTGTAGTGTTTGTCTTTGTCAAACCTTTCCCTCAAATACCCCTTCCCAACCATTCATCAAACCCTAACCCTCTTCCCCCGGGCTGTGTGATTTATATTGAGGTGTGACTAAATTAAATTTACACCAATAATTGATCACACACTTGCTGGGGAGGATGTGGTGAGAGCAACACTAATTCAATTTGAAGGCAGGGCGAGCATCTTCTTCTGCTTGCCCACCCATGCTCAGTATATTTGCAAGTCAATCTTTTTTCCAAAGGAACATAATCCATCATTAATTGCCGTCAATGATTGGATTCATCATCCTCCTTCTACAGCACTAAAGGTTACGCTTGTGTCGAGTGACTCGACACAACTACAGTTTGTAACTTGTTGTACTAGGCTATCCCTGCCACCATTATGTTTTATTTTACTTTAGCATTGCTAATCAGCATTATTATGGTTTATTGTTTGGCAGTCTTCTTGTGTACTGTTACTGTACTGTACTTCGGTCTACTACTCCTTCCAGAGTCTCTCTCAGGTGACTGACTGTCTCATTTTCTTTTTTTGCAAATGCTACTGCCAGTGTCTACTAGTACCACCACAACCATGGCATCTTGGGAAACCAAACCATCATTACCATGCAGCCATCGCTGTGCCTAAGTTTAAACATCAATCACAGGTAAGAAAAGTTTGGGGGAGGCATAATTAATAATGGAAATTAATTGATTCATTAATTCACACACCCACACCCTTGAGTCCAGTTGCAGACTGCATAGACTAGGAGGAGAGACTGACAGTATTAGTAGGACAAGTCACTCAGTGAGGGTACCGCATCTATCTGTTCGTGTCGTGTGTTACAAAATTGGCAGATTATTTAAATCAAAAACTGGCTGCGGCCCTGCAGCAGCAGTGGAAGGAAACCGTGTGACGTAAAAGAGTAACCCCCCCCACAAAACATTTACATCGTATGTAAAGTTTAAGTATAAATATAATTTAATCCCCTAACAAAATAAACTATTTAAAAAATCCCACAACACCTGACCCACCCCTCTCCCTAACCCCAACCAATGTCCAAAAAGATAGTCCAAACAATGTCCGTTGAATTAAAAAATTGTCCATAATAAATAATAAATATAAACCCCAACTTTTCCCCAACGTAGCCCAATGCCCACCCACCCAAAAAAAGAATAAAAAAGGGGCAAACCAACGTGATCTCAGTCTATCGGCGGGCTCGCTGTCTCTTAAGGACCTCCTTTACCTGCTCCTCTAGGCGCGCCATTCGGAGGAGCATGTGGCACTTAAAAGCTCGGCAATTGCATCCACAGGGGGGGCAGCAGTGCTGGATGTTGTGCGGTGGGCGGATGCCAGACCGCGGCGCCGTACCACTCGAGGGGCCTGGCTGGGGCCCAGGGCATTGGAGGAGGCTGCAGCTGCTGCCGCCTCCTCATCCTCCTCCGCCAGAGCCACCAGCCGCCGATATTCGTTTCGGATGGCCTCAAGCTTCCGGCGCCGGGCCATGGCTGCCAACTCCTTCCTGTCTGGTCTTGCTTTTGGTTGGGAAGGAGTAGCTATATCAAAAAAGAAAAAAGACTATTGTAATACTGTTAGCAAAACAGTAACACAAAATTAATTCTACACATAGTGGCACAGTAGCACTAGCAAGCACATGACATAACATTTGTGGTAGTATGGACTCGAGTACACCAGTTTTCTTCTTCTCTCTTATTTAGCTAAATTAAATAACGTTGTTGCAGCCGGCATGCCAGCTCAGTCAGCTTGCGCCCAAGACAAACATACTCGTGACGCAGACTCACATTATTTTTATTTACTACTGTCTGCAGGTGGGGAAGCTGACTACACAATCATCTTATTTTTTCTATTATGGGTGGCACTGGCCATACTCTCTGTTACATCAAGGCCAGGACAACTGCTCAATTTCGCTTACAACAAGGCAGATGATATCTTATCCAAATGATCATTGCTTATATATATGTATGGGACGACATGAGGTACTTTGTTTTGATTGATTGTGTAACCGGTTAGTAACTAACAATCCATGCAGCCGATAGGCCACCCATGGCAGGCTGAAACAGTCGAAAATAAATTCACATCGGTAGTGAGTGGGCATCGGAGTCGGAGGGAGGCGCTTGATAACATACATACACAAAATATGCTGTGCTTGCAAAATACTGTGAGTCAAGGGAGTATTCTGAACATACAACTTCTATTCTCCTTGGCTTTGCTTGCTACTCTGGCGCGGTTCCTTTTACATTCTCTTCAAAGACTCGTCTTCATCCAGTGACAGTCTCCACCTATGCTATGATGAATACCATCCAGCCATCCATCCATTCAAAGTAAACATGTCTATCATTCTTCTTAACCTCTCAACAAACCTTAGTTTGTTTTAACAACAACAAACATTTATTATTTTTGTTGTAAACCACCAACCATGCGTCCTTCCTTCCTTGCTTGCCTTTGAGTTTGACCCATGAAACACCCCGGAGGATTCTTGCTATCACCCATACAGTTTCATCCACCCAGGCAGGCATCTTTTCTTCCTTCACCTTCCACCCATCCTTCAACCACCCATGCATCTGATTCCTTCCTATCAGCCACCTATGCATGCATCTCACGTGGCACGTATCCTTCTCTGCCAGTCATATATATTTACATCTCGCCCGTCCTTCCTCCTTCCATCCTTCTTTCCCTTTTCGTTCAACCCATCCATCAAGGTCGTCTGACTCTTAGTCTTCTCCATAAAACTTTCCCAGCTGAGTTGAAGTCAGATTGAAGAGGCCATTAGTTACTCAACTACTCCCACCGCTAATGCTATTGCTCTATTGCTAAGTAAAGGGTGTCTTCTTCTTCAACCGTTGTTCACAACAACTTAGTCTCTCTCAACATACAGTGTACACCCTTGCAGCGAGTGCGTAACTATTGTCAATAAGTAAGGAATATAAGTATAACTTACCACCGCCCGCAACTGCTGCTGCCTCACCCACCCATGTGGCAGCTGCTGCATCCGCTGCTCCCTCCTGGCTGGCCTCGCCTGCCCCGCCGCTGGCCCCGGCACTGGTGGTCGGTACGCCTAGAAAAAACATTACATATTTTTTAGATGCCATATACGCCTTCCCCTATTTATTCTTTTTCACTAGCAAGATTGAACAAATAGTTAAAATACATATATATTCCACATACATCACTAGTACAAACCGGGTACTAGAGTAGAGTAGACACTAGTAGGAGTATGTCCAATCCTAACAAAAATAGTAAAATATCTGGTTGGGCATTTTGTTGGTGGGAATTGTCAAAGCCTATCAAGATTAAGAAGACTAGAAGAGGACAACCCAAAGGACTGGACTCAGTGGCTAGAGCTATTGGTAAATCTGAGTTTTAAAACCTTTTAAATAAAAATTAAGAGTGGCCAACTGGGCAAGCTTAGCTACAGACAGACTAATATAGTAGTAGTACAGAGAGTCAGAGCACAGGCAGTTAGAGGCAGGGATAACAAGAATTTAGAAACTGATAGTCTAGATCTAAGAAGTTTTGGTAAAATAGAATTAGGAAACGGAAATAATAGTTCGAAAAAAATAAGGTGCAGTAAAAGTTAGGGGAATATAATTATTAATATTAACAGGAGGAAGACTTAGTGGGGACAGCAGCAGAGCCCTCGGTAGAGGAGCGGTCCTGGTCCTGGCTCTGGCGTTCTCCATCTGCTCCCGCAGACTCCGACCCCGTCTTCTTGTCCCTGGGTGCTGATCATGTAAGATATAATAACGAAAGAGACAAACATTGATGATTGGTGTGAAACAAATAAAATATTTTTAAAAACGCTCAAAATAACATTTTTGGAAACAATTGCAATAAAATTTACCTATCTAATCTGATCGACTGGTAGTATCGCGGGATTCGCGGACCATCTAGTTATTATTTATGAACACTAATCCAGTGTTCCATTCTGATGCCAGAATACTACGCCTAAGTACCACCTGACCTAGCCCACCTATTCAGACGGGCCAATTGTTCACTAAGTCTGCATTTCCATTTATTTTAGTCCTCAAAAATGCATAGATGGAGGACACATGCATACATTTTTGCATACACCAAATTGTTGGTTGGTTGCTGCTGATGTTCTGCTAAGCCTATTACTCACTCACTAAACAAACTACAAAAGCTTCTGCTAAGGACTGGAGTAAGCAGCACTAAGCAGCACGTGACGTGAGACACGTGACAGAGGATGCGTCACGCAGACCACTTAAAAATTACCAACTAATACTAAGTTACTAAACTACCTATCCACCACTATCTTAGTGACAGGAGGACAAAGGAAGGACTAGAGTCTCTCTAGCATTACCTAACTTAAGTTCTCTAAAGTAAACTCTTACATAATCAGCCCAAGCGAGCGCAAAGTTGCAAACAAGTGAGATTAGTAGTGCCGAGCACCTGTGTCTAGAAGAATAACAATCACTAAAGATTTTTAAACTTAATTTACCTGCAATGTAAGCAGCAACATTCTTGCTATTCGGAAAAAAATTATATTTTCAATAACAGTAACACAGTCTAGAGAACACACAATAGTATTAGCTACTCACCAAGCCCCACGACCTCGACACCTAGCAGGTCCAGAAGGTCCTGCTCCCGGTCCAAGATGTCTGACCACCGGTGGGTCAGCTGGTTATGGGTGCGCCGGACCACAGAGCAGCGAAACACTGCCCGGCGCACCCTCTCCCACCGGCGGTTACGCTCCTGGGTAGCGTACCCGGAGCCAGGCCTGCTGCCAAGGTCAAGGGGAGGTGGCGCTGCACAAAATAAACAAGGGCGGCCACCTCCGCCTCGCTGAATAGGGACCAGGCCTGCACCCCTGCAGGGCGCAGTCTGCCGCAAGGCAGGCGGCTCTTGGGCGCAGGCGCCTTGCCCTTGGAGCCGGTTCCCTTTCCCTTAGCCATGGTTCTGCGGTGGGCGGGGGCGGAAAAGAAAATTTAGCAGGAAAAAATAAAGTTAGGGGAAGAAGTAGAAGAGTAAAGAAGGAAGTAATATAAAACAGTAGAAAAGTTAAAAAACGCAGTAAAACTAGAAATAAAACGCAAAATATAGACTTAGGGACAGAGAGGGATAGATAATAAATAAAAAAATCTGAAAAACAGTGTAAAAAACAAAGGATTGAAAAGATTGGAGATGGATTGAAAAACAGGCCCCAGAACCATGCAAAAGATAGGAAAACATTGGCGACCGCGTGGTGAAGTTCGCGCAATATTTCCCCCGAACACGTCATCCACGTTGCCGAACTTCAAATACATCTCGCGAGCATACGCGAGCATGCGGAAACAAGCAATTCCGCATGCTCGCGTAGCTACGCGTAGCGCTGCAGAGATTTTGTGCTTCTTCGCATAGCCTCGCGTAGCGCGGCTACGCGAACTTCGCCCAGGGTTATAAGTAAGGGAGTGCTTGGTGTGAACATCTTTTACCATTGTATTATGAAAGCAGACTTGTAGAGATGGTAATGAGTGGAAAGAATATGTGTGCATTTTTGTTGTGTTGCATTTAGGTGGCGATCTGTTGTGTTGTCTTCGTTGCGGTTGCCGTGTTGCATTCTCATTTGCAACTTTATTGCGTTGTGCTCTGTTATATTATTTGTTTTGTTCTTTATTTTTATTTATTTTATTTTATTTTGAAGGTTTTATATAGTGCGGACAAGACCCTTGCGGGTATCAGAGTGCTTTACAACAAATAAAGGAAATAGAGGGAATAGACAGAGGAAAATAGGCATATACATACGAAAATATTATTGCTTATATTAGGTCAAACAACGGTAACTGTTCCAGCATAGCACATATCTACAATCCTGCAACAAATAGTTCAAGTGAATTTTGTCATGAGAATCGCTTTAACTTCGTTTTTAAAGGATGCCGCGTGAGGGTTCTGTCTTGTTTTTGGGGGTAAGGCATTCCAAATCCTAGGGGCCATTCCTGAGAAGGAGCGGTTGTAAGTTTTCTTTTTTTTAAATCGTTGTGGTTTCAGAAGAGCGTTATATGAACTCCTGTTAGTTCTGTTGCCGCCCGATGGTACTAGTTTCTCTGCAAGGTATCTGGTGTTTTGTGATGCAATGCCTTGTGTGTCATACAGGCGATTTTCAAATGGATTCTGGCCTCAAAGGGTAGCCAGTTAAGGGCACGCAAGTCCGGGGAGATGTGACAGTTTCTTTTGGAACCTGTGATTAGTCTGGCGGCTGCGTTGATTGATGCTCTAAGTGGGGCTGTCGTTGTTCTGGGAAGGCCGCAGAGAGCGACACTCCCATATTCCACTCTGGGGATTACTAGAGTTTGGACTGCCTGTTTAAAGTCATTTGCGGGTATGAAGGGTTTCAGTCTTCTTAGGGTGTTCATTTGAAATGTTGCTCCTTTTGTTGCTGCACTGATGTGCTTCTGCATATTTAGCTTATTGTCCAGAGTTATACCTAGCGATTTGGCAGAATCGATCATGAGCGGTTGGCCGTCTAGTGCTGTTAGGTGCTTCATCCATTCCATGATGGTGGTTGCTTGGTTGGGGGGCGCTATTAGGAGGAATTCTGTTTTTAGGGTGTTTAATTTTAAATGGTTATTAACCAGCCAGGTCTGCGTTTTTTGGAGGTAGAGTTGAGGGACTTGATGTCCTCAAGTGAGTGTATCTTAATGTAGAGTTGTGTGTTGTCTGCGTACATGTGATATTGGACCTTTGCAGAGTTGAGAAGCTCTGTGAGTGGTTCCATGAACAAGTTGAAGAGTGTCGGGGAGAGGGAGGAACCTTGGGGTACTCCTAAAGTGACAGGAGTAGGTTTGGATAAAGATTGATTGGTCTTGAAACTTTGTGTTCTGTTTTGAAGGAAGGAAGTGAACCAGTTGAGAACTGTTCCCGATAGACCCATTCTATGTTTCAGGAGGTCTAGTAGACTGTCGTGTTTGACGGTGTCGAAGGCGGAGGATAGGTCCAGTAGGATTAGTAAACATGCTTTGTTTTGGTCCAGTGTTTTTAAGGCATCATCTATTATGTGGGTCATGGCGGATTCGGTACTGTGCCCTGATCGAAAGCCAGATTGGAATTTGTCGAGCAGATTGAAGTGATCAATGTGGTGGGTAAGTTGCGTGTGAACACATTTTTCTAGTAGTTTGGCCAGGGTAGGGATGTTGGATATGGGGCGATAGTTATTTAGGTCAGCTGGGTCAGCTGATGGTTTCTTTAAAATGGGGGAGACCTGACCAGCTTTTAGGATATCTGGGATGGATCCTTGAAGCAGAGAGGTGTTTATAATCCTGGTCCATAGAGGCACTAACGTCGGTATGAAGTCTTTTAGGAGGGAAGCTGGGAGTGGGTCAGCGAAGTGATTGGAGGGATTTAAGGCCGTAAGCGTTTTTAGAATAGTTTCTTCGCTGTAGAGGTTGAATGAGGACCAGTCTGCATTGTTTTTGGGGTCGAGCTTTGCGGAACAACTAAGCGGGTTCCTGCAGGGGGTCCCTGAGGCGATCATGTGAGGGTTGGTGAGGGCTGATAGGTCATTCAATAGATCTGTCTTTATGTTTTCCGTTTTCGTTGTGAAATAGGACGCGAATGCCTCGCAGTTGGGGAGTGTTTCTAAATTAACTTGAGGTGAGTGGGAGACACCCTTAGATTGCGCTTTGATTATTTCAAAAAGTCTTTTGGGGCGATTCTTGGATTGGTTCAATTGATTGCTGATGAAGTTGATTTTTGAGCGTCTGATTTTCCTGTAATAGGCGTTTCTCGTGCTTCTGAGTAATTTGTGGTGAAGGGAGGAAGGTGCTGCTCTCCATTGACGTTCAATTGTTCTTAGTGCTCTTCTGTCACCATTTAACCTACCGTCATACCATGGGTTTGAGGCTTTGTTTGAGATACTTTTCAATTGTAGTGGGGCTAAATTGTCTAATAATATGTTCATAGATTGGAAGTAGTGATTGGTTAGATCGTGTACTTCATGTGAGCTGTCAGATGGGGGCGTTAAGATAGGGCAAGCGTTTGCAAGTGAGGTAGGATTGACGTTTTTTAAGTTTCTCTTCCAGATTTTCGTTCTCTTGGGTTGGACATAGAGTGGTTTAACTACTTCGTTGATATAGAAGGTGATGATGTGATGGTCGGACCAGTCACAAGGGAGGATAGATTCCAGCTGGGTGGAGTCCGCTTTGGAGATTACCAGATCTAGGGTTGATCCTTTTTCATGTGTTGGTCTGTCACAAATTTGGGATAGGTTAAGGTCAGTCAAGAAAGTTTTGAGGCTATTGACCTCTGGGTCGTCCGGGTCATTCCAGTGGAGGTTGAAGTCCCCAAGGAATATCTGCTTGTTCTGGAGTCCGGCATTTGTGGCTTTGGATATCCATTATGTGTTCAATAAAGGTAAGGTTGTTTCCTGGTGGATGGTAAAGTGAGTGAAGTGAGCATATTGGGGTGTTATTATTAGAGATTTCAAGATGTAAGTATTCACAGGAGGAGAAAACCGGGGAGATGAGACGTTTCACTGAGAGGTAGTTCCGGTGTATGCAGGCAATACCACCTCTAGGCCTATCAATTCTATCTAGTCTTGTGATGTGATAGTTAGGGGGGACTAGTATGTCTAGGATGGGCGAGGATGAATCGTTAAGCCATGTTTCCGTTAAGATTGTGAGGTCAGGTTCGTTGGTTAGTATGAGGTCAGCTATATCAGCGGCATGACGCGTGGCCGACCTACAGTTTAAGAGGATACATTTTAGCCGGGCTTTGGTAGGTATAGTGTTGTGGTCTTGTAAGATGGGAACTCTCTTGAGGTTTTTTTCAACGATACCTCTGGTAATGTGTCTACTGGCTCTATCGGGGTTGGAAGGGATGGCTTGGATAGAGGACAGTATCAGTGTGTTGTCTGTGTGCGCAGAGAGGGGGGTGGAGTTGGGGGTTCGTAGGAATGTAGTAGAGAGGTAAGATCTTGCGGTGAGAGTGGGTTTTTATTCTGAACGGGCGGGTTAAGGCATTGGGGTCAGGTACTGTTTTCCATCTAGGGGGTTTCTGTGACGTGGAGCTAGCGTGTGATTGTTGGAGGAATTTCGCGTTTGGGTTAGGTTGTGTCAGGATAAGGTCATGAAGAGTTTGGATGTCTTCTTTAATTTGAAGTAGGGCTAGTAATATCTCCTCGAGTCTAGGGTCAGGAGCCAGAGTTGACTTATTCCTCACCTGGTCTGTAGGTAGGTGAGGGGGGGTTATAAGACTGTGTTCGTGAGGCGAGAAGTGAGGTGGTCCGATGAATGGCTGTTTTTTAGTGTGGTGATCCGATGTAAGGGGGAAGTAGCGAGGGGGTGCGACGGGGTAATGTTGTGTGCTGTAAGGGGAGAGGCGTGAGGTTCGACGTGAAGGGGGAAGGGGCCTATAGGAACGCTGGCTGATCAGATGTACAAGTGTAGGGGGAGGTTGGGGCCGAGTTTGTAGTGGAGATGCTGGGCATAGCGAGAGAGGTGGGGTGGGTAGAGTTGTGTAATGTGTGGGAGGGGGAATGGATGCGGGATGGGACAGCTAGAGGAGAGGGGACGCTCGTGTGCGGAGTGATAGGCATAGAGGAAGTGGAAGTGGAGTTGTGGGAGGAGTAGGCCATGGGGAGATGTATGTCATACAGAGGGGGTTCAATTGGGGCGGGGGCAGGTGTAAGTACACAATGGGAGCTAGAAGGAGGAGGACTAGTGGGGGGGGTCAGGTGGCTGGTCGGGCTGAGTGCAGGGAGAGTGGTCTGCCGGGGAGGTGGGAAGGGGTCTAACAACCTTCTCTTTGATGTGCGGAAAGATGTTATCCAGTAAATTCAGGTTCTGGTCTGAGGCTTGCATGAGGATGATTCCATTATGATATATGGTGAATGTCGCTGCCGCCTTATAGAACGTGGAGGGAATGATGGATAGTGTAAGCCCATGTGGTGTTTTCTTAGTGGATGCAATCGAGAATAAGGCGAGAAAGGCTTTCCGCCATTGGGCCCTTCTCTTGGTATAGAAGATGATGTCATTTGCTATATGTCCTTTATAGTTTGAGAGATAGGTGTCAGAAATTGGAATTTCTGGGTGAGATTTTAATAGACTATGTTTGAAACTTTTTGCCGCTTTTTTTGTAAGGTTAGGGGGGTATTTAATGGAGTATGTGTGCAGGCCTGTTAGCTCCATGTCTTTGTTGCGATTGAGCTAAGGGGTCAGAGAATAGAAAGAGGTAGAATCACTTGTGAAGGATTTTTTTTTTTGGGTGGGATGGTCAGAGAGTATGAGAGGTAGAGAGAATTGTTACGTTGAAGAGGAACTAGGGTAGGGGTGGGAGGATCAGAAGTATGATAGATAGAGAGAATTGATGCCTTGAGGAGGGGCTTAGATAGAGGGGAACTAGTTAAGAATTTGTGTAAATGTCGGAGTAGGGGGTTGGGTTCGTATTGTATTCAGAATAAATCCTACTGAATTAGTGGTTGTCAGAAAATATGGCCAAATCTACCTCCGTGATTTGGTAGTTTAGGTAATCTAAGGGAGAGTTCAGGGTTATGTTATAGTTTAGATATACCTGATAGAAAAGACGTTCCAAGATGGCTGCATGTTTGACCAGTGATGATTTGGCTCAAGAGTGTAGACCTATCGCTCTTTCCATGAGCCTGTCTCTCTGGTTAAAGTCCTCTGTCTCTTACCATAGGTTGCAGTTGTTGGTCCTTTGTTTCTTTTTAGTTCTGTGTCGAGCGAGGTAGTCCTATGTCTTTGATCATGGCTTGGTGTGGAGAAGGAACAGCCTTCTCGATTTAGTTAGGTAAGTCTGCCATTTTGAGGGGAGGAATTGCTGATATTTACAATGTGTGATCAAAATGGTGGCTTTGCCATGATTAACGGGCCCTCGATGCAGTTAATAATCCTGTGTTGGAATGAGCAGGAGAGAATTAACTTAAAAACTAGGCAAAAATAAGGGAAACGACCGGATTAACAATTAAAACAATAAGAAATCCGTGGGGCCGGTTCCTTGCAACACGCATCGCTTTATGTTTGTTGAAACGCCGTGCGGTCTAGTGCTCCGCGACCTTTTAACTAAGCAGACGCGATGTGACCAGATTAACAATAAAACAATAAGGAATACGTGTGGCCGGTTCCTTGCATCACGCATCAATTTATGCTCGTTGAAACGCCGTGCGGTCTAGTGCTCCGCGACCTGTTAAATAAGCTGGCGCGATGTGACCCAACTATACTGAGTGCTGCCACCTGCACAAATCAAAGATGAAAGAAGCAGGTGCCAAGGGATAAGTCCTGATTAGCGGGGGAGTGAGCACACCGCTCCACCAGTCCCGAGCGGTGATTGCGGCAAGAGGGAGGGAAAAATACCTGCATTCAGTAGCTGCGACCCTGCCAAGGAGATTATCAGGGGGTCACGAAGCCGCTTCCATCCACGCTCCTCTCCGGCGATGAGGGAGGATAGACTCCGGTCGGGTCATCTCCCCTGGGGACCCGAGAGCCCGTTGCGAGGAGAGAATCGAGTGGGGGGAGAGTCGGAGTGTCCGGTCCTGCACTGCACGCTCCTTCCGATATGCGTGCTCACCCCGGGACTCCCGCTATCCTTCGTCATTGTGGCAGCTCCTTTGCGAGGGTGGAACGCCGCCTCCGTAATCCTAGATAATGCAGTGCTGCTTCTAGTGATGTGCCCTCTTCTTGGGACGTCCTCATGCAAACCGGGTACCGGTGTCTTGCTGATTTTCTAGCGGGATTGCTTCCAGTCACGGCGCTAACCCGGGGCCTCAGTCAGTCAGCGGTGATGTGGGCAAGCTTGGTCGAATGGAGGGTCGTCACCAGCGAAGTCTTGTTCCTGAAGCGGAGGATTCTTACCGATCGACTCAGGTAAAGTTTGAATCCACGTATCTATAGCGATGTAGTTCCTATGTTCCGGTCCCTGAAGCAGCGGGGCTGGCGAGGGCTAAACAGGGATATTTTGTCAATTTCGATCCCCAGCCTACGGCGCTCAAATCTTGAGCTCCTCTCCGGTCGCCATTTTCCTTTTTGCCTTTCTTTTTAATTGGAAAGGTATTAAACAACACTACATCATAGTATTTATGATAGAGCAATTACATACAGATTGACATCAGACAGACATTTATAATAATTTCACTCGAAAGGTATAAAAATAAATTCATCATGCATGTGTGCAAACAGTCTACACAAGCAAAAGGTGTTCGCTATAGACCAAAAACCTTGAGGTCAGCCAAGAGCTCCAGAAGCATTGGTATGGCCAAAAGATTGCATTGGTGGAGTTTCAGCCAGGGCAGAGAGTATGGGTTTTGGATCCTGTGGCAACTACAGTTCTCCAGGACATGTGGAGTGGTCCCTACCCTAGCCTTGAAAGAAAAGGTGAGGTCACCTATCTAATCGACCTAGGCACTAGCAGGATCCCTTACAGGGTCATCCATGTTAACCGCCTGAAGCCTTTCTATGACAGGGCTGATGTGACTATGCTCATTGTCACTGATGAGGATCAGGAAGCAGAGAGTGAACCTCTCTCTGACCTCCTCTCCTACAGCCCAAAAGATGGGTCAGTAGATGGAGTTGTCTTCTCAGACACCCTCTCTGCCCAACAGCAAGCTGACTGCAGGCGAGTCCTGGAGCAGTATGCTGAGCTCTTCTCCCTAACCCCTGGTCAGACTACCTGGTGTACCCATGATATGGACATGGAGACAATGCACCTGTCAAAAAAATATATAGACAGTCTGATAAAGTTAAGGAGAGCTTCAGAGCTGAAGTCAGCAAGATCCTGAAATTGGGAACCATTGAACCCTCTGAGAGCACCTGGGGAAGCCCAGTTGTGTTAGTCCCAAAACCCCATTCCAAGATGGAAAAGCTCTGAGGTTTTGTGTGGACTATAGGGGCCTAAATGCCGTAACCAAGACAGATGCACACCAAATTCCTAGAGTTGATGAGATGATTGACAGGTTGGGGGCAGGCAAATTTCTCAGTACCTTGGGTATAGCATCAAGGTACTGGCCTACGGATCTGACCCCAGGGACAAAAGAAAGGCCAGCATTCTCGACCCCAGATGGGCATTATCAGTTCACTGTTATGCCCTTTGGATTAAAGAATGCCCCTGCCACCTTCCAGAGGTTAGTGAATAAAGTTATTGCTGGGTTGGAAACTTTTAGGAAAAAACAAAAGTCCCTTATCAAAAGTTAAAAGTTTAAAGTTTTGAGCAACAATGCTCCGTGAATAAGAGCAAAACTCAATATGGATCATGTGCTGAAAAAGCCTACAGAATACAGCGAGACTATACATGAAGTTTCATTAAACTTATCAGTATGCAGTAAATATCAATAAGGTACATTGAGGAAATGATTAATATATAAATGTAGAATTCATTTTATCCTAAAAAATTTTTTTTACATTACACTTCATACATGATTAAAAACATCTCCTCATCCGAGAGGTTACAATATTATAGATTTCTATAATTGCACTTTAAAATAAATAACAAGAAAACTTAAAACAGTCGACGCAGCGTTTCGGTGAGACGTAACTCCTTCACCTTCTTCAAGACAGAGTTTTCAAAAAAGGTCTAAATAGCAGAAAACATTTTATTAAGACACAGATATATACCTTAAAAGCCATTGACAGAAAAATATACCAAACTTCTACATTATGGCGCTATATAGGAGCAAATGCACACTGAAAAGATGTGGGCTGACCCACTAATTTAAATCAATGGTATAATAGACAAAGATCAGCTATAAAATAAACAACACATGATCCATAAAGTAAGGGGGTAAAAAGTACTGCTGGGACCCACCTATTCAGAATTCATAAAGATCAAGGCTTTTCATAAAATTAAGTCACTTGATTGTAATGGAAGGCAGAAGCTCATCCGTAGATACTACGAAGGAAAAAGATAACCTAAAATAGATAAAGGGTGGTTTTCAGGTAAAAAATATACTCTCATAGTTGACTTACTTTATCCTTAAATATGAACTATGACATACCTCTAAGCTAGTACATAGTCCTTTGTATTAGTTCGTTAGAGCCACCGTAAATATGAATTAAATTTAAAGGTTGCTTAAAAATATAAGCCTAAATATTAATAAAAGAAAAGGTGATCAATCAGCTTATTCTCATGATGCAATTTATACCCAAACGGTACAGATACAAGGATTTTATTGGCTTACCGATTGGAAACTGAAATGTGCATAGCCAAAAAGTGCACCGTGACTTTCAGCTTTACTTTTAAGAGATCCGCGTGTTCAACATTAACGATACTCTAATTTAAAAAATACAAAACGCATGATTGTATTTTTTAGGGATAAACGCGAAAAACATTTTGTACATATTTTGATAGATCATAACATTCAATTACCTTGTCCAGATGCTTGTGATTGGTACTGGAGCATTTAAAATAAAATCTCCAATGTCAAAAGGGCCATGATGTTAATCAATGAATTTCGATTGTGGCTAAAATGTACATTAGTTATTACTACCCAAAGAGTGCTATCACTCTCGTAGTATTGTCTCCTGTATACGGGGCAAGTAACGATAAAGTTTAGTATATATCTTTATTTAGAGATTGTTAGAAATGGGGGTCTCTAGTTGGCAATGGCTGGCCACTGTCTAAGTAGGGACCCTTCTTCCTAAGTCAGAGTGAGAGGGTTCCACCCTTTGATAACCCCTGCTCAACCCTGTGGTAACGTAGCACGAGCAGTTAGGCTTATCTCAGAGGCAGTGTGTGAAGCATTTATGACTATACACAGTAACACAGTGAGGAACACTACAAAGGGACACCACACAAGTAGTTATCAAAAATAAGTATCTTTATATATAGACTTAACACAAGACCAATAACGATAAAAAGCCACAATACTGTAAAATAGGATTACTCTTGAAATGCTGCAAAAATAGTTCAAGTGTGCAAAGAGGAGTTCAGTTCAAAGCAGTGGTCTCTGCGAGCCTTTTACCTACAAAGTACCTGGATTTCGTAGCAAAATGAACAAATCTTCGCAAAGAAGCTGCAGCGATGAATTTCTCCGCGTGAGGCCGGCGATGCGTTAAATCCTTGCCGCGAGGGAGGATGATGCGCCGATCTGCTGATGCGTGTAGAGACGATGCGACAAACTTCTGCATGCTAGACCGTTGATGCGATGACTCCCTGCCGCAAGGGAGGAGGCGAGGCGACGATCTTGTTGCGTGTGCGATCGGGTTGCGATGCGAAGAAATGGCGCTCCGCGAGGGAGCGACGATCCTGATGCGATGCGATGAAAATGGCAGACGCTCGACGTCTGCGCTGCGATGTCGTGAAGCGATGATCTCGGTGCGATGACTCGATCTTTGGTTGCGAGCACTCGGCGGCAGCAGCGCGATGATTTTTCGGGCGCTCTCGGCTGCGGCGGCTCGCAAACGTGCGTTAGCGACGATTTCAGCACTCTCTTCTCTGTAGTAGAACTAGAGGCCCTGGAACTCACAGGAGCCTCACCTGCAGATAGAAATCCTCGCTGGGAGGAATCAGGAGGCTGGTGGTGAAGTCTGATGTGCCTGAGACTTCAACAGGAGGCTAGCTCTCTCCTAGCCCTTGGGTGATTGCTTTAGCAAGATTAATAAAAGTTCTCTCAAAAGTCCTTTTCCCTCTTCTTCCAAGTCCAATGGTAACCACTGCAGGCCAATCCAAGAAACAGCACACAAGCACAAGGATAGTCACCTCCTGCAGATTCCTTCAGTTACACGGACAGAGGTTCGTCTTGACATCCAGGAGCAATACCAATTGTAGGGGTTTCAGCACAGATATTTATACCCCAAAAGTCTTTGTTCTCAAAGCTACAAGTCACTGAGCCTAGCCAGAACCAGTTCTGTTCAGTCCTGGAGCACTTTGTTTACCAGGCTGCATCCTTCCTTTCAGGAAGAGGGGGTCTGCCATCAGACGTACAGTAGGAGGTGGAGCCAGCATTCACCTTGCCAGGCACAGCCCTATTCAGGTCAAGGAGCCACCCCTCCCCATACTCTAAATGCAGATCTCTCTATTCAACCCAGGTCTGACTCAGCCTGCCCTGTCCCTCCAAAACCAGACAGCCAATACACTTAACAGCAGAGCACACTGGAAGGCTTAGGCAAGAAAATACCTACTTTCTAAAAGTGGTATTTTCAAACACAGAATATAAAAATAAACTTCACTAAAAGATGTATTTTATTATTCTGAGCTCAGGCATACTAAATTCGTTTTTCTACCATGTTCCTGGGGCCAGTTAGGACTATAGAATGTAATAGTCAAACTGCCCATTCTGGCCTATGGGGAACAGGTAGCCTTACAGTAGTGAAAAACGAAATTGGGTGTAATACACTACCAGGACATGCTACACACACCAAGGCATGTCCTACCTTACACATACAATGCACCCTACCATAGGGGTGACTTACATGATGCCAAGGGAAGGTTCAGGGGCTGGGAAGTGGGTGCACTTCACAGCCAAGATGGCAGTTCTGGACTGCACACAGACTCTGCAGTGGCAGGTCTGAGACACACTTTACAAGCTGCTTCTGTGGGTGGCGCAAACCAGCGCTGCAGGCCCGCCAGCAGCATTTGGTTTACCAGCCCTGGGCACACACAGGCCACGCTACTTGGGACTAACAGGTAAACCAAATAAGCCAATCATAGATATACCAATTCACATGTCATATTTACACAGGGAGCATTCGCGCTGTGGCACTGAAGGGCAGTGGCACAGCGCCCAGAGCATCTAACACCAGCAAAAACAGAGGAGACAACAGCGAAAAATGGAAGGGAGACCCACGCCAATGGTGCCAGGTCTAACACGTGTCCCCTCCAGCTGAAATGTGGGGAGAACTACCCATCCCCTTGGAAGTTCTCATCACTAAGGCGGAAAAATCTGGACAGACCATCAGCATTGGCGTGTTCTGTACCAGGGCGGTGTTCCACCGTGAAGTCCATACCCTGTAGGGAAATGGACCACCTCAACAACTTGGGATTCTCACCCCTCATCTGCATCAACCATCTGAGGGGCCTGTGGTCTGTCTGAACCCGGAAGTGAGTCCCAAACAGGTATGGTCTCAGCTTCTTCAGTGCCCAGACCACAGCAAATGCCTCACGCTCAATTGCACTCCACCTCTGTTCCCGTGGAAGTAACCTCCTACTGATGAAGGCTACAGGTTGGTCTAGTCCCTCCTCATTTATCTGTGACAGAACGGCCCCCACCCCATGCTCTGAAGCGTCTGTCTGGACAACAAATTCCTTAGCAAAATTGGGCGCCTGGAGTACGGGTGCTGTACACATGGCAGTTTTGAGGGCATCAAAGGCTTTCTGACAGGTGTCAGTCCAGTTCACAATCTTTGGCCGCTTCTTGGAAGTCAGCTCAGTCAAGGGTGCAACAATGTTGCCATACCCCTTGACAAACCTCCTGTAGTAACCCGTGAGTCCTAAGAAGGCCCTCACCTGGGTCTGGGTCCTTGGGGGCTCCCAAGCCAGGATGGTTTCAATCTTGGGCTGCAGGGGTGCCACCTGGCCACTCCCCACCTGGTGTCCCAAGTACACCACAGAACCCTGCCCAATCTGGCACTTACTGGCCTTGATTGTGAGGCCTGCTCTGCGCAGCGCCATCAACACTTCCCAGAGGTGGCGCAAGTGGTCCTCCCAGGAGGAACTGAACACTGCAATGTCATCCAGGTAGGCGACACTGAAATCCTCCAGCCCAACCAACACCTGGTTGACCAACCTCTGAAAGATGGCAGGGGCGATCTTCATCCCAAAGGTCATCACACGGAACTGGTAGTGCCCATCTGGTGTGGAGAATGCTGACCTCTCCTTTGCCCCATCAGTTAAGGCGATCTGCCAGTACCCAGACGTCAGATCAAACATGCTGAGGTACCGGGCAGCCCCTAACCGATCTATGAGCTCATCAGCTCTGGGGATGGGGTGCGCGTCGGTCTTCGTGACCGAATTGAGACCTCGGTAGTCCACACAGAACCTAAGTTCAGGAGTGGCACCAGGCGTCGCAGCTTTTGGTACCAAGACCACGGGGCTGGACCAGGGGCTGCTAGAGGACTCAATCACCCCTAGGGCAAACATTTTGGAGACCTCCTCCTTAATGCAAGCCCTGACCCTGTCAGTCACTTTGTAAGCCTTGTGCTTGACAGGAGGACTGTCCCCGGTATCCACCTCATGGACGCACCAATCAGTGACACCAGGCACCAGGGAGAACAAATCAGAAAATTGCCCCAACAGTTGGTGACAATCTCTCTGCTGCTCAGGGGTCAGTGTGGTGGAGAGGATCACACCCTCCACTGACCCATCCTTCTCTCCTGCACACAGGAGGTCGGGAAGAGGCTCACTCTCCTCCTCCATCCCATCATCTGTGGCAAGAAGCATGCCCACTTCAGACCTCTCAAAGTGGGGCTTCAGGCGGTTCACATGCAGGACCCGCAAGGGGTTCCTGGGAGACTGAAAGTCCACCAAGTAGGTAACTGGACTTTTGCGCTCCACCACCTCAAATGGACCGGTCCACTTATCTTGGAGCGCACAAGGCTCCACTGGGGCCAGTACCCAAACCTTCTGACCAGGTTGAAATTCGACCAGAGTGGCATTCTGGTCGTGCCAACGTTTCATTTCCTCCTGGCTGGCTTCCAGATTTGCCTCAGCAATCTTTCTGAAACGCCGAGTTTGGTTCCTGAAGGCCAACATGTAGCTAAATACATCTTGGGGAGGTTTCCTGGGAGATTGCTCCCAGCTTTCCTTGACCAGACTCAGAGGTCCTCTAACCGGATGGCCATAGAGGAGTTCAAAGGGACTGAACTCTAAGGACTTCTGTGGCACCTCACGGTAGGCAAACAACAGGCATGGCAAGAGGACGTCCCACTTACGCCTCAGGGGCTCTTCTAGGCCCATGATCATGCCCTTCAAGGTCCGGTTGAACCTTTCAACCAGACCATTACCTTGGGGGTGGTAAGGAGTGGTGAACTTATAAGTTACCCCACACTCCTTCCACAGAGACTTCATGTACTGGGAGATGAAGTTGGTCCCCCTGTCAGACACCACCTCTCTGGGGAATCCCACACGGGAGAAAATCCCCATCAGTGCACGTCCCACCACGGGGGCCGTCACTGTCCTGAGCGGGATGGCTTCAGGGTACCGGGTGGCATGGTCCACCAAGACCAGGATGAACCTGTTGCCCATGGCTGTCTTGGGGTCCAGAGGCCCCACAATGTCAATGCCCACTCGCTCGAATGGGGTACTCACAACTGGAAAGGGCTGGAGTGGGGCCTTGATCTTCCCCCACTCTTCCCACTTGCCTGGCAAGTCTCACATGTCCTGCAATGAGTGTCTGAACTCTTGCGCATCTGGGGCCAATAAAAGTGGGTGGCCAGCCTTTCAAAGGTCTTGGTCTGCCCCAGATGTCCTGCCAATGGAATGTCGTGAGCCAACCCCAGTAGGAAGGCTCTGAAGCACTCGGGTACCACCAGCACATGGGCTGACCCCGGCTCAGCAGCCTTAGGCTCGCTATACAGGAGACTGTTCTCCCAATAAATCAGATGTGAACCAGACATGTCACCTTCTGCCTGGGCTGCAGCCTGTCGCCGCATACCCTCAAGAGAGGGGCAAACTCTCTGCTGCTCACAAAATTCCTCCCTGGTGGGTCCCCCTTCCTGCTGCCAATGGGTCAGCTCAGGCAGGTCCCCCAGTTCGGCGATCTGCTCCCCGGTAGGCTCCAGGGCATCCCCCTCAGGGTCTGCCCCCTCCTGGGCTGTGGGAACCAAGGGGGCCGGCTCCCCACACCCCCTGCCCCTTCTCTCTAAGGCAGGGATCTGGGCCATACTCTCAGGCTCCAGGTCCTTCTCAACACCCTCCTTGGCTGCCATGGACCGAGTGGTGGCACACGCCCACTCAGGCAGACCCAACATCTCTAAGTGAGATTTCCTCTCCACCGTAGCCCACGGGGAGTTCTCTAAATCATTGCTCAACAGACAGTCTACAGGCATGGCGGGCCTCACAGCCACCTGAAGAGTTCCTGAGACCCCCCTCCCACTCAAAGGGAACCTGAGCCACCTCACATTGGCTCTCTGAGTTGTCTGCGGACACTACTGGGTAGAATGCATGGGGGACAACCTGCTCTTTGGACACCAACCGGGAGCGGACAGCAGTTACACTGGCTCCTGTGTATCTTAGAGCCTCCACTCTATGGCCATTGATGGTCACCCACTGCCTGTACTTTTTAGTGTTATCAGGCAGTGCAGGCTTAGGGACCATCTCAAAGTCTCCTAATGAGACAAGGGTCAATTCTACGGGATCCCACCCCTCTTGGGCACCCATCTCCTCCCCCCCCCAGGGCTACACTTGCAAGCTGGCGGGGTGGTGCACGGGGTGGTGCACTAGTATCCCTCTGAGGACACTGAGGATCATAGTATCTGTGGCCCACTTGACCACACTTATAACAAGTAAGGGTCCCCCTCTGAACAGGCCTACCTGTCGGGGGCACTGGCTTCTTTTCTTGGGGAGTCTGGGACACCACTGCTTGGTTCCCTTGGGAATTACTTTGGGGCCCTCTTTGGAACTCCCTCAGTTTACCCCTGTCCCCCCCACTTCTCTGCTGGGGACCCTGCCCACTTTTGGCGAAGTCTCCCGCTGGACCCTTGCGAACCCGGGTGCTCACCCAGCGGTCCGCCTTCTCAGCAAGCTTCCTAGGGTTAGTCAGCTTGCAATCAATCAGGTGCTGGCGTAGCTCAGGAAAACAGTTACTAGATAAATGCTCCCATGCAATCAAATCATAAAGTTGCTCAAAAGTTTCTACTTTGCTACCTTTTACCCAGCGTTCCATTGCTCTGCAAACAAAAGACACATATTCAACCCACGTGGTACCCTCTAGCTTCTTGCAGGTCCTAATCCTCTGCCTATACATCTCAGGGGTCAAACCATAGCGGGTCATCAACGCTTCCTTCATGTGGGCATAAACCATCCTACTTTCTGGGGGCAGGTCCAACAAGGTATCCCTCCCCTCACTCACAAAGCGTCCCCACAACCCCGCTCCCCAATCCTTCTCAGGGACCCGGTGGGACACCATGGCTAATTCATAAGCGGCAAACCATTGCCCAAAATCTTCACTTTTGTGGAAATCCTTAATAACCTCCTTGGGTATATACACTCTATGCTCAGTATGCACTACAGGTATGCTGCCACCAGAGGGGAGATCTCTACACTCTTTGCTTTAATCTCCAACTCCCTCAATATTCTCTCATGCTCAAGTTTCATTTTCATAATCTCAAATTCTAACTTCTTGTTCTCTAGGTCCCTGTGACCATCCATTTTAAGCTTAGCCATCTCCATATTATGCCGCCTATCTCTCTCCCTGTCCTCCATCTCTTCTGGGGACAGACCCTTAGCGGACACACTAGTGCCCGGGCTGGAAATTGCTTTATCTCCTACTAAGTCTACTACTTCGCCCTGCTGCTCTCCTGCATTCTCTTCCCCCTCCACAAGCTCTCCCATATTCTTAGGGGCATCCCTGGCTTCTAGCCAGGCCTTCAGCGCCTTGTAATACTCCTCCCTTCTAGTGAGACCTGTGATAGGGACTGTGAATTGTTTGCAAAAATATTTGAGCTGCTTGGCATTGTAGGTTTCTAATTTCTCTTCTTCCCAGGAGAGATCCTCCGAGGCATTGGATCTGGGCTTGCCCATTGTGGCAATAACTGGCAATATTAATCAAAAATAGAATCAAAAAACCTCAAAACGTATGTGGTTGCGTTATGGTTGCGTTATGGTCTGCACTCACTAGTAGTGTACACTATAATTACTGTATGCGATCATAAATGCAAGTCCAGATCCTCACCGCTGCCCACCAATGTTAGAAATGGGGGTCTCTAGTTGGCAATGGCTGGCCACTGTCCAAGTAGGGACCCTTCTTCCTAAGTCAGAGTGAGAGGGTTCCACCCTTTGATAACCCCTGCTCAACCCTGTGGTAACGTAGCACGAGCAGTTAGGCTTATCTCAGAGGCAGTGTGTGAAGCATTTATGACCATACACAGTAACACAGTGAGGAACACTACAAAGGGACACCACACAAGTAGTTATCAAAAATAAGTATCTTTATATATAGACTTAACACAAGACCAATAACGATAAAAAGCCACAATACTGTAAAATAGGATTACTCTTGAAATGCTGCAAAAATAGTTCAAGTGTGCAAAGAGGAGTTCAGTTCAAAGCAGTGGTCTCTGCGACCCTTTTACCTACAAAGTACCTGGATTTCGTAGCAAAATCAACAAATTGTCGCAAAGAAGCTGTAGCGATGAATTTCTGCACGCGAGGCCGGCGATGCGTTAAATCCTTGCCGCGAGGGAGGATGATGCGCCGATCTGCTGATGCGTGTAGAGACGATGCGACAAACTTCTGCACGCTAGACCGTTGATGCGATGACTCCCTGCCGCAAGGGAGGAGGCGAGGCGACGATCTTGTTGCGTGTGCGATCGGGTTGCGATGCGAAGAAATGGCGCTCCGCGAGGGAGCGACGATCCTGATGCGATGCGATGAAAATGGCGGACGCTCGACGTCCGCGCTGCGATGTCGTGAAGCGATGATCTCGGTGCGATGACTCGATCTTTGGTTGCGAGCACTCGGCGGCAGCAGCGCGATGATTTTCGGGCGCTCTCGGCTGCGGCGGCTCGCAAACGTGCGTTAGCGACGATTTCAGCACTCTCTTCTCTGTAGTAGAACTAGAGGCCCTGGAACTCACAGGAGCCTCACCTGCAGATAGAAATCCTCGCTGGGAGGAATCAGGAGGCTGGTGGTGAAGTCTGATGTGCCTGAGACTTCAACAGGAGGCTAGCTCTCTCCTAGCCCTTGGGTGATTGCTTTAGCAAGATTAATAAAAGTTCTCTCAAAAGTCCTTTTCCCTCTTCTTCCAAGTCCAATGGTAACCACTGCAGGCCAATCCAAGAAACAGCACACAAGCACAAGGATAGTCACCTCCTGCAGATTCCTTCAGTTACACGGACAGAGGTTCGTCTTGACATCCAGGAGCAATACCAATTGTAGGGGTTTCAGCACAGATATTTATACCCCAAAAGTCTTTGTTCTCAAAGCTACAAGTCACTGAGCCTAGCCAGAACCAGTTCTGTTCAGTCCTGGAGCACTTTGTTTACCAGGCTGCATCCTTCCTTTCAGGAAGAGGGGGTCTGCCATCAGACGCACAGTAGGAGGTGGAGCCAGCATTCACCTTGCCAGGCACAGCCCTATTCAGGTCAAGGAGCCACCCCTCCCCATACTCTAAATGCAGATCTCTCTATTCAACCCAGGTCTGACTCAGCCTGCCCTGTCCCTCCAAAACCAGACAGCCAATACACATAACAGCAGAGCACACTGGAAGGCTTAGGCAAGAAAATACCTACTTTCTAAAAGTGGTATTTTCAAACACAGAATATAAAAATAAACTTCACTAAAAGATGTATTTTATTATTCTGAGCTCAGGCATACTAAATTCGTTTTTCTACCATGTTCCTGGGGCCAGTTAGGACTATAGAATGTAATAGTCAAACTGCCCATTCTGGCCTATGGGGAACAGGTAGCCTTACAGTAGTGAAAAACGAAATTGGGTGTAATTCACTACCAGGACATGCTACACACACCAAGGCATGTCCTACCTTACACATACAATGCACCCTACCATAGGGGTGACTTACATGATGCCAAGGGAAGGTTCAGGGGCTGGGAAGTGGGTGCACTTCACAGCCAAGATGGCAGTTCTGGACTGCACACAGACTCTGCAGTGGCAGGTCTGAGACACACTTTACAAGCTGCTTCTGTGGGTGGCGCAAACCAGCGCTGCAGGCCCACCAGCAGCATTTGGTTTACCAGCCCTGGGCACACACAGGCCACGCTACTTGGGACTAACAGGTAAACCAAATAAGCCAATCATGGATATACCAATTCACATGTCATATTTACACAGGGAGCATTCGCGCTGTGGCACTGAAGGGCAGTGGCACAGCGCCCAGAGCATCTAACACCAGCAAAAACAGAGGAGACAACAGCGAAAAATGGAAGGGAGACCCACGCCAATGGTGCCAGGTCTAACACGTGTCCCCTCCAGCTGAAATGTGGGGAGAACTACCCATCCCCTTGGAAGTTCTCATCACTAAGGCGGAAAAATCTGGACAGACCATCAGCATTGGCGTGTTCTGTACCAGGGCGGTGTTCCACCGTGAAGTCCATACCCTGTAGGGAAATGGACCAACAACTTGGGATTCTCACCCCTCATCTGCATCAACCATCTGAGGGGCCTGTGGTCTGTCTGAACCACGGAAGTGAGTCCCAAACAGGTATGGTATCAGCTTCTTCAGTGCCCACAGCAAATGCCTCACGCTCAATTGCACTCCACCTCTGTTCCCATGGAAGTAACCTCCTACTGATGAAGGCTACAGGTTGGTCTAGTCCCTCCTCATTTATCTGTGACAGAACGGCCCCCACCCCATGCTCTGAAGCGTCTGTCTGGACCACAAATTCCTTAGCAAAATTGGGCGCCTGGAGTACGGGTGCTGTACACATGGCAGTTTTGAGGGCATCAAAGGCTTTCTGACAGGTGTCAGTCCAGTTCACAATCTTTGGCCGCTTCTTGGAAGTCAGCTCAGTCAAGGGTGCAACAATGTTGCCATACCCCTTGACAAACCTCCTGTAGTAACCCGTGAGTCCTAAGAAGGCCCTCACCTGGGTCTGGGTCCTTGGGGGCTCCCAAGCCAGGATGGTTTCAATCTTGGGCTGCAGGGGTGCCACCTGGCCACTCCCCACCTGGTGTCCCAAGTACACCACAGAACCCTGCCCAATCTGGCACTTACTGGCCTTGATTGTGAGGCCTGCTCTGCGCAGCACCATCAACACTTCCCAGAGGTGGCGCAAGTGATCCACCCAGGAGGAACTGAACACTGCAATGTCATCCAGGTAGGCGACACTGAAATCCTCCAGCCCAACCAACACCTGGTTGACCAACCTCTGAAAGATGGCAGGGGCGATCTTCATCCCAAAGGTCATCACACGGAACTGGTAGTGCCCATCTGGTGTGGAGAATGCTGACCTCTCCTTTGCCCCATCAGTTAAGGCGATCTGCCAGTACCCAGACGTCAGATCAAACGTGCTGAGGTACCGGGCAGCCCCTAACCGATCTATGAGCTCATCAGCTCTGGGGATGGGGTGCGCGTCGGTCTTCGTGACCGAATTGAGACCTCGGTAGTCCACACAGAACCTAAGTTCAGGAGTGGCACCAGGCGTCGCAGCTTTTGGTACCAAGACCACGGGGCTGGACCAGGGGCTGCTAGAGGACTCAATCACCCCTAGGGCAAACATTTTGGAGACCTCCTCCTTAATGCAAGCCCTGACCCTGTCAGTCACTTTGTAAGCCTTGTGCTTGACAGGAGGACTGTCCCCGGTATCCACTTCATGGACGCACCAATCAGTGACACCAAGCACCAGGGAGAACAAATCAGAAAATTGCCCCAACAGTTGGTGACAATCTCTCTGCTGCTCAGGGGTCAGTGTGGTGGAGAGGATCACACCCTCCACTGACCCATCCTTCTCTCCTGCACACAGGTGGTCGGGAAGAGGCTCACTCTCCTCCTCCATCCCATCATCTGTGGCAAGAAGCATGCCCACTTCAGACCTCTCAAAGTGGGGCTTCAGGCGGTTCACATGCAGGACCCGCAAGGGGTTCCTGGGAGACTGAAAGTCCACCAAGTAGGTAACTGGACTTTTGCGCTCCACCACCTCAAATGGACCGGTCCACTTATCTTGGAGCGCACAAGGCTCCACTGGGGCCAGTACCCAAACCTTCTGACCAGGTTGAAATTCGACCAGAGTGGCATTCTGGTCGTGCCAACGTTTCATTTCCTCCTGGCTGGCTTCCAGATTTGCCTCAGCAATCTTTCTGAAACGCCGAGTCTGGTTCCTGAAGGCCAACATGTAGCTAAATACATCTTGGGGAGGTTTCCTGGGAGATTGCTCCCAGCCTTCCTTGACCAGACTCAGAGGTCCTCTAACCGGATGGCCATAGAGGAGTTCAAAGGGACTGAACCCTAAGGACTTCTGTGGCACCTCACGGTAGGCAAACAACAGGCATGGCAAGAGGACGTCCCACTTACGCCTCAGGGGCTCTTCTAGGCCCATGATCATGCCCTTCAAGGTCCGGTTGAACCTTTCAACCAGACCATTACCTTGGGGGTGGTAAGGAGTGGTGAACTTATAAGTTACCCCACACTCCTTCCACAGAGACTTCATGTACTGGGAGATGAAGTTGGTCCCCCTGTCAGACACCACCTCTCTGGGGAATCCCACATGGGAGAAAATCCCCATCAGTGCACGTCCCACCACGGGGGCCGTCACTGTCCTGAGCGGGATGGCTTCAGGGTACCGGGTGGCATGGTCCACCAAGACCAGGATGAACCTGTTGCCCATGGCTGTCTTGGGGTCCAGAGGCCCCACAATGTCAATGCCCACTCGCTCGAATGGGGTACTCACAACTGGAAAGGGCTGGAGTGGGGCCTTGATCTTCCCCCCACTCTTCCCACTTGCCTGGCAAGTCTCACATGTCCTGCAATGAGTGTCTGAACTCTTGCGCATCTGGGGCCAATAAAAGTGGGTGGCCAGCCTTTCAAAGGTCTTGGTCTGCCAAAGATTGTCCTGACAATGAAATGTCGTGAGCCAACCCCAGTAGGAAGGCTCTGAAGCACTCGGGTACCACCAGCACACGGGCTGACTCCAGCTCAGCAGCCTTAGGCTCGCTATACAGGAGACTGTTCTCCCAATAAATCAGATGTGCACCAGACATGTCACCTTCTGCCTGGGCTGCAGCCTGTCACCGCATACCCTCAAGAGAGGGGCAAACTCTCTGCTGCTCACAAAATTCCTCCCTGGTGGGTCCCCCTTCCTGCTGCCAATGGGTCAGCTCAGGCAGGTCCCCCAGTTCAGCGATCTGCTCCCCGGTAGGCTCCAGGGCATCCCCCTCAGGGTCTGCTCCCTCCTGGGCCGTGGGAACCAAGGGGGCCGGCTCCCCACGCCCTTTGCCCCTTCTCTCTAAGGCAGGGATCTGGGCCATACTCTCAGGCTCCAGGTCCTTCTCAACACCCTCCTTGGCTGCCATGGACCGAGTGGTGGCACACGCCCACTCAGGCAGACCCAACATCTCTAAGTGAGATTTCCTCTCCACCGTAGCCCACGGGGAGTTCTCTAAATCATTGCTCAACAGACAGTCTACAGGCATGGCGGGCCTCACAGCCAACTGAAGTGTTCCTGAGACCCCCCCCCCCACTCAAAGTGAACCTGAGCCACCTCACATTGGCTCTCTGAGTTGTCTGCGGACACTACTGGGTAGAATGCCTGGGGGACAACCTGCTCTTTGGACACCAACCGGGAGCGGACAGCAGTTACACTGGCTCCTGTGTCTCTTAGAGCCTCCACTCTATGGCCATTGATGGTCACCCACTGCCTGTACTTTTTAGTGTTATCAGGCAGTGCAGGCTTAGGGACCATCTCAAAGTCTCCTAATGAGACAAGGGTCAATTCTACGGGATCCCACCCCTCTTGGGCACCCATCTCCTCCCCCCCAGGGCTACACTTGCAAGCTGGCGGGGTGGTGCACGGGGTGGTGCACTAGTATCCCTCTGAGGACACTGGGGATCATAGTATCTGTGGCCCACTTGACCACACTTATAACAAGTAAGGGGCCCCCTCTGAACAGGCCTACCTGTCGGGGGCACTGGCTTCTTTTCTTGGGGAGGCTGGGACACCACTGCTTGGTTCCCTTGGGAATTACTTTGGGGCCCTCTTTGGAACTCCCTCGGTTTACCCCTGTCCCCCCCACTTCTCTGCTGGGGACCCTGCCCACTTTTGGCGAAGTCTCCCACTGGACCCTTGCGAACCCGGGTGCTCACCCAGCGGTCCGCCTCCTCAGCAAGCTTCCTAGGGTTAGTCAGCTTGCAATCAATCAGGTGCTGGCGTAGCTCAGGAAAACAGTTACTAGATAAATGCTCCCATGCAATCAAATCATAAAGTTGCTCAAAAGTTTCTACTTTGCTACCTTTTACCCAGCGTTCCATTGCTCTGCAAAAAAAGACACATATTCAACCCACGTGGTACCCTCTAGCTTCTTGCAGGTCCTAATCCTCTGCCTATACATCTCAGGGGTCAAACCATAGCGGGTCATCAACGCTTTCTTCATGTGGGCATAAACCATCCTACTTTCTGGGGGCAGGTCCAACAAGGTATCCCTCCCCTCACTCACAAAGCGTCCCCACAACCCCGCTCCCCAATCCTTCTCAGGGACCCGGTGGGACACCATGGCTAATTCATAAGCGGCAAACCATTGCCCAATATCTTCACTTTTGTGGTAATCCTTAATAACCTCCTTTGGTATATACACTCTATGCTCAGTATGCACTACAGGTATGCTGCCACCAGAGGGGGAGTTCTCTACACTCTTTGCTTTAATCTCCAACTCCCTCAATATTCTCTCATGCTCAAGTTTCATTTTCATAATCTCAAATTCTAACTTCTTGTTCTCTAGGTCCCTGTGACCATCCGTTTTAAGCTTAGCCATCTCCATATTATGCAGCCTATCTCTCTCCCTGTCCTCCATCTCTTCTGGGGACAGACCCTTAGCGGACACACTAGTGCCCGGGCTGGAAATTGCTTTATCTCCTACTAAGTCTACTACTTCGCCCTGCTGCTCTCCTGCATTCTCTTCCCCCTCCACAAGCTCTCCCATATTCTTAGGGGCATCCCTGGCTTCTAGCCAGGCCTTCAGCGCCTTGTAATACTCCTCCCTTCTAGTGAGACCTGTGATAGAGACTGTGAATTGTTTGCAAAAATATTTGAGCTGCTTGGCATTGTAGGTTTCTAATTTCTCTTCTTCCCAGGAGAGATCCTCCGAGGCATTGGATCTGGGCTTGCCCATTGTGGCAATAACTGTCAATATTAATCAAAAATAGAATCAAAAAACCTCAAAACGTATGTGGTTGTGTTATGGTTGCGTTATGGTCTGCACTCACTAGTAGTGTACACTATAATTACTGTATGCGATCATAAATGCAAGTCCAGATCCTCACCGCTGCCCACCAATGTTAGAAATGGGGGTCTCTAGTTGGCAATGGCTGGCCACTGTCCAAGTAGGGACCCTTCTTCCTAAGTCAGAGTGAGAGGGTTCCACCCTTTGATAACCCCTGCTCAACCCTGTGGTAACGTAGCACGAGCTTATCTCAGAGGCAGTGTGTGAAGCATCTATGACCATACACAGTAACACAGTGAGGAACACTACAAAGGGACACCACAAAAGTAGTTATCAAAAATAAGTATCTTTATATATAGACTTAACACAAGACCAATAACGATAAAAAGCCACAATACTGTAAAATAGGATTACTCTTGAAATGCTGCAAAAATAGTTCAAGTGTGCAAAGAGGAGTTCAGTTCAAAGCAGTGGTCTCTGCGACCCTTTTACCTACAAAGTACCTGGATTTCGTAGCAAAATCAACAAATTGTCGCAAAGAAGCTGTAGCGATGAATTTCTGCACGCGAGGCCGGCGATGCGTTAAATCCTTGCCGCGAGGGAGGATGATGCGCCGATCTGCTGATGCGTGTAGAGACGATGCGACAAACTTCTGCACGCTAGACCGTTGATGCGATGACTCCCTGCCGCAAGGGAGGAGGCGAGGCGACGATCTTGTTGAGTGTGCGATCGGGTTGCGATGCGAAGAAATTGCGCTCCGCGAGGGAGCGACGATCCTGATACGATGCGATGAAAATGGCGGACGCTCGGCGTCCGCGCTGCGATGTCGTGAAGCGATGATCTCGGTGCGATGACTCAATCTTTGGTTGCGAGCACTCGGCGGCAGCAGTGCGATGAATTTTCGGGTGCTCTCGGCTGCGGCGGCTCGCAAACGTGCGTTAGCGACGATTTCAGCACTCTCTTCTCTGTAGTAGAACTAGAGGCCCTGGAACTCACAGGAGCCTCACCTGCAGATAGAAATCCTCGCTGGGAGGAATCAGGAGGCTGGTGGTGAAGTCTGATGTGCCTGAGACTTCAACAGGAGGCTAGCTCTCTCCTAGCCCTTGGGTGATTGCTTTAGCAAGATTAATAAAAGTTCTCTCAAAGTCCTTTTCCCTCTTCTTCCAAGTCCAATGGTAACCACTGCAGGCCAATCCAAGAAACAGCACACAAGCACAAGGATAGTCACCTCCTGCAGATTCCTTCAGTTACACGGACAGAGGTTCGTCTTGACATCCAGGAGCAATACCAATTGTAGGGGTTTCAGCACAGATATTTATACCCCAAAAGTCTTTGTTCTCAAAGCTACAAGTCACTGAGCCTAGCCAGAGCCAGTTCTGTTCAGTCCTGGAGCACTTTGTTTACCAGGCTGCATCCTTCCTTTCAGGAAGAGGGGGTCTGCCATCAGACGCACAGTAGGAGGTGGAGCCAGCATTCACCTTGCCAGGCACAGCCCTATTCAGGTCAAGGAGCCACCCCTCCCCATACTCTAAATGCAGATCTCTCTATTCAACCCAGGTCTGACTCAGCCTGCCCTGTCCCTCCAAAACCAGACAGCCAATACACATAACAGCAGAGCACACTGGAAGGCTTAGGCAAGAAAATACCTACTTTCTAAAAGTGGTATTTTCAAACACAGAATATAAAAATAAACTTCACTAAAAGATGTATTTTATTATTCTGAGCTCAGGCATACTAAATTCGTTTTTCTACCATGTTCCTGGGGCCAGTTAGGACTATAGAATGTAATAGTCAAACTGCCCATTCTGGCCTATGGGGAACAGGTAGCCTTACAGTAGTGAAAAACGAAATTGGGTGTAATTCACTACCAGGACATGCTACACACACCAACGCATGTCCTACCTTACACATACAATGCACCCTACCATAGGGGTGACTTACATGATGCCAAGGGAAGGTTCAGGGGCTGGGAAGTGGGTGCACTTCACAGCCAAGATGACAGTTCTGGACTGCACACAGACTCTGCAGTGGCAGGTCTGAGACACACTTTACAAGCTGCTTCTGTGGGTGGCGCAAACCAGCGCTGCAGGCCCGCCAGCAGCATTTGGTTTACCAGCCCTGGGCACACACAGGCCACGCTACTTGGGACTAACAGGTAAACCAAATAAGCCAATCATGGATATACCAATTCACATGTCATATTTACACAGGGAGCATTCGCGCTGTGGCACTGAAGGGCAGTGGCACAGCGCCCAGAGCATCTAACACCAGCAAAAACAGAGGAGACAACAGCAAAAAATGGAAGAGAGACCCACGCCAATGGTGCCAGGTCTAACAGAGATCACCAAATTTCAGAATGTGTCTATCATAATCCAATTTACTAAATAAGGGAAGACGTTATATGCCACCTATTTAAATTGCAAGAGTACTGGCAGTTTAGACGTTTATGCCTCCTGTCCAGATTGCACAGGTACTGGCAGTTTTAGTTTATTAGGTGGTCGGAAAACGTTACATAAAATGAAGTTAATCAACATGCCGACACTAAACGCTGTGTCAGTCTAATAATACTCTTTTACCTAAACAAGTGAACTCGAAAATAATCACTCCGTATAAAAAGACGTGTCGAGTTGAAAGTTACAAAAATCGACACGATATTATCCCACCATATGGAACGGATAAACAGTTTTAAAAACAAAACCCCTTTATGCTAGGCTACTTTGTAAATTGATGACCACTCTTATTGTTAAACGGATAAAACAACATAAAGAGATTTGAAAACGATATAACTTGCCATCTTTTTTTAAAAAACGGCACTATATTGTTACAAAAGATAACACCTATACCTATCCATGTGGGGCAAGTATTATGATGTCATTATAAACTAGCTATTCAAGTATATAAAGAACATTTGTGCAGTTCCATCGAAATAAAATAAGCCTTACATGTCCTCTACTCACCAGATAAAAAACAAACGGCCTCCGTGCGCTAACAAACTTCTTCCGGGTCAGGATACGCCATACTTGACCCGGTATCCTTTTTATACGCTAAGAATAATAAACGTCATAATAGAGGGCGGAGTCTCGTCTTCAATGCGTGCAAAGGAGTCTATATTATATTTTAGTTTTAATATTTGGAATTTTAGAATTATACACATTGCCGGTTTGGGCGATGTCAAATGAAACCGCTAAACTCAAACAGTTTTTAGCAATAAACTAAACCTTGATATGTATCCATGTCTGAGATCGAAATATGGCGGCCATCTTTGAACGGCAATAATATTAGTTTGAAAACTAGCGGCCATCATGAAGTGGCAGACAAACTAAGAATAGTCAACTATAATAATGATTCAGTTTATAAACAAAGGACTGTCTACAAACTATTCATTAAAAAAAAAGATGTATTTTGAAGAAACCAGGAGAAGCCTGTGAGATATTATTGTTCAAAGGGTCACCATAATCAAATTAGCTTCTCCCAATCTTCTTTACTGTTTAGGCCGTTCCTATATGTATTAAATTTAGACATGTATAATTGTTCGCGTTTTTTTCTTTTTGCTGTGTGGTCGCCACCACGTGCATTCATTTGGATTACTTCAATCACACACCATCTCAGGTCATCAATTTTATGGTGTTTATCAATCCAATGTTCAACTAGTGGAGCAGTTCGCTTTTTAGTTCTTATAGCAGATTTATGTTCAGTTACTCTGGTCCCGATATATTGATGACATTTTTTTCCCATGGAAAGGGACTAGAGAATCCTTAATAGAGTTTATTGAATGGCTTAACCTAGGTGATACAGATTTGAAATTTACATCATCTATTAATAAAAATAGCTGTGATTTTCTGGATATAAAAATAAAAAATGAGAATGGTATGTTACAAGTTGAATTATTCACCAAGCCCACAGATCGTAACACTATGTTACATTATAACAGTAACCATCCAGCATGCCAAAAGGACAACATTTCGTTTGGCCAATTTCTTAGAGTTAGACGTAACTGTACCAGCATGAGTGATTTTAACCTACATGCCGACAAGTTGACTAAAAAATTTCTAGAAAGAGGTTACCCTAAAAAACTGGTGAGACGGGCATATAAAAGGGCAAAATACTACAACAGAGACACTTTTTCTGAAAATAAAATACAAAACCCAGACTCACAGAAACTTCCTTTAATATTTGTGACCAATTTTAGTAACATCAGTAACAAGATTAAAAATATAATAAATAGGAACTGACACCTAGTGAATGAACAAAGTAGTGTAAAATTGGCAAAACCTATGTTTTCCTTCAGACGGAAACGTACAATTAAAAACTGTCTGGTACATACCTACAGGAACTAAGTGGAAGTAAACAACGTAGCATAACTAATGCCCCTTTCCCTAGTGGTAATGTTCCATGTAGCTCTTGTAACAATTGTGATAACATTATTAAAGGGTCTGTGATCGTACACAATGGGGTCACACATACTTTTAAGAACTTCACAAATTGACGCACAAAAAACCTAATCTATCTGATTTTCTGTCCTTGTGATAAAGGAAACATCGGTGAGACATCCAGAGAAATAAGGGTTAGAGTAACTGAACATAAATCTGCTATAAGAACCAAAAAGCGAACTGCTCCACTAGTTGAACATTGGATTGATAAACACCATAAAATTAATGACCTGAGATGGTGTGTGATTGAAGTAATCCAAATGAATGCACATGGTGGCGACCACAGAGCAAAAAGAAAAAAACGCGAACAATTTTACATGTCTAAATTTAATACATATAGGAACGGCCTAAACAGTAAAGAAGATTGGGAAAAGCTCATTTGATTATGGTGACCTTTTGAACAATAATATCTAGCAGGCTTCTCCTGGTTTCTTCAAAATACACCTTTTTTTTTAATGAATAGTTTGTAGACAGTCCTTTGTTAATAAACTGATTCATTATTATAGTTGACTATTCTTAGTTTGTCTGCCACTTCATGATGGCGGCTAGTTTTCAAACTAATATTATTGCCGTTCAAAGATGGCCGCCATATTTCGATCTCAGACATGGATACATATCAAGGTTTAGTTTATTGTTAAAAACTGTTTGAGTTTAGCGGTTTCATTTGACATCGCCCAAACCGGCAATGTGTATAATTCTAAAATTCTAAAATTCCAAATATTAAAACTAAAATATAATATAGACTCCTTTGCACGCATTGAAGACGAGACTCCGCCCTCTATTATGATGTTTAATATTCTTAGCGTATAAAAAGGATACCGGGTCAAGTATGGCGTATCCTGACCCGGAAGAAATTCGTTAGCGCAGGAAGGCCATTTGTTTTTTATCTGGTGAGTAGAGGGCATGTAAGGCTTATTTTATTTCGATGGAACTGCACAAATGTTCTTTATATACTTGAATAGCTAGTTTATAATGACATCATAATACTTGCCCCACATGGATAATTATAGGTGTTATCTTTTGCAACAATATAGTGCAGTTTTTTTAAATAAAGATGGCAAGTTATATCTTTTTAAAATCTTTTTATGTTGTTTTATCCGTTTAAAGATAAGAGTGGTCATCAATTTACAAAGTAGCCTAGCATAAAGGGTTTTTGTTTTTAAAACTGTTTATCCGTTCCACGTGGTGGGATAATATCTTGTCGATTTTTGTAACTTTCAACTCAACACGTCTTTTTATACGGAGTGATTATTTTCGAGTTCACTTGTTTAGGTAACAAGTATTATTAGACTGACACAGCGTTTAGTGTCGGCATGTTGATTAAGTTCATTTTATGTAACATTTTCCGACCACCTAATAAACTAAAACTGCCAGTACCTGTGCAATCTGGACAGGAGGCATAAACGTCTAAACTGCCAGTACTCTTGCAATTTAAATAGGTGGCATATAACGTCTTCCCTTATTTAGTAAATTAGATTATGATAGACACATTCTGAAATTTGGTGATCTCTAAATAAAGATATATACTAAACTTTATCGTTACTTGCCCTGTATACAGGAGACAATACTACGAGAGTGATAGCACTCTTTGGGTAGTTATAACTAATGTACATTTTAGCCACAATCGAAATTCATTGATTAACATCATGGCCCTTTTGACATTGCAGATTTTATTTTAAATGCTCCAGTACCAATCACAAGCGTCTGGACAAGGTAATTGAATGTTATGATCTATCAAAATAAGTACAAAATGTTTTTCGCGTTTATCCCTAAAAAATACAATCATGCGTTTTGTATTTTTTAAATTAGAGTATGGTCAATGTTGAACACACCGATCTCTTAAAAGTAAAGCTGAAAGTCACGGTGCACTTTTTGGCTATGCACATTTCAGTTTCCAATCGGTAAGCCAATAAAATCCTTGTATCTGTACCGTTTTGGTATAAATTGCATCATGAGAATAAGCTGATTGATCATCTTTTCTTTTATTAATATTTAGGCTTATAGTTTTTAAGCAACCTTGAAATGTAATTCATATTTCCGGTGGCTCTAACGAACGAATACAAAGGACTATGTACTAACTTAGAGGTCTGTTATAGTTCATATTTACGGATAAAGTAAGTCAACTATGAGAGTATATTTTTTACCTGAAAACCACCCTTTATCTATTTTAGGTTATCTTTTTCCTTCATAGTATCTACGGATGAGCTTCTGCCTTCCATTACAATCAAGTGACTTATTTTTATGAAAAGCCTTGATCTTTATGAATTCTGAATAGGTGGGTCCCAGCAGTACTTTTTTACCCCCCTTACTTTATGGATCATGTGTTGTTTATTTTATAGCTGATCTTTGTCTATGATAACATTGATTTAAATTAGTGGGTCAGCCCACATCTTTTCAGTGTGCATTTGCTCCTATATAGCGCCATAATGTAGAAGCTTGGTATATTTTTCTGTCAATGGCTTTTAAGGTATATATCTGTGTCTTAATAAAATGTTTTCTGCTATTTAGACTTTTTTGAAAACTCTGTCCTGAAGAAGGTGAAGGAGTTACGTCTCACCGAAATGCCGCGTCGACTGTTTTAAGTTTTTTTGTTATTTATTTTAAAGTGCAATTATAGAAATCTATAATATTGTAACCTCTCGGTTGAGGAGATGTTTTTAATCATGTATGAAGTGTAATGTAAAAAATTTTTTTTATGATAAAATGAATTCTACATTTATATATTAATCATTTCCTCAATGTACCTTATTGATATTTACTGCATACTGATATGTTTAATGAAACTTGATGTATAGTCTCGCTGTATTCTGTAGGCTTTTTGCAGCACATGATCCATATTGAGTTTTGCTCTTATTCACGGAGCATTGTTGCTCAAAACTTTAAACTTTTAACTTTTGATTAGGGACTTTTGTTTTTTCCACAGTGCTACCCCGTCCCTTTTCTTAGAATCAGGGTATCTCCCTCTTTTTTCGATATTTCTACGTGCAGCTTGTCAGCTGGGGAGTTTTGTGTTTGGTCCCATATTTGAGGGTCACGGTGGTCCGATTTGATCATGGATGCCTTAAAAACATATGGTTTTTCAGAGTACCAGTTTAATAAAATTATAAACGGTACCTCAAAGAATATATCCTCCATTACCGTTAAAAATAGTGATGAGGAACAATGGAGGACACTTTGGAACTATAAGAAAAAAACAATTAGGACTGAATTACCTGCAGATTTCCTGATTGAATATTGCAAAAAAGGCATTATACACAAGGGACTACAGGTCAAAAATGAACCAGGTATTTTTATAAAAAATGAAAAATTTATTGAGAACTGGACATTCATAGCTAACAGGTGTAGCCATGATTGGATGTTACTTATAAAAGAAACAGCACATGAAATACTGGTCATTGAAAGGAGGAAATTGAAGAAATGGAAACCAAATTAAAGAGAGTAGCTCGTTAGAAGAGGCGAAAAAGAAACTAGAAGAAATACAAAATGACATCTCTGGATATAGGGAATACTTACTTAATAAAAAATCTAATAAACTTAGGAAGGATGTTACCAAATATAATTTGGAACACGTCTACCCTTACCTGCAGAAAGATTATTATGATAGGCCAAGGGAAGATAATTACAATAGAAACAATTGGCAACAACCTAGAAGAAATTTCCCTAATAAAAAAAGAGTAACTTTCTTTGATACCTCATATACCAGCTCTGACTCAGACAATGACACCCCACAAGATAATTGCAACAATAAGGACAGAGAATCTGCTCCTGGTACAAGCAGAGAGACTTTCTCTTTTTTAGAGCAGCGCCAAGCGAACTATGGCCAAAATCGAGGAAGAGGCAGGGGGAGAGGGGATTTTATCCCCAGAACCCCACACAAAACGTACCTACATGAAGACAAGAAGCCAGAAGAGTTGGGATTAGAAAACAAAGCCCCAATAATTAATCTCTCTAGCAGAATTTTAACAGGATGAAGAAAACATTTTAGAAAAAGGGCTAGGATATGCCATCACCTCACCTGTAGATAGGTACAATTTAGAAAGAGACCTACAGAGTTTTTTCAGAAAGATAAGACTAAATAGTTTTTTTGAAGGTAAAGATAGAACACCAATCATTAATAAGTCAGGTTTAAAACCTAAATCCACATGGACACCACCGTTACAATTGGTCAACAAAGATTTAGAACTCTTTGAAAGAGTGGTAGAGAAAAACATTGATGACCTCTTAAATAAAAAAATCTGGATGGATAAAAACTTGACTCCCCAACAGCGAACGGCACTTACAGCCTTAGAACGATGTAAAGATCTCATCAAACCAGGAGACAAGGGAGGCAGCATTGTAGTCATGGATACCAGTGACTACAATAGGAGAATGCTAATCCTACTGAATAATGAATCTCATTATCAGAAATCTAACAGAGGCGAGTGGAATGTTTTGATCAGTAAGGTGACTAATCTATTACTTCTAGCTAGGGAGGATGACATTATATGTCAAGATGAATACAATTTTCTAAGGAATACAACCCCCATGATTCCAGCACTGTATGGCCTGCCCAAGGTCCATAAGGACATTCACAATCCCCCAATGAGACCTATTGTCTCAAGCATAAACTCACTAACTGAACCACTCAGTAAATATGTGGATGTTTTTCTCCAACCTTTAGTTACACAACAAAAAGCTTATATCAAAGATACCACAGCTATGATTAATAAAATAGAGAACCTCCCGTATGACATTGAGACTCAATGGCTTGTCACTTTAGACATTGAGGCCCTTTACACCAACATACCACAGGATGATACAATCCAAATGGTAAAGGGCCTCTTTTTAAATGATGTAGGAGATTTATCAACACATGCCACTTTTATTATTGAATGTGTAGAAATTATTCTTAAAAATAATATTTTTCTCTTCAATACAGATTTCTTTAGGCAGGTCAAGGGTACCAGCATGGGGGCAACCTGTGCTCCCAGTCTGGCCTGTCTGTACGTTGCCTTATTTGAAGACAGACACGTTTTTAATGTATCGGCTCCTTTTTATGAAAATATATCAAACTGGTCCCGATATATTGATGACGTTTTTTTCCTATGGATAGGGACTAGAGAATTCTTAATAGAGTTTATTGAATGGCTTAACCTAGGTGATACAAATTTGAAATTTACATCATCTATTGATAAAAATAGCTGTGATTTTCTGGAAATAAAAATAAAAAATGAGAATGGTATGTTACAAGTTGAATTATTCACCAAGCCCACAGATCGTAACACTATGTTACATTATAACAGTAACCATCCAGCATGCCAAAAGGACAACATTCCGTTTGGCCAATTTCTTAGAGTTAGACGTAACTGCACCAGCATGAGTGATTTTAACCTACATGCCGACAAGTTGACTAAAAAATTTCTAGAAAGAGGTTACCCTAAAAAATTGGTGAAACGGGCATATAAAAGGGCAAAATACTACAACAGAGACTCTTTTTTTGAAAATAAAATACAAAACCCAGACTCACAGAAACTTCCTTTAATATTTGTGACCAATTTTAGTAACATCAGTAACAAGATTAAAAATATAATAAATAGGAACTGGCACCTAGTGAATGAACAAAGTAGTGTAAAATTGGCAAAACCTATCTTTTCCTTCAGACGGAAACGTACAATTAAAAACTGTCTGGTACCTACCTACAGGAACTAAGTGGAATGTAAACAACGTAGCATAACTAATGCTCCTTTCCCTACTGGTAATGTTCCATGTAGCTCTTGTAACAATTGTGATAACATTATTAAAGGGTTTGTGATCGTACACAATGGGGTCACACATACTTTTAAGAACTTCACAAATTGCCGCACAAAAAACCTAATCTATCTGATTTTGTGTCCTTGTGATAAAGGAAACATCGGTGAGACATCCAGAGAAATAAGGGTTAGAGTAACTGAACATAAATCTGCTATAAGAACCAAAAAGCGAACTGCTCCACTAGTTGAACATTGGATTGATAAACACCATAAAATTGATGACCTGAGATGGTGTGTGATTGAAGTAATCCAAATGAATGCACGTGGTAGCAACCACACAGCAAAAAGAAAAAAACGCGAACAATTTTACATGTCTAAATTTAATACATATAGGAACGGCCTAAACAGTAAAGAAGATTGGGAGAAGCTAATTTGATTATGGTGACCCTTTGAACAATAATATCTAGCAGGCTTCTCCTGGTTTCTTCAAAATACACCTTTTTTTTAATGAATAGTTTGTAGACAGTCCTTTGTTTATAAACTGATTCATTATTATAGTTGACTATTCTTAGTTTGTCTGCCACTTCATGATGGCCGCTAGTTTTCAAACTAATATTATTGCCGTTCAAAGATGGCCGCCATATTTCGATCTCAGACATGGATACATATCAAGGTTTAGTTTATTGTTAAAAACTGTTTGAGTTTAGCGGTTTCATTTGACATTGCCCAAACCGGCAATGTGTATAATTCTAAAATTCTAAAATTCCAAATATTAAAACTAAAATATAATATAGACTCCTTTGCACGCATTGAAGACGAGACTCCGCCCTCTATTATGACGTTTATTATTCTTAGCGTATAAAAAGGATACCGGGTCAAGTATGGCGTATCCTGACCCGGAAGAAGTTCGTTAGCGCAGGGAGGCCGTTTATTTTTTATCTGGTGAGTAGAGGGCATGTAAGGCTTATTTTATTTCGATGGAACTGCACAAATGTTCTTTATATACTTGAATAGCTAGTTTATAATGACATCATAATACTTGCCCCACATGGATAGTTATAGGTGTTATCTTTTGTAACAATATAGTGCCGTTTTAAAAAAAAAGATGGCAAGTTATATCGTTTTTAAATCTCTTTATGTCGTTTTATCCGTTTAATGATAAGAGTGGTCATCAATTTACAAAGTAGCCTAGCATAAAGGGTTTTTGTTTTTAAAACTGTTTATCCATTCCATATGGTGGGATAATATCGTGTCGATTTTTGTAACTTGCAACTCGACACGTCTTTTTATACGGAGTGATTATTTTCGAGTTCACTTGTTTAGGTAAAAGAGTGTTATTAGACTGACACAGCGTTTAGTGTCGGCATGTTGATTAACTTCATTTTATGTAACGTTTTCCGACCACCTAATAAACTAAAACTGCCAGTACCTGTGCAATCTGGACAGGAGGCATAAACGTCTAAACTGCCAGTACTCTTGCAATTTAAATAGGTGGTAAATAACGTCTTCCCTTATTTAGTAAATTGGATTATGATAGACACATTCTGAAATTTGGTGATCTCTAAATAAAGATAAATACTAAACTTTATCGTTACTTGCCCCGTATACAGGAGACAATACTACGAGAATGATAGCACTCTTTGGGTAGTTATAACTAACGTACATTTTAGCCACAATAGAGATTCATTGATTAACATCATGGCCCTTTTGACATTGCAGATTTTATTTTAAATGCTCCAGTACCAATCACAAGCATCTGGACAAGGTAATTGAATGTTATGATCTATCAAAATAAGTACAAAATGTTTTTCGCGTTTATCCCTAAAAATACAATCATGCGTTTTGTATTTTTTAAATTAGAGTATCGTCAATGTTGAACACGCAGATCTCTTAAAAGTAAAGCTGAAAGTCACGGTGCACTTTTTGGCTATGCACATTTCAGTTTCCAATCGGTAAGCCAATAAAATCCTTGTATCTGTACCGTTTGGGTATAAATTGCATCATGAGAATAAGCTGATTGATCACCTTTTCTTTTATTAATATTTAGGCTTATATTTTTAAGCAACCTTGAAATTTAATTCATATTTCCGGTGGCTCTAACGAACGGATACAAAGGACTATGTACTAACTTAGAGGTATGTCATAGTTCATATTTAAGGATAAAGTAAGTCAACTATGAGAGTATATTTTTTACCTGAAAACCACCCTTTATCTATTTTAGGTTATCTTTTTCCTTCGTAGTATCTACGGATGAGCTTCTGCCTTCCATTACAATCAAGTGACTTAATTTTATGAAAAGCCTTGATCTTTATGAATTCTGAATAGGTGGGTCCCAGCAGTACTTTTTTACCCCCCTTACTTTATGGATCATGTGTTGTTTATTTTATAGCTGATCTTTGTCTATTATACCATTGATTTAAATTAGTGGGTCAGCCCACATCTTTTCAGTGTGCATTTGCTCCTATATAGCGCAATAATGTAGAAGTTTGGTATATTTTTCTGTCAATGGCTTTTAAGGTATATATCTGTGTCTTAATAAAATGTTTTCTGCTATTTAGACCTTTTTTGAAAACTCTGTCCTGAAGAAGGTGAAGGAGTTACAACTCACCGAAACGCCGCGTCGACTGTTTTAAGTTTTCTTGTTATTTATTTTAAAGTGCAATTATAGAAATCTATAATATTGTAACCTCTCGGATGAGGAGATGTTTTAATCATGTATGAAGTGTAATGTAAAAAGATTTTTTTATGATAAAATAAATTCTACATTTATATATTAACCATTTCCTCAATGTACCTTATTGATATTTACTGCATACTGATATGTTTAATGAAACTTCATGTATAGTCTCGCTGTATTCTGTAGGCTTTTTCAGCACATGATCCATATTGAGTTTTGCTCTTATTCACGGAGCATTGTTGCTCAAAACTTTAAACTTTTAACTTTTGATTAGGGACTTTTGTTTTTTCCACAGTGATACCCCGTCCCTTTTCTTAGAATCAGGGTATCTCCCTCTTTTTTCGATATTGGAAACTTTTAGTACAGCATATCTAGTCAATATTGCTCTCTATAGTTTCACTTGGCAGGATCACCTGATCCACCTTCGGAAGGTCCTAAAGGCTCTGCAAGCTGCAGGCCTCAGTATCAAGGCAAGTAAGTGCCAGATAGTGCAGGGCACAGTTGTATACTTGGGCCACCTTGTAGGTGGAGGCTAAGTTCAACCTTTACAGCCCAAGAACCAGACTATTCTGGACTGCGAAGCTCCAGCAACCCAGATCCAAGTCAGGGCATTCCTTGGCTTGACTCGGTATTACAGGAGGTTTGTGAAGGGGTATGGTACCATTGTGGCACCTCTCACAGAACTTACCTCCAAGAATATGTTTGACACCAATTCTTATAGCTCTAGATTATTCAAAGCAGTTCATAGTGCAGACTGATACCTATGAACATGGGATTGGACCGGTCCTTTCCCAGAACAATGATGAGGGACATGACTAGCCTGTTGCTTTCATTAGCAGAAAGTTACTCCCCAGAGAGCAGCGTTGGAGTGCCATAGAGAGGGAAACCGTTGCTGTGGTTTGGTCCCTGAAGAAGCTGAGCCCATACCTGTTTGGTACTCACTTCCTTGTCCAGACCGACCACAGGCCTCTCAGATGGATAATGCAGATGAAAGGTAAAAACCCCAAACTGTTGAGGTGGTCCATCTCCCTACAGAGTATGGACTTTACAGTGGAGCACAGACCTGGGACTGATCATGACAATGCAGATGGCATTTCCAGGTTTTTCCACTTAGATGATGAAGACTCTCTTGGAAAAGATTAGTTTCATTCTCTTTCATATAGGGATAGGTTGTGTAGGCATGTGCCTCAATTTGACATGGTCACCACCACTTGTTGCTTAGTATCTGATGCAATTTTGGCAGAATTGAACTGGGTTCCTGCTATCCAGGTCCATAGTGCCAGATCTCTTTCCCTAAAACTGTGCAATTGCTCCCCCATTTGGCAATACCTTTAGCACCCCCTGTAAGTCCTTAGTAAATGGTACCCTTGGTACCTAGGGAAAGGAGGCTAAAGAGGGTCCCTAAATCTGCAGCATGTATTGTGCCACCCTAAGGGACCCCTCAGCACCAACATGCAAACTGCCATTGCAGGCTGTGTGCCATGGTGCAGAGAAAAGTGAAGACACGACATGGCACACCTCCTGTGTGCCATGCCTGTAGACACCCATGAAGTATAGTAAGCCACCCCTGCAGCAGGCCTTACAGCCCTAAGGCAGGGTGCAGTATGCTACATGTGTGGACATATCTGCAGGAACAGATATGCCCCTGTGATGTCTAAGTCGATTCTTAGATATCACAAGTTAACAGGGAAGCCATTTTAAGTATGTGCTGGACACTGGTATTTACAAGTTCCCCAGCTACATCATAGCATCACTGAAACTACAGATGTTTGATAACAAACATCTTGTATTAACTGATTCTCGTGATGGATTTATTAATACATGCACCCAGAGGACACCTTAGGTTTCTGAGCCCCTTCAGGTGAAAGCTTTCAGTCTCTGAGGGCAGAAACAATGTCTGCTCCGGCTGGAGGTATTGTCACCTCCACCAAGGAGGATGGCAAAGTGATCAGCATATCAAGGCAGGAGGCTTCAAAGCCCTCTGCCCATTTGATATGCGACCCAAAGCTTCCCCAGACAGTGTAAATGCCACCCCCTGCTCCGGTCCTATTTGGCACCAGGACAGCTGGGAAAATTAGCTAGTCAGGAGACGTGTCCCCTTCTCAGGTCAGTTCCACCCCTAAGGTGGGCTACCTGATGCAGACATAACTTTTAGAATTCCACCATCTTAGTTTTGGTGGAATTAGGCTCTATGGGTTTGGGTTATGCCTACTTACCACAGGTAGTGGTCAATTAGAGAGTGTAGACACCTTAAGGGTAAGTAGCCCATTGGCTACTACCTGTCACTCCTCTTAACACCCCTAAATTGAGTATTTAGATGGCACCCCTGGCACCAGGGATGAAGATTGGATGGATCAAGAAGAAGAGGACAAAGAAAAGCCGCAAGAAAAGCGAGAACTGAAGACTGCTCTGGACTTTTGGCGCCAAACCCTGCCTGCCTGCACTAGTCTCGACAGTTGTGACCAGCGACTCGTCCTGCAGCTTACCAGATTCCAAGAACCCTGGGAGACTGCCAGCCCTTTGCAAGTTGCCAGCAATCTCCCTTGGAGTACAGAAGCTACTCCCCTGCAGTCCGCAGGCACTAAAAACGCAGAGTTCCGTTTACCGAGTTGCCGCTCCCCGGCCAGCCCGATGCAGTAGCCTCCCAAGAAGAGAACCCTGTGCTCCTGAAGGTCAAATCTGTCCACCCACCAAGTGAGAGGACACCAGGACCAACCGGAGCTGCACAGGACCAATACCTGGGGTACCAAATCCCTTGCAGCAAACAGAGCTCATGAGAGTACAATCCAGATGATTTCCACTGCAGAGAGACCGAGCAGCCGTCGAGGGACATCAGTACCACAGAAACCCACTTCCAGAGTGGCCCAGCTGTCCTGATTTTGCACCCTCAACTGGTAAAGACCGACAACCGCAAGGCCCTAGGACACACAGAGTCCAGCCGACCTTTCCACTGTGCACCTGTGCGCCCCAGCCCGGGTACCGACAAACCAGCTGTGCCCCATTATCCCCAGGACCCTTGTGGCCAGAGCCCCCTATTGGGAGCTCCTGGACTTGCCCCAACTCCCCCTCTGCAGCCTGTTTCTAGGTGACCCCCATTCTTTCCACTGGTGTAGTGCGCACATCTACCAACACGACCAGCACCACTGCACCAGATGCCCCAAGGCAGGTAACGAGTAAATGCTGGTGGTAGTTTGAACCTTGATCCTACGTCCCGAAGGAAACCCCCAGAAACCAATCGCAAATAACTGGATTCAACATATGTATTTTCTCCTATAGGAAAGTGTGTGTCTAATTTATTGTCTCTGTAAGTACAACAAATACTTAGCAGTACCCTCTGATAACCCTAAACCGCTTTCCCACACTACCACAAAAGAGAGCATTTGATGTTATCATTTTGCCTCTGTAAACCATTAAGGGTTTCCTGGACTCTTTACACAGTGTACCTCATTTTGGTCCACTATGTAAAGAGACGCCTTCGTACGTCCAGGATGATAATTTTAGGCTCAGGTCGAATACAGGTCTTCAATAAATGATTGATTAGGACAAAGACTTTATCCCAATATGGTGCCAGGATGTTAGAAGAAGCAAATCTATGAGTAGTATCTGCAGAAGATTTGCTTCACTAAAAACAGTCAGATGTCACCCGAAGACCCCACTTATGCAATTTATACAGAGTAGAATATAGATCAAAGAGAGTTTAAAAAAATTGTCTTAAGGTGAAATATATTCAAAGTGCTCTGTTCAAGTAAATTTATATATGTGATTTCGACAAGCAAGACCCAACATTCAGTTTAGCAGACCACCTACATGACATTGCAGCCAGTTTATTTATTGCATGATTGTAATTAACCAAGATATGATAAAAGATATGTTTGTGTCCCCGGCTTGGAACTTTGATAAAATTTTGTGACAATGAATTATCAGACAGACAAATATCATTAGGGGAAAGATATGAAAGAAAGCCCCTTAACTGCAAATACCGAAAAAATCCAGTTTTAGGGATCCTAAATTCCTCACTCAACTCCAGATAGGATAATAGATTAGTATTCCTAAAAAACTGGCCCAAAGTCAAGCATTGCAGGCCCTGTTAACAGCCAGCATCCCCCTCGCGAATAGATAGCAAAAAGTTTGGATTATACGTACCCAAGGGCTGTATATCAATGAAACCTTGTTATATTGCAAATAAAGCAGACAGCTCGCCAAACCATGTGGTATACCTAAAGGGTTTTAATTAAATTGTGCATGCTTGAAATTAAAAGTGTCTAACAGACCTTTAGGTGGTAGGGTTATCTGCGGAAAAGTCTGATATTCGGGGAATAATCCTGCAAGGTCCCAGGCCTGGGGCCCAATTGCTGCTGAAAGTCTGAATATAAATGATGATATATAATAATACCACAGACGGGGCAAGGCCACCCCCCTTCATTGCGCAGTAGCTGAAGATGTTGTATTGCACACTGAGGTTTTTTGTATTCCCAGATACATTTCTGCCAACTATTTTCAACCTTATTCATAAAAACCTTACTCAAGTATAACTTGATAGACCTGAATAAATAAAGGTAGCAAGGTAATATGACCATTTTGATGACATTGCATCTGTCTATTAAGCCCAAATGAAACCAATCACATTTTTTAAAAATGGAAAGAGTCTCATGGTATAAGGCATCATAACTCTGAGAGACAAAAATGTCCATGTTCATAGAAATATGAACAGCAAGATATCTGACCAATGAAACAAAATGGGGATCTAAATTTGTTAAGCCAGTATTTGATAAAATTTCAGTCTTGCCTATGGTTAATTTATACCCACATACAAGCCCAAAAGAGAGCGATACATTTTCAATATCCAGGAGAGCCTTTGTAGGAGACAATGATAATATATCTATGTCATCAGCTTATGCTAAAACTTTAGCTTCCCAATGATTCAATCGTAGAGGAGGGATAAAGGAGACGACTTGAGGGTTTGTAGGAACGGGTCCAAATAAAGAGTAAAAAGAAGCAGGGAAAAGTGGCAGCCCTGCCTCGTGCCTCGATTAATATGAATAATCTGAGATGCCACCCATACATACTATCCTGGCAGTTAAAGAGGAATAAACAACCCTCCACCGTGCAGTAAAGCGAGGCCCGATGCGCATCTGTGTCATAACTGTTCACAGCTAGTTCATGGAGACCCTGCCGAAAGCCTTTTTGGCAACCAGCAGGATCATCCCGGCAGGCCGCTGCTGCACAGATGCCACTTCAAAAGTGGAAGTTGCCAGATTAATATGGGACATTGTGTCCCGTGAGGGGAATAAAACCATGTTGCATGGGATCAGCTAAGTAAGTTATTACAGTTGCCAGGCAATTCGATAGAATCCGTGTATGTATTTTAGAATCATAATTTATTAAAGAGATCAGTTGATATGATCCTCAATTGACCGGATCCTTACCCTTCTTTACAAACATCGCAATAAAGGTTTTCTCCCAGGAGTTAGGCACATAATTCAAGAAGGCAGTAGAATTAACAAGTTCTAAAAAAATTGAGTGATATATTTCCTGAAATTTCTTATAGAATTCCAAGGGAATAGAGTCAGGGCCAGAAGCCTTTCCTGATGCTAATTGTTAAATAGCTCTTTCAAGCTCTCCCAAGTAATGGGAGCATCCAGATCAATTATCTGTTCAACTGTGAATTTATTAAGGGAGCCAGGCTGCAGGTAGTTGTCAACCATGCCTTGAGAGGCCATGCAATCATCAGTATATAATGCCTCATAAAAATCGGTAAATGTGGCCAAAATTTCTAGTGGTCAGATACTATCTTCCCTGTTGCGTCCCTAATGCCTCGTATGAGATTCTTACTAGACTTGTCCTTAATTTGAAATGCCAATAAATGACCCTTCTCCTCACTATTTTCGAAACATGCCAGGCGTTGTGACTGATATTTCAACCTCGCCCGGTCCCAAATCCTTTTTTTCAGTTGCATGCACAACACGGCCAACTGATCGCCAACTCTGGTGGTGCCAGCGGAGCCATTTTGGAACCTTTGAGTGAGGGAATACACCAGCTCTAGCTGAAGAAATGTATCAAGCAGTAGCATCTCAATAGAGCGATCTGCTCTATCCTTAGTGAAACTTAGGGTTTGTCCCATACAATTGTAGGGCTGGTCGTGCCTCTGTTAACATTACTGAACTCCTGCAGACACATGTACATAAAACTAATATCCATGAACAACTTGCTATCAAAGGTACACCGCAGAGGCGGTACTGCATCAATCAGCTTATTTGACATAACATGCAAAGACACAGAGTTATGGTCTGACAGTATCCTAAAGCAGGTAGAATGTTATGGCTAGAGAAAATATGTCAATATGTGACTATGTGCCATGTGGAATGGAATAGTGAGTAAAACCACATTCTGCCCCCTGGCAAACATGCCAGACATCACTCAGTGCATGAGTCTCAAGGATTTTTTGAGGGTGCGTCTCTGTTGAGTTCACCTGTGGATGAATGATCAAGTTAAAATCCCTTCTCACAATAATTGGTTCCTATCACAGTCCAAGCTCCGCAAATAAAAAGTAGAATACGGTTGGGTCATTGGTACACGGGCCATATAATGTACAAATTGTAAAGTATAAAGTACCATTAGCAATATCCTCAACCAGCCCATGCCCATACTGGTCCAGTTTTACCTGATGTGTAACCCACTCCTTACTCTAAGCCAATAAGTTGACCCCACGTTTAGGAGCATCAATCCTGGCTGCGGCAAGAATATAAAAGCCCAAATCGTGACGTTAGTGGCACTTGCTAGTAGTAAGATGGGCCCCTTGAACACAAAGAATATGTGGGTTTAAATTCGAGAGTTCTTCCTCAATGTATTTAGCCTTTGTGGCTGATCGCATACCATTGATACTCCAGCTAAGGATATGAGCCCCCTGATTATGTGCAACACAAATGCTACCCATCAAACGACAAAATTAACCCATGCATGACTTCCAAATTCGCCTTGATAAGTGCTGTCTGCTTTCTTTTTCTCCCTTTATTCCCCTGAAATCCCATTTTGAAAACAAGAGACTAAGGAAAAAAACATCTTGCCCAAACAATAGCAAACTCCAACCCCCAGCTCAGCCCCAAACCCACCCTATCCCTCCTCCCACCCCAGCGTGACCAAGTTATCCGCAGCCCTCCCCCCCACCTCTCCCATTCCTGTCCAGCTCTCCTACCAAAGAGCAGATCTAATGTGAATATGCTGAAGAGCAACACCAAATCCACAGGCCTTTAGGAGGCCCCAAACATATTAGCGGTTGTGGCGTCTAGCACGACAATCCCTGCCCCCTATAGGTAGAAACAAGTAAACCTTGGAAGACTGCTTGTAATGGTAGCAGTGCCACAAGAAAGTTTTGTGCAAAGTTGGACAGTACTGCTGATAGAGCGCGAAGGTATTCTGAAAATTGTAGGGGTACCTTATATTCATAGGTAGTCTGTACCCGCATATATTCTTATGTGTGCGCTAATCTTAGTTAGAATTCGTGTTGTAATAATCAGTGGTAAATGAAATGTTAGCTTGAGTTGTGCCACTCAAGAAACGTAAAGTGGTGTTTAGAGGGGAATGTGTAACTTTAATGTTTATTGTAAATGTTAATGAAGTAGCTTAGAAGAAACGTAATGCATTAGATTTAAATGTGCATCATGTCGAAGTTGCACACGCATTAGTAATTAATTGTGTTTAAGTGTGATGAAATATAGTGCTTACCTTTTAAATGTAACCTTTTAAATGTGTTTAAGTTGATGTTAAAGGCCTAGATGGAGTATCTGCTCCTTTGCGTTAAGAAGGGCCTATTCATTTCCTTATGTTAGCTGGTTTATGTAGGCCCAAATGTATTTTCCCCTGGTAAGGCTCTCATTTGGAGACAGTCAGCGAAATTCATTTGCGTGCAAGGTTGTTTTGTTCTCATGCATTCGTTGCAGGTGCAAGGACATCGTTTTCGTTAGTTAGAATAATGCTTTTGTTTTAGGAGTTAGGTATGGAGGAGATCCGCTACAAAGTCTCCAGGAATGCTGATAATTGGAAGAAGCGCTGAAGAAGCCTGAGACCCAAGGACACTTCAACCATCATTGGACCGATTTCAAGTTTTAGTGGAAATTCACCTAGAAGTGGTGTTTGGCCAGAAGAGGTGTTACCTGGGCGGGCCTATCGAAGGTCCATTTTGTATTAGGGACAGTGCCCCGTGGCAGGAGGGCCAGTGCCAGTGAGGGTGAGTAAGAGGAGAGGAGAGACAGACTGAGGAGAGATAGAAGAGCAGAGAGGGTAAAAGGAAGGGATCGATTCTTAGGATGGAGACTTAGACGGATTTTCACAACGTGAGTGACCTTCAGAGGAAGTCCTCACGAGCTGACACCTTTTCATGATTTGGCTTGGGCAAAGTTAAGTAGGGATGCCCTTTAGAATAGTGTAGGGATAGACTAACGGATTTCTTTACAGATTTCAATGAAGACTAATATAGATGTTGGTGCAGTTATTGCTTGTCTAGTGTTTCTGGAGCTACTCATTCTTTTCATGCTATATCGGATTAGATTGGTGCGTAGGATGGACTTTGTATTAGTTCCTTTGTATTTTTGCAACCTCGTTCTGAGGTGTCTGTATGTTCAGCTATTTTTGGTTTTGTAATAAACCCCTAAACTTGAACTTCGGAGTCGGTGGTCCTTTCAGAAATTTGATTAAATTGATGCATTTTAACTTGTAAAGAATACGTTGTTTCTCCCCTTTACACTTCTCAGCAGGTAACAAAGGTCCAGTCGACCGAGGGTTCCTAGTAAATTATCAGATTGGAATCCGGCTTAATCACTGCAAAGAGACCTTACTGCATTGACTACTTCATTTTCAATCACTTACGAGTTCATATGCAGTGCGGATACTACTGTGGAACTTGGTTTACTGTGAAGAGGAACACTGTTTTTAGTACATTGCCCTGAGGAAGTCTTTCAACAAGAGGAAACACGTGTTGGCTACAGTGGAGCAATATGAAATAAACGAGTATCGCCTTCGATGAAGACTGCTCATTTTTGGCGCTCGAGGGTGTTGTTGGTAAATGTGTATGGTGTCAGCCTTATGGTTATTGTACTGGCTGAGCTATTAGTAATTTCCTTATTTTATGCCTAGCCATGTAACTATCCCTGCATTCCTCATGAAGTTGTTTGGCCTGTATCCGGATAATGGTACTCTGGCGTGTGTCTTCATGTCCACTCCTCCCTAGTTTCTGGTTCTTTTTCTCCCCAGTGTGCGTCATTGGAGAGGGAATGGGGAGCTGCTGTGCAGCATCTCGTATCTTTACTCTTAACCACAAGCAATGCCTTTGTCAGAGATGCATCTGAAAGACAAGCAACTGTAACTCTGCTTCTTCATCTCTTCCAAACGTGTTCAGTGCAGGGCCGGACTGGCCGTAGCAGGCACCGGGCATTTCCCCGGTGGGCCGCCAAGGTGGGGGCCGGTTTTGTTACAGGGCCGTTTTTGCAGTATAGCTGCAAATTCGGCCCCTGTAACAAAATCGGCCGAAACCGGCCCTGGCAAACAGCTCGGCCGCACCCCCAACCCCTGGTGGGCCGGCCGTGCACTTTGCCAGGGCCGGTTTTGGTTCCCAGTCCGGCCCTGGTTCAGTGCAAGGCCACGTGGCCTTGCAGTCCTAATTACTATACGTAGCTCATGGACTGGAGATTAGAAGGTACTTATTTGCTGTGTTTCTATTATTCTTGTTAGTGTAATTAATGTCAACCTGCTGCTAAAATATTGTGGCAATCTGGCACACACTTGGCAGCTCAAAATACAAGTTCTCTAGGCACTAAGCCTCATACTTAAACACTCTAAAGATCTGGGGCCAGATGTACGACCTGCCAAATAGCGCCTCGCAAATTGCGTTGCAGTTGCGATTCGCAATTTGCGAAGCGCTATTTGGCATGTACAACAGTGTGTTTAACACTGTTTGCGAATCCCAATGGGGTCGCAAATTGCAAGGCTCATGAATATTAATGAGCCTCTCGCAATTTGCGAGCCCATTGGGATTGACAGGCCCTCCCAGGGATGGTGGCCTTCTGGGCACAGCAGACCACCATGTCTGGGACTGCTTTTAAATAAAGCAGCTTTTTTTTTTTTTAAATGCAGCCCGTTTTCCTTAAAGGAAAACATTGGTACATAGCTTTGCGGTCGCTATTAGGAAGGGAACGCCCCTTCCTAATAGCGAGACGCAAAACAGTATTTTGCGAGTCGCAATTTATTTGCGAGTCGCAAAATACTGTTTGTACATGGGCCCATGCTTTTTAGCGTGCGCAAACGGGTCTAAGACCCGTTTGCACACGCTAAAAAGCGTTGTACATCTGGCCCCTGGTGCCCTTCATGTTGGCACACAATTAGGCTTAGTTTGCATGCAACATGTATGTATTAACAGGAAAGCTCTGCCACATGTGACAATACACTCTGAAAATTGTGCACCAGATTTGCATCACTTTTTGATGCACATCTCGTGCAAAGTCTTAGGTTGGTATTTCCTATCCATGGCAAATCAGGTTTTGCGTTAGATAATATCCCAAAGTAATGCAAAGCTGGGTTATGTGCTGCTTTGCGTCAAGGGGGCATTCCATGGGTAGTGCATGGGCATTCCCATCCAACCACCCATGGGTTTTGACATAATTTCCTGTCTACAAACACTGGTAGACAGGGATTTGCACTAAAATGTTACACCTCCTTGAGGTACAAAACCTATGCTTTAGAAAATGCGCACACCTCTGCACTGTGACGTAAGAGTTGTTGGCGCATGGCTGCCAAAAATGGCATTTTTTTTTTTCTCCCTTTGATGCACAGCAGTTCACAACTTTGGTGCAGGATTTCAAACAGTAGCAAGTCTGGGCCCGATTGTTTTTTAAACGGGGCTTAATGTTATTCTATATGCCAATGTCATCCAAGAGTTGTATTTATTTGCCAAAAAACATTGTCATCATTTTCACTCTCTGAATTTCTTGTGCCATTGGCAACTCTACCTACAAATTATTCTCATTAAGCATGGTTAATGTTACTTATTAAGTCAAAATGTGCCAAACCCTTAATGAACAGCCTCTAAATGAAGTATACAACAGCTCCATCCTCGCTCCACATTTTCTTAAAATCCCAATGGTTTTCCTTTCTCATCCTGCAGTTAATTCACATGAAGCACTATTTATGGTGTTTTACATTGATTAATGGGATGCAAACGACCCTAATAATTACCATTCCCCGAAAACCTTGCACAGGACATGCACATCAGTCTCGAATTTTACCCTGTACTTTTGAGAACTTTGGATCGTCTAACCAGAAAATCACTCTCATTCAGCCATTTTTTGTGTCTCAGCATCCCACAATTCAGTTAAACATTTACAGTTTCTGTCCTTTTGTATGTTTGGTTTTTCAAATGCAAATAAAATTGATTATCAAAAAAAAAAAACATTTACAGTTTCGCTGGGAATTTTGCAAAGGACATGCTGTTCCTACACCTGTCCTGAAAATGTCCAGGATTTTGATTGTCCGACCAGCAAATGTTGTTTTAGGCATACTATTTTAGGTAGGTTATTGTGGCTGCTGTGACAAAATCAGTCAGAAGAATAGCAATTTCACAAAATAATTTCCATAGGACTGGTATCACACCACCCAAAACTATGCTGAATATTTTTAGGGTTCTTAATTTTTACATAAGCTTGATAGTAGCTCCATTATGCAACCAGTAAAGGGAACCTTTCAGTTTAAAGACATGCTCCCTACATGTCCTACGTGTTTTCTGCTTATCTAATTTAAAGGTTGAGGCAATACAAGACGTTTAATGATTCCAAAAAGAAGTTTCACAGTCTTTTTATCAGTGATGTCTGTAGAATTCAAACCCCACAATAATGGTCCAAAGCAAGAGCCTATAACAAAATAAAATATAAATGCATAAGGGTGGCGCCTCCCGATGTAATATTATTCACATCACAAAATGTGCACTGGATTGGCCCCTAATGGACAGAAGATTGCCTAATGTGTTCCTTCAGGGCCAGCAGCAATCTCTATTATGGCCATTAATTGGATGAAATATTATCGCAAGGGGCAAAACTGTCCACTAAACATGATGTAATATAGGTAAAAGTCTTTATTCATTGTCATCCATTCTTGAATTAATAAATTCACCCACTCCCCATCCATCCATCCATCCACCCATCCGTCTGTCCTTCCATCCATGTTCTATAATGGAAAATGTGTTGTAAAACGAACCCCATTTGCAATTTTTTCAAAACTTTCTTGGCTAGAGAACACCGCCAATCCCCCCTTACAGTGGTCAGGCTTGTTACGTGCAGTGTGAGGGCTGGTCTGAAAAAAATTACAAGGGCTGCTTATGGTTGCATGTCCGACCTTGGCACCCTGTAGCTCCTCAGGTGTTCTAATTGTCCAAGCTCCACCATCTATCTATGCCTCCTTGAAGTGCCTGTATTCCTATGCCCCCATGAAACTCGTCAGAGAGGCATAAGAACTCCCCCAGATATTCGAGGAGAAGATACCTTACTGTTCTTACTCCAGTGCTCGAATATTTGCCGAAAGTGCCTGTCTGCGAGCCTTGCCATACTGTCGGCAGTCGAGCAGATTAGAAATTCATGCATCTCAGTAACATGTGTGAAATATTGGCATGTGCAATGGAAGCTGTGGACATTGCCAGATGGGGTACTTAGAGGGAACACATCCAACCCTCTGGTGGGGGCTCAATTTAAGGGCTGGGTCTTGTAACAGTTACATCCCAGGAAACGCCTCAAAACTCTATGTATATTTATATAAAAAATGCATTAACTGTCAAGTTTATTTTTTAAAGCTTGTGGTTGATATTACACAATAGTTATGCAAACATACAAAGTAAGTCACAAATGTATGGAAGTGCCAGATTGCTTTTATGGCATTAATTATTGCCACGAGTTTAAAATTCCCAGACGCTGACTCACTTGCCATGAATACATTTGACATATACGCATTGCATTGCTAAATAGGAGCCACATTTGTATTAATTAATTCAGACCGCAGGAAAATCTACCCATATTTGTAAAGCGTTGGTTTCAATAGATAAATTCTGCTTTGTTTCGAGTGACACGCTCTGTCTCAATTACTGAAAACAAACCTTGGGGCATATTAGCAAGAACCTCGTTAAAATTATCGCCGTTTTAGCGGCAGGAAACTGCCGCTAAAACGGCGATAATTTTAACGAGGTTCTTGCTAATATGCCCCCTTGTTTTAAAATGGATTTGAGACTCGCTGTGTAAAATCCTGTATTACAGTCATTCATAATACATTGTGTTGGTATCGTATAAGCAAACGATACTTGTAATAAAAAAAAACGAGTGCGTGACTGATTTGTTGTTTGAGAAACAAATCAAACAGACAGCTCGTGTGGCATGAAAGCAAACAAACATAAAATGTATTGCCAAGCTCATCCTCAAACAAACATAATTATCTGTACAATGCCCAGTACATAAGTTATGTTATATTAATGTTTGAGACCCAGTTTTCAGCATCTAATAAGGCTTATTTTCAAATAAATTACACAAATCCCGATATTGTTTTGCATTTTATGGTAGCTGCAGACAACATTGTTCTGCCAACTGTTCCACAAAACACAAAATACAATCACAATCACAGACCATGGAAGAGTAAAGTAATATGCTGCATTGGGTGAAGCAAGAAACCTGTTCAGCAACGATTAAGTTGAAGCGATTATTTACCTAAACATAAGGGGGCAGATTTACAAGCCCCTTGCGCCACTTTTGCGTCACTTTTCCCATGTTAAAAATGACGTAAAAGTGGCGCAAGGGCCTTGTAAATAAGCCCCAAGGAGAATAGTGACAACAGGCCAGGTAGGCCCTACAATCCACCTGTGATTCGTATAAGCTCTTAGTAGATTCCTTTTGTTTTCTTACAGGTGGACAAGGAAGTCTTTAGGTGAACGGTAGCAAACATGCTAGGATGCATGTGGGACAGCCTGATCCATTTCTTGTAAGATGCCTATGGTGAACTTCGCAAAGCCTACTATGACAATAAGCACTGGGAAAGTCAATAGGTGTGGCATTGACTGTCACCCTTTTGACTTTATGAATGCTTGTTTTGCCATTTTGTTTGTAAAATGCTTTCGTTGGTGGAGCTACCGGGCACTTGCCAATAACAAAAAACAAAAAAAACCAGCCTAAGCAAAAATATTTTTTGATCTCAAAAAGCATACATGGCCATTGTGTTTGATCAGGTGGCACTGAAGGAAACTACTTTGTGGGCTGATAAGCTCCATGTGAAATAGCAGAATGCCACCAACTCACAGTGAAGCAAGCCAATGCCTGGAGTGGGCTGACCCATTGCCCCATGTATGCTGTTGTTGGTGAAATTTAAATGTGATTGACCTAACAAGAGACCAATGGATGATCAGAGGTGACTGAAAGCACAACAGTATATTGCATATATGTTTTTAGCAAAATCAAAAGTTCTTGGTTAGTGGCAGACCTATAAACGAAGGAAGGGATAGCAACCAGTGGTAAATTCCTAGGTGGCCTAACATTTACCTTAATGGCTTGTAGGATAGGAACGTATACATTCTGTTAGAGCTCCCTATTGCTTCTTTACTGTCCTTAAAGTAATGCATCGCTTGATTTTACATGAGAAGGTTTATTTGTTTCATCAATAGTCGGCCCCAACCATCATGATGTTATATACTACATGGGAGATCAGCTAGATCTTCTACCCAGCAGCATCTTCAACGTGCAAAGCTGAAGCATAGTACTCCTGTGTCTGTTTAGCAGGTGACCAGTGTATCATGGTGGTGGGTTATTGGTAACCATAGTACTTAGCCCTATCTGGAGGTTGGAGGCCCAAGAAGACGTGGACGATCTAATCACTTTGGCAGTCAACTGTACATGATAAATAGGGCCTCCAGAGACATTTTGGTTATGGTGGAACATTGGACAACTGGGCTCAACTTGGGGTTGAGGTGGGCCAAATGATGATGGGACTTTGAGAAGGGAATCTGCAAGAAAGAAGATAACACCTTGTTGACATCCTAGTCACAAAACATATAAACAATATCTCATGGCAACACATCAAGCACAATTCCTGCATGTGAAGCACACTTACTAAAGTGATACAAACAACAACTATGTATAACTACACATGCCGGTGAACAGTGATGCTAGGAAAATATGTACACTTTGGGCGAACCATTTACTTCATTCAAAAACTTGAAGTGCGCTCCAGTGGAAAGCAGTTCCTATTCAATTGTTCCAAAGTGCTCACACAGGGTTCCCTTCAATTGTACTCCGAGGTTGATGCCTGTTGCCATTCTTGATAACGTGCTGTATAGGACAGCATTAAAAAGCTGTAGATGGGGAATAGTGGCTCAATGACCCGTGGTATGGATGCCCATAACTGCAGATGACTGCATCCCAAGTTTCAATTTCAAACATGGATTTTATTCTCAGGTGCAACATTGCCATCAACAATGATTTCTTGGTTACATACTACACATGTGAAGGGCATTGGCAAGGTAGAAGGACTTGGGCATGTTGAGCAGTTCTGCTAACGAAGACATGAAGACAGGCTGGGCAGCTCTGTTAAAAGACAGAAATTGGTTCCAATACGCCGTCAATAAAAAATGAAAAAAAGAGTGGCTGGGCGAGAAGGGAATTGCATATCTGCAGAAAGTCAAAGCAGTGGAGCCTAAAATATATGGGATAGAGTACCCCCTGCCGTACATGATAAGGTTATTGCAAGTCACAAGGAGTTCCATGACCATATAGAGCCGTGGTTCCCAAACTGTGCGCCGCGGCACCCCGGTGCGCCGTTAGGAGTAGCCAGGGGCGCCATGCACAATGTGGGAAAGATAGCGTGTGCTGAGGAAGCTTCTAATCATGTAGTTGTGAGAATGTGAACAGTTAACTACATCTCAGCCTGAAGACAGCAAGTGAAGCTTATTTAAATTACACCCAGCCGCAGCGCAACACACGGGGGAGTTTCAAATGCTACCTGTGTATCCCGGAATCATGGTTTGGCCCAAGAGGGCACGGCCGCTATACGCGCGTAGGACGTGCTTTCACGTAGCCTCCGCATATGCAGCAGACTGTCGAGCGTTATTGTTGCTAGTGTTCAGCTGTGCCTCTGACGACCCTCTTCACAACTTACAAGTAGGTTATTTGCACACTAGAATACTCCTTGCTTTAAGGTTAACTGCACAGAAGGGGGACATGAAAAAACTTGTGACCCCCAAGCCGGTGTGTTTATGCTGGCTGCTGTTCCTGCACATTGTTCTGTGAAGAAAGACCGCGCCGGAATTTACTAGGTAGAAATTCCAGTGGGCAAACTCGCTGTGGAAATAGGCTACATTGCAGCCTGGATTAGTTTCCGGCCCCAGTCTGACCCTCAGCCAAGGCCAGGCAGGAAGAATGTAATAAATAACCCGTTTCTTTCTCAGCCTCAGTGAAAGCAGTTCCTCCTTCTTCCCTCAGTATATTTCTCCAGGTTAGTGACAAGAGTAAGGCCTCCCAAATTAAATGAGTAGTATACCTTATCTGGAACTGGTACTACCCTCTGAAGCTATTTCTTACAGCTGAAGATGTATTTCACCTAGAGAAAATTTAGTGTTATGAAACCACTGGACGCACTTACATTTTCTCCACTTTTGTCCGATTCAGAAAAGCTTCCCTTGAACTCGGGATAAAGATTTTGGAGCTCATTCTGAGTGGTCTGACGTGGTTATTTCTGCTTTAATTTGGGTTAATTACTGCTGCACAATTACCATCTTTACTGATTGTCGAGTTAAAAACAGTCAAAGTGTGTTTCTGCTCACATTTTCACTTGCTGAAAGCAAGTAGGAAATATAAACAGAGAAGTACCTGAAATTCAAGGATTGCACGCTGTTAAATCACCCCAGACTGGGCCACCTATGTTTTATATCTGGAAAGAGGAGTGCGCAGAGGGATGAGAGAAATACAGGAAACTAAAAGTGACACCAAGACTTTCAGTCTGAGAAATCAAGGGCAAGCAGCAGGTGGAAGAAGGAATACACGGGGTAAAACAATGCGTGAAAGAATCAAAGGGAAGAGAAGGAAAGCAGGACATAAAGGCAGAGAGAGGGGAGAAATAGAATGTATGAAGAGGAAAGGCAGCAACAAGAGGTGGAGAAACGAAAAGGATGAGGGAATAGAAGACGCTTTAGCTTTTTCATAATTGAAAGTTTCACAAAGCGTCATTAACTGACCATAAAAAGATACAGCAGGGGTTGCAACAATGCAAGCTTCCTTTAATGCAAAGAACAGGCACGCCTTTAGCTGCTCTTTGGCTCTTTTTTAGTGTTTAGTAGTGCATTCTAGGGCTTGTAGTTTGTCTTTTTTACATTATGAGTATTATCTCACAACTCATGGCAAGCGATAGTTAATAGGTGACTCTGAGTCTGAGAGGATTAGAGGCGGGCAGCGGGCCGTGCCTGTGCAGGGAGGCCAGAAAGTGCCAAAAAGCCAAGTGTTGCAGCCCGCATTTTAATTCATGTGCCATTATAGAGGAAGCCCCCACAGCCAGCAGGAATTTTCACTAACGTTTCAAATAAGAAGATGTACAGACAGGACAATTAGCCTGATGTATATTTAGTGCTGCTGAGCCGAATATGGCAGGTTATTTCTGAATAACACAAATGATTGTACCGCCATTTCGTTATTTCTAATTTAAGGACTGGTCAACAGTGTTTTGTGATGTTTCGTGAATTGTCAGATTTGTTTTTATGTTGTTTCTGTCAATTTTCATAAATGATGTGTGTATTTTTGTTTTTTGAATTTCAGCACTTATTGTTCTTCCTGGTGACAAACTTAAATGTCGGTATTGTGTGCTTTGAAAAATTAATGAATAAAGATAAGGTGGATTAGATACACCGTAACTACTTTTGTTGCGAAGGTAGTTCTTTTTGAGAAGTTTTAGTTGGGAATGTTCGTCCAAACATTTTTCATGTTTTTTTTTTATTATAGAGGAAGCGGCCGTGATTATTAGGCGGCTGTTTGGCTCTGATAGCTCGGAGTTTCAGAGCTTTAAAATTGGGCTGCAAAACTTGGCTTTGTCAATTGCTGGCCTCGCTGCACATGCCCAGGGTTTGCTTCTTCACTGGCAGCAGCACTTTGCATGACAGTGCTTACTTCAGTTATTACTGAGGTGGCATGGTGGTAAAAAAAACGATGGATTGGGATGCGGCCTGAGTGATTGCCAGTGGTTGAGATTAATTCAAGCATTCCAACCATCACCTTGTTCTTTGTACTTCACTTATTAGGAATACTCATCGCCTTCATCCCAATTAATTTCAGGGAGAAAACTGGAAGTACTTCCGAGGTCAGGCTTACATCCCCCACCGGTAAAAAAAAGTGACATGATGGGGAGCCATGGCCAACTGCCAATTAGGTCAAGGGAGCCACAGGTCGAAAAAGTTTGGGAACCACTGATATAGAGGAACAAGGCTGAAGGCTGAGTTCTTTATAAGGATGTAGAACCCAAAGGTGTCTTGCAATATACTTATCATGTGCAACAGGGGGTACTTTATTCCTTATAATACATGGTCACCCCATCACCTTTACCATAAACCACTGAAATCCTTGGTGCCTGGCTCTTTCATATGAAAGAGAGAGCATGTTTGCAAACATGAAAATAAATATAGAATCTCTAGTGCAAACTGAAACACATCATAAAAGCTAGTAGATATTTGTTGCAAATAGACATTAGAATCAGTTTAATACACGTCAGGTTTTTAGAAAAAGGCGCAGTAGGTTGGAATGCATAGAAACATGCAGAAACATTCTAACTTTACAATAATTAGTGCTCAAAATAAAGTTTTTCCTAAATATCTCCCTTCTGCTTGTCTCTAAATGACCAGAAAAACAGAGCAGAAGAACAAAAAGTTTCATTTTGTTCCTTAAAGAGCTGCTTTTATTATGCTCCATGACCTGACCTGCCTTTCCCTTTGGATGATGGCTCTAGCAGGATACATTGTGACATTCATACTCAACTGTAATGTTATTACAGTTGAGTTCTGAGTCAGTTCTTTAAAATAGGCAAATGGGTGCCTCACAAGTTGCCTATTATAAAGAAATTAGAGAAAAGTTTTTCTACAGGGATTGCATGATTCCCATGTATCATATATGTACAGTTGTCAGCCCACTTTGATTCAAATGACACAGACAAAAGGAATGTAAAGTTTGCCTTAAAAAGGTGACCCAGGTGGATGAGCCCTAATTGAAGACTGCTAATAAAGAGGCAGTGTCCGCGCTTCACAGTCCATGCTCGACCATGCGCCCTGTAGCCTCCAGCATAGAGGGCAGCACAGAGAACGCTCTGGTGTCGCCAACAGAAATGAGACATTCTGGGAAGTGCTTATCCACCGTGAACTTGTCTGTTGTGGTCCCAGTAGCTCAGATGTTTAGTTTATGTCAGAGAGATTAATGCGCCAAGGTGCTTATTTGCAAGCTTGAGTCGTTTTGCTGTTGCAGCACCCTATTTGCGGCAGTGTGTGCCAAGTGCTCAGGTGCTCTAACTGTTGGATGTACCCTCCCAACCTACTGGCAGCAGGCTTCCCATGCAGAGTAAATGAGAGTTGGCTGTTGTAGAGATGTTGACTGTGACTCTGGAGACAGGTGTAGATGTGGCTACGCATGATCATAATTGTCACAATTGGTGTGGCTCAGGAAGGTCCTCAATATCAACGTGTTGGAAAGTGGGTTATTAGTAGTGGTAAATATATATCTACCACTGGTAATAAAGCCACTAACACACTATAGGGCTCAGTACAGGTCTTAGAACATTATTCCCATGCTCAACCCTTGGTAGCTTGGCTGCAAACTTAACTTCATAGACAGGTATGTAAAGCATTTTAAAACAACAATTCAGTAAATAATTAAGACACAACACACAATACAAATCCAACAACAATTTATGAAAATAGGAAATATTTTTATCTTTAAAATGACACCAAAACAAAACAAATCCAATGTAGGGAACTGGAGATATGAATTTATAAAGATTTAGCACTATATAGCACATAGAAACCTAAAGCTCCTTTTGGGACAATTGGTTGCGCTAGACCGGGACAAAGTCATAGTTTCAGGCCGCCCGCGATGGAGCCCTGCACGGCTACCCCTCGAGGTAGGTCTCGGTCAAAGTTTTTACCTTCGGACTTAGAAACTTTTCTGGAGCTTTTCTTACCGGGGTCCCTCGAAGCTCTCAGCCAGTCCAGATTTGGTGAGGGTCCGCCGGCATGCCTTGCGACGAGCTACCGGTCATACTTGTGGAAATACGACCTCCGAAACTTTCCAGCGGGACGATCCAGAAATCCAGGCCGGCTCGCGGTTGAAGGTGGGCGGCTTGACTCTCGTGGTTGATCCCAGTCACCTTTTCTACGTTCAGACTTAGAAACTTTTACAGAGCTTTTTCATGCGGGATCCCTCGATGCTCTTCACCGGGCCGGATTCGGTGAGGGTTCGCTGGCTTGGGTTTCAGCCTACTCCCGGTCAAACTCTGGAAGTCAGACCAACGGAGCTTTTCAGCGGGACGAACCTGGATGGCAGGCCGGCTCGCGGTTGAGGGACGCCGGCTTGGCTGGCTAGGTCTAGTCAGTCCACTTATGGAGCTTTTTTTCAAAGATGCTCCAAAGTTCTCTAAACTTCTGGACTTTCTTCCTGAAGTTCCCTAAAGGGTCCAAAATCGTCCAAAACTTGCTCCAAGGGTCTGGAAGCTCCAAGATGGTCCTTGAAAGTTTGGGACTTAAGTTCCCAAAATCCACTTGGACAAAACCCTTACAAATTTACTGGTAGTACTCCAGGCTGAGGATTCTTGGTGGTGATGTCCCAGGTGAGCTCTGTTAACCTGTAGCTTGCAGGGAGTCCACTCTTTAGTCCTTTTGAATCCAGTTAGGTCCACAGGGCTGTAGTTCCAGATTTTGCAGCAGGCACAGTCTTCAGAGTGCATGGCCTGGTTGATGCAAATCAAACTTTCAACATGGAACCTTCTTCTTCCTTAACCCCTTCGGTGCTTATGACGAGCTGGACTCGTCATGGCACACAGTGCTCGTGTGCTCATGACGAGTCCAGCTCGTCATAAGACCACCCACGGGGAAGCGCTGGCGCTCCCCCGTGGGAATCCGATCGTCGGGTTTTTTGGGGGAAGGCAGGAGAAGGGCTTCCCCTGCCTCCCCCCGCCCCCCGCCCTCCCCATCAATGACGTCAGCGCGCGGCGCGCTGACATCGTGAGGTTTCCCTTTCTTCCCCGACGCGCTGGAAGCCATTTGCTTCCAGCGCGTCGAAAATCAGGTGAGTTTTGGCTCGGGGAGGGGGTTTGAATCAAAAGAGGCATCGAGGGAAAGGAAAGGGTTTTCCTTTCCCCGATGCCTCTTTGTGCATTCCTGCTGCACGATCATGTGATCGTGCAGCAGGAATACTACGAGAGGAGGGAGGGTGATTTACGCAGCTGTAGTGTAGGAAAGGCACTATACATTTCCCCAACGAGGTAGCATTTACTGATTAGCCAGTAGAAAGTACTCCAGTTGAGTAGAGGTATTGCACAAAACGGTGGCATCTTCGTGGATAAATATGCAGGGCAGATGTGCCTTCTCTCCATTTCCAACGTGAAAAGTTAGCTGTAATCCTTGATGGAGGTCTTTGCATCCTTCATTTTCTCGAGCGCAATTCTCGTGTAGAATTCGTGAGCGTGGAGATGTGCCTTCTCTCCATTTACACCCTGAAAAGTTAGCTGTAATCCTTGATGGAGGTCTTTGCATCCTTGAATTTCTCGAGCGCAATGCTCGTGTAGTTCCTGTGACCAGGAGGTTCCTTCTCCTCGTCTGCCGCTGAGATCCTGCTCTGACCCTTTATAACAAGAGGCATGTGAACGGGCCTAGAAGCCCCGCTCGTTTGGCCCCGCCACACATACACTAGCGGTATGCAACGTCTGCCCGCCCTTTCCCCACTATGATGGACAGCTTACTCAAAGGACCCGGCGCTTTCGGCGCGGTGGCAAAGTTACAGACACACAGGTCACTGGAGACAATTCTTCTGGTCCTTTACGCAGCTGTAGTGTAGGAAAGGCACTATACATTTACCCAACGAGGTAGCACTTACTGATTAGCCAGTAGAAAGTACTCCAGTTGAGTAGAGGTATTGCACAAAACGGTGGCATCTTCGTGGATAAATATGCAGGGCAGATGTGCCTTCTCTCCATTTCCAACGTGAAAAGTTAGCTGTAATCCTTGATGGAGGTCTTTGCATCCTTCATTTTCTCGAGCGCAATTCTCGTGTAGAATTCGTGAGCGTGGAAGATGTGCCTTCTCTCCATTTACACCCTGAAAAGTTAGCTGTAATCCTTGATGGAGGTCTTTGCATCCTTGAATTTCTCGAGCGCAATGCTCGTGTAGTTCCTGTGACCAGGAGGTTCCTTCTCCTCGTCTGCCGCTGAGATCCTGCTCTGACCCTTTATAACAAGAGGCATGTGAACGGGCCTAGAAGCCCCGCTCGTTTGGCCCCGCCACACATACACTAGCGGTATGCAACGTCTGCCCGCCCTTTCCCCACTATGATGGACAGCTTACTCAAAGGACCCCGGCGCTTTCGGCGCGGTGGCAAAGTTACAGACACACAGGTCACTGGAGACAATTCTTCTGGTCCTTTACGCAGCTGTAGTGTAGGAAAGGCACTATACATTACCCAACGAGGTAGCACTTACTGATTAGCCAGTAGAAAGTACTCCAGTTGAGTAGAGGTATTGCACAAAACGGTGGCATCTTCGTGGATAAATATGCAGGGCAGATGTGCCTTCTCTCCATTTCCAACGTGAAAAGTTAGCTGTAATCCTTGATGGAGGTCTTTGCATCCTTCATTTTCTCGAGCGCAATTCTCGTGTAGAATTCGTGAGCGTGGTTAAGCAGATGTGGCTTCTCTCCATTTACACCCTGAAAAGTTAGCTGTAATCCTTGATGGAGGTCTTTGCATCCTTGAATTTCTCGAGCGCAATGCTCGTGTAGTTCCTGTGACCAGGAGGTTCCTTCTCCTCGTCTGCCGCTGAGATCGTGCTCTGACCCTTTATAAACAAGAGGCATGTGAACGGGCCTAGAAGCCCCGCTCGTTTGGCCCCGCCACACATACACTAGCGGTATGCAACGTCTGCCCGCCCTTTCCCCACTATGATGGACAGCTTACTCAAAGGACCCCGGCGCTTTCGGCGCGGTGGCAAAGTTACAGACACACAGGTCACTGGAGACAATTCTTCTGGTCCTTTACGATGCTGTAGTGTAGGAAAGGCACTATACATTTACCCAACGAGGTAGCACTTACTGATTAGCCAGTAGAAAGTACTCCAGTTGAGTAGAGGTATTGCACAAAGCGGTGGCATCTTCGTGGATAAATATGCAGGGCAGATGTGCCTTCTCTCCATTTCCAACGTGAAAAGTTAGCTGTAATCCTTGATGGAGGTCTTTGCATCCTTCATTTTCTCGAGCGCAATTCTCGTGTAGAATTCGTGAGCGTGGTTAAGCAGATGTGGCTTCTCTCCATTTACACCCTGAAAAGTTAGCTGTAATCCTTGATGGAGGTCTTTGCATCCTTGAATTTCTCGAGCGCAATGCTCGTGTAGTTCCTGTGACCAGGAGGTTCCTTCTCCTCGTCTGCCGCTGAGATCCTGCTCTGACCCTTTATCCCCTTCGGTGCTTATGACGAGCTGGACTCGTCATGGCACACAGTGCTCGTGTGCTCATGACGAGTCCAGCTCGTCATAAGACCACCCACGGGGAAGCGCTGGCGCTCCCCCGTGGGAATCCGATCGTTAGGTTTTTTTTGGGGAGGCAGGGGAAGGGCTTCCCCTGCCTCCCCCGCCCCATCAATGACGTCAGCGCGCGAGCGCGCTGACATCGTGAGGTTTCCCTTTCTTCCCCGACGCGCTGGAAGCCATTTGCTTCCAGCGCGTCGAAATCAGGTGAGGTTTGGCTCGGGGAGGGGGGTTTGTATCAAAAGAGGCATCGAGGGAAAGGAAAGGGTTTTCCTTTCCCCCGATGCCTCTTTTGTGCATTCCTGCTGCACGATCATGTGATCGTGCAGCAGGAATGCCCACTAGGCACCAGGGTTTTTAAATTTTTGTGTTGGGGAGTGGCCAAAAGGGCAAGGGTTGCTCCCCTTTTACGGGGGTGAATATTTTATTTATACTGTTAGGCCCACCTACCCCTTAGCTTGGCTGGTGGATTGTGTGTGGACTGGTGCATTATTTGCATATGTGATTGTAATGTTTTTTTTCTCCTTTTTATTCTAGTGTAAAGCTTTTGATTCCTGTTTTGCGGTTTCGGCAGTTGTGGTTCTGCAGTTTTGCGTAATTGCATTTATTTGGTAAGAAAAATATTTTTGTTGTGTGTACTCCAAATGAGTATTATTGTCATGCATGAATGAATTTTTTGTAAGTGGTGCCATAATGGCAGCATATTTGTTAGTGTTCAGAGCATGAAATTCTTTGCGATGTTTTGCATTGTCTTATGTGTAATTTTTTTCTTCTTCTTTTTAGTGGGATATTGTTGATCCTTACTGTGTCTGTGCAGAGTAGGTGGTGGTGAGTCTAGCTGCTTCTGTCACGTGAGTGGTATAGTGTTGGAGTATATAGGTCTTTGTGATAAAGCTACATTTTGTTTATTTCTTTTTTTTACAAAGGGTTTGTTGTTGTTGACTTGTTTGACAAGTAACCTTTATTAGTAAGCATTATGGCTAGCCGTAGAATTACTGCTCAGCAGGTGGTTGGTTTGCTTCTTGAATCTTCCTCTGAGCAGGATTATGAGACTGACAGTGCGTCTGAGGGAGAGGAGGGAGGGGAAGATTCAGGCAGTGAGTTTTCTCTCCACATGGAATCATCGGATGATGAAGGTACTCTCAGTGCAGATGAAGTGCCTGATTTAGAGGAGGATACTACTGTGCCGATGGTGCAAGAGGCATCTGGATTGCAGCCTGGGGCTGCTAGGCTTCCTACTGGAAGTGCTGGACTCTGGGTTGATCCAAACATGGTGCAGCCGGTGTTGCCTGCCTTTAGTGGTTATGCAGGGTGTAGAGTGGATTGTGAACATTATTTGCCTATACAGTATTTTCAGTTGTTTATGGATGATGTATTTTTGGGTGAGATTGTTGAGCAGACTAATTTGTATGCTGAACAGTTTTTGAGGGACAACAGTGCCAGACTTAGGCCCCATTCTAGAGCTACCCGGTGGAGTCCCACAAATCTGGAAGAGATGAAGAAGTTTTTGGGTTTGACTTTTTGATGGGTTTGATAAGGAAGCCGTCCATGGGTTCATATTGGTCTACCAGTCCCTTGATGGCAACGGCCATATTTCCTGCAGTTATGACTCGTGATCGGTATTTACTTTTGCTTCGGATGCTGCATTTTGTTGATAATGGTTTGGCGTTGCCACGAGATCACCCTGAATGTGACCGTCTTTTTAAGATTCGGCCTGTTCTTGATCACTTTGTAGATCGATTTTCAGTGATCTATACTCCAGGGAAAGAAATATCTATTGATGAGTCTTTGGTCCTGTTCAAGGGCCGTTTGGTTTTAGGCAGTACATTCCTAGCAAGAGGGCACGCTATGGAATTAAGCTGTATATGTTGTCTGAGAGTAGGACAGGATATGTTTTTAATTTGCGTGTGTACACTGGTAGGGATTCCACTATTGACCCCCTGGTTGTCCGTCCACTTTTGGAGTTTCAGAGAAAATTGTGTGGGATCTTGCTAGAGGACTGTTTAACAGAGGCCACCATTTGTACCTTGATAACTTCTACACTGCTGTGCAATTGTTTAAGGAATTGTTCAAAGTGGACACTTTTGCTTGTGGCACAATCCGCTCTAACCGTAAAGGTTATCCAAAAGAGCTTGTTTGCAAAAAACTTCAGAGGGGACAGTGCAGTGCCTTGCGTAGTGAGGAACTGCTAGCTGTGAAATTTGTGGACAGGAGGGATGTGTACATGCTGACTACCATCCATGATGAGAGTACTTCACCTGTGGCTGTTTGGGGTCAGATTGCTGAAGTGCGCAAACCTGTGTGCATTTTAGACTACAATAAGCACATGGGTGGTGTTGATAGAGTAGATCAGAGGTTGGAACCTTACACTGCTATTCGTAAGTCTTACATTTGGTATAAGAAGTTGGCCATCCATCTCTTCAATTTAGCAACTTTCAATGCTTTTGTTGTGTTCAAGGAGTGTTCTCCTGCGTCAAAGTTGACTTTTGTTCAGTTTCAGGAGTCTGTCATAGGCAGCCTTGTTGTTGTGGAACAGGCAAGTGTTCCTAGAGTTGGAGTGGTGGAGGATGTGGCTCGATTGAAAGATCGCCACTTTCCTGATCACATTCCTCCTACACCCTCAAAAGACTTTCCCACTAGGAGATGTAGAGTCTGTTGGCGAAGAGGTACGCGGAAGGAGACTCGTATGTACTGCCCTGAGTGTCCTTCTAACCCTGGGCTGTGTGTGCCTGCTTGTTATAGAGCGTACCACAAGCAAAAGAATTATTGGGAGCAACCATGAGTGGTAAAGTGAACTGCCTGGTCTGTAATGTTTAAGAATTGTTGTTCTGTTTCAAGGTTGGCATTAGTGCAATGTATTTAGTTTCTGATTTTGTGTTAGTAGATTTGTATCTATTTGCAATTTGTTTGTGTTTTCTTTTTTGTATAAAAAAATCCTAAATGTGATGGTGGTGTGTGTAGGCTGGTGCTTGGCTGGCGGTGGTGCGTGGAGTGGCGCTTGGCTGGCGGTGTGCGTGGAGTGGTGCTTGGCTGGCGGTGTGCGTGGAGTGGCGCTTGGCTGGCGGTGTGCGTGGAGTGGCGCTAGGCTGGCGGTGTGCGTGGGTGGCGCTTGGCTGGCGGTGTGCGTGGAGTGGCGCTTGGCTGGCGGTGTGCGTGGAGTGGCGCTTGGCTGGCGGTGTGCGTGGACTGGCGCTCGGCTGGCAGTGTGTGAGTAGTGACTTGCTGCTGGTCACTACACACACTGCTAGCCGAGCGACACTCCACGCAATCCATCAGCTTGTGTGGTTGCTGTGTTAGGAATGTGGGCGTGTGAAAGTGATGGGCCCTTGAATGGCGCTGTCTGCTGGTGTGAGTGTTGTAATGTGATGGGCCCGCGGCTGGTGGTGTGAATGGTTTTGTATTTGTCACACGTATGAAAGGTGTATGAATGGCCTGTAAAGAGGTTGGTGCCTTGTCGTGGCTTTACAGCTCACGAGCTGTGAGTCAATGGTTCAGTTTCTCGTCCTTTCAATTATTAACAGTGCATTTCATTTTTGTGAAATCACTTGTTAATACAATTGTATATACTGAACCATCACTCACCCTCGTGCCAAATCCAACCAGTATGTGTGTGTGTGCTTGAGGATTAGATGGCTGTGCAGTAATATTTTTTTTGTCTTTCTCAAGCAGGGTGTACCTTGTCCCTTTTTGTGAATGTTGTAATGTGTTTGTTTCGTGCCTGGGGGTGTGAATGGTCTTGTGTGTATCACGTATGAAAGGTGTGTGAATGGCCTGTAAAGCGGTTGGGGCCTTGACGTGGCTTTACAGCTCACGAGCTGCGAGTCACTGGTTCCGTTTTTGTCCTTTCAATTATTGACAGTGCATTTCATTTTTGTGAAATCTCTTGTTAATAAAATTGTATATACTGAACCATCACTTGCCCTCGTGCCAAATCCAACCAGTATGTGTGTGTGCTTGAGGAATAGATGGCTGTGCAGTAATCTTTGTCTTTTTAGTCTGTCTGCCAAGGTGTACATTCCGTCTAAGAATAACCTACCAACTGTAGATATTGTCGTAAACGAAACACCCATGGGAGTACATGGTGATATCTCTCTTGTGGATCCCAACAAGTTATGGTACCCACAATGTCCTGCAAACCTCAAAATGTCTGTCACATTTTCCTTGCAATATTGTGCCAAAATTTTCACGCTGCAGAAATAAACAACACATTATCTCAAAATGACCTGGTTTTGCAAGGGGGTCACCTGGGTTTTTGGCCCGGGGCTCGGCGGCCACATAGGGAAACCTACCAAACCCACACATTTCTGAAAAGTAGACACCCGGGGGCTTCCAGGGAGGTATGGCTTGCATGGATCCCCCAACGTTTCCTTACCCAGAATCCCCTGCAAACCTCAATTTTAGCTGAAAAAAATCACTTTTTTCACACATTTTTGTGTGGGAAAGTGTGGCATCACTGGCCTCACACAAATTTCCTACCATCCAGCGTTCCCCCAGGTCTCCCGATAAAAATGGTGCCTCACTTGTGTGGGAGGCCCAAGTACCCACGACAGGCAAGGGCCCACAACGTATTTTGATAGGCGACCTCGATGTTGCCTTCTCAAAACCACTCTGTGTCCTTGCAAGGTCACCTGGGTTCTTGGCCCGTGCCGTGGCCATCTAGGAAACCTGCCAAACCCACATTTCTGATCAGTAGACACCCGGGGGCTTCCAGGGAGGTATGGCTTGCGTGAGATCCTCCAACGTTTCCTACACCAGAATCCCGTGCAAACAGTCAATTTTCAGCTGAAAAATCGACTGTTTGCACGAGATTCTGTAATGGAAAGTGTGGCACGGGATCCACACAAGCTCATACCACCAGCAAGCCCCCAGTGTCTCCCGATCAAAAATGTGTGCGTCACTTGTGTAGGTGTCCTAGATGACCGCCGAGCACAGGGCCCAAACGCAGGTGACCTGCAAAACCAGGTGGTTTTGTGAAAGGCCATTTTGAGGTCGCCTCAATGCGTTGTGGGCCCTTGCCTGTCGCGGGTACTTGGGCCTCCCACACAAGTGAGGCACCATTTTTATAGGGAGACCTGGGGGAACGCTGGGTGGTAGGAAATTTGTGTGAGGCCAGTGATGCCACACGTTTCCCACACAAAAATGTGTGAAAAAAGTGATTTTTTCAGCTAAAGTTGAGGTTTGCAGGGATTCTGGGTGGAAACGTTGGGGGATCCACGCAAGCCATACCTCCCTGGAAGCCCCCGGGTGTCTACCTTTCAGAAATGTGTGGGTTTGGTAGGTTTCCCTAGATGGCCGCCGAGCACAGGGCCAAAGCCCAGGTGACCCCTTGCAAAACCAGGTGGGTTTGTGAAAGGCCATTTGAGGTTGCCTCAATACGTTGTGAGGCCCTTGCCTGTCGCGGGTACTTGGGCCTCCCACACAAGTGAGGCACCATTTTTATCGGAGACCTGGGGGAACGCTGGGTGGTAGGAAATTTGTGTGAGGCCAGTGATGCCACACTTTCCCACACACAAATGTGTGAAAAAAGTGACTTTTTCAGCTAAAATTGAGGTTTGCAGGGGATTCTGGGTAAGGAAACGTTGGGGGATCCGCGCAAGCCATACCTCCCTGGAAGCCCCCGGGTGTCTACTTTTCAGAAATGTGTGGGTCTGGTAGGTTTCCTAGATGGCCGCGAGCACAGGGCCAAGAACCCAGGTGACCCCTTGCAAAACCAGGTGGTTTTGTGAAAGGCCATGTTGAGGTTAGCCTCAATACGTTGTGGGCCCTTGCCTGTCGCGGGTACTTGGGCCTCCCACACAAGTGAGGCACCATTTTTATCGGGAGACCTGGGGGAACGCTGGGTGGTAGGAAATTTGTGTGAGGCCAGTGATGCCACACTTTCCCACACAAAAATGTGTGAAAAAGTGATTTTTTCAGCTAAAATTGAGGTTTGCAGGGGATTCTGGGTAAGGAAACGTTGGGGGATCCACGCAAGCCATACCTCCCTGGAAGCCCCCGGGTGTCTACTTTTCAGAAATGTGTGGGTTTGGTAGGTTTCCCTAGATGGCCGCCGAGCACAGGGCCAAAACCCAGGTGACCCCCTTGCAAAACCAGGTGGTTTTGTGATAGGCCATTTTGAGGTCGCCTCACTACGTTGTGGGCCCTTGCCTGTCGCGGGTACTTGGGCCTCCCACACAAGTGAGGCACCATTTTTATCGGGAGACCTGGAGGAACGCTGGGTGGGTAGGAAATTTGTGGTCAGGCCAGTGATGCCACACTTTCCACACACAGAAATGTGTGAAAAAAGTGATTTTTTCAGCTAAAATTGAGGTTTGCAGGGGATTCTGGGTAACGGAAACGTTGGGGGATCCATGCAAGCCATACCATCCCTGGAAGCCCCGGGTGTCTACTTTTCAGAAATGTGTGTGTTTGGTAGGTTTCCCTAGGTGCCGGCAGAGCTAGGGTTCACAAACTACAGCTAGGCACTTTGCCAAAAAAGGGTCATTTTTCACTGCGAAATTGAGGTGTGACCACGTTGCGTTTTGCGCCGTTTCCTGTCGCAGGCACTAGGCCGACCCACACAAGTGAGGTACCATTTTTCTCGTAAGACTTTGGGGAACGCGGGGTGGGTGGAAATTTGTGGATCCACGCAGATTCCAGAACTTTCCACCACAGAAATGTGGGGAAAATGTGTTTTTTGACAATTTTTTATGTTTGCAAGGGATTCTGGGTAACAGAACCTGGTGGGAGGCAGTCAAGTCACCCCATCCTGGATTCCCCTGGGTGTCTAGTTTTCAAAAATGTATAGGTTTGCTAGGTTTCCCTAGGTGCCGGCAGAGGTAGGGTTCAAAAACTACAGCTAGGCACTTTGCCAAAAAGGGTCATTTTTCACTGCGAAATTGAGGTGTGACCACGTTGCGTTTTGCGCCGTTTCCTGTCGCAGGCACTAGGCCGACCCACACAAGTGAGGTACCATTTTTCTCGTAAGACTTTGGGGAACGCGGGGTGGGTGGAAATTTGTGGATCCACGCAGATTCCAGAACTTTCCACCACAGAAATGTGGGGAAAATGTGTTTTTTGGACAATTTTTTATGTTTGCAAGGGATTCTGGGTAACAGAACCTGGTGGGAGGCAGTCAAGTCACCCCATCCTGGATTCCCCTGGTTGTCTAGTTTTCAAAAATGTATAGGTTTGCTAGGTTTCCCTAGGTGCCGGCAGAGGTAGGGTTCAAAAACTACAGCTAGGCACTTTGCCAAAAAGGGTCATTTTTCACTGCGAAATTGAGGTGTGACCACGTTGCGTTTTGCGCCGTTTCCTGTCGCAGGCACTAGGCCGACCCACACAAGTGAGGTACCATTTTTCTCAGTAAGACTTTGGGGAACGCGGGGTGGGTGGAAATTTGTGGATCCACGCAGATTCCAGAACTTTCCACCACAGAAATGTGGGGAAAATGTGTTTTTTGATAATTTTTTAGGTTTGCAAGGGATTCTGGGTAACAGAACCTGGTGGGAGGCAGTCCAGTCACCCCATCCTGGATTCCCCTGGGTGTCTAGTTTTCAAAAATGTATAGGTTTGCTAGGTTTCCCTAGGTGCCGGCAGAGCTAGGGTTCAAAAACTACAGCTAGGCACTTTGCCAAAAAGGGTCATTTTTCACTGCGAAATTGAGGTGTGACCACGTTGCGTTTTGCGCCGTTTCCTGTCGCAGGCACTAGGCCGACCCACACAAGTGAGGTACCATTTTTCTCGTAAGACTTTGGGGAACGCGGGGTGGGTGGAAATTTGTGGATCCACGCAGATTCCAGAACTTTCCACCACAGAAATGTGGGGAAAATGTGTTTTTTGACAATTGTTTTAGGTTTGCAAGGGATTCTGGGTAACAGAACCTGGTGGGAGGCAGTCAAGTCACCCCATCCTGGATTCCCCTGGGTGTCTAGTTTTCAAAAATGTATAGGTTTGCTAGGTTTCCCTAGGTGCCGGCAGAGCTAGGGTTCAAAAACTACAGCTAGGCACTTTGCCAAAAAAGGGTCATTTTTCACTGCGAAATTGAGGTGTGACCACGTTGCGTTTTGCTGCTGTTTCCTGTCGCAGGCACTAGGCCGACCCACACAAGTGAGGTACCATTTTTCTCGTAAGACTTTGGGGAACGCGGGGTGGGTGGAAATTTGTGGATCCACGCAGATTCCAGAACTTTCCACCACAGAAATGTGGGGAAAATGTGGTTTTTTTGACAATTTTTTATGTTTGCAAGGGATTCTGGGTAACAGAACCTGGTGGGAGGCAGTCAAGTCACCCCATCCTGGATTCCCCTGGGTGTCTAGTTTTCAAAAATGTATAGGTTTGCTAGGTTTCCCTAGGTGCCGGCAGAGCTAGGGTTCAAAAACTACACCTAGGCACTTTGCAAAAAAAGGGTAATTTTTCATTGTGAAAATGTGGTACGTCCACGTTGCATTTTGAGCCATTTCCTGTTGTGGGCACAAGGGCTACCCACACAAGTGAGGTACCATTTTTATCGGGAGACTTAGGGTAACACAGAATTGTAGAGCAACTGTTATTACCTATTGACTTTCGATGCATTTCTGCCTTCCAAATGAAAGACAATGTGTAAAAAATAAGTCATTTTGAAAAATGACCTATAATTCTCATGCTAGTATGGGTACTCCCAATTTCGGAAATGTGCAAATATCTACTGTTTCTAAAATCTACATTTTGTTCCCATTTCAGAAATACATAGGTGTCTTTCATAACAATTTTTCCATGTATACATTTTCCCAAAATAATTGCTATATACCCGGTACTTAAAAAAAATCATTGCAAGATGTTGCTCAATTATTGGCTCTGGGTTCGTCGGGTTCTTGGTGAACCTACAAGTCCTATATATCCCCACAACCAGAAAGGTCCAGCAGATATAACGGTATATTGCCTTCAAATAGCTGTCATAATTAGAAGAAGTTACAGGTGAAAACGTTGACACAAATGGCTGTTTTTTCAACTAATTTTCAATTGTTCCTTTATTTAACTGTTAGTTTCTATAAGGAAAACTTTAAGGATCTACACAAATGACCCCTTGCTGAATTCAGAATTTTGTCTACTTTTCAGAAATGTATGGCTTTCCAGGATCCATTATTGGTTTCATACCCATTTCTACCATTAACTGGAAGGAGGTTGAAAGCACAAAAAATAGCAAAAATAGGCTATGTCCCAGAAAAATGCCAAAACTGTGTAAAAAAGTTGGTTTTCTGACAAAAGTCTGCTTGTCCCTGAAAGCTGGGAAGATGGTGATTTCATCCCCACAACCCCTTTTTGATGCCATTTGCAGGGAAAAATCAAGACGCTTTCATCTGTAGCCCTTTTTCGCATTTTTCCCAAAAACAAAAAAAATTTAGCTGTATTTTGACTAATTTCTGGGTCCCCTCCAGGGGAATCCACAAACCCTGGGTACCTTTACAATCCCCATGATGTTAGAAAAAAGGACGCAAATTTGGCATGGATACCTTATGTGGTCAAAAAGTTACAGGGGCCTAAGCGCGCACTACCCCAAATAGCCCAAAAAAGGCTTAGCACAGGAGGGGAAAAGGCCTAGCAGCGAAGGGGTTAAGTTTCAAGCAGCAGATCTGAGAGGATCTGCCCCTCTCAGATACTTATAACAAGTTCTCTTGGCCAAGCAGGAGGGCACTCCTGTCCAATGAGATGCAGGGCAACAACCCAGGGTATGACCACGTCCTCCAACGTGTGGCACTATCTTGTCCCAGAGAGCACCATTTCTCCAAAATTCATCATGGCTGATTTTCCAGCAGAGAGAGAAGATCTAACTAAACTACCCCACAGGATGGCTCATCTACATACGCTCCCTCCCCTTTGCATCTGGAAATTCCTGCCTTAAGCCTGCCATCTGGCTGAGATCGGAGGGTAGGGCTGTAACTGGACCTGACTTGCACTGTCTCTCCCCTTTCTCTTTGGAGAAGATGTTTTATGACCCCTCCCCTGCCATTCTCACAAAGGAACAAGAGCGACCCATATGTCCTTGCGAACCGGGTATTGCTAATAAGCAGAAACAATGTTCACAAGGAACTCATTTTTTATAAAAAATAATTAAATTTTGCAGCAATTAGTGTATCCTGCTTGACTCAAACAAAACAGAAAGATACAGAATGAAACCTTAACTCAATAAGGCATACCAATATTTTAACAAGGTTTTACGTCAAGGCCCACAGAACAAAATGTTTTGTAGTCCTCACTTCAGCCGAAGTGCGTGTTATTTATTTTGCATAACAGTATTTCACATACAAAGTGGCATAAAATATTTACTGTCTGTGTATTTACATTATATACATTTTCCCATTTGAAAGTGATTTGTGAACCCCAGTGAAATGACCATAACCAAACCAGTGAATTATATGTGGTGCTATTGGAAAACTTGTGGCGGTGGTTATTGGTAAATAAAAGAGGAGCCAGCTGGAGATGTAATACAATCAATTCTTCAAGGACAACTATATGATTTGTTGGGGTTCTCCGTTTTCACTGTATTCTAAGTGTCTTTTCAGCATATTACTGGCCCTGGGCCTGGTTAGGGAGAGCTCAGGGGCAGTCAGGGCCAGATACCACCAGTACAAGTCAGCAAAAAGTTGAGGGTGCCCAGGGCACAGGATGACTTTGCAACACAATGTTACAAGTGGTTTGTGACCTATGAATCAAGTTTTTCATGTACTGAAAGCTGAGCCCTATATATTCTACAAAGCACTTCAATCAGAATTTCTGAGAATCAAGCACGTTAACTTATCACAGTGTGTACAATTCACCATATGAACTATTACCCAGTTCAGTGTCCTCTTAAGTCCATGACATTTCTGAAGGTGAGTTTTCTGCATATTGTGTTAGGTGTAACAGGGCAGGGCAAGTGTCAACCTAGAGCTGTACACTTTCTTTTCTGTACTATCTGAATGTGTCCTTGTACATGTGTGAGTAGCTCACCCATTCCAGTATTTGTCTTTGCATTCAGGGACACAACACACGTGCGAGAGGTCTGTCACAGGAGATACCCTCTGCATGCATGGAATGCATGGTGTTGTAAAAGAAAATCTCAGAGTTCGGGCTGAAGGCCCTTTAAGAACAAATGGTACTATTGTATGTATGTATATATATGTTCACTGAAAAAATCAAAGGTTAGCAGGACGTTATAGTTGGGAATTAGCATTTTAAAAACCTTAGACATTCACAGAAAAAAACAAAGGTCACAGGGGCGTTATAGTTAGGCTCAGGTTTCACTCGTGCCAAACTAGTAAAATTGAACTGTTATAGTTAGTGAGCTAACTATAACTCATGCCCCCGCAGTGCACTGCTTATGACCTCACATATTACATCACTCATGACATGGTCAATGACATCACTCATGACATCACTCATGACATCTTGAATGACATCACTGATGACATCATCCAGTATCTGTGAGTGTTTTTACAAAGTTATTAGTGTTAAATATATATACCACTTGTATTGGTGAATCAGTGGGTGTATGAGTGTCTGTTTGGATGATTCAGTGGGTGCATGACTGATTGTATAAGTGAGTGATTAGGTGTCTAAGTAAATGTACAGGTGAGTGACTCGTTGTGTGAATGTCTGTATCTGTCTGTCAGTTGGTGTCTAAGTGGCTGTATGGGTGTGCGAGTGGGCACATGAGTTTCTGTACGGGTGAGTGATTGGTTGTCTGAGTACATCTATTCGTGTCTGAGTGTCTGTGTGGGTGGGTGACGGGGTGTGTGACTGCCTGTATGGATGAGTGAGTGGGTGAGATAGTGGCTGTCTGGGTTAGTGAGTAGGGGCTGTATGGGTGAGTGAGTATGTGTATGACTGTGTCGGTGAGTGAGTGCATGTGTCAGTGGTATATGGGTGAGTAACTGGGTATGTGAAAGGCAGCATATGTGAGTGATGGGGTATGTGAGTGAATGTATGGGTGAGTGAATGAATGTGAGAGTAGCTGTATGGGCGAGTGTGTGCTTGTGTCAGTGACTGTGTAGGTGAATGAGTATGTGTTACTATCTGTATGAGTAAGTGAGTGAGTGTGTGTGTAACTGTATGGGTGAGTAAGTGGCTGTGTGATTGACTGTATGGGTGAGTGAGTAGGTGTGTGAGTAGCTCTATGGGTGACTAACTCAGCGTCTGAGTGACTGTATGGGTATATGAGTAGATATGTCTGTGGCTGTATTAGTGAGTGAGTGGGTGTATGAGTGGCTGTATGGGTGAGTGAGTGGATGCATGTATTGAACTATGAATCAGTGAGTGGCTGTGTAAGTACTCGTATGGGTGTGTGAATGGTTTTGGGAATAGTAGTGTGAAAGTTGGAGTGGGTGTATGAAAAGTACTATTTGGGGCATGAGTGGGTGCGTCAAAGATTCTTGGATGATGTCATCAGTGATGTCATCAGTGATGTCATTTAAGATATCATCAGTGTTGTCACTGACCATGTCATGAATTATGTAATATGTGAGGTCATAAGCAGTGCATTGGGGAGGCTCGAGTTATATAACTATAGTTAGCTCACTAACTATAACAGCTGAAATTCACTGGAAATGTACGAGTGAAACCTGAGCCTAACTATAACATCCCTGTAACCTTTGTTTTTTTCTGTGAATTTCTAAGATTTTTTAAATGCTAATTCCTAACTATAACGTCCTTCTAAACTTTGTTTTTTTCAGTGAATTTCTAAGGGCTTTTAAATGTTAATTACTAACTAAAACATCCCTGTAACCTTTGTTTTTCAGTGACTTTCTATGGTTTTTAGGTCAAGCCTAGGCAGCGCGCATGCGTTGTCTGCAAGACCAGCTGTATTTGCTATATAGAGTGTAACCCCGCCTGCTGCTTGCCATAGGTTGACTCCAGCGTTGCTCTTCTTTGGTGGCTCCTCATTGGTTCCTGCTCTTGATACATCACTTCCATTTGGAGCTCAGGAGCACCGCTCAACTACACATTAATTCTCCTTAATTAGTGGCCGTCCGCTTTAACGCAGGCACTATTTCTTCCACCCCCTCCCATTCCCTACGCCCCGTCACTGCTTATTCAGTTTTGCTTTATCTGTGTGCCGTTCCTTGCCGTAAGGAGGGCCCCTGTTTACTTTTCTTTAAATCACTTCAAAGTTAGAGGATTTATTTTTATATTTATTATTTATTACCCCCCTTTGTTAGCTTTTTTATTTTGCAATTTGACAGGATTTGCAATTTGAGAAGTGATTTACACAGAAACATAGGATGATGAGCCTCCGAGACTCGAACCGTGTTCGCCGGCCTCAAGGTTGGCCGCTCTAGCGCTTACGTCATCTCCTCTCCCCTCGACAACACCATGTAAGATGGCTGGCACTCCTTTGGAACGCACAATTATAATGCATTCCCATTATGCATTCCAAAGCAGCGCCAGCCATCTTGTTCTGATGATGTTGCCGATTCGTAGTGATGTAACTAATGTTAGTAATGCTCTTTTCAATGACACTCAATTTGTTAGCCACTGAAGGAGGGAAGGCTGATTTGATCTTGTCTGATTCGATGTTGTGACTCGCAAATAACACACGTCAGTGGTGAGTGCTTAACTCTTTGACCCATCTTGCAGGGTTTTTGGGGTTAGAGAAAAGCAGAATAAACAGGACATATGATCTGGTTGAAAAGGAAAAGGTCCAATCACAGTCAGAGGAAAGAATTTTGGCAGTGCGAATAGTCACGGAATAGGCTCCTCCCAGATGCAGCGCCAGCAGTTTCTGCCAATGTTTATAAGGACAAGTAAACTAACTTCTTAGAGAGGTGCAACATTTATTTATATACATATTTATTAATGTGCATGGCCCTTTTTGTATATTAATCCTATGAGAAAGGGCTGAAACCTGGACTGTTTTCATCCTGTTCTTTGTTAATGACTCATATTCATCGGATTTCACACTAGACAAGGGATAAATCATGTACACTTGCCATGTAGTAACTTTTAGATAACTTCCCTGCACTCTTTGAACTCCTCAGTAGAAGTGGTTTGGACTGAGCACAAAATTAAGAGATTTCTTTAACAGGTTACTGGTGCAAGGAAGAGTCAATCAACTCTCCGAACATCTTCCAGGGCCGTAGCTAGCCAGAGTGCATCAGTTGCAGTCATACCGGGACCCAGGGTTGTGAGGGGCCACTGCACCCCAATGTATCTGCTTTTTACTACCAAACTGGGGCTGAAGACCCTTTTCGTAACGTGCGTTGGAGCCCATCGTGCCCTTGTTGCTGCCACTCATTTCTCCACAGGTCTCTTCACACAGAGAGTGAATCTTCGTCTCTTGGCAGCTGCATATGAAAGTCTCCTGCCTACTGGGCTGAGATAACTGGTGCCAGCCCCCTGTCTGTTGGTGTCTGTTCTGCAGGAGCCTCAGCCTTGGCGGCTCACCCCCTTCAGCCTTCACGTGAGTTGGGTCATCCACCTTCCTAACCAAATAGACTCTGATGGCTAAATATGAACGTCTCCTGCCTGTTGGGTGTCCCTGCCCCCCGCCCCCTCCACCTCCATATGCTCATGTCTGTTCTGCGGATGCCTACCTTGGCAGCTCACCCCCTGCAGCCCTGGGTCATCTGCCCTCCTCACAAAGTGCACTCCGGCCTCCCTGGTGCTGCATGCAAAGAGGGCGTCCGCTGTGACTCGTTCACCTGCAGCAGGCCCGGGATGGACTTTAGGGGCTGTCATGTGTCACAACGCAACACTGCTGGCTTATGACAAGCAGTGAAAAGAAAACGCAGTACGTGACGGCGCTGATGGGATATTTGGAGGAAGGGAGGCAGCATGCACATATTGTCACCTGTTTACCTACAACCTACCCCATGAAAGAGTCCATCGCAGTCTCTAACAAGGAGGTGCACATTGGAGGATGATAATGGTTAGAGTGTATGAAATACAGGTAGGACATTGTGATGGATGCGCAATAGAATTTACAATAATCTGAACACATGATAGGCGCATTGGAAACTGATGAGGGTTCAATGCGCATGAAATGCACTGTGGGTATTTCTAAATATTCAGTACACACAATATGGTCAGTAGACACTGCTGTAGGCTTGGTGTGCCTTCAAAATGCACATTAACTACTACTAGAGACCCTGCCCCTCTTGTAGGGACATTGGACGCTGCTAGTTGCCTTTTAACCATGATATGCACTCTAGACACCTCTGTAGGCTTTGCACACTGAAATATACACATTGGACGCCAAGAGGTCTCTGGCCCATCACAGCACATTGAACACCTCTATGTGCATACTGGACACAAGGAGCACACCATGGACACTGTGGAAGGCTTAGTGTATGTGACACATGCATTGTGCGTTGCTCAGGGTCTGCCTCTGTGACATGTACACAGAACACTGCTTTAGCGTGTGCCTCAGACATGGCGCTGTGGATGTATACTCCTGCAGCAAGCCACTTCTATGTTAAGTATAGCGCCACATGCTCCTAAGCTACTTCATGGCACACATACCTTCATAATGCATTGTCACTCCCACCTGCCTATGACGGGCTGCAACCCCTTCTGCTAAGCAAGGCAGGGGTGCTATACTAAACATAGAAGTGGCTCCACAAGGCAGTATATGGGCAGAATAATCTTTGTGTTGGAGCTCAGGTAGAAATTCAGAACAAATACACCGTCTGTATAAAATCAGTGCAGCTTTAAGTGTGGGTCCTTCAACCACTACCTCTCTCATTGTTGTTCAACAATCACAAATACTTCGATCTGCAGGTGACATGCCTTCAAATAAGCACACCCAATGGGTGGCTGCTTCAAGAAGTGTCAATAATTTGTCTGACCAGAGAATAGCATTGTGTAGCATATGGGCCTAGTGTAAGATGCTGTGATTATCACCACCCTAATAATAAAATACAATAAAGCAAGCTTCTAGTGTTTTGCGATTCAGTGGGTTTTTAGTTAGTATGGATTTTAAACACTCTTTAAGTACGACAAAATCTCCCATGTGCACGGTTCACGGATGTGTCACACATGAAGAGTCCATGCATGCCACCTCTCACTAGGCTCTATGATAAACTGGGAAGCGTGGATTAACCATTAATAAGTCATGCACACAAGTGTTCCACTAACTTGCAGCACAATACTGGAAGTTTAAAGGGTTTAAAACAGAGCAGCGTCATTCCTGGTACGTCCACAAGGGAAGGGTGCATCCTGGTGTGAGACTGGCTACCACGAGGACATCTTTGCACGTGTCCCTGGAAGTTTGCACTAGTGGTAAGTGGGGCAGAGTGCTCAAGGGACAGCGGGAGCACGTTTGTACGCCTGTCTCCTGTAAGCGCAGCAACAGCCTACACCCTGATGGTGCAGGCGCTCCACTCCCGCTCCCACTGGTGTATGGAAAAAACAGCCCACATCAGAGCCTGTCATGCGCGAGGCACAACGGAGGACCGCACTCACATATATGGCAACCGGAAACCTGCACTACCGCAGCATCCCAGGTAGCGCATGTGTGACGATGTGTACAATCTTGCACTGAGAGCATGCTCACTGACATGCCAATAAGTGCAACTGCATGGGATATTAACTATGGAACACCAGCGACATAGTGACATGTCAGGACTTATACACAAAATGAGGGTACATTGAGAGGAGACCTGGTAAAGTCAACGCTGTGCACTGCGTGTGGGATGTTTGTACAACCACCTGCACCCTTGAAAAGAAGGTACACTCAACGACAGGCTCACAGACATACACATATCAATTGCACACAGTGACAACTATCTTGTAAGCGAGTACACGCACACACTCTACGTATGAAAAATGTACCCAGTAGTAATACTGCACGATGGACATAATCACTGACAGGCAAAGCACAGTTATGAAATATGTGTGCAGTTCAGTGTTACATACGAGATGTGTGTACAGGCGGTGACCCCCAATACACAGAAAACATATTACTCGACGTTGTCTGCTCAAAGTCCAACAGGCCCAGCTCCAAATTGAGGCGCTAATACACATTTCCATAGCTCATACTACAATAATACTACAATCGGAAAGGTCTCAAAGCACTGAAACCAAATCAATCTCACTCAATTTATTGTCACCAAAGGAAGAAAGAACTCATGGATGTTTGAACCTGTGAACCCCAGATCTCTGCAGCAGGTGTTCTGATCCACTAAGGTACCTAAAGTATGTACTAAGTTACATTTTATGAACTGCTCTTAACTGCAAAACATAAAAAGTGGCTGTGTTAGCTTTCATTTTGGCAGATCCGCTGTTATGTGTTCCCAGAGTAGATGATATACAACTCCAAAACTCTGACGAGTAAATACAGTTTCGATCTAAATGGGAGGTACCAGCTGTCTTTCTTTCCTGCAAGCATGGAAGTAGCCCGAGGTGTGAGGTGTGAGGGTGGATTCCTGTACCTAGAATTCGATGTCAGCACGAGGCATGTGGGGGGACGAGCCCTAAGAATGCCTTCATAAGTGAGCATTATGAGCCTGTGATGCAGGCTCAGAGGCACTCGGCAGGTGCACTGTACTCGGTAGGTGCCCCGACCTGAGCATGCTCCAAGTACTCGGCTCGTAATATGGTAGATTTGCCTAAATCACAGACACTTTATGTCTGGACCTGGCAGCTTTGGGCAGCTACTTTAAAGGAACTATTAGCAGCCACTGGATACAAATATACTTAGTTAAAAACAATTAAAAAGTCATACAACGGGGGGCGTGGCCAAGCAAGATGGCTGGACGGACGTGAACCGTTCCAGCTCCAGACCCCTTGGCTGCTTTGATCTGCCTTCTGTCCCGAATGAGAGTTGAAACCCGCATGGGCGATGCGGGCACTTACAGGCACTGATTTGGAGCGCGATAGCGTAGCACGAAACCGGCTCCAGGGCGCATACGCCGACTGCTGCTGCGACGTGCCGGGAGACACAGGCGGCCCCACAACATGGCGGACTAGACGAATGCTGATCAGGGCCGGAGCGGACCCGAGTGAGAGTGCCGGTGTCGGGCGCCAAGGGGGTGCGGATCCTCTGGTGGTATGCCCTCCTTCCACGGGAGAAGCTGGATCAGGAATTGCGGATGAGCACTGCCGCCCCTGTCAGCCCGCTGCCGCGCCCGGCTGGTGAGAGCGCGACCACCGGGTCCACAGATCCGCGAGACCCGCCGGAGCCTCAGAGAACAATGCCGCACTGAAAGGCGGGAGCCCCGGCTGGGTTAGAGTGAAGACGGGCAGTGGAGGAACGGCCTACACGGGTCAGTCATTTCTCCTTTTCCCCTTTGGCACAAGCAGTTTGCTCAGGGAGTCCCATGCAGTGGAGCCTGGCTGACCCTAACATGGCGCCAGCTCCGTGACGATCTCCTAGTCAAGGCCCGGTCCCGACAACTGCACCGACAGTGAGGCTGATGGTCAACCTGCTCCTTTCTCTTTCGCTATCCCTCCTGCTGCCCATAACGATGTTCGGGGGTCGCGAGCACCTGTCTGTCCCCCCTCAGCAGTTGCGACCTCATGATGGCCACCAGGTTCTAACTACCGACTGCAGCCCTTCCTTCTCGTCTGTGAACACGGAGAGCGCATAACCGGCACATGAGGGACGACTCACAGTGGGGCCCCTGACGCTCACCCCGGCCTCGCGCTTTGCCCTGCCCTTATGCCACCAAAGAAAGCCCCAAATAAAGTCTCCCAATACTTCGCAGCTGCAGATAAGGCTACTCCCTCGACAGCCTCGGAGCAAGCGAAGGCGATGGCCCTCACCAGAGAAGACCTAGTAAACTCCTTACGGGACTTTAAAGTGGAAATCTGTCATGAAATAAAGCAAGACCTGCGAACTTCGATGGACCAACTTAAGGCCGACCTCACAGAGAAAATGGCGACGCTCCGACAAGACGTGGACGCGGTGGGTTCCAGGGTGTTAGAAGTGGAGGAGTTGGCGCAGACTCTTGAGGCTCGCACTACCAAATCACAGGGCGCCCAACAGAACCTCCAGGCTCAGCTGCAACAAGTGACCCTGAAGATGGAAGACTTGGAAAATAGGGCACGGAGGGAGAAGAATATACGCATTCGGGATCTTGAAGAAGGTGCGGAGGGGCCAGATCTCGAGGCGTTTGTGGTGGGCCTTTTCTCAGACATCCTGGCACCTCGACAACTGAAGTTGAAGATTGACCGCGTTCGCAGGGTTGGGCCTTTGATGACGGGGGAGTGGCGACGGACACGGGATGTTTTGGTAAAACTGCACTCCTTTAAAACCAAAGAAGCGATCCTAAGCGCAGCAAGGAAGAAGGATGAGTCTTCATTTCAGGGGTACAAGTGTACTCTCTACCAGGACTTGGCACCTCCCACTCTGACTTGCAGACAGTCGCTGCATCCTGTCACTACCAAACTACGGGACGATGGGATACGATACCGCTGGACATTCCCGTTTGGACTCGCCTTCGAGTACAAAAACAAGTCGCACCACGTAACTGATCTACAGGACGGCCTACGGATTTTGGGTCTGCCAGTGCTCGAGAATGACGATCCAGCGGGGCCCTCAACTGATTTGACCCGGCCCCGGAGAGAGACTAGATCCTGCCAAACTGTCACCAAAAACAGGCAGACCGCTAAATGACAGTTCCCTATGGGGAACGATTTATGGCGCCTTGATGCCTCGGGGGCTTTCTTGATGGACTGCATCGCTGCTCCGCTGCCTGTTATGTCCCGGCGGTCAGATGTATCCGGGTCTCGCTCAGGGACATTGAGCTAAGTTTTCTTGCTGTCTCGGCCCTTGCTGATGTTATCCATGGTTCTCTCAGTTCGTACTGCATGGTAGCCGGGGGGTGCGGGCCTTGTCCGTACTGCCCAATATCACCTTACTCTCCTTATGGGAGTTTTCAGCCAAGCGCCCGTTGGCGTCTTGGCATGAGTGTTCTGTGGGTTGTTGGGGATGGGGGTTGGGGGGGAGGGTCCCTGGTGGTGGTACTGGGGGGACACAATCTTTACCCTGGGCAGGGACGTTATGTCTCACGGGAGGGCACTATTAGTGGTCTGGCCACTCTGGACGGAGGCTTTACAGCGAAGGAGGTTTGATTGCAGGGGGGGCTTATGGGATAGGAGGGTGGGAGTTCGATCCGTTTAAATGGTTTCCATAGCGTCATGGAACGTTAAGGGCTTGAACTCGCCCCAAGCGCCAAAAAATATGGAAATACCTTAATGATCATCAATTTGATGTGGTGGCACTCCAGGAAACACATCTTAAGAAAACCGAGGAAGCCTGGCTGCGCCACAAATCATATCCGTTAATTTACAAGTCCTCAGCTAGCACCAAACACAATGGAGTGGCCCTGCTATTTCGTAACACAGCCAAATTCCAGCCGGAGGCCCTCAAGACTGACCGGGAGGGTAGGGTCCTGATGGTAAAGGGGAGGCTTTGGGGGAAACTGTGCACATTTATCTCTCTCCACGCGCCCAACTCGGGACAGACGTTATTCTTATCTACCACACTAGACACGATTGGTAGCTTCGCAGAGGGCCCGGTTATTCTCCTTGGGGATTTTAATTCGACATGGCAAGAGTTGCTGGACAGCTCCCGCTCCCGCCGGGCTACCCCCAATGGCTTCTCCAAAAGGGTAAAACACAAACTGCACACGCTAGGCCTCTGTGACGCCTGGCAGACACTATACCCCACCACCAGAGATTTCACTTATTTCTCTCACGTCCACCAGTCCTACTCCAGGATTGACTATCTCTTCATCAGTCAGGCCCTGGTGGGTTCACTTCAGGCGGCGCAGATCCTACCCTTTTCGGATCACAGTCTCATATCTGCCAGTCTGGCCTGGGAGGGAAATAGGTGGGGCGCGGCGCGCTGGTATTTCCCGGGCTCGTTACTTCGAGATAAGACTCTCAGCTCCGAATTGCGTGCTTCAATTACTGAGGGGCATATTAGCAAGAACAGGCGAAAATTATCGCTAATCGCGCTTAGCGCGTATTTATTTAATGCCGCCTATCGAAGGATATTATCGCGGAGATAACATGCTATTAGCAAGGTTTATCTCCAATGCGATAAAATATCCAGCGATAGCGGCGAAATGCGTGAATATCGCTGGAAATCCAGCGATATTCACGCATTAACGCCATGGTGGACTTAGGCTGACAATCCACCTTCTATTCTACAAACAGGTAAGTCATGTTTTTAGCAGGTGTTAAATTCTAGCGATATTCGCGCTTAGCGCGAATTTTTTTATCGCTTCGCCTGCGTTGCTAATAGGGGTAAGTTGTGTTAGCAACTGTTTTCAGTCGCTTTTAGTTGGGAACGCCTACCTTGCATGTCATTAGCGATAATTATCGCTGGCATGCAAGGCGATGGGAAAACGGGCCGCTATCGCCAGAAAGCTGTCGCTAACGCCTGTTAGCGACATCTTGCTGATAGGGCGATAAAAAAATCGCTGCTTTAGCGGCAAAAAGGGCCGCTAAAGCGGCGATAAGGCCCTTGCTAATATGCCCCTGAGTTCTTTGTGCTCCACACCCCCCACGCAACTACACCATAGAACAACTTTGACGCTTTTAAGGCGGTTTTTCGGGGCAAATGCATCCAACTCAATGCTACCCTGAACAAACAGAGAACGCAGGAGCGCCAGGCGCTTGAAGGGGAACTAGAGGCAGTGGAAAAAGAACACAAGGTCACTCCCACGCGTGTGCTTCAGCGACAGCTCACTGCACTCAGGGGCAAATTGCGCTCCATCTACAACAACAGGGCTGAGTTCACCTTGCTGAAGCTGCGGCAGTCGGCCTATGCTCAGGGGGACAAGGTGGGGAGACACTTGGCGCGACAGCTCCGAGAAAAACGGGAACGTGAGTTTATTGTGGGTATCTTGGGCGGGGACGGACAACTAACACACGCAGATGACCGCAAAGCCAACCTATTCGGTGATTGTTATAGGGAACTATACACAGGCACCCCCCCAGATGTTGCACTGCAACAGCAATACCTGGATACGTTGGATCTCCCGCGACTCTCCCTAGCGACTGCAGAATCCCTGGATGCCCACATTATGCCAGAGGAGGTCAGACGAGCCATTACTAATCTTAAACTCTACAAAGCCCCGGGTCCGGACAGTCTAACAGCGCAATTTTACAAATGCTTTACGACCGAGCTGACCCCACACCTCACCAAGCTTTTCAATGCCATAGCGGCTGATACCAGGGTCTTGGACACCATGGCTGAGGCGGTGATCTCGGTTATTCCCAAGCCGGGGAAGGATCCCCAGAAATGCGCCTCCTATAGGCCTATAGCCCTCAACCTCGATGCAAAATTATACTCAGCGATCCTGGCTGCCCGGCTGAACGACCTGATGCCCACACTAATTCACCCTGATCAATCCGGCTTTATAAAGGGACGGCAAACACACGACAACATCCGGCGTACTGTACACCTCATCGAGAAAGCCTCCAAATTTAACATCCCAGCAATTTTGGTGTGCCTTGACGCCGAAAAAGCTTTTGACAGGGTGGATTGGTCATTCCTCTTCCTAGCCATGCGGAAATTTGGATTTGGAGACAGCTTCCTCCACATGGTCAGGGCTAACTACCATCTTCCGCGGTCACGGGTTCTGGTCAACGGACACACGTCCCTCCCATTCGCCCTTAGTAGAGGCACACAGCAGGGCTGTCTGCTCTCCCCCCTTTTATTTGCCCTTAGCATCGAACCCCTAGCTGAGCGGTTCCGGGCCAATGAGGAGGTACAGGGAATCCGCTTTGGAGGCACAGACCATAAAGCGTCCCTCTTCGCGGACGATATTTTGCTGACTCTCCGAGAACCTGCCTCCTCTCTTCGGGCAGTACAGGAGGAGCTGGGCTGCTTCGAGCGGGTGGCGGGCTTCAAGGTTAACCTTTCAGAATCCTCCATACTCAATCTTACACTTTACGAATCTGAGGCAGCGCGTCTGAGGGGCCAAACACCCCTACAATGGGCGGCATACTCCCTCCTCTATCTAGGTGTCTATCTCACCCCCCGGATCGGGGACTTATATAAGGCCAACTATCCCGCACTGGTGTCGCAGCTCCAGCAAGATTTTAAGAGATGGAAACCTCTCTACATTTCATGGCTTGGGCGGATCAACGCCGTCAAAATGACGGTCTTGCCGAAATTTTTATATCTCTTCCAGGCCCTACCTATTGAGGTCCCCCGAGACTTGTTGTCACGCCTGCGTTCACTAGTCACCAACTTTATCTGGCAGGGGGGTAGGGCCCGCCTCCCCTTTCATGTACTGCGACGGCCAAAGAAGGAGGGGGGGGTGGCACTACCGGACTTTACATTATACTATCAGGCGGCGCAAATGCATGTAGTGATGGAATGGACAGCTCAGGAATCCGAAAAACACTGGCTCCACATGGACAGGGCGATTGTGGGTGGTTCTATTTGGGATGTCCTGTGGAAGCCAAAGAGGGACAGGCCGGCGAACGCTTATCTGAGCACCCCTACGCGCACCACACTTACACTATGGGACCACACTACGCAACGAGAGGGCTGGACCACTTTTCCCTCCCCATATACCCCAATTCACTTCAATCCGGCTTTCCCACCGGCACTTCACGAGGGGCCTTTTGATTGCTGGAGAGAGGGGGGATGTTTAAAACTATCGGACCTCTTCCACAACTTTGATGTACGGACATTTGAAAGCTGTAAAAGGGAGTTTCAGGTCCCACATGGCGAACACTACCATTACCTCCAGCTTAAGCACTGGGCTACACAACCTCACATACGGGAGGCAGCCACCAGGGAACTCACGGCTATGGAACGATTGGTATTATGAGCAGGCAATATGAAAGGGGCTATTTCCTCTCTATACGCTTTGCTATTAAACACAATACAGGCTCCCCGGGCACGCTATATGCACTTCTGGGAGCAGGTGCTCGGATGAGATATTACAGGGGAAGAATGGAAACATGTATGGGGGGACATCTCTAGACACAACCACTCGGTAGCCCTGTGGGAGGCCCATTACAAGACACTTCTAGACTGGTATCTCTACCCCACTAAACTCAAGCGCATTTTCCCTGACACCTCAGATCTCTGCTGGCGGGGCTGCGGTCTTCAGGGGGACTTCCGCCACATCTGGTGGGATTGTCCTGGCATCAGTCCATTCTGGGAGGAAATCCTGTCACATATTAAGGACATGCTGGGGTACCCCATCCCGACGACTATAGAGGGGCGCTGTTAGGTGTCAGGGATCCCGGATTGGAACACCAAACGAGAACTGACAAGGCGGTCATGTGGGCTTGTTTGGGGCGGCTAAACTCACAATAGCGGCAGCATGGAAAAAGAAAGACGCCCCTGCATTATTGCTATGGCACTCCCGTCTGTGGAGAATTCTCTCCATGGAACGCCTCACTGACATCTTCCGAGACGACTACAAGAATTTCGAGTATAAATGGGGCCCATTGGTAACTTATCTGTCCCGTGGCCTACCCTCGGTGGTATGCCCGCCCTCCTTAAGGGCTATGCATCTCTTTCAATTCTAACCTCCCACGGGAGCCAGGCAGACACACTCACCCCCTAGCGACAGACTACGACCATCCTTACTTAGCCTTTCTTCAATCAGTATATATGTGCCTTTCAACTCCTCATCATGTGAAACCACCACCAGGGCAGGGGAGGGGAGGGTTTTGGGGAGGCGGGGGGTTCATGTTTTATAGTTTCTTGCTTTTTCCATGGTGATTTGTTGATCCAGATTAAGCATCTTCTTTGCTAGATATAGGGGGATGTAGGGACCCTGTGATATGTGCAACTGGACTGCAACTAGCTGCTTAATCCGACCCAGGGTTTTGCATCCTCAACTGTCTTATTAGTGTTGTGTCTTCATATGATGCTGATTAATAAAAAGAATTTTGACAAAAAAAAGTCATACACATTTTTGCTTTTTTTTAAAAATAACAATGTACGTGGCTATTTTTTCCAAACTCTTCCTAGCAAGGGCCTCAGGAATAAAGTGGAATTCTTCCCTCAACCAGTAGGGCACCATGAGGTGCGTTTGCAGAGTGGTGGAGAAAGGGGGCTTGGCCCCCAAAAACCTCTCAGCAAACCCACTGTGTGGGACTTGCTGGAGGTAACAGGAGGGATAGTTGGCCGCCAACAACCCTCAATAGCCAAGGGGACTTTATCCCCCTACTAGTAGTGTGTCAGGAGGCGTATTTGCAGGTTGGTGGAGAAAGGGGGCGTGGTCTCTGAGTACCTCTCAGAAATCCTGCTGTGTGAGACTTACAGGAGGTAACACGAGTGGTAGTTGGCTCCCAAGGATGTCCTGGGGGGCCAACTACCCCTCCTGTTATCTCCAGTAAGTGCCACACAGCCAGATTGATAAGAGGTCTTCGGAGATCACGCCCCCTTTCCCGACCACTTTGCAAACGCGCCTCCTGTTGCACTACTGGATGGGGGATGAAGTCCACTTTACTCCTGAGGGACCTTGGGGGCCGAGAAGCCCTCCTGGTAAGTAAGTCCTACACAGCGGGATTCCTGATAGCCGGTCAGAGGCCCAGCCCCCTTTCTCCACTACTCTGCAAATGTGATTACTACTTAAAAAACATAGAAATTCACTGAAAAAACCAAAGGTTACAGGAACTTTATAGTTAGGAATTAGCATTTAAAAAACCTTGGAAAATCACTGAAAAAATCAAAGGTTACAGGGAAGTTATAGATAGGAATTAGCATTAAAAACCTTAGAAAACCACTGAAAAAAACAAAGGTTAGAAGGACGTTATAGTTAGGAATTAGCACTTAAAACACCTTAAAAATTCACTGAGAAAAACAAAGGTTACATGGACGTTATAGTTAGGCTTACATTTCACTCATACAAAACCAGTGAAATTCGGCAGTTATAGTTACCTGAGCTAACTATAACTCATGCCCCACAATGCACTGCTTATGACTTCACATATTACATCACTCATGACATGCTCAATGACATCACTGATGATATCTCAAATGACATCACTGATTACATCATCCAGTGATTGTAAGTGTTTTCTAAAAGTTTCTGAGTGTTAAAGATGTATAGTAAGATACTATAAATGTTACATTATTAATGTTTGTGTGCTATGAATGAGTGATACTATTTGTAGCACATATTATGTGAGTGACTATGTGACAGTGTATATTCGTGTGTGAGTAGGTATCTGAGTTGCTCAAAGGGTGGGTGAGTGAGTAGCTGTATTGGTGTGTGAGTGGGTGTGTGAGAGGCTGTATGAGTGAATGAAGGACTGTGTGTGGCTGTGTATGTAAGTGAATGGGTGTGTCAGTGGTGTATGGGCAAGAGAGTGGGTATGTGAGAGACTGTATAGGTGAGTGATAGAGTGTGTGAGTGGCTGTATGAGTGAGTGAGTTTGTGCATGAGTGTTGTATAGGCATATTAGTGTGTGAGTGACTGTACGGGTGAGTGTGTAGCTGTGTGAGTGATTGTATGGCTGACTGAGTAGGTGTGTGAGTAGCTGTACGGGTGACTGAGTTAGTGTGTCAGTGACTGTATGGGTGAGTAACAGGGTGTATTAGTGGTTGAATGTGTGAAATAGTGGTTGTGAAGGTGGCTATATAAGTAAGTGAATGTGTGGGTTCTATGGATCACTGAGGGGGTGTGTGAGTGAATATATGGGTCTGTGAATGAGTATTTCAGTGGTTGTGTGAGTGAGTGTGTGATTGCTTGCGTGGGTGAGTGAGTGGCTCTGTTCAGAGGCTGTATGGGTGAGTGGTTTGTGAGTGACTGTAGGTAAATAAGCAGGTGTGTGAGTAGCTGTATGGGTGAGTGTGTGACTATGTGAGTGGCTATATGGGTGAGTGACTGGTTGTATAAGTGGTTATATGGGCGAGTGAATGGTTGTGAAGTGGCTGCACAAGTGTGTGGGTATGTGAGTGCCTCTATGTCGGAGTAAGTGGGAGAGTGAGTACTGGTATGGGTTTGTGAATGGTTATGTGAGTGGTTTTGTGGGAGTGGGAGCGATCGTACAAGAGGTTGTCTGGTGGTGCCTGTGGGTGAGTTGTTTAGTGGATGATGTCATCAGTGATGTCATTTGAGATGTCATCAGTGATGTCACTGACCATGTCATGAGTGATGTAATATGTGAGGTCATAAGCAGTGCATTGCAGGGGCCTGAGTTATAGTTAGCTCAGGTAACTATAACAGCCGAATTTCACTGGTTTTGTAAGAGTGAATTGCAAGCCTAACTATAACGTCCCTGTAACCTTTGTTTTTCAGTGATTACATATATATATATATATATATATATATATATGAACAAACAATCCAACTCCCACAGAAAACTCCATGGACGAAGGCACGGACACGAGGTAATCAAGATGTGGCAAATATTTATTTCTCAGGTCCACCCTCAATCCCTGAGATAAGAGATGCGCATTTCGGCTTTCAGGAAGCCTTTTTCAATATATATATACACACACACACATATAGATACATATATGTGTGTGTGAAAAATGCAGCTTCTAAGGCAGTGAGTGCTCTACCATTCGGAGCCTAATAACAGTAGGAGTTGCCAACAAGAAAAGTTCATTATTAACTGTTCTGATGATGTATGAGTCAGCTGAATTGGATTTTCTTTCTCACCCTTTTTCTTCTATTTACTGAGTCTGGCTCAGACTGCTGAAAAATTTGGGGTGTATTTATTAAAGATTTGCGTCGCCCTTGTGCCATGCAATGGGGTGCAAGAGCGACACAACCCCTAAGTATGATTTATCAAGCCACGCAAGGCCACTTTGCATTGCTTGATAGATCTAGAGTAACGCAATGAAGTGCAAATCGCTGCACTGCATTATTCTGCCCAAGGAGGCATTCCATGGGAAGGTAGTGGGTGTTCCCTCGACATCCACCCATGGATTTTTGCACATTCCCAGTTTTATCATAAGTGGTAGACCTCGTAATGCATCAAAATGCTACTCCTTCCCAGGTGAGGCGTAGCGAGGAGAAATATCTTTATTTCTCCTCATTGCTTCCTCTTTCTATGTGTGCTGCATTCTGCAGCACACATAGGAAGAGGAAAGTGCCTCTTAGGATTGTTTTTGTGTAGGAAGGTGTCCCTTCCTGCCTAAAAACAATCCTGATTATGTCTCTGAGCACCCTTGCGCAATGGTGCAAGGTTGCCTGTGTTGGCGTTAGGCAGCACATTGTACTCCATAGCTGGGAAATGACAGGAATGCATCATATATTGTTAAGTACGGGGCATTCCTGCCTTTCCCTACTAGCGCCAGTGCAGCACAGTGCAGCAAGATGACTTGCTGCTCTGTGGTGCATGATAATTTCATAAATATGCCCCTTTATTTCTTGAACAGAAAAACAACAAAACAGTATGTCAATGCCGTTGTCCTGCTTTGCAGGGCAGGAGAAACGAACTATCAGACTTAGCGTTTTACCTCTCTTTTTGTAGACATGGCATTCAGTTGGGTAGTGAGAGATTGTTCACTTTTACTCCAGGTCGGAGAAGCATGCAAAGACCACTGTCGTTAATCCAGCATACAAAATCATTAAACTCTCTCCTTGTTCATTTCCCTGTTATGTATGGTACACCCACCTTACCAAGGGCATATTAAGTCTTGCACACGTGGGCGGTCTGCAATTTTCCAGAATATTGATGGTTACCAGGATTTAGAGCTGGGTTTAAACACGCAAAACCCTGGGATTGATTTGAATCCCTTGAAGCAGGTGAGGTTCCAATGTTGTTCCAAAGGACATATTTTCCATGCTATGTAGGTATACAATTAGGGTTGAGTTGCACATTTGAGATGGAAACCTATAGGCCCTCGGCTGCATTTATCAGACATTGCTGGGTAGGCGTTTTCTACATAGAACCCGCTGGGCAAACATCACAGGAGAGGCATCTCTGTGAGACTGACGGTTTCTAACTATGGTGGATAGTCCTTAGCCAGGGAGGCAGGGGTCATGACCTCTGACCCCCCACCCCCCCTCCCTAGCGGAATAGTGGAAACACCTGCCAAGGTCTAAATAAAACCCTAAGTTTTCCGTTTGTACTGTTTTTCCACTTAGAACATGTGGATATATTTATGTCAGTAATTGAATTGCATGTAACACATTTTATGGAGTTGTGCCTCAACTTCTGTAAGAAACCATGGCTAGATAATTTCGACCTACCAACTTTTTAAATAATATTTTGTGTTTTTAAGGGTTATGTTTCAAGTTGTGTATTTATTTTTAATCATGCAAAAGGATTTTAGCTACACTGGATGCTGCGTAAAGACTACCGTTGTTTACTAACCTGAAGGGGACTTTGCCAACTAATAATGTAACACCCAAGTGTACCTAAAACAGACAAAAAAGATGACAATAAACACAAGCCGTAATATGGTTCCCTAACTCCCAAAGTGTCAGGCAAACCATCTTCACATTCCAGACAGACAGGCTCAAATAACATTTGGACTTTATAAGGACAGCTGTCCCTGGAACACATTCTCCCAGGGGAAAGAAAAAAGGGCAATATATTAAGTAAGGAAACAACCACCCTCCCTCTCCCAAGTACATTCTATTAATACCACTGCAAATAACATTGAAATTGAAACTTGTCTCATTTCATCTATTAGATATACAACCAGTTTGGAGATTTTTAATACCCAGGGAGTTGTTTAAAATACAGATTCAACATTTATTTGCATAGCTCACCCAAGATTGGGCTCCCACATTCACACATCATATAATTCTGCTGAGAAACAAGTTTCCATTCAAGCCTACTGCTCTATCCATAATGAAATTAGCACATTAAGAGAAGAGGTACAGGTATTGAGCCAGAAGTAATCAGCTTGGCTGACATAATAGCTGCAAATAAGATAAAGCAGAAAAATTTGCAGAAGACATATCTCTACAATTGTAAGACCAACCTCATGGAGATAGAACTTCATCCACCTTGTTTTATTCACAAAAGCAATTAAAAGGGATATTCCATGCTTGGGCGGCAGAGGAGTGTTCTACACAAATTGCCGGATGAGAAACCCTCAAATTCTTAGATCTCTGCCAAACATCAATTTAATCCATCTCCAATGATTATTTGTTCTCCCATTTATTTTTTACACCATGACTAACATACACAGAGAAGGGCCTGGATTGAGAGGGTTGTGACCAAACATTACAATTCTGCAATATTGATAATTGCCTGAGATGCATAAGACCTTTAAATAGCAATATTTCCCCAACCTGCACCCTGTTCATAATTCACAGTACTAGGAGATGGGGCCATTACCACATAAGAATGGGGTACTCTGGAAGAGTAACCAGTTACCACCTGGCAATGCTACAGTACTCCTGGAAGGGAAACCTGCACTAACAGCAGATCAGTAAGAACCCCAAGTTTCCATTATAAACAAGACACTCAGTTGGTTCTGCATGGAGAGGGAGTGCTTTGCTTCCAATTAGGGGTGGTATCGTAGCAGCTGAGAGGTTGAAGAATCAGTTGGCTTTCATTTGCATTGGAAAGGTGATGCAATAAGAATAAGGCTTGTGGAAAAATATCTAGAAAGGTTATTAATATTAGATTTAGAATTAAAGCAAAGAAAGGATTTGCAGCCCAAATCAGAGGCTTTCCTGTTAAGGAAATACACAAGTTCCCAACCAAATATCAGCCCCTGTAAAGAACACTTGTATTACAGCAGCTAATCAAATAGCTGCCCCTGTAAGGATTACCAGTTTTCCAGTAGTTCTCATGTAAAATAAATTCCTGTGCACCAACAAATTCATCCAGAAGTTAGAGTAAGTACTTACCCCTTGAGTGCTGTGCATTGATTATTGTCTCGAACACCACATCAGCTCTAAGTGCACAGCATGGTGAGCAGGACCAGGACCAACTTAATCTTTTCAGCTGGAACATAGCTGGTATTCGGAGCACGTTCCTTTTGCTAATTTGTCAATACTATATTATGGCCTTGACTTTGTAAGTCTTCAAGAGATGTGGCTCATGAAGGGATTCCATCTCCAGGCTTTCCAAGCTACCAGCACTTCTGCAATAGTAGGGTCTGTCAGGAGACCATAAATCGGTGTGCCTGATATATTGATGTTAACATTTGCAATAACATGTATGTCATATATATTTGCTTTTGATAATGCTCATCTGTGATTGGCTGTTTGTTGACAAATGATATGCTCGCAGGGGTCTCCAACCTTTTCACTGAGAGCTACTTTTGTTCCACGAAAATCATCCCGAGCTACCAAAATTATCAAGAGTACCTTAGTGGCCACCCTATGCAAGATTACCAGCCATGACCACTTCAGTACAGAATTGCCAGTATTAATGTAAAAAAAGCTTAGTCAGTTTGGAATACCTCTACAAGGGTAATACATAACAGCCACAGCTGCAAAGCCTCCAGCAAAAAGGCAATAATGTTAGCAATATGTCTACCAGTGCTTCATGATTTATCATTTAAATATCAGCTTTAAATATATTTTTGAAATTATGGGTACAAACATTTTCACCTCAAATCACACTTTCCAATTTTGCTATACACAAATTAATTCAACCAAGCAAAAGTTTCTAATTTGGAGTGCTGGGCTGCACCCAGGAGAGCTACTCACAGGTAGCTGGAGAGCTACCAGTAGCTCATGAGCTACTGGTTGGAGAAGCCTGTACCATGCCTCCTGCTTTCTAGATTTCCTGCCTTTGCTGAATGCCAATATGGAGCCCATGCATCTCTGTGTTAATAAAACAATGTTTTTGGGTCAGGTCTACAGATAGCTTTTGTTGGTTGTTATCAAATGACATATTGTGTACAGTACCAATACATTAAGTGAGATTTTGGCCAATCCACTGTTTATCATTGGTTGGTTTTCTTGGTAATCTTGCTTGCTTCCTTCTTATTCAATGGCTTTCCTTCCCCTTCTTGTGTTTGTCCACCATCTCTTGAGCATAGGTTCTTTACCATTTTTTGATTACGTGACCTGTATTCTTTCACTGCTTGCATTAGGGAAACTACGGGGCATATTATCAAGCGGCAGCGATAATTATCGCTGGCCGCTCTTAGCGAGGTTTTCCTTATCGCCGGCTATCGCTGGCAATTATCGCCATGCTATCGTTGTATTAACAACGCATAGCGCAATAGCGATAATTTCCCAACGTTAGCGGTGTTTTCCATGGAACATCGCTGGTTTTCCAGCGATGTTCCATGGAAAACGGCGATAACCTTGCTGATACGACCCACAGGGTCGTATCAGCAGGATCCACCTCCTATGTGTAACATAGGTAAGTCGAGATTGTAGCAGACGTTAGATTTTGGCGAAAACGGCCGTTTCGCCAAAATCTAAGGTCTGCTACAGTCCTGTGGGCTGCCTTGTAAATATCGCGATGTACACATCGGCGATATTTACAACGTAGCCCATCTGGGGTGCGCCAGTAACGCCCACCTTGCATCTCATTAGAGATGCAAGGATGGCGTTGAAGGGGCGATAGTGCAAGGTTTCACGCGATAGCGTGACCTCGCTGATTGGGCAATAGGATTATCGCCGCTTTTCGTCCGAAAACGGACGCTAAACGGCGATAATTGCCTATCGCCTCCTTGTTAATATGCCCCTACATTTTTCTTTTGCTTGCAGCACTCCATTGGCATCCATGTGTTTTCGGGCTCTCTCCTGTTTGCTTTCTTCCTGCTGGACTTCTTTTTTATTGCTGCTGTTATTTATTGTTTCCTTGCACAGCAGTTTTTTTAACAAAGGATTTCAATCTTGTTTGACTAATTGCTACTGATCTGTCATCTAACCGTCTAACTTTGCTTCTACCTTTGAATTTCCAGTCCAGCCTGTAGTGTATTGCGTTCTCTTCCTGCTCAAAACGTCTCTGTTTTCTGCAAGAAGTGTTGTAAATGCATTCATCCATAATGTTTTCTCTTACTGTATACTACAGTGATAACCTATGGTCTTCCTCGTCATTAGCTGAGCTAGGCCAGTGCTTTTATCAAGTACTTGTTTCATTTTTATTCATTGTTTCAGGTTTGTAATAAAGCCATACAAGAATTGAACATAAAATGTACAAATTGCTAATTCCCTGGATACATGTAATACAGTAATATAATACCATACACCATATAGTACAACATTTTAAAAAGACGTGCCCATCATTATACACGCGCCCTTATTAATAACATACCTCCCTCCAACCCATTTTTGGTTATAAATCACAGCCTAAATGACTAATACACCTCAGTAGGCTTACGGTTAAACTACATAACTTTCCTAAATGACATATGTTAGAAATGGGGGTCTCTAGTTGGCAATGGCTGGCCACTGTCCAAGTAGGGACCCTTCTTCCTAAGTCAGAGTGAGAGGGCTACTCTCCTTGATACCCCCGCTCAACCCTGTGCTAACGTAGCACGAGCAGGTAGGCTTATCTCAGAGGCAGTGTGTGAAGCATTTATGACCATACACAGTAACACAGTGAGGAACACTACAAAGGGACACCACACAAGTAGTTACAAAAAGTAAGTATCTTTATATATATATATGCAGACTTATCACAAGACCAATAACTGTAAAAGCCACAATACTGTCAAAAATAGGATTACTGTTGCAGGACTGTCAAAAATAGTTCAAAGGTTGCAAAAATAAGGTTCAAACTCAAAGCAGTGGTCTCTGCGACCCCTTCTTGCAGGGTTTTTGGGGTTAGAGAAAAGCAGAATAAACAGGACATATGATCTGGTTGAAAAGGAAAAGGTCCAATCACAGTCAGAGGAAAGAATTTTGGCAGTGCGAATAGTCACGGAATAGGCTCCTCCCAGATGCAGCGCCAGCAGTTTCTGCCAATGTTTATAAGGACAAGTAAACTAACTTCTTAGAGAGGTGCAACATTTATTTATATACATATTTATTAATGTGCATGGCCCTTTTTTGTATATTAATCCTATGAGAAAGGGCTGAAACCTGGACTGTTTTCATCCTGTTCTTTGTTAATGACTCATATTCATCGGATTTCACACTAGACAAGGGATAAATCATGTACACTTGCCATGTAGTAACTTTTAGATAACTCCCTGCACTCTTTGAACTCCTCAGTAGAAGTGGTTTGGACTGAGCACAAAATTAAGAGATTTCTTTAACAGGTTACTGGTGCAAGGAAGAGTCAATCAACTCTCCGAACATCTTCCAGGGCCGTAGCTAGCCAGAGTGCATCAGTTGCAGTCATACCGGGACACAGGGTTGTGAGGGGCCACTGCACCCCAATGTATCTGCTTTTTACTACCAAACTGGGGCTGAAGACCCTTTTCATAACGTGCGTTGGAGCCCATCGTACCCTTGTTGCTGCCACTCATTTCTCCACAGGTCTCTTCACACAAGAGAGTGAATCTTCGTCTCTTGGCAGCTGCATATGAAAGTCTCCTGCCTACTGGGCTGAGATAACTGGTGCCAGCCCCCTGTCTGTTGGTGTCTGTTCTCCAGGAGCCTCAGCCTTGGCGGCTCACCCCCTTCAGCCTTCACGTGAGTTGGGTCATCCACCTTCCTAACCAAATAGACTCTGATGGCTAAATATGAACGTCTCCTGCCTGTTGGGTGTCCCTGCCCCCCGCCCCCTCCACCTCCATATGCTCATGTCTGTTCTGCGGATGCCTACCTTGGCAGCTCACCCCCTGCAGCCCTGGGTCATCTGCCCTCCTCACAAAGTGCACTCCGGCCTCCCTGGTGCTGCATGCAAAGAGGGCGTCCGCTGTGACTCGTTCACCTGCAACAGGCCCGGGATGGACTTTAGGGGCTGTCATGTGTCACAACGCAACACTGCTGGCTTATGACAAGCAGTGAAAAGAAAACGCAGTACGTGACAGCGCTGATGGGATATTTGCAGGAAGGGAGGCAGCATGCACATATTGTCACCTGTTTACCTACAACCTACCCCATGAAAGAGTCCATCGCAGTCTCTAACAAGGAGGTGCACATTGGAGGATGATAATGGTTAGAGTGTATGAAATACAGGTAGGACATTGTGATGGATGGGCAATAGAATCTACAATAATCTGAACACATGATAGGCGCATTGGAAACTGATGAGGGTTCAATGCGCATGAAATGCACTGTGGGTATTTCTAAATATTAAGTACACACAATATGGTCAGTAGACACTGCTGTAGGCTTGGTGTGCCTTCAAAATGCACATTAACTACTACTAGAGACCCTGCCCCTCTTGTACGGACATTGGACGCTGCTAGTTGCCTTTTAACCATGATATGCACTCTAGACACCTCTGTAGGCTTTGCACACGAAATATACACATTGGACGCCAAGAGGTCTCTGGCCCATCACAGCACATTGAACACCTCTATGTGCATACTGGACACAAGGAGCACACCATGGACACTGTGGAAGGCTTAGTGTATGTGACACGTGCATTGTGCGTTGCTCAGGGTCTGCCACTGTGACATGTACACAGAACACTGCTATAGCATGTGCCTCAGACATGGCCCTGTGGATGTATACTCCTGCAGCAAGCCACTTCTATGTTAAGTATAGCGCCACATGCTCCTAAGCTACTTCATGGCACACATACCTTCATAATGCATTGTCACTCCCACCTGCCTATGACGGGCTGCAACCCCTACTGCTAAGCAAGGCAGGGGTGCTATACTAAACATAGAAGTGGCTCCACAAGGCAGTATATGGGCAGAATAATCTTTGTGTTGGAGCTCAGGTAGAAATTCAGAACAAATACACCGTCTGTATAAAATCAGTGCAGCTTTAAGTGTGGGTCCTTCAACCACTGGTTGTATGTTGGAACAACGAGTTCCCCAACCACGACTTCCCTAACAACGAGGTCGCAACCACGACCTTGTCTAAAGCACGTTTTTTTTTACCACGCATTCCTTTACCACGATTTTTCGTGGTAAAGGAATGCGTGTTAAAAAAAATGCTTTCCAACTAGTACCCCCATCCCCCCACCCCTTTAAAACGAATTCCCCCAGCCTAAAAGTAAACACGATCACCCACACACACTACACTTATTCCCTCCCTCCCTAAAAATATACTCGATCACCAACACATCCTTAAAACAAACACGATCACGCACACCCCCTAAAAACTAACCCCAAACCCCTAAAAACTAACCCCAAACCCCCCAACCCCTGCATACTAACAGCAATCTCCCCCCTCCTAAAACTAATTCCCCCACTCTAAAAATAAACACGATCACCCACAAACCCTAATAACTAATTCCCCCTTCCCTAATAATAAACACGATCACCCACACACCCTAAAACAAACACAACACCTTTTTAACTAATTCCCCCACCTTAAAATTAAACCCCAAACCCCTAAAATCTAATCCTAAACCCCCACCACCCCCTGAAAATTAACCCCTCTTACCTGTTCCTCTGCGACGCTCCTCTGAACTCCGCCTTGCCCGAACACTAGACCGAATCATCCTTAACCACGCACATGCGTGGTTAAGGCTGAGTCGTTGTTCGGGCAGGGCGGAGTTCCGCTTTCGTGACTCCGGAACTCGTTGTTCCGGAGTCGTTGTTCAGGATGTTTCCCTCAACCACTACCTCTCTCATTGTTGTTCAACAATCACAAATACTTCGATCTGCAGGTGACATGCCTTCAAATAAGCACACCCAATGGGTGGCTGCTTCAAGAAGTGTCAATAATTTGTCTGACCAGAGAATAGCATTGTGTAGCATATGGGCCTAGTGTAAGATGCTGTGATTATCACCACCCTAATAATAAAATACAATAAAGCAAGCTTCTAGTGTTTTGCGATTCAGTGGGTTTTTAGTTAGTATGGATTTTAAACACTCTTTAAGTACGACAAAATCTCCCATGTGCACGGTTCACGGATGTGTCACACATGAAGAGTCCATGCATGCCACCTCTCACTAGGCTCTATGATAAACTGGGAAGCGTGGATTAACCATTAATAAGTCATGCACACAAGTGTTCCACTAACTTGCAGCACAATACTGGAAGTTTAAAGGGTTTAAAACAGAGCAGCGTCATTCCTGGTACGTCCACAAGGGAAGGGTGCATCCTGGTGTGAGACTGGCTACCACGAGGACATCTTTGCACGTGTCCCTGGAAGTTTGCACTAGTGGTAAGTGGGGCAGAGTGCTCAAGGGACAGCGGGAGCACGTTTGTACGCCTGACTCCTGTAAGCGCAGCAACAGCCTACACCCTGATGGTGCAGGCGCTCCACTCCCACTCCCACTGGTGTATGGAAAAAACAGCCCACATCAGAGCCTGTCATGCGCGAGGCACAACGGAGGAGCCGCACTCCATATATGGCAACCGGAAACCTGCACTACCGCAGCATCCCAGGTAGCGCATGTGTGATGTGTGTACAATCTTGCACTGAGAGCATGCTCACTGACATGCCAATAAGTGCAACTGCATGGGATATTAACTATGGAACACCAGCGACATAGTGACATGTCAGGACTTATACACGAAATGAGGGTACATTGAGAGGAGACCTGGTAAAGTCAACGCTGTGCACTGCGTGTGGGATGTTTGTACAACCACCTGCACCCTTGAAAAGAAGGTACACTCAATGACAGGCTCACAGACATACACATATCAATTGCACACAGTGACAACTATCTTGTAAGCGAGTACACGCACACACTCTACGTATGAAAAATGTACCCAGTAGTAATACTGCACGATGGACATAATCACTGACAGGCAAAGCACAGTTATGAAATATGTGTGCAGTTCAGTGTTACATACGAGATGTGTGTACAGGCGGTGACCCCAATACACAGAAAACAAATTACTCGACGTTGTCTGCTCAAAGTCCAACAGGCCCAGCTCCAAATTGAGGCGCTAATACACATTTCCATAGCTCATACTACAATAATACTACAATCGGAAAGGTCTCAAAGCACTGAAACCAAATCAATCTCACTCAATTTATTGTCACCAAAGGAAGAAAGAACTCATGGATGTTTGAACCTGTGAACCCCAGATCTCTGCAGCAGGTGTTCTGATCCACTAAGGTACCTAAATCATGTACTAAGTTACATTTTATGAACTGCTCTTAACTGCAAAACATAAAAAGTGGCTGTGTTAGCTTTCATTTTGGCAGATCCGCTGTTATGTGTTCCCAGAGTAGATGATATACAACACCAAAACTCTGACGAGTAAATACAGTTTCGATCTAAATGGGAGGTACCAGCTGTCTTTCTTTCCTGCAAGCATGGAAGTAGCCCGAGGTGTGAGGTGTGAGGGTGGATTCCTGTACCTAGAATTCGATGTCAGCACGAGGGCATGTGGGGGGACGAGCCCTAAGAATGCCTTCAAAAGTGAGCATTATGAGCCTGTGATGCAGGCTCAGAGGCACTCGGCAGGTGCACTGTACTCGGTAAGTGCCCCGACCTGAGCATGCTCCAAGTACTCGGCTCGTAATATGGTAGATTTGCCTAAATCACAGACACTTTATGTCTGGACCTGGCAGCTTTGGGCAGCTACTTTAAAGGAACTATTAGCAGCCACTGGATACAAATATACTTAGTTAAAAACAATTAAAAAGTCATACAACGGGGGGCGTGGCCAAGCAAGATGGCTGGACGGACGTGAACCGTTCCAGCTCCAGACCCCTTGGCTGCTGTAGTATCCGGCTGGATACGTTCTAGTCTTTTGCCCTGTTGTAACACACACTAAACACCCACCCACCACAGGCGTCACCGGTCAGGTGACCCTGACAATAAAAGGGGCCGAGCGCACGTGCTCTGGGCCAGTTATCGCACCATACCACAGGCTGTCGGTGTCCGTCCTTTTATCACCATGTGGGCCTGAGGCCTAATACTACATTGGCGACGAGGCGGGCAACCTACCCCGCGTGCCCGTCACTCAGCGCTCCCTCGTCCCTCGTGGGAGAGAGATATGCGCTATCGCCCGCGGCGGCAGTGAGGGTCAAGCTCCACGTCGTAACACAGCCCCTGCCTTTGGGGATGAGAGCACGGATGGCGGCCGTCTCCCGACCACTTTGGGTCCGAGAATGAAGGAGTGCACAATCACCCTGACAACAGCAGCCACTTGCACGCCGTCGGAAAATGTGAGTCTCCCACCATGCATGTGACATGGCCACCGCAGTGCCCAGACACGGACAGCCGCACCTAGGGAGACCAGCGAATCTCACTACACTGCAACCGTGAGTGACCCCGCTACCCTGGAGCTAGACGCAGCTCTGTCGGTGGCGATCCTGCAATTTGCCGCAATAAAGAGAGGCGCCGCGACAGCCCCAGCTCTGCGCACCCCGCGGACCCTGCGAGAGGTATCAGACGGCAGGATAACTGAGTCTATGCCGTGCCGATGGCGTTGTGACCAGCTAGAGAAAGCCCGCAGGAAGCACACCCTCATCCACGGTGCGTGACCAATTCACACCAACAGCGTGAGCGGGCCAGCCGCCCGGCAGCGAGGGGAAGAGTGCGCCGGCCCTGCAGCTGCGCCTGCCCGTCCTGCAAGTGACCGGCGCACCATCGCAGTGCAGAGCCACCACAACCCCCAAGGCATCAAAAAAAAAGCCCCATCCACGAGGCGCTCCCGCCCCCAGCCTCCTGTAAGGCTGCATCAATCCCTCGGACACGCCCGGACAAAAACACCCGCAGATCGAATACTGAAGGAGGCACTTGCCGCCGTCACCACGCCACCACCCGGACTGAGTAGGCTGCCTGCCCCTCTGACACGCGCCCTGCGCGACTACTCATTGCCCCTGAGAGAATGAGACATCGTAGTCCCGCAAGTACCGCCAGCGGCGCGAGGGCGTGACATCCGCAAGCACGGGTGCATCTATCGGACGGCTGCCTCCCTCCCTGTCAACAAACCCTCAGCTGGCTGCCCACGGCAGGAGGAAAAGGAAGGGAGCACCTACCTTGCCCCCAGCGAATCTCCGTACGATGCACCACCCCGCCGGCCTTCAGACGCCCGCGGGAGCGGCTCAGCAAGCGACGTAGGACAGCCTGGTATCGTCACAGGGTAGTGCGCCATCTGGTGGCCCAACGGCTCACCACACTGATCAGCATTTCCCGCATGAGCTCGCAGCTCCGAGAGCGAAGGAAACTATCCATGAGGAGGGACCACAGCACCACCTAGCTGCCGCGTTGTGCACCACACCCTGTGAAATGACTGCCACAAGCATGCACAAGCCTGAAAGAGTCTCGCACAGCTGAGGACATGAGCCTGGCAGCGTTACAGGCCCACGCTGGAGAGGCCTTGATGCAGAAAACATAGTTTGACCACACACACACCTGAGGATCTAACCAGAGGCCACAAAGGCTGCCACCAGCCCAAGACTGAATGCAACAAGTACGCACCGTCTCACTCGCCACCTCCCAGAGCCAGCACACAAAGCTGACCAAGGGTAAGCTGCACAGAAATACCTAGGACCTCCACACAGTCTTCCCAGCTCCTCCACAGCGACCACTGACAGACAGTCACTACACGGAGCTTCACACCTTCTCGTCCAGGTCCCAAAGTCTGCAGAAGTCAGGGCAAGCCACCGCGACGACCGCAGCACCACCTGGCAGCTTCCAAGATGCCACGCACTGAGGGATAGATATACTGCCTGGCCAGAGCAGACAGCTGGCGCACCCCGCGACCGTCAGTCTTAGCAGCACCGGAGGAGACATCCTGACACCACACTACCCTGCAGGGAGTGACAGGATCAGTGAGGGAAAATTGCAAAGTGATCCAACCAAGAGGATCTACACCGGCGCATCCAAAGAGTGGTCCGGCACCCTAACTGCCCACCATGACAGATGGCAGCAGACCAAGGACAAGCATAGCTGCACTGCACTCCCACGGACCAGCAGCAGCACAGCACAGCGTCCCGCTAACTAACCGGCAACATCAGTCAACAGATCCCAGAGTGCGCACCGTCACCACCAGGAAGACTGCCTGCTCACATCCAGTGGCTGAGGCGAACTACACCAGGCATAGCAAGACGTGCCCTCAGAGAAGAATGTTCATAGAGTGGCCATCTGCACCCAGCAAGCGAGGGCAGTAAGGACAGTGTCGCAGAACAAGCAACGTCTCAAGGTGGCTATCCATGCCAAGAGGAAAAGGAAACCTGGTGCAGAACACGCACCACACGTGGCTACCCAACGCCTCCACCGGCGAAGAGACCGAGCTCTTTGCCCCTCCCGGTGTACAGCCACAACCGATGCCAGAAGAGTGTGCCCAAGGAGAAGACGGAGCGCACTATGTGACATGCGCGCAGAAGGCAGCGCCAGTGAACCCGACGCACGGGCGACCGCCCAGTAGACAGACATCTCCACAAGGAAGCATTGCTAAACGCAGGTAGGAGAGTGTCCACGTCTCCACCGCCCCAGCGAAGCCCCGCAGTGGGCCGAAGATAACACGTAGTGTCCTCCCTCGCACTGCCTCAAGACAGTGTCGGCAGTGACCCACGACAGGCAAGAGAGGAGTTGCACACCCCCGTGGCAGGCCGCAACAGTAACAGATGCTCTGGCAGCGACCGGACGTCGCAGCGCACAGCAACAAAGGAGCCTGTCATGCAGAGTGACCAGTCCGGACAAGCGCACCTGAAGAAGGAAGAAGCCGACCCGCCAGACGGTCGCAAGGAGGGAGAAGCCGACCAGCCAGACGGTCGCAAGGAGGGAGAAGCCGACCAGCCAGACGGTCGCAAGGAGGGAGAAGCCGACCAGCCAGACGGTCGCAAGGAGGAAGAAGCCGACCCGCCAGATGGTCGCAAGGATGAAGAAGCCAACCGGCCAGATGGTCGCAAGGATGACGCTGACCGACAATAGGTCAGAGAGCGAAGTGACCTGCGAAGAGATCTGACAAGAGGTCCAACAAGAAGAATGGAGAAGAGGTCCGTGAAGAGAACGACCGAGGAGATGTCCATGAAGAGGACCCCAGGAGAGGTCCGCGAAGAGGACCAGAAAGAGACGGACGAGAAGTCTAACGACATTAACTAGAAGTCAGAAGTAATCGTACGAAAGAAGGTCGCGACGACAGGTCCAGTCACAGATCGTGGTGAAGATAGTGTCCTAGGTTTGGACAAGACCAGGGGGAAACGTGTGGAGTCCACGCTACACGGAGAAGCCTGGTTAGGGCAGACCAGCAGGAGAGAAGACCAGACCGCGTCGCGAAGGAAAGGATGAGAAGACAGATCTTGAGTGGCAAGATGCCATGGCGAAGGAAGAAAGAAGATGAGAAGAGGAAAGAGGTGTGAGCGACAGGTCAACTCACACACCAGAAGGGAAACACCCGAAGGGAAAAGTGCGAAGGTGCATGAACATTCGAACACAGTACCTGGAGAACATCAGCATCACTGGGAGTACACATCCACTTGCGAATCCCAAGATCACCCGGGGACGACAGAGGCGAGCAGGCCGGTCCGTTGGTAACAACCACCTCTGGGATGGAACGGACACAGGACCGTGGACATCCAAGGGGCAGAGGCCTCTGGGACACCGGTGGCAGCGGGTCCCGACACGAGAGATGGACTGTTGAAGCTCGCTCTGGAAATCCTGGGAGGACAAAGGCAGCACGCAAAGGAGCAAGTGCCAACAACACCCTTTCAGGTGGAACTTAGGACACGCAGAGGTGACCCGTTGCGACTCCTCCAACCTGATTGGAGCGACAAGGCGGCAGTCCACCGGTCCAGTGGAAGCCTGGCAGCAAAGGGCCTCCGGGTCGTCCGGTGAGAGGGGACACCCACGAGAGAGGGGCATCCGTGAGAGGGACGTCCTGCAACTGCATATCCCGTTGGAGATAGTGAATCACCAGATGGGGAATATACTTCACACAGGACTGTACAGTGGACAATAACACAGAACTGATCCACCATCATCTGCACTTTCACTGTATGTGGAACAGGAAGAGAGAGACTGTAGAGCACACTTCCACGCTGTGAGTCCAAGGAAGACTACATCCACAGGGCACCCTGACATCGGGCCAAGGAGAACTAGTGGTCCTGGCGGCAAGGACACCATCGTCAGCGGTTGACCAACAGCGAAAGAGACGCCGTGGAAGTCATTGTTATTGTGTTGTATTTGCAAATTGTATTCTCTCCCACAGGTTTGGACTTTATCGTTTTGACCTTCCTTAAAGTTTGGGAGGAATGTAGTATCCGGCTGGATACGTTCTAGTCTTTTGCCCTGTTGTAACACACACTAAACACCCACCCACCACAGGCATCACCGGTCAGGTGACCCTGACAATAAAAGGGGCCGAGCGCAGTGCTCTGGGCCAGTTATCGCACCATACCACAGGCTGTCGGTGTCCGTCCTTTTATCACCATGTGGGCCTGAGGCCCAATACTACAGCTGCTTTGATCTGCCTTCTGTCCCGAATGAGAGTTGAAACCCGCATGGGCGATGCGGGCACTTACAGGCACTGATTTGGAGCGCGATAGCGGAGCACGAAACCGGCTCCAGGGCGCATACGCCGACTGCTGCTGCGACGTGCCGGGAGACACAGGCGGCCCCACAACATGGCGGACTAGACGAATGCTGATCGGGGCCGGAGCGGACCCGAGTGAGAGTGCCGGTGTCGGGCGCCACGGGGGTGCGGATCCTCTGGTGGTATGCCCTCCTTCCACGGGAGAAGCTGGATCAGGAATTGCGGATGAGCACTGCCGCCCCTGTCAGCCCGCTGCCGCCCCGGCTGGTGAGAGCGCGACCACCGGGTCCACAGATCCGCGAGACCCGCCGGAGCCTCAGAGAACAATGCCGCACTGAAAGGCGGGAGCCCCGGCTGGGTTAGAGTGAAGACGGGCAGTGGAGGAACGGCCTACTCGGGTCAGTCATTTCTCCTTTTCACCTTTGGCACAAGCAGTTTGCTCAGGGAGTCCCATGCAGTGGAGCCTGCCTGACCCTAACATGGCGCCAGCTCCGTGACGATCTCCTAGTCAAGGCCCGGTCCCGACAACTGCGCCGACAGTGAGGCTGATGGTCAACCTGCTCCTTTCTCTTTCGCTATCCCTCCTGCTGCCCATAACGATGCTCGGGGGTCGCGAGCACCTGTCTGTCCCCCCTCAGCAGTTGCGACCTCAAGATGGCCACCAGGTTCTAACTACCGACTGCAGCCCTTCCTTCTCGTCTGTGAACACGGAGAGCGCATAACCGGCACATGAGGGACGACTCACGGTGGGGCCCCTGACGCTCACCCCGGCCTCGCGCTTTGCCCTGCCCTTATGCCACCAAAGAAAGCCCCAAATAAAGTCTCCCAATACTTCGCAGCTGCAGATAAGGCTACTCCCTCGACAGCCTCGGAGCAAGCGAAGGCGATGGCCCTCACCAGAGAAGACCTAGTAAACTCCTTACCGGACTTTAAAGCGGAACTCTGTCATGAAATAAAGCAAGACCTGCGAACTTCGATGGACCAACTTAAGGCCGACCTCACAGAGAAAATGGCGACGCTCCGACAAGACGTGGACGCGGTGGGTTCCAGGGTGTTAGAAGTGGAGGAGTTGGCGCAGACTCTTGAGGCTCGCACTACCAAATCACAGGGCGCCCAACAGAACCTCCAGGCTCAGCTGCAACAAGTGACCCTGAAGATGGAAGACTTGGAAAATAGGGCACGGAGGGAGAAGAATATACGCATTCGGGATCTTGAAGAAGGTGCGGAGGGGCCAGATCTCGAGGCGTTTGTGGTGGGCCTTTTCTCAGACATCCTGGCACCTCGACAACTGAAGTTGAAGATTGACCGCGTTCGCAGGGTTGGGCCTTTGATGACGGGAAAGTGGCGACGGACACGGGATGTTTTGGTAAAACTGCACTCCTTTAAAACCAAAGAAGCGATCCTAAGCGCAGCAAGGAAGAAGGATGAGTCTTCATTTCAGGGGTACAAGTGTACTCTCTACCAGGACTTGGCACCTCCCACTCTGACTTGCAGACAGTCGCTGTGTCCTGTCACTACCAAACTACGGGACGATGGGATACGATACCGCTGGACATTCCCGTTTGGACTCGCCTTCGAGTACAAAAACAAGTCGCACCACGTAACTGATCTACAGGACGGCCTACGGATTTTGGGTCTGCCAGTGCTCGAGAATGACGATCCAGCGGGGCCCTCAACTGATTTGACCCGGCCCCGGAGAGAGACTAGATCCTGGCAAACTGTCACCAAAAACAGGCAGACCGCTAAATGACAGTTCCCTATGGGGAACGATTTATGGCGCCTTGATGCCTCGGGGGCTTTCTTGATGGACTGCATCGCTGCTCCGCTGCCTGTTATGTCCCGGCGGTCAGATGTATCCGGGTCTCGCTCAGGGACATTGAGCTAAGTTTTCTTGCTGTCTCGGCCCTTGCTGATGTTATCCATGGTTCTCTCAGTTCATACTGCATGGTAGCCGGGGGGTGCGGGCCTTGTCCGTAGCGCCCAATATCACCTTACTCTCCTTATGGGAGTTTTCAGCCAAGCGCCCGTTGGCGTCTTGGCATGAGTGTTCTGTGGGTTGTTGGGGATGGGGGTTGGGGGCGGGTCCCTGGTGGTGGTACTGGGGGGACACAATCTTTACCCTGGGCAGGGACGTTATGTCTCACGGGGGGCACTATTAGTGGTCTGGCCACTCTGGACGGAGGCTTTACAGCGAAGGAGGTTTGATTGCAGGGGGGGCTTATGGGATAGGAGGGTGGGAGTTTGATCCGTTTAAATGGTTTCCATAGCGTCATGGAACGTTAAGGGCTTGAACTCGCCCCAAAAGCGCCCAAAAATATGGAAATACCTTAATGATCATCAATTTGATGTGGTGGCACTCCAGGAAACACATCTTAAGAAAACCGAGGAAGCCTGGCTGCGCCACAAATCATATCCGTTAATTTACAAGTCCTCAGCTAGCACCAAACACAATGGAGTGGCCCTGCTATTTCGTAACACAGCCAAATTCCAGCCGGAGGCCCTCAAGACTGACCGGGAGGGTAGGGTCCTGATGGTAAAGGGGAGGCTTTGGGGGAAACTGTGCACATTTATCTCTCTCCACGCGCCCAACTCGGGACAGACGTTATTCTTATCTACCACACTAGACACGATTGGTAGCTTCGCAGAGGGCCCGGTTATTCTCCTTGGGGATTTTAATTCGACATGGCAAGAGTCGCTGGACAGCTCCCGCTCCCGCCGGGCTACCCCCAATGGCTTCTCCAAAGGGGTAAAACACAAACTGCACACGCTAGGCCTCTGTGACGCCTGGCAGACACTATACCCCACCACCAGAGATTTCACTTATTTCTCTCACGTCCACCAGTCCTACTCCAGGATTGACTATCTCTTCATCAGTCAGGCCCTGGTGGGTTCACTTCAGGCGGCGCAGATCCTACCCCTTTCGCTTTCGGATCACAGTCTCATATCTGCCAGTCTGGCCTGGGAGGGAAATAGGTGGGGCGCGGCGCGCTGGTATTTCCCGGGCTCGTTACTTCGAGATAAGACTCTCAGCTCCGAACTGCGTGCTTCAATTACTGAGGGGCATATTAGCAAGAACAGGCGAAAATTATCGCTAATCGCGCTTAGCGCGTATTTATTTAATGCCGCCTATCGAAGGATATTATCGCGGAGATAACATGCTATTAGCAAGGTTTATCTCCAATGCGATAAAATTTCCAGCGATAGCGGCGAAATGCGTGAATATCGCTGGAAATCCAGCGATATTCACGCATTAACGCCATGGTGGACTTAGGCTGACAATCCACCTACTATTCTACAAACAGGTAAGTCATGTTTTTGGCAGGTGTTAAATTCTAGCGATATTTGCGCTTAGCGCGAATCTTTTTATCGCTTCGCCTGCGTTGCTAATAGGGGTAAGTTGTGTTAGCAACTGTTTTCAGTCGCTTTTAGTTGGGAACGCCTACCTTGCATGTCATTAGCGATAATTATCGCTGGCATGCAAGGCGATGGGAAAACGGGCCGCTATCGCCAGAAAGCTGTCGCTAACGCCTGTTAGCGACATCTTGCTGATAGGGCGATAAAAAAATCGCCGCTTTGGCGGCAAAAAGGCCCGCTAAAGCGGTGATAAGGCCCTTGCTAATATGCCCCTGAGTTCTTTGTGCTCCACACCCCCCACGCAACTACACCATAGAACAACTGGGACGCTTTTAAGGCGGTTTTTCGGGGCAAATGCATCCAACTCAATGCTACCCTGAACAAACAGAGAACGCAGGAGCGCCAGGCGCTTGAAGGGGAACTAGAGGCAGTGGAAAAAGAAGACAAGGTCACTCCCACGCGTGTGCTTCAGCGACAGCTCACTGCGCTCAGGGGCAAATTGCGCTCCATCTACAACAACAGGGCTGAGTTCACCTTGCTGAAGCTGCGGCAGTCGGCCTATGCTCAGGGGGACAAGGTGGGGAGACACTTGGCGCGACAGCTCCGAGAAAACGGGAACGTGAGTTTATTGTGGGTATCTTGGGCGGGGACGGACAACTAACACACGCAGATGACCGCAAAGCCAACCTATTCGGTGATTGTTATAGGGAACTATACACAGGCACCCCCCCAGATGTTACACTGCAACAGCAATACCTGGATACGTTGGATCTCCCGCGACTCTCCCTAGCGACTGCAGAATCCCTGGATGCCCACATTATGCCAGAGGAGGTCAGACGAGCCATTACTAATCTTAAACTCTACAAAGCCCCGGGTCCGGACAGTCTAACAGCGCAATTTTACAAATGCTTTACGACCGAGCTGACCCCACACCTCACCAAGCTTTTCAATGCCATAGCGGCTGATACCAGGGTCTCGGACACCGTGGCTGAGGCGGTGATCTCGGTTATTCCCAAGCCGGGGAAGGATCCCCAGAAATGCGCCTCCTATAGGCCTATAGCCCTCAACCTCGATGCAAAATTATACTCAGCGATCCTGGCTGCCCGGCTGAACGACCTGATGCCCACACTAATTCACCCTGATCAATCCGGCTTTATAAAGGGACGGCAAACACACGACAACATCCGGCGTACTGTACACCTCATCGAGAAAGCCTCCAAATTTAACATCCCAGCAATTTTGGTGTGCCTTGACGCCGAAAAAGCTATTGACAGGGTGGATTGGTCATTCCTCTTCCTAGCCATGCGGAAATTTGGATTTGGAGACAGCTTCCTCCACATGGTCAGGGCTAACTACCATCTTCCGCGGTCACGGGTTCTGGTCAACGGACACACGTCCCTCCCATTCGCCCTTAGTCGAGGCACACGGCAGGGCTGTCTGCTCTCCCCCCTTTTATTTACCCTTAGCATCGAACCCCTAGCTGAGCGGTTCCGGGCCAATGAGGAGGTACAGGGAATCCGCTTTGGAGGCACAGACCATAAAGCGTCCCTCTTCGCGGACGATATTTTGCTGACTCTCCGAGAACCTGCCTCCTCTCTTCGGGCAGTACAGGAGGAGCTGGGCTGCTTCGAGCGGGTGGCGGGCTTCAAGGTTAACCTTTCAGAATCCTCCATACTCAATCTTACACTTTCCGAATCTGAGGCAGCGCGTCTGAGGGGCCAAACACCCCTACAATGGGCGGCATACTCCCTCCTCTATCTAGGTGTCTATCTCACCCCCCGGATCGGGGACTTATATAAGGCCAACTATCCCGCACTGGTGTCGCAGCTCCAGCAAGATTTTAAGAGATGGAAACCTCTCTACATTTCATGGCTTGGGCGGATCAACGCCGTCAAAATGACGGTCTTGCCGAAATTTTTATATCTCTTCCAGGCCCTACCTATTGAGGTCCCCCGAGACTTGTTGTCGCGCCTTCGTTCACTAGTCACCAACTTTATCTGGCAGGGGGGTAGGGCCCGCCTGCCCTTTCATGTACTGCGACGGCCAAAGAAGGAGGGGGGGTGGCACTACCGGACTTTACATTATACTATCAGGCGGCGCAAATGCATGTAGTGATGGAATGGACAGCTCAGGAATCCGAAAAACACTGGCTCCACATGGACAGGGCGATTGTGGGTGGTTCTATTTGGGATGTCCTGTGGAAGCCAAAGAGGGACAGGCCGGCGAACGCTTATCTGAGCACCCCTACGCGCACCACACTTACACTATGGGATGACACTACGCAACGAGAGGGCTGGACCACTTTTCCCTCCCCATATACCCCAATTCACTTCAATCCGGCTTTCCCACCGGCACTTTACGAGAGGCCTTTTGATTGCTGGAGAGAGGGGGGATGTTTAAAACTATCGGACCTCTTCCACAACTTTGATGTACGGACATTTGAAAGCTGTAAAAGGGAGTTTCAGGTCCCACATGGCGAACACTACCATTACCTCCAGCTTAAGCACTGGGCTACACAACCTCACATACGGGAGGCAGCCACCAGGGAACTCACGGCTATGGAACGATTGGTATTATGAGCAGGCAATATGAAAGGGGCTATTTCCTCTCTATACGCTTTGCTATTAAACACAATACAGGCTCCCCGGGCACGCTATATGCACTTCTGGGAGCAGGTGCTCGGATGAGATATTACAGGGGAAGAATGGAAACATGTATGGGGGGACATCTCTAGACACAACCACTCGGTAGCCCTGTGGGAGGCCCATTACAAGACACTTCTAGACTGGTATCTCTACCCCACTAAACTCAAGCGCATTTTCCCTGACACCTCAGATCTCTGCTGGCGGGGCTGCGGTCTTCAGGGGGACTTCCGCCACATCTGGTGGGATTGTCCTGGCATCAGTCCATTCTGGGAGGAAATCCTGTCACATATTAAGGACATGCTGGGGTACCCCATCCCGACGACTATAGAGGGGGCGCTGTTAGGTGTCAGGGATCCCGAATTGGAACACCAAACGAGAACTGACAAGGCGGTCATGTGGGCTTGTTTGGGGCGGCTAAACTCACAATAGCGGCAGCATGGAAAAAGAAAGACGCCCCTGCATTATTGCTATGGCACTCCCGTCTGTGGAGAATTCTCTCCATGGAACGCCTCACTGACATCTTCCGAGACGACTACAAGAATTTCGAGTATAAATGGGGCCCATTGGTAACTTATCTGTCCCGTGGCCTACCCTCGGCGGTATGCCCGCCCTCCTTAAGGGCTATGCATCTCTTTCAATTCTAACCTCCCACGGGAGCCAGGCAGACACACTCACCCCCTAGCGACAGACTACGACCATCCTTACTTAGCCTTTCTTCAATCAGTATATATGTGCCTTTCAACTCCTCATCATGTGAAACCACCACCAGGGCAGGGGAGGGGGGAGGGTTTTGGGGAGGCGGGGGGGGTTCATGTTTTATAGTTTCTTGCTTTTTCCATGGTGATTTGTTGATCCAGATTAAGCATCTTCTTTGCTAGATATAGGGGGATGTAGGGACCCTGTGATATGTGCAACTGGACTGCAACTAGCTGCTTAATCCGACCCAGGGTTTTGCATCCTCAACTGTCTTATTAGTGTTGTGTCTTCATATGATGCTGATTAATAAAAAGAATTTTGACCAAAAAAAGTCATACCAATTTTTGCTTTTTTTTAAAAATAACAATGTACGTGGCTATTTTTTCCAAACTCTTCCTAGCACGGGCCTCAGGAATAAAGTGGAATTCTTCCCTCAACCAGTAGGGCACCATGAGGTGCGTTTGCAGAGTGGTGGAGAAAGGGGCTTGGCTCCCAAAACCTCTCAGCAAACCCACTGTGTGGGACTTGCTGGAGGTAACAGGAGGGATAGTTGGCCGCCAACAACCCTCAATAGCCAAGGGGACTTTATCCCCCTACTAGTAGTGTGTCAAGAGGCGTATTTGCAGGTTGGTGGAGAAAGGGGGCGTGGTCTCTGAGTACCTCTCAGAAATCCTGCTGTGTGAGACTTACAGGAGGTAACACGAGTGGTAGTTGGCTCCCAAGGATATCCTGGGGGGCCAACTACCCCTCCTGTTACCTCCAGTAAGTGCCACACAGCCAGATTGATAAGAGGTCTTCGGAGATCACGCCCCCTTTCCCGACCACTTTGCAAACGCGCCTCCTGTTGCACTACTGGATGGGGGATGAAGTCCACTTTACTCCTGAGGGACCTTGGGGGCCGAGAAGCCCTCCTGGTAAGTAAGTCCTACACAGCGGGATTCCTGATAGCCGGTCAGAGGCCCAGCCCCCTTTCTCCACTACTCTGCAAATGTGATTACTACTTAAAAACATAGAAATTCACTGAAAAAACCAAAGGTTACAGGAACTTTATAGTTAGGAATTAGCATTTAAAAACCTTGGAAAATCACTGAAAAAATCAAAGGTTACAGGGAAGTTATAGATAGGAATTAGCATTAAAAACCTTAGAAAACCACTGAAAAAAACAAAGGTTAGAAGGACGTTATAGTTAGGAATTAGCACTTAAAACACCTTAAAAATTAACTGAGAAAAACAAAGGTTACATGGACGTTATAGTTAGGCTTACATTTCACTCATACAAAACCAGTGAAATTCGGCAGTTATAGTTACCTGAGCTAACTATAACTCATGCCCCACAATGCACTGCTTATGACCTCACATATTACATCACTCATGACATGGTCAATGACATCACTGATGATATCTCAAATGACATCACTGATTACATCATCCAGTGATTGTAAGTGTTTTCTAAAAGTTTCTGAGTGTTAAAGATGTATAGTAAGATACTATAAATGTTACATTATTAATGTTTGTGTACTATGAATGAGTGATACTATTTGTAGCACATATTATGTGAGTGACTATGTGACAGTGTATATTCGTGTGTGAGTAGGTATCTGAGTTGCTCAATGGGTGGGTGAGTGAGTAGCTGTATTGGTGTGTGAGTGGGTGTGTGAGAGGCTGTATGAGTGAATGAAGGACTGTGTGTGGCTGTGTATGTAAGTGAATGGGTGTGTCAGTGGTGTATGGGCAAGAGAGTGGGTATGTGAGAGACTGTATAGGTGAGTGATAGAGTGTGTGAGTGGCTGTATGAGTGAGTGAGTTTGTGCATGAGTGTTGTATAGGCATATTAGTGTGTGAGTGACTGTACGGGTGAGTGTGTAGCTGTGTGAGTGATTGTATGGCTGACTGAGTAGGTGTGTGAGTAGCTGTACGGGTGACTGAGTTAGTGTGTCAGTGACTGTATGGGTGAGTAACAGGGTGTATTAGTGGTTGAATGTGTGAAATAGTGGTTGTGAAGGTGGCTATATAAGTAAGTGAATGTGTGGGTTCTATGGATCACTGAGTGGGTGTGTGAGTGAATATATGGGTCTGTGAATGAGTATTTCAGTGGTTGTGTGAGTGAGTGTGTGATTGCTTGCGTGGGTGAGTGAGTGGCTCTGTTCAGAGGCTGTATGGGTGAGTGGGTGTGTGAGTGACTGTAGGTAAATAAGCAGGTGTGTGAGTAGCTGTATGGGTGAGTGTGTGACTATGTGAGTGGCTATATGGGTGAGTGACTGGTTGTATAAGTGGTTGTATGGGCGAGTGAATGGTTGTGAAGTGGCTGCACAAGTGTGTGGGTATGTGAGTGCCTCTATGTCGGAGTAAGTGGGAGAGTGAGTACTGGTATAGGTTTGTGAATGGTTATGTGAGTGGTTTTGTGGGAGTGGGAGCGATCGTACAAGAGGTTGTCTGGTGGTGCCTGTGGGTGAGTTGTTTAGTGGATGATGTCATCAGTGATGTCATCAGTGATGTCATCAGTGATGTCACTGACCATGTCATGAGTGATGTAATATGTGAGGTCATAAGCAGTGCATTGCAGGGGCCTGAGTTATAGTTAGCTCAGGTAACTATAACAGCCGAATTTCACTGGTTTTGTAAGAGTGAATTGCAAGCCTAACTATAACGTCCCTGTAACCTTTGTTTTTTTCAGTGATTACATATATATATATATATATATATATATATATATATATATATATATATATATATATATATATATATTCACTGAAAAAATCATAGGTTTTAGGGAAAGTTATAGTTAGTTGGACATTGCACTCGTACAAAACCCGTGAAATTCCCCCGTTATAGTTAGTTCAGCTAACTATAACTCGCGCCCCGCAATGCACTGCTGATGACGTCACATATTACATCACTCATGACATGGTCAGTGACATCACTGATGACATCACTGATGACATCTCAAATGACATCACTGATGACATCATCCATGTGAGAATTTAATGCATCTTCTCACACCCTAATATAACTTTTGATTCACCCACTCTAAATTACAGACTGCCATTCTCAAAACCATACACACTCCAATACCAATAAGTACATACCCACTCACTGATTCTTAGGTCTACACACACACATCTACTCACTCACCCGTACAGTCACTCATACTTACAGTCACTCAGTACAGGACTATCATATGCACTCATACACCTATATAAACACTCACACAACGCAACTCATCCATAGAGGTACTCACACACCTAGTCAGTCATGCAAATAATTAATCACACTCCAATTTACTCACCTATACAGTTATACACACCAGCTCACTTACTCATAAAAATACTAGCACATTCTTACGCTCCTATGCAATCACTGATGCAAGCACACACTCATCCATATAGCCACTCTCACAATCACACACTCTCACTTATAGCCATTTATATACTCCAACACACATATATACTGCCTTTCACATATGTAGTTACTCACACATGTACCACTGAGATATACATTCAATCACTAACACACCCATACACACACTCACCCACCCATACAGTCCATCACAGATGCACTCTTGAAACCATGCACCCAGTGAATCACCCACTCACACATCTATGCACAGAGTCACACACACCCCACCCACACAAACACTGAGGCACCCATACAGATACTCAGAGAATCAATCCATAACCCATATAGACACTCATTTAGCTAGTCAGAAACCCATGCAGCTGCTTACACAACAACAGACAGATGGATACAGACATTCACACAGTTTAGTCACTCACCCATGCATCCAATAAGATACGTTTAATCACTCACTTATAGACTCAGTCACGCACCTACTAAATCATCCATTCAGACACTTATACACCCACTCATTCTTCAATACGCCTTTCCCTATATATATTAAACATATTTAAACTTTACAGAAACACACAGTCACTGGATGATGTCAGTGATGTCATCAGTGATGTCATTTGAGATGTCATCAGTGATGTCATCAGTGATGTCACTGACCATGTCATGAGTGATGTAATATGTGACGTCATCAGCAGTGCATTGCGGGCGCGAGTTATAGTTAGCTGAACTAACTATAACGGGGAATTTCACGGGTTTTGTACGAGTGCAATGTCCAACTAACTATAACTTTCCCTAAAACCTATGGTTTTTTCAGTGAATTTCAAAGGTTTTTTAAATGCTAATTTCTAACTATAACGTGCCTGAAACCTATGGTTTTTTCAGTGAATATATATATATATATATTCGATCCACATAGCAATTTGAGAAATCCCAAAATCAGCAAAGCGGCACACCAAAGGACAACACAATTACTTTATTGTGTCTACAAACGACGCGTTTTCGGCGAAGCCTTTGTCAAGTTACTGACCTGCGCCCTACTCCCCATAGAAATACAGGTCACGGTTAATAAACAGCGAAAAAATACTTTGTTATAATGCATATCAATGCAATGCGATTCGTAAATTCATGGCAAATCAAGTTGAATAAATATAAAACATACATGAATTAAAGCTCAGAATTTACAATACTGGGACATTATAAGTGGAAAAATTTCCTTTGTGGTCAAAATGCATCATAATATGTACTACTGTAAAACATGTAGTTTCGCGGTCATATCTTATTTAAATGAATTTTAAATCCAACAATTCCTGGAGATGGCATGATAAACAATGAAATACAAGCATACAATATGAATAGGTAATGTACCATCTCTATTGCTAATGGTGGCCTAATACATAACACCATTAGTCATGTATAAATAAATTTCATATGACCGCAAGATGATAGATGCATGTGGACTATGCGATAAATATCATGGGTAATGTACCTTAATGTCCTATAATCCTGTCTATATAAGCAACCGCAATCTAATGAATTCAGAACAGGTGAGTATCAGGCTAGCAGTGTTTAGTGACACAGTGTGATAAAGAGAAGTGAATAAAAAGTGAATAAATAATGAGTATGTACATGTGCAATAGAAATAATTGGAGACTATAGGATCAAAGCAACTCCCCTCGACAGCCGTCATGGAGTCATCTAATCATGTATGATATCGGAACCTCTGCCATCATGGATTCCCAACCAATGAGTTAAAGATCTTCCCTGCACTGAAAACAGTGCCAAGGAAAGACTCTCCACTGTATGATCCAAGTCTTCCTAATTAATTGACTAAAAAGTGTAAGTGATTAAAACAGCTAAGATGATCAACTCATTCTAGGGAAGAACCAACAGAAGAATACTTTCCTTTCAACAAGGGGAAAATGTTAATTGAATTGGGTTTCCGACCAGATGCTACATGTCATAGTGGCTTTAAACCACGTTCTATATTCAATCCCAATGTTCCTCATGACAATATAGAGGCATTTAATTCCATCATGATCCAGGAAATTAATAAAATGAAGAATCAACGAGCCTTGTTTACATATGACAATTTGACCAAATCACAGAGAATAGCCCTGAGAAATTTAACTAATGACCCCAAAATAATTTTTTTTTAAAAATCGGCAAAAAATGCGCTGGGTCCGCGGATCCTGCCGATAAAAAAAAAAATAGTTTTGCGAATGGCAGTCTGTAATTTAGAGTGTGTGTATCAAAGGTTATATTAGGGTGTGAGGAGGTGCATCAGATTATTACGTGGATGATGTCATCAGTGATGTCATCAGTGATGTCATTTGAGATGTCATCAGTGATGTCATCAGTGATGCCACTGACCATGTCATGAGTGATGTAATATGTGACGTCATCAGCAGTGCATTGCGGGCGCGACTTATAGTTAGCAGAACTAACTATAACGGGGAATTTCACGGGTTTTGTACGAGTGAAATGTCCAACTAACTATAACTGTCCCTAAAACCTATGGTTTTTTCAGTGAATATATATATATATATATATATATATATATATATATATATATGCCAAGGTGTATTGAAGAATGAGTGGGTGTATGTAGGAAGGTGGAATCTGACTACATGGTTGCCCCCACTTTTTTCCTGGTGTTTTGTTGGTTTTTGACTTAGTTTGGCTGGGAACCTGCTATCCAGGTCCCCAGCCTATCTGCTTTCTCTCTAAACGATTTGGAGTGCACTCTAGGTGCACTAGTGATTGGATACTGTGGTACCTTATGAGTCCCTAGTATATGGTACCCTAGGTACCAAGGGCATAGGTACTCCACAGGCCTACCAGGGGCTGCAGCATGCATTATGCCACCCCTGGGAAGCAGACTAAATCTGACACCACAGGCCTGCTACTGCAGCCTGAGTGGGGAAGTGCTAGCACCCCTCACTGAGATATAGGTTCCCTATATCTCTCCTACACACACATATAAACCTATCAGTCACCCCTAAGGCAGGCCCTATCAATCCTGAGGGCAGGGTGCTTGGCTTCTATGTGAGGGGGTGCCTCTGCCTGAGCAGGGCCCCTCTGCAGCTCTCAGAGTCCATTCTCTGGTGCTGTTTGTGGATGCGGTTAAACCATATACTTTTAAGTGCATTATATCCTCGCGGTAAAATGCTAACTTTGGAATGGCTGCATCAAAACATGTCGTGTTTGGTGTCAAACATCTTGGAATACTACCCTCCCGCCAGTCCTGGCGGCGGGGGTAGCATTCCACCCTTCTAGAGGGATAGACATGTACCTACTGTGGAAACGCGGTAGAATCCTGCAGAGCCCTGGCATCACAAAATGGATGCCACCAGTCACAGACACTGGGCTGCCCTCCTGCTGATGACCAACACTCGCAGTGGAGGAAGCCCAACAATAGATATCCTGTCCCAAGGGGTGTGACCACCTCCCAGACAGGGTTTAGTGTATTGGGGCTGGATGGGTGCACTCTTAGAGTGCTTTGAAGTCCTGCACTGGGGAGCAGAAGGCTCCTCTGTGCATATGCCAGTTCAAACCGGCTCAGGGGCTACCTGCCCCTGCTCTGGCGTGAAACTGGACAAAGGGAAGTGGGTGTAGCCACCCACTCCCCTGACCCTCCCATAGGTAGGGTCATAGAGCTAGTCCCTCCCCTTCTTTTGGTATAAGAGGGGGAACCTGTGCATTGCACCCCAGATTTCCCTGGACGACGCTCTGAAGAAGAATCCCAGACCTTCGACGTTCCACTACCTTTGGAAGACTGAAGAATCTCCCTTGGAGTCAAGGAGTGACTCCCCTGCTTGGCAGGCACCAAAAACTACAAACGACGGTCGCAAACTATGCCGCTCCCGCTGGAGTCCGAAGTCCCTGCAGCCCAAGAAGTAGATTTCCTGACTTCTCAAAGGCCATCGTGAGTCCCCAGCGAAGCTGAGGCCAGTGGACCCCAAGAGTAACGAAGAACTGCGACCCCTGGGTACCGTGCACTATTGTCAAGTGCAACCCCTTCACAACGTTCCATGAACTTGTGCTTTGGACCATGTGTGGTCCCAGCCTCCAGCAGGAATCCCTCCTAAGATCAGAGGTCTACCACGTCCCGAGTGACTGTGGGCCCCTGTGAGAGAATCCTCCCGAGGTGTCTTTGCGATCCCTTGCCAGCCGGCTTGTGGGTCCCCAGAAGACTTCCTAAAGAAACCGAAGGGCTCCTCTGGTTGCTCCAAGCCTGCCCTGACTTACCCTTGCTGGGTGAGTTCCACAGACCTTGCTGGTCTGCGCCATTGCCTCTTTGCACTTTCCCTGAGACTTGCTGTTACCAAGGCTTGTTGGCTCCGATCAAGTCACTGACACCGCAGTAAGCTGCAGACATCGTGGGACACGCCGAATCCAGCTCCTGGTCATCGTCGATGCCCCCTGGACCTCGTGGCTGAAGAGTCAAGGCACCCACGAACGACCGGAACCCTGCGACGACGGTGGGCATTCATCTTCCTTGCCCCGAGTCACTGCCAAGTGACTTTGAACACTGTCCCCTCTGCTTTCAGGTCTTCCATCTTCTGAATCCAGGCTTGGATTCCACCGGACACTTCTTCGGACTTCACAAGCAGCAAGTCTTCATTGTCCTCCATTGAAAACGACGCCGCGACCCGACACCAAAGGACACCTATGCACCCGGCTTCCCTGGGTGAGGTAACTCCAGCACTACAGTGCTCCTGTGGGTGTGGGCCCTCGAACTACTTACCCTGTAAGTGACTTGCTTGTAGGGTCTCCCAAAGTATCCTAAAACTCTTAATTTCCAACCGCGACTTGCCCCATTGAAGTCAACGGCGATTCGCGCCTGTGTATCCACACTGCACACGTCCCCCGTGGGTCCCTTACTTACCTGCCTTGGGTGGTTTCGTGAGGCCCCAGCACTTCTGAAGGCCCTAGGCCTTGTCTCTTTGCAAGTCGTAGTTTCTAAGTCTCTTTTTAGTATATGGTCTGGTACGCCCCTAGGGCCCCAGCCATATTTGTGCTTAACTTATTGTGAAACGTTGATTTGTGCATATGTCCTTGACTTCTAATCTCATAAAGAGATTAGTAGAGAGTTGTTAATAATAAATACATATATATTTGATATATATACCTGTGTGGTGTCTTTTCATTTGGTGATTCAAGAGATTGTGTGGTAAAACAAGCTGCTTTACATTCCTTCAAGACTTAGCCTGAAGGCTGCTCTCCACAGCTACCACTAGGATAGCTTTCTATAAAGGTTGTCTTAAACCTATCTACCATAAGAGTCGAATTGTTCTGGTGCAAGGTGTCCACTTTAATTAGTGAACAGCATATACCAGGCCAACTTCTCACATTTGGTGGGCAGCGTGTGGGATTCCAGCTTGCTATTGTTTTACCAGAAAATCTCTATTTGAATTACTAACTGAAAACCACTATAGGTACTTAAGGTACATATAAAGTCAAGCTTAGTATCGATAAGTTCTGCTGAACTTAGAGCTGTGTGCCAAGGGATAGCACACCCTTTCTACAGCTCAAGCTAGGATCAGTAGGCCACAAACTAGTGTAGGTAGTACAACACTGCACAACACTAGAATGTCCTTAAAGGGTGGAACCAGTGGTTCCACTCAGCTTCAGTACAAGGACATGGCTTTCTCTGACTTGAGAGCCATGTGTGTTGAAAGACACCTGAGACTAGGACAGAGTCCCTCAACCCTGCACCTGATAGATCTGCTGACAGCAGATGATCTTAGATTGGCTCTAGGAGCTAATGGGTCTGAATCAGTGGGTGGGTCAATTACAGTATCTGGGTCAGACGATGAAAATCCGAATGACCAGTACTCTGTGATTGAAGGGCCAGGCCTCAAGGGGCCTGAAAAGGACAGAGGAATTCTCCCTAAGAGAACTGACAGAGTGGATGAGAGGCATAGGTCCCCTTCCAGGGAATCTGAGCACTCTTATCACTCTGGCAGAGAATCTGTCCACCAGAGGAACTCATACTTTCCCATAAGAGAGACCTCCTCTGAAAGAATGTGCAAACTGCTGCAGTATGAGGAAGCAAGAGTTGCCCTCAGAACCAAGCAGTTGGCACTGGATAGAGAAGCCCTGGAGATCCAGAGAGCTTCTAGAAGAGAGGGGTTAGAACCCCTTGGTGGCAGCAACAGTGTCCCTAGAGGCAGAGAATATATTCCAGACCATAGGAACCTGAGCAAGGTTGTTCCTCCCTACCAGAGTGGGGATGATATCCACAAGTGGATAACTGCTATGGAAAGGGCCTGTAGAGTCCAACAGGTCCCCCAAAGGCAGTGGGCAGCAATCTTGTGGCTCTCCTTTTCAGATAAAGGTAGAGACAAGCTCCTCACTGTTAGAGAAGAGGATGCTGATAACTATGAAGTCCTGAAGAGTGCACTGATAGATGGGTTTGGCTTAACCACTGAGCAGTACAGGTTGAAGTTCAGAGACACCCAGAAGGCACAGACTCAGGACTGGACTGACTTTGTAGATTGTGCAACCAAGGCTCTGGAGGGTTGGCTGATTGGCAGTAGGGTTACTGATCTCAAAGGATTGTACAATTTGATCATGAGGGAGCAGATCCTTAATAATTGTCAAAACCAGCTTTTACACCAGTACCTGGTGGACTCTGATCTGACCTCTCCCCAAGAATTGGGAAAGAAGGCAGACAAATGGGTCAGAACCAGGGTTAGGCCTAAGAATCAGGGTGGTGACCAGAAGAAAGATTCTACCAAGTCCCAAGAGAAAGGTGGGGATAAATCTAAGGATAAGTCCACTACAGGGCCCCAAAAGTCCTCTTCTGGGGGTGGGTCCCAAACTCCTTCCTCTCCTGAAAAGAAACCATATTGCCATGTCTGTAAAAAGCCTGGACACTGGAAAACTGATCCCAGTTGTCCCAGGATTGGCAATAAGGAAAATGTTCCTCCAGCAACTACTACCACCCCTCCTGGTACTACCAGTAGTAATCCTCCAGTTGGGAGTAGTGCACCCAAAAAGTTAGGTGCTTTTGCAAGAGGAACAGAGGTGGGCCCTAGTTTAGACAGGTCCCCCTCAACAGACTCCTCAGACTCTGATGGTGGTATAGGATTTGCCACCTTTACCATGGGTCCCATTGCATTGGGCAGGTACAGACTGGAGCCAATGATTAATGGTCAGAAAGCTGTGGCATTCAGGGACACAGGGGCTAGTGTCACCATGGTGGCAGGGAAACTAGTCCCCCCACCAGCTTTTACCTGAGTTTAAGTACCAGGTGACCAACATTGATGGTGTCAGGACAGATCACCCCATGGCCATAGTCGATCTCAGCTGGGAGGGGGTCACAGGCCCAAAAGAGTGGCAGTGTCCCCCAACTTGCCTGTAGATTGCCTGATGGGCAATGATCTGGAAATTTCAGCCTGGGCTGAAGTTGAACACCAAACACATCTGAAGATGCTAGGCGCCCCTGAAAAAGCTAGTGGGGCTGTGATTGCCACAGCCCCAGCCCAGGGAAATGCTGGAGAGATGGAGCCTGGAAGAATGGCCCACTCTCCCCCAAAAGAGAGCACAGGGGTTGAAGAAAAGTCTCCTTCCCCCCAGACAGCAGGTAAGGGTCAGCCTCCTCAGGAAACTGATCCTAACCCTAGTGAAGGAACTGCCCCAGAGGTAGTCAGGCCTGGCCTGGCCCCACCCCTGATGGCAGAGGACCCATCCAAGGTGGTACCCAGTCTGGAGCAGGTAACCTGCCCCTCTCTACCCTGCCTCAGTCAGCCCAGGGCTGCAGAGGTCAGGGAGGTCAGTGGACCCCACAGGGCCCCCTGTCCAGAGGAACCCCCCCATCAGCAGATTAGGGGCACCCAGTCTAGTAGCCCTAGCCAGGTGAAAATTCCTCCACACACTGAGGGATCCCCCATACCTTTGTGTAGGGACCTTCCCCAGAAGGACTCTGTTAGGCAAGGGCAAACCTGGAACCAAAAGGTTCCAAACCTGCCATGTCCCTCCAGTGTTCCACCCAAAGGGACCCAACCCCCAGCTGTAGGCAGCCAAAGGTTGACCCTTAGAGCAAAGTGCAGCTCAGTCATGGAAAGACAGGCATACATGGTGACCAGTGATCTGAGGAAACTGAGACCAACTTCCCTAGGGTCTCACTTCCCTGCTCAGACACCTCATCAGCCTTGCCCTTTACCAAAACACCCCACAGGTAGTAATTCCCCATGGTGGAGACCCTCTCATACCCTTAGGGTGAGGGATAACTTAGTGGACCATAAGACAGGGAGTAACCATGCTAGTGCAGGTACTTCCTTATATGGCCACTCAGTAAATACAGGCTCACCTGGACAAGGTTAGCCTCATCTCCTTTCGTTTGGGGGGGGGTTATGTAGGAAGGTGGACTCTGACTACATGGTTGCCCCCACTTTTTTCCTGGTGTTTTGTTGGTTTTTGACTTAGTTTGGCTGGGAACCTGCTATCCAGGTCCCAGCCTATCTGCATTCTCTCTAAACGATTTGGAGTGCACTCTAGGTGCACTAGTGATTGGATACTGTGGTACCTTTAGAGTCCCTAGTATATGGTACCCTAGGTACCAAGGGCATAGGTACTCCACATGCCTACCAGGGGCTGCAGCATGCATTATGCCACCCCTGGGAAGCAGACTAAATCTGACACCACAGGCCTGCTACTGCAGCCTGAGTGGGGAAGTGCTAGCACCCCTCACTGAGATATAGGTTCCCTATATCTCTCCTACACACACATATAAACCTATCAGTCACCCCTAAGGCAGGCCCTATCAATCCTGAGGGCAGGGTGCTTGGCTTCTATGTGAGGGGGTGCCTCTGCCTGAGCAGGGCCCCTCTGCAGCTCTCAGAGTCCATTCTCTGGTGCTGTTTGTGGATGCGGTTAAACCATATACTTTTAAGTGCATTATATCCTCGTGGTAAAATGCTAACTTTGGAATGGCTGCATCGAAACATGTCGTGTTTGGTGTCAAACACCTTGGAATACTACCCCCCCGCCAGTAGCATTCCACCCTTCTAGAGGGATAGACATGTAGCTACTGTGGAAACGCGGTAGAATCCTGCAGAGCCCTGGCATCACAAAATGGATGCCACCAGTCACAGACACTGGGCTGCCCTCCTGCTGATGACCAACACTCGCAGTGGAGGAAGCCCAACAATAGATATCCTGTCCCAAGGGGGTGTGACCACCTCCCAGACAGGGTTTAGTGTATTGGAGCTGGGTGGGTGCACTCTTAGAGTGCTTTGAAGTCCTGCACTGGGGGAGCAGAAGGCTCCTCTGTGCATATGCCAGTTCAAACCGGCTCAGGGGCTACCTGCCCCTGCTCTGGTGCGAAACTGGACAAAGGGAAGTGGGTGTAGCCACCCACTCCCCTGACCCTCCCATAGGTAGGGTCATAGAGCTAGTCCCTCCCCTTCTTTTGGTATAAGAGGGGGAACCTGTGCATTGCACCCCAGATTTCCCTGGAAGACGCTCTGAAGAAGAATCCTGGACCTTCGACGTTCCACTACCTTTGGAAGACTGAAGAATCTCCCTTGGAGTCTAGGAGTGACTCCCCTGCTTGGCAGGCACCAAAAACTACAAACGACAGTTGCAAACTACGCCGCTCCCGCAGGAGTCCGAAGTCCCTGCAGCCCAAGAAGTAGATTTCCTGACTTCTCAAAGGCGATCGTGAGTCTCCAGGGAAGCTGAGGTCAGTGGACCCCAAGAGTAATGAGGAACTGCGACCCCTGGGTACCGTGCACTATTGTCAAGTGCAACCCCTTCACAACGTTCCACGACCTTGTACTTTGGACCACGTATGCTCCCAGCCTCCAGCAGAAATCCCTCCTAAGATCAGAGGCCTACCACGTCCCGAGTGACCGTGGGCCCCTGTGAGAGAATCCTCCCGAGGCGTCTTTGCGATCCCTTGCCAGCCGGCTTGTGGGTCCCCAGAAGACTTTCTAAAGAAACCGAAGGGCTCCTCTGGTTGCTCCAGGCCTGCCCTGACTTACCCTCGCTGGGTGAGTTCCACAGACCTTGCTGGTCTGTGCCATTGCCTCTTCACACTTTCCCCAAGACTTGATGTTACCAAGGCTTGTTGGCTCCGATCAAGTCACCGACACCGCAGTAAGCTGCAGACATTGTGGGACACGCCGAATCCAGCTCCTGGTCATCGTCGACGCCCCCTGGACCTCGTGGATGAAGAGTCAAGGCACCTGTGAACGACCTGAACCCTGCGACGACGGTGGGCATTCATCTTCCTTGCCCCGAGTCACTGCCAAGTGACTTTGAACACTGTCCCCTCTGCTTTCAGGTCTTCCATCTTCCGAATCCAGGCTTGGATTCCACCGGACACTTCTTCGGACTTCACAAGCAGCAAGTCTTCATTGTCCTCCATTGAAAACGACGCCGCGACCCGACACCAAAGGACACCTATGCACCCGGCTTCCCTGGGTGAGGTAACTCCAGCACTATGGTGGTCCTGTGGGTGTGGGCCCTCGAACTACTTACCCTGTAAGTGACTTGCTTGTAGGGTCTCCCGAAGTATCCTAAAACTCTTAATTTCCAACCGCGACTTGCCCCATTGAAGTCAACGGCGATTCGCGCCTGTGTATCCACACTGCACGCGTCCCCCGTGGGTCCCTTACTTACCTGCCTTGGGTGGTTTCGTGAGGCCCCAGCACTTCTGAAGGCCCTAGGCCTTGTCTCTTTGCAAGTCGTAGTTTCTAAGTCTCTTTTTTAGTATATGGTCTGGTACGCCCCTAGGGCCCCAGCCATATTTGTGCTTAACTTATTGTGAAACGTTGATTTGTGCATATGTCCTTGACTTCTAATCTCATAAAGAGATTAGTAGAGAGTTGTTAATAATAAATACATATATATTTGATATATATACCTGTGTGGTGTCTTTTCATTTGGTGATTCAAGAGATTGTGTGGTAAAACAAGCTGCTTTACATTCCTTCAAGACTTAGCCTGAAGGCTGCTCTCCACAGCTACCACTAGGATAGCTTTCTATAAAGGTTGTCTTAAACCTATCTACCATAAGAGTCGAATTGTTCTGGTGCAAGGTGTCCACTTTAATTAGTGAACAGCATATACCAGGCCAACTTCTCACAGTGTATAAGTGTCTGAATGGATAATTTAGTAGGTCGTGACTGACTGTATAAGTGAGTGATTAATCGTGTCTTACTGAATGCATGGGTTAGTGACTAAACTTTGTGAATGTCTGTATTAGTCTGTCAGTTGGTGTGTAAGCAGCTGCATGGGTTGGTGAGTAGCTACATGAGTGTCTATATGGGTTATTGATTGGTTGTCTGAGTATCTGTATGGGTGCCTGAGTGTCTCTGTGGGTGGGTGGGGGGTGTGACTCTGTGCATAGATGTGTGAGTAGGTGATTCACTGGGTGTATGGGTTTAAGAGTGTATCTGTGAAGGGCTGTATGGGTGGGTGAGTGAATGGATGTCTCAGTGGTACATGTATGAGTAACTACATATGTGAAAGGCAGTATACGTGAGTGTTTGAGTATATAAATGACTATATGTGAGAGTGAGTGATTGTGAGAGTGGCTGTATAGATGAGTGTGTGCTTGTGTCAGTGATTGTAGAAGAGAGTAAGTATGTGTTAGTATCTGTATGAATAAGTGAAGTGGTGTGTGTATAACTGTATAGGTGAGTAAATGTGAGTGTGATTCATTCTTTGCATGACTGACTAGGTGTGTGAGTAACTCTATGGGTGAGTGGTGGTGTGTGAGTGTCTGTATAGGTGTATGAGTGCATATGATAGTGCTGTATTGATGAGTGACTGCATGTATGAGTAACTGTATGGATGAATGAGTGGACATGTGTGTAGACCTAGGAATCAGTGAGTGGGTATGTAGTAACTGGTATTGGTGTGTCTATGGTTTCGAAAATGGTAGTCTGCATTTTAGAGTGGGTGTATCAAAGGTTATATTAGGGTGTGAGGAGGTGCATCAGATTATCACGTGGATGATGTCATCAGTGATGTCATTTGAGATGTCATCAGTGATGTCACTGACCATGTCATGAATGATGTAATATGTGACGTCATCAGCAGTGCATTGCGGGGGCGCGAGTTATAGTTAGCTCAACTAACTATAACGGGCGAATTTCTCTGGTTTTGTACTAGTAAAATGTCCAACTAACTATAACGTCCCTGAAACCTATGGTTTTTTCAGTGAATTTCTATGGTTTTTTAAAGGCTAATTTCTAACTATAACGTCCCTGAAACCTATGGTTTTTTCAGTGAATTTCAAAGGTTTTTAAATGATAATTTCTAACTATAACGTCCCTGAAACCTATGGTTTTTCAGTGAAAAAAAAAAAAATATATATATATATATATATATATATATATTCACTGAAAAACCATAGGTTTTAGGGACAGTTATAGTTAGTTGGACATTGCACTCGTACAAAACCCGTGAAATTCCCTGTTATAGTTAGTTCAGCTAACAATAACTCGCGCCCGCAATGCACTGCTGATGACGTCACATATTACATCACTCATGACATGGTCAGTGACATCACTGATGACATCACTGATGACATCTCAAATGACATCACTGATGACATCATCCAGTGACTGTGTTTCTGTAAAGTTTAAATATGTTTAATATATATAGGGAAAGGCGTATTGAAGAATGAGTGGGTGTATGAATGGATGATTTAGTACGTGAGTGACTGACTCTACAAGTGAGTGATTAAACGTATCTTACTGAATGCATGGGTTAGTGACTAAACTGTGTGAATGTCTGTATCCGTCTGTTTTTTAAATGCTAATTTCTAACTATAACGTGCCTGAAACCTATGGTTTTTTCAGTGAATTTCAAAGGTTTTTTAAATGCTAATTTCTAACTATAACGTGCCTGAAACCTATGGTTTTTTCAGTGAATTTCAAAGGTTTTTTAAATGCTAATTTCTAACTAATAACGTGCCTGAAACCTATGATTTTTAAGTGAATTTCAAAGGTTTTTTAAATGCTAGTTTCTAACTATGCCAACAGAGGTAGGACATGTGAAGAAAGAAGAAAAAACGCACAGAAAGAAGCAAAAGATGTGCAGAAAGAACCAACAGAGGAGCAGAAAGAGGCCTTGTTGCAAAATCATCCTGTGCCCACAACTTTTTCAGACGGGTACTGGTGGTAACTGACTCTGACTAACCAGAGCCAGTGCGCGTTTGCACAGAGGTGAAGGGAGGGGGGGCCTGAGGTGACATGTGTGCAAACGCGCCCTGTGGCGCGTTTTAAGTTGCGTGATTAAGTCCCCGTGAATCCTGAGGGTCCCTGGGGCCCAACTAGCCTCCCAGGTACCTACAGTTAGGACCACAGAGCTGAGTTGCAGAGAGGCGTTCCGAGGCCACGCACCTTTTTCACCTCTCTGCAACGCAACTCTGTTGTGCTTACTGAAGGTACCTGGTGGGCTAGTTGGCCCCCAGGATTCAAAGGGAATTAACTCCCCAACTTAAAACGCACCACAGGGCGTGTTTGCGCACATGTCACCTGAGGCCCCGCCCCCTCCCTTCACCACTGTGCAAACGCGCCCCGTGGCGCGTTTTAAGTTGGGGGATTAGGTCACCTTGAATCCTGAGAGACCCTGGGGCCCAACTAGCCCACCAGGTACTTCCAGTAAGCACCACAGGCCTGCGTTGCAACGCCTGTAACAAATTGTGCAGTTGTGTTTAGGTAGTGAAGAGGGTCGTGCTGGGGGTAGTGTTTTAGGGTTTAGGGTAGTGCAGTGGTGTTTGTGTAGTGTAGGGGGTCATGCTGGGGGTAGATTTAGGGTTTAGGGTAGTGCAGTGGTGTTTGGGTAGTGTAGGGAGTCGTGCTGGGGGAGTGTTTTAGGGTTTAGGGTAGTACAGTGGTGTTTGGGTAGTGTAGGGGGTCGTGCTGGGGTTAGTGTTTTAGGGTTTTAGGGTTTAGGGTAGTGCAGTGGTGTTTGGGTAGTGTAGGGGATACTGATGGGGGTAGTGTTTTAGGGTTTAGGGTAGTGCAATGGTGTTTGGGTAGTGTAGGGGGTACTGCTGGGGGTAGTGTTTTAGGGTTTAGGGTAGTGCAGTGGTGTTTGGGTAGCGTAGGGGGTACTGCTGGGGGTAGTGTTTTATGGTTTAGGGTAGTGCAGTGGTGTTTGGGTAGTGTAGGGGTTCGTGCTGGGGTAGTTTTTTAGGGTTTAGGGTAGTGCAGTGGTGTTTGTGTAGTGTAGGAGGTCGTGTTTTAGGGTTTAGGGTAGTGCAGTGGTCTTTGGGTAGTGTAGGGAGTCGTGCGGGGGTATTGTTTTAGAGTTTAGGGTAGTGCAGTGGTCTTTGGGTAGTGTAGGGGTTGTGCGGGGTAGTGTTTTAGGTATTAGGGTAGTGCATTGGTATTTGGATAGTGTAGGGGTCATGCGGGGGTAGTGTTTTAGGGTTTAGGGCAGTGCAGTGGTGTTTAGGTAGTGTAGGGGGTCGTGCTGGGGGGAGTGTTTTAGGGTTTAGGGCAGTGCAGTGGTGTTCGGGTAGTGTAGGGGGTCGTGCTGGGGGAGTATTTTAGGGTTTAGGGTAGTGCAGTGGTATTCGGGTAGTGTAGGGGGTCATGCTGGGGGTAGTGTTCTAGGGTTTAGGGCAGTGCAGTGGTGTTCGGGCAGTGTAGGGGGTCATGCTGGGGGTGGTGTTTTAGGGTTTAGGGCAGTGCAGTGGTGTTCGGACAGTGTAGGGGGTCGTGCTGGGGGTGGTGTTTCAGGGTTTAGGGCAGTGCAGAGGTGTTCGGGCAGTGTAGGGGGTCATGCAGGGGGTGGTGTTTCAGGGTTTAGGGCAGTGCAGTGGTGTTCGGGGAGTGTAGGGGGTCGTGCAGGGGTGGTGTTTCAGGGTTTAGGGCAGTGGTGTTCGGGCAGTGTAGGGGTTCATGCTGGGGGTGGTGTTTCAGGGTTTGGGGCAGTGCAGTGGTGTTCGAGCAGTAAAGGGGGTCATGCTGGGGGTGGTGTTTCAGGGTTTAGGGCAGTGCAGTGGTGTTCCGGGAGTGTAGGGGGTCGTGCAGGGGTGGTGTTTCAGGGTTTAGTGCAGTGGTGTTCGGGCAGTGTAGGGGTCGTGCTGGGGTGGTGTTTCAGGGTTTAGGGCAGTGCAGTGGTGTTCGGGCAGTGTAGGGTGTCGTGCTGAGGGGTGGTGTTTCAGGGTTTAGGGCAGTGCAGTAGTGTTTGGGCAGTGTAGGGGGTCGTGCTGGGGGGAGTGTTTTAGGGTTTAGGGCAGTGCAGTCGTGTTCGGGTAGTGTAGGGGGTCATGCTGGGGGAGTATTTTAGGGTTTAGGGTAGTGCAGTGGTGTTCGGGTAGTGTAGGGGGTCATGCTGGGGGTAGTGTTCTAGGGTTTAGGGCAGTGCAGTGGTGTTCAGGCAGTGTAGGGGGTCGTGCTGGGGGTGGTGTTTTAGGGTTTAGGGCAGTGCAGTGGTGTTCGGGCAGTGTAGGGGTCGTCTTGGGGGTGGTGTTTCAGGGTTTAGGGCAGTGCAGTGGTGTTCGGGCAGTGTAGGGGGTCGTGCAGGGGTGGTGTTTCAGGGTTTAGGGCAGTGCAGTGGTGTTCGGGCAGTGCAGGGGGTCGTGCAGGGGTGGTGTTTCAGGGTTTAGGGCAGTGGTGTTCGGGCAGTGTAGGGGGTCATGCTGGGGGTGGTGTTTCAGGGTTTAGGGCAGTGCAGTGGTGTTCGAGCAGTAAAGGGGGTCATGCTGGGGGTGGTGTTTCAGGGTTTAGGGCAGTGCAGTGGTGTTCGGGCAGTGTAGGGGCGGTGCAGGGGGTGGTGTTTCAGGGTTTAGGGCAGTGCAGTGGTGTTCGGGCAGTGTAGGGGGTGGTGTTTCAGGGTTTAGGGCAGTGCAGTGGTGTTCGGGCAGTGTAGGGGGTCGTGCAGGGGTGGTGTTTCAGGGTTTAGGGCAGTGCAGTGGTGTTCGGGCAGTGTAGGGGGCGGTGCAGGGGTGGTGTTTCAGGGTTTAGGGCAGTACAGTGGTGTTCGGGCATTGTAGGGGGTGGTGCTGGGGCTGGTGTTTCAGGGTTTAGGGCAGTGCAGTGGTGTTCGGGCAGTGTAGGGGTCGTGCTGGGGCTGGTGTTTCAGGGTTTAAGGCAGTGCAGTGGTGTTCGGGCAGTGTAGGGGGTCGTGTTGGGGCTGGTGTTTCAGGGTTTAGGGCAGTGCAGTGGTGTTCCGGCAGTGTAGGGGTCTTGCTGGGGCTGGTGTTTCAGAGTCTAGGGCAATGCAGTGGTGTTCGGGCAGTGTAGGGGGTCTTGCTGGGGCTGGTGTTTCAGGGTTTAGGGCAGTGCAGTGGTGTTCGGGCAGTGTAGGGGGTCGTGCTGGGGGTGGTGTTTCAGGGTTTAGGGCAGTGCAGTGGTGTTCGGGCAGTGTAGGGGTCGTGCTGGGGCTAGTGTTTCAGGGTTTAGGGCAGAGCAATGGTGCTCAGGCAGTGTAGGGGGTTGTGCTGGGGGTGATGTTTCAGGGTTTATGGCAGTGCAGTGGTGTTAGGGCAGTGTAGGGGGTCGTGCTGGGGGTGGTGTTTCAGGGTTTAGGGCAGTGCAGTGGTGTTCCGGCAGTGTAGGGGGTCGTGCAGGGGGTGGTGTTTCAGGGTTTAGTGCAGTGGTGTTCGTGCAGTGTAGGGGGTCGTGCTGGGGTGGTGTTTCAGGGTTTAGGGCAGTGCAGTGGTGTTCAGGCAGTGTAGGGTGTCGTGCTGAGGGGTGGTGTTTCAGGGTTTAGGGCAGTGCAGTAGTGTTTGGGCAGTGTAGGGGGTCGTGCAGGGGGTGGTGTTTCAGGGTTTAGGGCAGTGCAGTGGTGTTCGGCCAGTGTAGGTAGTCTTGCTGGGGGTGGTGTTTCAGGGTTTAGGGCAGTGCAGTAGTTTTCGGGCAGTGTAGGCGGTCGTGCTGGGGCTGGTGTTTCAGGGTTTAGGGCAGTGCAGTGGTGTGCGGGCAGTGTACGGGGTTGTGCTGGGGCTGGTGTTTCAGGGTTTAGGGCAGTGCAGTGGTGTTCGGGCAGTGTAGGGGGTCGTGCTGGGGGTGGTGTTTCAGGGTTTAGGGCAGTTCAGTGGTGTTCGGGCAGTGTAGGGGGTCGTGCTGGGGCTGGTGTTTCAGGGTTTAGGGCAGTGCAGTGGTGTTCGGGCAGTGTAGGGGGTCATGCTGGGGCTGGTGTTTCAGGGTTTAGAGCAGTGCAGTGGTGTTCGGGCAGTGTAGGGGGTCTTGCTGGGGGTGGTGTTTCAGGGTTTAGGGCAGTGCAGTGGTGTTCGGGCAGTGTAGGGGGTCTTGCTGGGGGTGGTGTTTCAGGGTTTAGGGCAGTGGTGTTCGGGCAGTGTAGGGGGTCTTGCTGGGGGTAGTGTTTCAGGGTTTAGGGCGGTGCAGTGGTGTTCGTGCAGTGTAGGGGTCGTGCTGGGGGTGGTGTTTCAGGGTTTAGGGCAGTGCAGTAGTGTTCGGGCAGTGTAGGATGTCGTGCAGGGGGTGGTGTTTCAGGGTTTAGGGCAGTGCAGTGGTGTTCGGGCAGTGTAGGGGGTCTTGCTGGGGGTGATGTTTCAGGGTTTAGGGCAGTGGTGTTCGGGCAGTGTAGGGGGTCTTGCTGGGGGTGATGTTTCAGGGTTTAGGGCAGTGCAGTGGTGTTCGGGCAGTGTAGGGGGTCTTGCTGGGGGTAGTGTTTCAGGGTTTAGGGCAGTGCAGTGGTGTTCGTGGCAGTATAGGGGTCGTGCTGGGGATGGTGTTTCTGGGTTTAGGGCAGTGCAGTAGTGTTCGAGCAGTGTAGGGGGTTGTGCAGGGGGTTTCAGGGTTTCGGGCAGTGCAGTGGTGTTCGGGCAGTGTAGGGTGTTGTGCTGGGGCTGGTGTTTCAGGGTTCAGGGCAGTGCAGTGGTGTTCGGGCAGTGTAGGGGGTCGTGCTGAGGCTGGTGTTTCACGGTTTAGGGCAGTGCAGTGGTGTTCGGGCAGTGTAGGGGGTCGTGCTGGGGCTGGTGTTTCAGGGTTTAGGGCAGTGCAGTGGTGTTCGGGCAGTGTAGGCGGTCGTGCTGGGGCTGGTGTTTCAGGGTTTAGGGCAGTGCAGTGGTGTTCGGGCAGTGTAGGGGGTTGTGCTGGGGCTGGTGTTTCAGGGTTTAGGGCAGTGCAGTGGTGTTCGGGCAGTGTAGGGGGTCGTGCAGGGGCTGGTGTTTCAAGGTTTAGGGCAGTGCAGTGGTGTTCGGGCAGTGTAGGGGGTCGTGCTGGGGCTGGTGTTTCAGGGTTTTGGGCAGAGCAGTGGTGTTCGGGCAGTGTAGGGGGTCATGCTGGGGGTAGTGTTTCAGGGTTTAGGGCAGTGCAGTGGTGTTCGGGCAGTGTAGGGGGTCGTGCTGGGGGTGGTGTTTCAGGGTTTAGGTCAGTGGTGTTCGGGCAGTGTAGGGGGTCTTGCTGGGGGTGATGTTTCAAGGTTTAGGGCAGTGCAGTGGTGTTCGGGCAGTGTAGGGGGTCTTGCTGGGGGTAGTGTTTCAGGGTTTAGGGCAGTGCAGTGGTGTTCGGGCAGTGTAGGGGTCATGCTGGGGGTGGTGTTTTAGGGTTTAGGGCAGTGCAGTGGTGTTAGGGCAGTGTAGGGGGTCGTGAAGGGGGTGGTGTTTCAGGGTTTAGGGCAGTGCAGTGGTGTTCGGGCAGTGTAGGGGGTCGTGCTAGGGGTGGTGTTTCAGGGTTTAGGGCAGTGCAGTGGTGTTCGGGCAGTGTAGGGGGTCATGCAGGGGCTGGTGTTTCAGGGTTTAGGGCAGTGCAGTGGTGTTCGGGCAGTGTAGGGGGTCGTGCTGGGGGTAGTGTTTTAGGGTTTAGGTAGTGCAGTGGTGCTTGTGTAGTGTAGGGGGTCGTGCTGGGGGTAGTGTTTTAGGGTTTAGGATAGTGCAGTGGTGCTTGTGCAGTGTAGGGGGTTGTGCTGGGGGTAGTGTTTTAGGCTTTAAGGTAGTGCAGTGGTGTTTTTGTAGTGTAGGGGGGTCATGTTTTAAGATGCAATGCTCCAATACCTGACCAGTCTGCACTACATAAAACTGCAAAAAAACTAAAAATAAAAAGTGTTTTGCACACTTTTGTCATTGGGCTATATGTGGGCTACATCTGGGTAATATTTGTGCTACATTTGGGCTCTTTTTTCACTGGTGGCCATCTTGGAAGACTTCTTTGTTATGAAGTTTCCTAATTTCTTCATTTACTGAAGTCTTCTCAGTAGGAAATGCTTTCAGTTTTTTACTTTGATTCCCAAGAAGGCATTCAGATGTGTCTCACATCTGCCATAAATTCAGAATGTTAGCACTCTAGTTGCTCATTAGATCACTGGAGTAAAGCTACTGCTCACCAGGGAGTTAACTGGTAGTCTGCTGCTGGTATTGAAATTGATTGTTTCAGTCTGCATGTCAGAATTTTCTAATGAAATAGAAGAGGATATGAGATCTCACTTAAAACATGCCCTAATTTTTCTTTCTGCAGCACTAACCATAATTTCTATTTCCAAAAGAACCCCTCATTTTGTTCCTTTTTAAATTAAATGTTTTAAGTGTTACCGGTTTATTCCAATCAAGATGGCTTCAGGTGTGCCATACTTTTGTCATAAGTAAGGCTGTTAGCGCTCTAGTTGTTCTTTAGAACACTCTGGGAAGCTGCAGTAGAACACAAAGGCATCAACTGGCAGGCTGCTCCTGTTGACATATAACAGGAAGATATTTGAGATCACACTTGAAATATGTCCTAATTTTTCTTTGTACAGCACTAACCATAATTTCTATGACAAAATGAACCCCCTCATTTTGTTCCTTTTTAAATTAAATGTTTTAAGTGTTACCAGTTTATTCCAATCAAGATGGCTTCAGGTGTGCCATACTTTTGTCATAAGTAAGGCTGTTAGCACTCTAGTTGTTCTTTAGAACACTCTGGGAAGCTGCAGTAGAACACAAAGGCATCAACTGGCAGGCTGCTCCTGTTGAAATATAACAGGAAGATATTTGAGATCACACTTGAAACATGTCCTAATTTTTCTTTCTACAGCACTAACCATAATTTCTATGACAAAATGAACCCCATCATTTTGTTCCTTTTTAAATTAAATTGTTTAAGTGTTACCAGTTTATTCCAATCAAGATGGCTTCAGGTGTGCCATACTTTTGTCATAAGTAAGGCTGTTAGCACTCTAGTTGTTCTTTAGAACACTCTGGGAAGCTGCAGTAGAACACAAAGGAATCAACTGACAGTCTCTGCCCTTGTTGGATGTACATGTTTTACTGAGAATGTCAGACTTCATTCTCACATGAGTGAGAAAGATAATGTGAATTTACAGAAAATATGCTCTCATTTTAGCTTCTGGAGCACCTTCCAAACCTCCATGGGACAAGCATGAGAAAATAGTGTTCTCTCAAACATGATTCATGATTTCCCAGCAGAAGGTTTTTCACATGGTAAAATCACCTTAGAATACACCACAATTCCTAAAATTAGTATGGTACCATCAACAAATAAATTCTAATGTAACTAAAGCCTGTTATCACCCTTTATAGTTCTCCTTTGGTGACCCTCAAAATCTTCTATTCACTACAATGCATTTCAATGAGGTACTATCATTTATATTGGTCCCAAGATGGCTGCCAGCAATTCCAGGATGAAGTGCTGACAGCCAATCAGATCTCACGATGACATGTGTGGTTAGGCTCCGCCCAGATATATATGTGATTTTACTTTTGATTTTCTCAGGAACTACTGAACGGATTTACACCATTTAAGCAAAAGGCACGACACTGAACCAAGGGCTACCTCTTTGCCAAATTTGGTGTAATTCCGTTCAGCAGTTCGGGCTGTAGCTGCGACTAAAGGTTCCTATGGAAAAATGAATGGGGAAAACGCGTTTTGGAACCCCCCTTTTTTCTCGGCCCCCGCTTGACGTATCACCCCGAGACTTTCAGGATAGGAGCGGACCGGAGCGCCCCAACATGTTGGAAACTTTCTCAAAGATTTGTCAACCGGCGCCAACGTTATTTCAAATAGAATGTCGCGGATTTCCTATGGATAATAGGTTTTAACTATAACTATCTACTGGCGACCGCCAGTAGATAATATATATATATATATATACACACACACACATATAGATACATATATGTGTGTGTGAAAAATGCAGCTTCTAAGGCAGTGAGTGCTCTACCATTCGGAGCCTAATAACAGTAGGAGTTGCCAACAAGAAAAGTTCATTATTAACTGTTCTGATGATGTATGAGTCAGCTGAATTGGATTTTCTTTCTCACCCTTTTTCTTCTATTTACTGAGTCTGGCTCAGCCTGCTGAAAAATTTGGGGTGTATTTATTAAAGATTTGCGTCGCCCTTGTGCCATGCAATGGGGTGCAAGAGCGACACAACCCCTAAGTATGATTTATCAAGCCACGCAAGGCCATTTTGCATTGCTTGATAAATCTAGAGTAACGCAATGAAGTGCAAATCGCTGCACTGCATTATTCTGCCCCAAGGAGGCATTCCATGGGAAGGTAGTGGGTGTTCCCTCGACATCCACCCATGGATTTTTGCACATTCCCAGTTTTATCATAAGTGGTAGACCTCGTAATGCATCAAAATGCTACTCCTTCCCAGGTGAGGCGTAGCGAGGAGAAATATCTTTATTTCTCCTCATTGCTTCCTCTTTCTATGTGTGCTGCATTCTGCAGCACACATAGGAAGAGGAAAGTGCCTCTTAGGATTGTTTTTGTGTAGGAAGGTGTCCCTTCCTGCCTAATAACAATCCTGATTATTATGCAGGCACCCTTGCACAATGGTGCAAGGTTGCCTGTGTTGGCGTTAGGCAGCACATTGTACGCCATAGCTGGGAAATGACAGGAATGCATCATATATTGTTAAGTACGGGGCATTCCTGCCCTTTCCCTATAACGCAGTGCAGCACAGTGCAGCAAGATGACTTGCTGCTCTGTGGTGCATGATAATTTCATAAATATGCCCCTTTATTTCTTGAACAGAAAAACAACAAAACAGTATGTCAATGCCGTTGTCCTGCTTTGCAGGGCAGGAGAAACGAACTATCAGACTTAGCGTTTTACCTCTCTTTTTGTAGACATGGCATTCAGTTAGGTAGTGAGAGATTGTTCACTTTTACTCCAGGTCGGAGAAGCATGCAAAGACCACTGTCGTTAATCCAGCATACAAAATCATTAAACTCTCTCCTTGTTCATTTCCCTGTTATGTATGGTACACCCACCTTACCAAGGGCATATTAAGTCTTGCACACGTGGGCGGTCTGCAATTTTCCAGAATATTGATGGTTACCAGGATTTAGAGCTGGGTTTAAACACGCAAAACCCTGGGATTGATTTGAATCCCTTGAAGCAGGTGAGGTTCCAATGTTGTTCCAAAGGACATATTTTCCATGCTATGTAGGTATACAATTAGGGTTGAGCTGCACATTTGAGATGGAAACCTATAGGCCCTCGGCTGCATTTATCAGACATTGCTGGTTAGGCGTTTTCTACATAGAACCCGCTGGGCAAACATCACAGGAGAGGCATCTCTGTGAGACTGACGGTTTCTAACTATGGTGGATAGTCCTCAGCCAGGGAGGCAGGGGTCATGACCTCTGACCCCCCACCCCCCCTCCCTAGCGGAATAGTGGAAACACCTGCCAAGGTCTAAATAAAACCCTAAGTTTTCCGTTTGTACTGTTTTTCCACTTAGAACATGTGGATATATTTATGTCAGTAATTGAATTGCATGTAACACATTTTATGGAGTTGTGCCTCAACTTCTGTAAGAAACCATGGCTAGATAATTTCGACCTACCAACTTTTTAAATAATATTTTGTGTTTTTAAGGGTTATGTTCAAGTTGTGTATTTATTTTTAATCATGCAAAAGGATTTTCGGTACACTGGATGCTGCGTAAAGACTACCGTTGTTTACTAACCTGAAGGGGACTTTGCCAACTAATAATGTAACACCCAAGTGTACCTAAAACAGACAAAAAAGATGACAATAAACACAAGCCGTAATATGGTTCCCTAACTCCCAAAGTGTCAGGCAAACCATCTTCACATTCCAGACAGACAGGCTCAAATAACATTTGGACTTTATAAGGACAGCTGTCCCTGGAACACATTCTCCCAGGGGAAAGAAAAAAGGGCAATATATTAAGTAAGGAAACAACCACCCTCCCTCTCCCAAGTACATTCTATTAATACCACTGCAAATAACATTGAAATTGAAACTTGTCTCATTTCATCTATTAGATATACAACCAGTTTGGAGATTTTTAATACCCAGGGAGTTGTTTAAAATACAGATTCAACATTTATGTTGCATAGCTCACCCAAGATTGGGCTCCACATTCACACATCATATAATTCTGCTGAGAAACAAGTTTCCATTCAAGCCTACTGCTCTATCCATAATGAAATTAGCACATTAAGAGAAGAGGTACAGGTATTGAGCCAGAAGTAATCAGCTTGGCTGACATAATAGCTGCAAATAAGATAATGCAGAAAAATATGCAGAAGACATATCTCTACAATTGTAAGACCAACCTCATGGAGATAGAACTTCATCCACCTTGTTTTATTCACAAAAGCAATTAAAAGGGATATTCCATGCTTGGGCGGCAGAGGAGTGTTCTACACAAATTGCCGGATGAGAAACCCTCAAATTCTTAGATCTCTGCCAAACATCAATTTAATCCATCTCCAATGATTATTTGTTCTCCCATTTATTTTTTACACCATGACTAACATACACAGAGAAGGGCCTGGATTGAGAGGGTTGTGACCAAACATTACAATTCTGCAATATTGATAATTGCCTGAGATGCATAAGACCTTTAAATAGCAATATTTCCCCAACCTGCACCCTGTTCATAATTCACAGTACTAGGAGATGGGGCCATTACCACATAAGAATGGGGTACTCTGGAAGAGTAACCAGTTACCACCTGGCAATGCTACAGTACTCCTGGAAGGGAAACCTGCACTAACAGCAGATCAGTAAGAACCCCAAGTTTCCATTATAAACAAGACACTCAGTTGGTTCTGCATGGAGAGGGAGTGCTTTGCTTCAATTAGGGGTGGTATCGTAGCAGCTGAGAGGTTGAAGAATCAGTTGGCTTTCATTTGCATTGGAAAGGTGATGCAATAAGAATAAGGCTTGTGGAAAAATATCTAGAAAGGTTATTAATATTAGATTTAGAATTAAAGCAAAGAAAGGATTTGCAGCCCAAATCAGAGGCTTTCCTGTTAAGGAAATACACAAGTTCCCAACCAAATATCAGCCCCTGTAAAGAACACTTGTATTACAGCAGCTAATCAAATAGCTGCCCCTGTAAGGATTACCAGTTTTCCAGTAGTTCTCATGTAAAATAAATTCCTGTGCACCAGCAAATTCATCCAGAAGTTAGAGTAAGTAGTTACCCCTTGAGTGATGTGCATTGATTATTGTCTCGAACACCACATCAGCTCTAAGTGCACAGCATGGTGAGCAGGACCAGGACCAACTTAAACTTTTCAGCTGGAACATAGCTGGTATTCGGAGCACGTTCCTTTTGCTAATTTGTCAATACTATATTATGGCCTTGACTTTGTAAGTCTTCAAGAGATGTGGCTCATGAAGGGATTCCATCTCCAGGCTTTCCAAGCTACCAGCACTTCTGCAATAGTAGGGTCTGTCAGGAGACCATAAATCGGTGTGTCTGATATATTGATGTTAACATTTGCAATAACATGTATGTCATATATATTTGCTTTTGATAATGCTCATCTGTGATTGGCTGTTTGTTGGCAAATGATATGCTCGCAGGGGTCTCCAACCTTTTCACTGAGAGCTACTTTTGTTCCACGAAAATCATCCCGAGCTACCAAAATTATCAAGAGTACCTTAGTGGCCACCCTATGCAAGATTACCAGCCATGACCACTTCAGTACAGAATTGCCAGTATTAATGTAAAAAAGCTTAGTCAGTTTGGAATACCTCTACAAGGGTAATACATAACAGCCACAGCTGCAAAGCCTCCAGCAAAAAGGCAATAATGTTAGCAATATGTCTACCAGTGCTTCATGATTTATCATTTAAATATCAGCTTTAAATATATTTTTGAAATTATGGGTACAAACATTTTCACCTCAAATCACACTTTCCAATTTTGCTATACACAAATTAATTCAACCAAGCAAAAGTTTCTAATTTGGAGTGCTGGGCTGCACCCAGGAGAGCTACTCACAGGTAGTTGGTGAGCTACCAGTAGCTCATGAGCTACTGGTTGGAGAAGCCTGTACCATGCCTCCTGCTTTCTAGATTTCCTGCCTTTGCTGAATGCCAATATGGAGCCCATGCATCTCTGTGTTAATAAAACAATGTTTTTAGGTCAGGTCTACAGATAGCTTTTGTTGGTTGTTATCAAATGACATATTGTGTACAGTACCAATACATTAAGTGAGATTTTGGCCAATCCACTGTTTATCATTGGTTGGTTTTCTTGGTAATCTTGCTTGCTTCCTTCTTATTCAATGGCTTTCCTTCCCCTTCTTATGTTTGTCCACCATCTCTTGAGCATAGGTTCTTTACCATTTTTTTGATTACGTGACCTGTATTCTTTCACTGCTTGCATTAGGGAAACTACATTTTTCTTTTGCTTGCAGCACTCCATTGGCATCCATGTGTTTTCGGGCTCTCTCCTGTTTGCTTTCTTCCTGCTGGACTTCTTTTTATTGCTGCTGTTATTTATTGTTTCCTTGCACAGCAGTTTTTTAACAAAGGATTTCAATCTTGTTTGACTAATTGCTACTGATCTGTCATCTAACCGTCTAACTTTGCTTCTACCTTTGAATTTCCAGTCCAGCCTGTAGTGTATTGCGTTCTCTTCCTGCTCAAAACGTCTCTGTTTTCTGCAAGAAGTGTTGTAAATGCATTCATCCATAATGTTTTCTCTTACTGTATACTACAGTGATAACCTATGGTCTTCCTCGTCATTAGCTGAGCTAGGCCAGTGCTTTTATCAAGTACTTGTTTCATTTTTATTCATTTTTTCAGGTTTGCAATAAAGCCATACAAGAATTGAACATAAAATGTACAAATTGCTAATTCCCTGGATACATGTAATACAGTAATATAATACCATACTCCATATAGTACAAAATTTTAAAAAGACGTGCCCATCATTATACACGCGCCCTTATTAATAACATACCTCCCTCCAATCCATTTTTGGTTATAAATCACAGCCTAAATGACTAATACACCTCAGTAGGCTTATGGTTAAACTACATAACTTTCCTAAATGACATATGTTAGAAATGGGGGTCTCTAGTTGGCAATGGCTGGCCACTGTCCAAGTAGGGACCCTTCTTCCTAAGTCAGAGTGAGAGGGCTACTCTCCTTGATACCCCCGCTCAACCCTGTGCTAACGTAGCACGAGCAGGTAGGCTTATCTCAGAGGCAGTGTGTGAAGCATTTATGACCATACACAGTAACACAGTGAGGAACACTACAAAGGGACACCACACAAGTAGTTACAAAAAGTAAATATCTTTATATATATATATGCAGACTTATCACAAGACCAATAACTGTAAAAGCCACAATACTGTCAAAAATAGGATTACTGTTGCAGGACTGTCAAAAATAGTTCAAAGGTTGCAAAAATAAGGTTCAAACTCAAAGCAGTGGTCTCTGCGACCCCTTCTCTCACAAAGTACCTGGATTCGGTAGCAAAATCAACAAAATGTCGCAAAGAAGTGGTAGCGATGACTTTCCTCACGCGAGGCCGGCGATGCGCTGAAATCCTTGCCGCAAGGGAGGATGATGCGCCGATCTGCTGATGCGTGCGGAGACGATGTGACCAACTTCTGCACGCTAGGCCGCCGATGCGCTGAGACCTTGCCGCGAGGGCGAAGGCGATGCGACGATCCTGTTGCGTGTGCGGAGATGATGCGACAAACTTCTGCACGCTAGGCCGCCGATGCGATGACTTTCTTGCCGCGAGGGAGAAGTCGATGCGACGATCCTGTTGCGCTGTGCGATGGTGTTGCGATGCGAAGAAAAGGCGCTCCGCGAGGGAGCGACGAAATCCGGTGCGGGGCGATCAAAAATGGCGGACGCACGGCGTCCGCAATGCGATGTCTTGAAGCGATGATTTCTGTAGGGGTTGCGAGCGCTCGGCGACAGCCGGGCGATTAATTTTCCAGCGCGTCTCGGCTGCAGCGGCTCGCAAAGTGGCGTTAGCGATGGTGTCGTGTTGCGAGCACTCAGCGGCAGCAGCGCGATGATTTTTCCAGCGCTCTCGACTGCAGCGGCTCGCAAACGTGCGTTAGCGACGATTTCCAGCACTCTTTTCTCTGAAGCAAACTAGAGGCCCTGGAACTCACAGGAGCCTCATCAGCAGATAGCAATCCTCGCAGGGAGGAAGCAGGAGGTTGGTGGTGGAGTCTGATGTGCCTGAGACTCCAGCAGGAGACTAGCTCTTTTCCTAGCCCTTGGGTAATTGCTGTAACAAAAATAAAAGTTCTCTCAAAAGTCCTTTTCTCTCTTCTTCAAGGTCCAGTGGTCACTGCTGCAGGCCAGTGCAAGAAAAACACACAAGCACAAGGACAGTCACTTCCTGCAGATTCCTCCAGTGGCACGGACAGAGTTTCCTCTTCAGATCCAGGGGCAATACAAATTGTAGGGGTTTGAGCACAGATATTTATACCCCAAAAGTCTTTGTTCTCACAAGCTACAAGTCACTGAGCCTAGCCAGAACCAGTTCTGGTCAGTCCTGGAGCACTTTGTTTACCAGGCTGCATCCTTCCTTTCAGAAAGAGGGGGTCTGCTATCAGACACACAGTAGGAGGTGGAGCCAGCATTCACCTTGCCAGGCACAGCCCTATTCAGGTCAAGGAACCACCCCTCCCCATACTCTAAATGCAGATCTCTCTATTCAACCCAGGTCTGACTCAGCCTGCCCTGTCCCTCCAAAACCAGACAGCCAATACACATAACAGCAGAGCACACTGGAAGGCTTAGGCAAGAAAATACCTACTTTCTAAAAGTGGTATTTTCAAACACAGGATATAAAAAGTAAACTTCACTAAAAGATGTATTTTAATATTCTGAGCTCAGGCATACTAAATTCGTTTTTCTACCATGTTCCTGGAGTCAGTTAGGACTATAGCATGTAATAGTCAAACTGCCCATTCTGGCCTATGAGGAACAGGTAGCCTTACAGTAGTGAAAAACGAAATTGGGTGTAATTCACTACCAGGACATGCTACACACACCAAGGCATGTCCTACCTTACACATACAATGCACCCTACCATAGGGGTGACTTACATGATGCCAAGGGAAGGCTCAGGGGCTGGGAAGTGGGTGCACCTCCCAGCCAAGATGGCAGTTCTGGACTGCACACAGACTCTGCAGTGGCAGGTCTGAGACACACTTTACAAGCTGCTTCTGTGGGTGGCACAAATCAGTGCTGCAGGCCCACCAGCAGCATTTGGTTTACCAGCCCTGGGCACACACAGGCCACGCTACTAGGGACTAACCGATAAACCAAATAAGCCAATCAGGGATATACCAATTCACATAGACATGTTTACAAAGGGAGCATTCGTGCTGTGGCACTGAATGGCAGTGGCACAGCGCCCAGAGCATCTAACACCAGCAAAAACAGAGGAGACAACAGCGAAAAATAGAAGGGAGACCCACGCCAAGGATGCCAGGTCTAACACGTGTCCTCTCCAGCTGAAATGTGGGGAGAACTACCCATCCCCTGGGAAGTTCTCATCACTAAGGCGGAAAAATCTGGACAGACCATCAGCATTGGCGTGTTCTGTACCAGGGCGGTGTTCCACCGTGAAGTCCATACCCTGTAGGGAAATGGACCACCTCAACAACTTGGGATTCTCACCCCTCATCTGCATCAACCATCTGAGGGGCCTGTGGTCTGTCTGAACCCGGAAGTGAGTCCCAAACAGGTATGGTCTCAGCTTCTTCAGTGCCCAGACCACAGCAAATGCCTCCACGCTCAATTGCACTCCACCTCTGTTCCCGTGGAAGTAACCTCCTACTGATGAAGGCTACAGGTTGGTCTAGTCCCTCCTCATTTATCTGTGACAGGACGGCCCCCACCCCATGCTCTGAAGCGTCTGTCTGGACAACAAATTCCTTAGCAAAATTGGGCGCCTGGAGTACGGGTGCTGTACACATAGTAGTTTTGAGGGCATCAAAGGCTTTCTGACAGGTGTCAGTCCAGTTCACAATCTTGGGCTGCTTCTTGGACGTCAGCTCAGTCAAGGGTGCAACAATGTTGCCATACCCCTTGACAAACCTCCTGTAATAACCCGTGAGTCCTAAAAAGGCCCTCACCTGGGTCTGGGTCCTTGGGGGCTCCCAAGCCAGGATGGTTTCAATTTTGGGCTGCAGGGGTGCCACCTGGCCACTCCCCACCTGGTGTCCCAAGTACACTACAGAACCCTGCCCAATCTGGCACTTACTGGCTTTGATTGTGAGGCCTGCTCTGCGCAGCGCCATCAACACTTCCCAGAGGTGGCGCAAGTGGTCCTCCCAGGAGGAACTAAACACTGCAATGTCATCCAGGTAGGTGGCGCTGAAATCCTCCAGCCCAACCAACACCTGGTTGACCAACCTCTGAAAGGTGGCAGGGGCATTCTTCATCCCAAAGGGCATCACACGGAACTGGTAGTGCCCATCTGGTGTGGAGAATGCTGACCTCTCCTTTGCCCCATCAGTTAAGGCGATCTGCCAGTACCCAGACGTCAGATCAAACGTGCTGAGGTACCGGGCAGCCCCTAACCGATCTATGAGCTCATCAGCTCTGGGGATGGGGTGCGCGTCGGTCTTCGTGACCGAATTGAGCCCTCGGTAGTCCACACAGAACCTAAGTTCAGGAGTGGCACCAGGCGTCGCAGCTTTTGGTACCAAGACCACGGGGCTGGACCAGGGGCTGCTAGAGGACTCAACCACCCCTAGGGCAAACATTTTGGAGACCTCCTCCTTAATGCAAGCCCTGACCCTGTCAGTCACTCTGTAAGCCTTGTGCTTGACAGGAGGACTGTCCCCGGTATCCACCTCATGGACACACCAATCAGTGACACCAGGCACCAGGGAGAACAAATCAGAAAACTGCCCCAAAAGTTGTTGGCAATCTCTTTACTGCTCAGGGGCCAGTGTGGTGGAGAGGATCACACCCTCCACTGACCCATCCTTCTCTCCTGCACACAGGAGGTCAGGAAGAGGCTCACTCTCCTCCTCCATCCCATCATCGGTGGCAAGAAGCATGCCCACTTCAGACCTCTCAAAGTGGGGCTTCAGGCGGTTCACATGCAGGACCCGCAAGGGGTTCCTGGGAGACTGAAAGTCCACCAAGTTGGTAACTGGACTTTTGCGCTCCACCACCTCAAATGAACCGGTCCACTTATCTTGGAGCGCAAAAGGCTCCACTGGGGCCAGTACCCAAACCTTCTGACCAGGTTGAAATTCGACCAGAGTGGCATTCTGGTCGTGCCAACGTTTCATTTCCTCCTGGCTGGCTTCCAGATTTGCCTCAGCAATCTTTCTGAAACGCCGAGTCTGGTTCCTGAAGGCCAACATGTAGCTAAATACATCTTGGGGAGGTTTCCTGGGAGATTGCTCCCAGCCTTCCTTGACCAGACTCAGAGGTCCTCTAACCGGATGGCCATAGAGCAGTTCAAAGGGACTGAACCCTAAGGACTTCTGTGGCACCTCACGGTAGGCAAACAACAGGCATGGCAAGAGGACGTCCCACTTACGCCTCAGGGGCTCTTCTAGGCCCATGATCATGCCCTTCAAGGTCCGGTTGAACCTTTCAACCAGACCATTACCTTGGGGGTGGTAGGGAGTGGTGAACTTATAAGTCACCCCACACTCCTTCCACAGAGACTTCATGTACTGGGAGATGAAGTTGGTCTCCCTGTCAGACACCACCTCTCTGGGGAACCCCACATGGGAGAAAACCCCCATTAGTGCACGTCCCACCACGGGGGCCGTCACTGTCCTGAGCGGGATGGCTTCAGGGTACCGGGTGGCGTGGTCCACCAAGACCAGGATGAACCTGTTGCCCATGGCTGTCTTGGGGTCCAGAGGCCCCACAATGTCAATGCCCACTCGCTCGAGTGGGGTACTAACAACTGGAAAGGGCTGGAGTGGGGCCTTGATCTTCCCCCACTCTTCCCACTTGCCTGGCAAGTCTCACATGTCCTGCAATGAGTGTCTGAACTCTTGCGCATCTGGGGCCAATAAAAGTGGGCGGCCAGCCTCTCAAAGGTTTTGGTCTGCCCCAGATGTCCTGCCAATGGAATGTCATGAGCCAACCCCAGTAGGAAGGCTCTGAAGCACTCAGGTACCACCAGCACACGGGCTGACCCCGGCTCAGCAGCCTTAGGCTCGCTATACAGGAGACTGTTCTCCCAATAAATCAGATGTGAACCAGACATGTCACCTTCTGCCTGGGCGGCAGCCTGTTGCCGCATGCCCTCAAGAGAGGGGCAAACTCTCTGCTGCTCACAAAATTCCTCCCTGGTGGGTCCCCCTTCCTGCTGCAAATGGGTCAGCTCAGGCATGTCCCCCAGTTCGGTGATCTGCTCCCCGCTAGGCTCCAGGGCATCCCCCTCAGGGTCTGCTCCCTCCTGGGCCGTGGGAACCAAGGGGGCTGGCTTCCCACGCCCCCTGCCCCTTCTCTCTAAGGCAGGGACCTGGGCCATGCTCTCAGGCTCCAAGTCCTTCTCAGCACCCTCCTTGGTTGCCATGGACCGAGTGGTAGCACACGCCCACTCAGGCAGACCCAACATTTCTAAGTGAGCCTTCCTCTCCACCGTAGCCCACGGGGAGTCCTCCAAATCATTGCCCAGCAGACAGTCTACAGGCATGGCGGGCCTCACAGCCACCTGAAGAGTTCCTGAGACCCCCCCCACTCAAAGGGAACCTGAGCCACCTCACATTGGCTCTCTGAGTTGTCTGCGGACACTACTGGGTAGAATGCATGGGGGACAACCTGCTCCTTGGACACCAACCGGGAGCTGACAGCAGTTACACTGGCTCCTGTATCTCTTAGAGCCTCCACTCTATGGCCATTGATGGTCACCCACTGCCTGTACTTTTTAGTGTTAGCAGGCAGTGCAGGTTTAGGGACCATCTCAAAGTCTCCTAATGAGACAAGGGTCAACTCTACGGGATCCCACCCACCTTGGGCACCCATCTCCTCCTCTCCCAGGGCTACACTAGCAATCTGGCGGGGTGGTGCACGGGGTGGTGCACTGGCCTCCGTTGGGGGCACTGGGGATCAAAGTATCTGTGGCCTACTTGACCACAGTTGTAACAAGTGGGGGCCCCCTGGGAACAGGCCTACCTGTTGGGAGCCCTGGCTTCCTTTCTTGGGGAGGCTGGGACACCACTGCTTGGTTCCCTTGGAGATTACTTTGGGGCCCTCGGTGGAACTCCCTCTGTTGACCCTTGTCCCCCCACTCCTCTGCTGGGGACCCTGCCCACCTTTGGCGAAGTCTCCCCTGGACCCTTGCGAACCCGGGTGCTCACCCAGAGGTCCGCCTCCTCAGCAAGCTTCCTAGGGTTAGTTAACTTGCTATCAATTAGATGCTGGCGTAGCTCAGGAAAACAGTTACTAGAGAATTGCTCCCATGCAATTAAATCATACAGTTGCTCAAAAGTTTCTACTTTACTACCTCTTACCCAGCGTTCCATGGCTCTGCAAGAAGAAGACACATATTCCATCCACGTGGTACCCTCTAACTTTTTGAAGGTCCTAAACTTATTCCTGTACATTTCTGGGGTTAACCCATAGCGGGTCATCAAAGCCTCTTTCATGAGGGCATAAACCATCCTATGTTCTGAGGGTAAGTCCAATAAGGTATCCCTCCCCTCACTCACAAAGCGTCCCCACAACCCTGCTCCCCAATCCTTCTCAGGGACCCGGTGGGACACCATAGCTACTTCATAAGCGGCAAACCATTGCCCAATATCTTCACTTTTGTGGAAATCTTTAATAACTTCCTTGGGGATATACACCCTACTCTCAGTATTCACTACAGGTATGCTGCCACCAGAGGGGGAGTATCTACACTTTTGCTTTGATCTCCAACTCCCTCAATATTCTCTCATGCTCAAGTTTCATCTTCATCATTTCGAACTCTAACTTCCTGTTCTCTAGGTCCCTCTGACCATCCACTTTAGCCATTTCCACCTTGTGCCTCCTATCTCTCTCTCTGTCCTCCATCTCTTCTGGGGACAGACCCTTTGCGGACACGCTCGTGCCCGGGCTGGACATGGCTTTATCCCCTACTAAATCTATTGCTCCGTCCTGCTGCACTTCCACATTCTCTCCCTCCTCTCCCTGGTCTCCCATATTCTTAGGGGCATCCCTGGCTTCTAGCCAGGCCTTCAATGCTTTGTAATACTCCTTCCTTTTTGTGAGACCTGTGATGGGGACTGTGAACTGCTTGCAGAAATATTTGAGCTGCTTGGCACTGTAGGTTTCCAATCTATCTACTTCCCAGGCGAGATCCTCCGAGGCATTGGATCTGGGCTTGCCCATTGTAACAATCACGGGCAATATCAATCAATAATAAAAAAAATCTAGAAGAAAACTTCTCAAAAATGTATGCGGTACGTTATGGTCTGCACTCACTAGTAGTGTACACTATAATTACTGTATGCGATCATAAATGCAAGTCCAGATCCTCACCGCTGACCACCAATGTTAGAAATGGGGGTCTCTAGTTGGCAATGGCTGGCCACTGTCCAAGTAGGGACCCTTCTTCCTAAGTCAGAGTGAGAGGGCTACTCTCCTTGATACCCCCGCTCAACCCTGTGCTAACGTAGCACGAGCAGGTAGGCTTATCTCAGAGGCAGTGTGTGAAGCATTTATGACCATACACAGTAACACAGTGAGGAACACTACAAAGGGACACCACACAAGTAGTTACAAAAAGTAAGTATCTTTATATAAATATATGCAGACTTATCACAAGACCAATAACTGTAAAAGCCACAATACTGTCAAAAATAGGATTACTGTTGCAGGACTGTCAAAAATAGTTCAAAGGTTGCAAAAATAAGGTTCAAACTCAAAGCAGTGGTCTCTGCGACCCCTTCTCTCACAAAGTACCTGGATTCGGTAGCAAAATCAACAAAATGTCGCAAAGAAGTGGTAGCGATGATTTTCCTCACGCGAGGCCGGCGATGCGCTGAAATCCTTGCCGCAAGGGAGGATGATGCGCCGATCTGCTGATGCGTGCGGAGACGATGCGACCAACTTCTGCACGCTAGGCCGCCGATGCGCTGAGACATTGCTGCGAGGGCGAAGGCGATGCAACGATCCTGTTGCGTGTGCGGAGACGATGCGACAAACTTCTGCACGCTAGGCCGCCGATGCGATGACTTTCTTGCCGCGAGGGAGAAGTCGATGCGACGATCCTGTTGCGCTGTGCGATGGTGTTGCGATGCGAAGAAAAGGCGCTCCGCGAGGGAGCGACGAAATCCGGTGCGGTGCGATTAAAAATGGCGGACGCATGGCGTCCGCAATGCGATGTCTTGAAGCGATGATTTCTGTAGGGGTTGCTAGCGCTCGGCGACAGCCGCGCGATGAATTAACCAGCGCGTCTCGGCTGCAGCGGCTCGCAAAGGGGCGTTAGCGATGGTGTCGTGTTGCGAGCACTCAGCGGCAGCTGCGCGATGATTTTTCCAGCGCTCTCGACTGCAGCGGCTCGCAAACGTGCGTTAGCGACGATTTCCAGCACTCTTTTCTCTTAAGCAAACTAGAGGCCCTGGGACTCACAGGAGCCTCATCAGCAGATAGCAATCCTCGCAGGGAGGAAGCAGGACGTTGGTGGTGGAGTCTGATGTGCCTGAGACTCCAGCAGGAGACTAGCTCTTTTCCTAGCCCTTGGGTAATTGCTGTAACAAAAATAAAAGTTCTCTCAAAAGTCCTTTTCTCTCTTCTTCAAGGTCCAGTGGTCACTGCTGCAGGCCAGTGCAAGAAAAACACACAAGCACAAGGACAGTCACTTCCTGCAGATTCCTCCAGTGGCACGGACAGAGTTTCCTCTTCAGATCCAGGGGCAATACAAATTGTAGGGGTTTGAGCACAGATATTTATACCCCAAAAGTCTTTGTTCTCACAAGCTACAAGTCACTGAGCCTAGCCAGAACCAGTTCTGGTCAGTCCTGGAGCACTTTGTTTACCAGGCTGCATCCTTCCTTTCAGAAAGAGGGGGTCTGCTATCAGACACACAGTAGGAGGTGGAGCCAGCATTCACCTTGCCAGGCACAGCCCTATTCAAGTCAAGGAACCACCCCTCCCCATACTCTAAATGCAGATCTCTCTATTCAACCCAGGTCTGACTCAGCCTGCCCTGTCCCTCCAAAACCAGACAGCCAATACACATAACAGCAGAGCACACTGGAAGGCTTAGGCAAGAAAATACCTACTTTCTAAAAGTGGTATTTTCAAACACAGGATATAAAAATAAACTTCACTAAAAGATGTATTTTAATATTCTGAGCTCAGGCATACTAAATTCGTTTTTCTACCATGTTCCTGGAGTCAGTTAGGACTATAGCATGTAATAGTCAAACTGCCCATTCTGGCCTATGAGGAACAGGTATCCTTACAGTAGTGAAAAACGAAATTGGGTGTAATTCACTACCAGGACATGCTACACACACCAAGGCATGTCCTACCTTACACATACAATGCACCCTACCATAGGGGTGACTTACATGATGCCAAGGGAAGGCTCAGGGGCTGGGAAGTGGGTGCACCTCCCAGCCAAGATGGCAGTTCTGGACTGCACACAGACACTGCAGTGGCAGGTCTGAGACACACCTTACAAGCTGCTTCTGTGGGTGGCACAAATCAGTGCTGCAGGCCCACCAGCAGCATTTGGTTTACCAGCCCTGGGCACACACAGGCCACGCTACTAGGGACTAACCGATAAACCAAATAAGCCAATCAGGGATATACCAATTCACATAGACATGTTTACAAAGGGAGCATTCGCGCTGTGGCACTGAATGGCAGTGGCACAGCGCCCAGAGCATCTAACACCAGCAAAAACAGAGGAGACAACAGCGAAAAATAGAAGGGAGACCCACGCCAAGGATGCCAGGTCTAACAACATAGGACTGATCCAAGAATCTATTGTGTCTATCGTCCTCCATAGCTAATGAAGTGCAGTATTTCTAGGCAGCCAGCAGCAAAATTAAATTTAGAACAACAATGGGCCTAATTACTATGTCGATTGGTAAGCCTCCGACCGCTCGTTGGAGGCTTACCGACCGACATGGTAGGTTTACAGTCCGACCGCCGAATTACAATGTCGGCGGTCAGAGTGTAAACCAGCCGGTCAACCCGACTCAGTTCCGATGGGCTCAAGGAGCCCATCGGCCAGTCGGAAACTGCACATAATCCCTTACGGATGGCGTTTCAGGTGTCGGGATTATTATGTCGGTTTCCGACAGCCTTTCCGCTCAGCGGCGGCCGAAATCTAGAGTGGGGGGGCAATTCCCGCCCCCGAGACAACAGGTAGGAGCGGGTGGAGGCGGCCGCCCCCCGCCACCCTCCTTGCTACTCCACTGATTGAATCACAAAAAATGATTGGAAGACAAGGTACCCAGCTGTTCCGAGCATCAAAAGTAATTCCTAAATAAGAAAACTCGCTTACCCTCCCAATTGATTTGCTCATAATAGAAATTGGTTTTGTTTTACTAAGCTGCCTACCACACACCATATGGTGCGTCTTTGAAATATAAGTGTCAAGGTCAATACTGGCCATAAACCTCGCGAAGGCATCTACAAGCCCCCTGAAGCCATCAGAGGTATGGAAGAGCAGAACAGCATCATCATTATTAAAAAAATTCTAATAAAGTGCATTTATGTTAAAACTCAGAATTTCCTATACCAAGCTGATTATTTACTCTCTATCTGGCTGTATTTTAAACATTTATAGGTCTCTATATCCCGTTACTACCAGATTGACCGGTTGATACCCCTAAAGGAGAGTCCAGTACGTTGGGTCGACATTAAATGATAATCGATTGTGCGGTCTTCCTTTCCATACAATGATGATTTAACAAATAGAGGTGGAAATGATTTGTCTCCCCCACTGAGGTAACCTTATAAAATGGCCTTAGCTTTCACAGCCTGATCGTGTGCATGGAGCAACTTTATCAATTTACAGTTCATTTGGGGGTCGGATGGATCTAGTCCTCTAATAACGGCAGACCTGCAGGTTCGTATTCCTCTATCCAGGAAGGCTCTCCTTAATAAAGTGGCTCGTGCTGGTTGTAGTTTCTTACAATGACATATAAGATGAGTAAAGTCTTCGTCTTGACTGCAGCAAAGACGGCACACTTTTGAGTCTATATTTTTCCAGAGTGGCGCGTCTGCCAATGAGGGGTACCTTCCAAACCCAGTGCCATTAGTTGTCGCTTTAGTTGGATAGAAAATGTGTAATCTAGATAAGCTGCCAGTTTCAGGACTTTATAGTTATTGATCACCGACCATGCATGAGATCTTTGGGTAAAAATGCTTTTGTCCAGTGTTAACGAGTGAAATTTTGCAGCTTTATTTAGCGCTAGCTTAAATGTTGGAAAGGGTATCTTTTTGTTCTAGAGATCCAAAGTACTGGTCGCTTTAATCGCATTGTACAAAAATTGATTAAACTGCAATTTTTTTATTATTGTCAAGTTCCGACCATAGTGCCTCGTTTAAGCTTGTACTCAGGCTTGTTTTATCCGGTACCAAATCTTTATACAGGTATAAAGTCTGCCTAATGATTCGTTCATTAACCCAAATTCCAAACGCATTTGTGCTGGCGAAGCAGTCCCGGGAAGTTGAAAAACCTTTTTGTAAATACTTGTCATTAGGTTATTAAGAAGGATAGAATCTTTTTCATACATGGCGGCACTAGCATAGGTTAAAGTTGGAAGGGTTTTAGCGGCTATTACCAAGAGCAACGGTCTTAGTGATGGTCCCTCCAGTTTCTTTACCAGCGACTTATATGCAAATGTTAGAGCACCTGCTCTCCGTGTCATATACTTTTTCTGCTCACAGTGGGATAGTTTGCTATCTATATAATATCCCAGATACTTATAGCTCGATACGTTCTCCAGAAGGGTGCCTTCTAGCCAAATGTTGTGATGTGGGGCTAGCCGGTTGCGAATAAGCATAGATTTCGTTTTAGATATATTGATTTCCAATTTGTTCATTGACAAAAATTTGGAGAGTTCGGTTAATATTCTGGTCAGACCAACTTTAGTTAAACTTATGTTGCGGTCCCTGCTTTTGCCTTATTAAAGAGTGGGGGTGTTGGCGTGACTCGCCCAGCGGCGGCCGAAATCTAGAGCGGGGGGGGCGATTGCCGCCCCCGAGACAGCAGGTAGGAGCGGGAGGAGAAGGCCGCCCCCGCCACCCTCCTTGCTACGCCACTGATTGAATCACAAAAAATGATTGGAAAGACAATGTACCCAGCTGTTCCGAGCATCAAAAGTAATTCCTAAATAAGAAAACTCGCTTCCCCTCCCAATTGATTTGCCCATAATAGAAATTGGTTTTGTTTTACTAAGCTGCCTACCACACACCATATGGTGCGTCTTTGAAATATAAGTGTTGAGGTCAATACTGGCCATAAACCTCGCGAAGGCATCTACAAGCCCCCTGAGGCCATCAGAGGTATGGAAGAGCAGAACAGCAGCATCTGCACACATGAGGGCCTGAATGGGTGCAGATTTAACTTTGGGCATGACCTTTCCATTGGCAATTAAAACGAAATCAAGGCCATTAATGTACAATAAAAACAAAATGAGGGCCAAAATGCAGCCTTGCCGAACACCTCAGGGAAGTTCAAACAATTCAGTGCATTCGCCCTCTGTGCCGTACCTAACAGAGGCACTTACCCCCGCATGCAGCGAACATAAAAAATCCACCAATGGAGGGGCAAATTAATTAGAGTTAAATTATCCCAAAGCTTGGACCGATTGACTCTATCAATAGTGCTACTTAGGTCCATAAGGGCCATGTAGAGTACCCCTTTCTTAGCTGCCATATACTTTTCAATTATTAGGTTGAGGTTTAAACATTGTTCTAAAGTCTCCAAACCTTGCTCGAAATCATATTGCACCGGGCAAAGGACATTATTCTCATGCACCCAGGGCTTGATTCGATTACGAATGACCCACCCCACAAGCTTCACTGTGGAGTCTAACAGTGACATGGGTCTGTAACAACAGGACTCCTGTCTGCTGCCTCTCTAAAACACTGGGACTATAATTGCATGCTTCAATGACTCAGGGATTTTGTTGCAGGTAGCAGTGTTTAGAACATTGGTAATAAGGGGAGCCCAAAGCTTGATATTTGCCTTAAAGAGATCCCTAGGGACCCCATCTGGCCTGGGGGTCTTGTTGATTGGGCTGGCCTCAATGGCACAGGTGACTTCAGAAAGCTCGAAATAGATGTTCAGGGGTAACTGAGGTGATGCGTCATTGGGCAATGCCCTGACATCAGACAATAATGAATAGAATAATTTAAAATGGGTCACCCATTTCTCAGAATTGATGTTTGTCCCAAGGCCATCTGATGAGTGGAGAAAAGCCGACTTGCCATTGATAATCTCCCAAAAAAACCTGGGGTCCCTAACTCTACACGTCATAACTAAGCACTCCCATCTCTCCTCCTTTAATACAAGTTTCCTAACATGTAAGGCCTTCTTATATTCCAATCTGGCAGCCGAGATACTTGGCTGGTCACAGGGTCTAGCGTTCAGCAATTCACGGAGCCTATGGTTGGCAATACAGCACTCTTTGTTAAACCATTCCTGTTTCCTCTGCCCACTCGCTGGGAGCGACTCAGCAGGATAGTTCTAACTGAAGAACCTAAGTTGAAAAAGGCCTCTCGAAAGTCAGGGGCTGTGCAATCACTGGATAAGAGGCAGTCAACTAGCATAGCCAGGTTCCCCACTACCAGTAACTGCATCAGGGTTGGGATAACGAGTGCCTTCCATTTGAGTCTGAAGCCCTTGTCTTGCTGGGAAAGGCCAGTAGCCCCGGGTGCAACAAGAGGGGGAGGGCAAGTGGGTAAGTTCAACAAGACTTCTATTGGGTTATGGTCACTGTAACAAGATTATTTGACCCCACCCAAATGAACACAATATTCCAGTTTCCTGGAAAAAATGCGTAGTCAATAGTGGAACCACGGCCCCATCCCACAAAAGTAGGGGGCTGATTAATGGGATTTCCCCACCAGTTCTACAACACTAGAAAGACCTGAGTTGCACAAGGTCTTATACAGCCTTCCGCCCCTCTGATCAAAAGAGGCACAATGAATAGGCAAGCCCTGAAACAGGAAACAATCAACTACTGTGGCCATAGAGCCCAATTTTACATTAAAATCATCCCCTAAAATAGCGTTTAAAACTGCTGCCCAAGATGGGGGATCTAGCCTTGAGTGAATACCACCTGAAAAAGAGTCCCTATCTCTTGGGGACGACAACCAAGGCTCACCAGGGGCAGAGAGAACCACACTGCCCAGCATCCTTTGCGGCACAAGGCTGCCGCCAATCTCCTGCTGCGCCCGGAGGCGCAGAAAAAGGGCCCAACACTCCCGCAGCGTGGGACGACAACCAAGGCTCACCGGGGGCAGAGAGAACCACACTGCCAACCATCCTTTGCGGCGCGAGGCCGCCGATCTCCGGAGGCGCCCGGAGGCGCAGAAAAAGGGCCCAACACTCCCGCAGCGCGGGACGACAACCGAGGCTCACTGGGGGCAGAGAGAACCACACTGCCCAGCATCCTTTGCGGCACGAGGCCGCCGATGATCTACTGCTGCGCCCGGAGGCGCAGAAAAAGGGCCCAACACTCCCGCAGCGCAGGACGCGTGCGGGCGAGTCCGGGCCGTGCCCGGGCAAGCCCGGGCCAAGGGCGGGCCCGTCAAAGCCCGTCAAAGCCCGGAAGAGGCTGGGCTAGGTCACCCCCCTAAGGCCTGTTGCAGGACTCTACTGACTCGTGTAAGCAGCCATCAGGGAATAAGGTACTGTCTTCAACTCTGTCCCAGATTTTCCATCCCCTTTTTTACGCTTTGAAAGCAGTGGCTAGTCGTGTATATCTGGTTTAGTATTTGCCTGCCTACTTGATCCTGTCTTTATTAGTCCACGTCACTTCAACTAGGCTTGTAGTATGGGCAAGAGGAAGGGTGCCTCAAGCGTCCCCAGCATGATACCTCCCCCCTGCACCCGTTCAACTATTGATAATTACCTAACTGGGGCTGTGGACATGGTTACTAATGAAATTCTGCTGGTGGAACGTCGCCTTTCACTCACAACCGAATAGATCACTCCTATACCTATTGAACAAAACTCCTGTGAACTGTTACCAACGCAGAGTGTATCATTAGCAACAAGCCCGACTGCAGCATCAATAGGCCACGTTTGTCCCATGGAGCAAGCACAAAATTTGGGTGACGGTTTAGAATGCGTGGGGGCTGGATCTCCTGTACCAGGAGGGGGAACTGAGCCCGGTCCAACCAGCACGTTGGGTGATGACCAGTTTCGTGATTCCGAGGGGGAGAGTGGCCCAAAAGCCAAGCGCAGGAGGAAAACTGCCAAATCAACTAAGTCTAGAAACTCTGCTATAACTAGCAAAATTGCCTCGCGCCTTAAGGCTGGTAATGAAAACTTGATTGGGGGTTCAGCAGTGGTAAATGAAAACACTTGGAGAAAACTGAGCAAGTGTATAGGTGACCTTTTGGATTCCAGGTTTCGCCCTATCCTTGAACGTTTAGCAATAATTGAATCCAAATTGGTGAAACCCTTGGATTCCATGACTTCCGTTTGTACTCAGTATTTGACCTCTGATCTCCCCCCTACTATACCTGTACTTCTTCCACATGACAATTTACCAGCAAATCAATCTGTAAAACAACCGGTAGCCCGTGCCCCAAGCCAGGACTCTTTACCTGTGATAGATCTTCCCCCAGCATCTGCCCCTTACGTCATTGCCTTTATTAATGTCCCTGGGCTCACAGAAGATAATATGGAATCTACCAGGGGCCTAATGAACAAATCTATCCATTGGTTGAACAACAACGTCGCCGGCAATTGGGACATATCAAAAAAGATCTTGATGGCAAGACGGGTGGGGGGCATTGGTGGTGGGGGACATGGGCACAGTGGGGATGTCATTGTGGTCAACATCCGTAATCCCACGGTCATTCAGGAAATACTTTATAAAGCAAGTATAGGAATGGTTAAACCCACCTCTATTAAGATAGTCCCACTTGACTTTTTTATCAGCATCTTGCGAATCGATCTTGTACTCCTGGGAGTTTCATTCCCCGTACGACTGTGTTGCCCAGACTCCCCCCTCAAGTGTCACTCCCTTTGTACAATAGATTTTCTATATTGGCTGGGCTGGAGGATATTGATTGACGGTTTAGGGAGGAGCTTGTTTGCTCTGGTTCTCAGGAGGTGAGCAGGGTACTTGATAGTCCAAAGTTTGTTGCCCAAATGCCCCCCACTCCCCTACAGAATCCTCTGCCCACTGTTCCGGGTTCACTAGAGAAGGGTGGGGCTCCCTATAGTTTCAGTTCCGTTGCCCATACAAATATTATCCTCTCCCAGAATCACTTATGTGCAGGGACCTGTGTTCTGAATACTGATGAGGCACCTGTCAGTTTAACCCCCGCTGTCCACCTGTCCATTACTCCTACGTAGAATCCTCCTTCCTTAGGGGCCAGTGTGAGCATAAGTTTGGATGAAGGTTCAACAGATAATGCATGCTTGAACTTTTTAAGCTGGAACATAGCGGGTCTAGCCTCAAAAACGTTGTCAGATGGATGGCGATCCTTTATCGTGAATTATGATATAGTGTTCATGCAAGAAACATGGGAGACTAATGGCATTGCATTTGATGGGTTTACGTGCTTTAGCTTGCCCGCGATTACATCCTCATCGAGCAGAGCCAAAGGGGGTTTGTCGGCCTGGTTTAAAGTGGATATTGCCGATTCGATCGTACAGCTATTCCTGGAACAGGGGGAGGTGCAGGCCTTTTGCCTCACTTGGAAAGACACCCCAAGATATATTTGGTAAACTTTTATAATAACAACTTCTCGTCCAAGGGTGACTTCCAAGGTTTATTCATGTTAATTGATATGCTTGTAGAGAGAGAGGCTTGAGTGGAATGCCCCCTTAAGCTGTTGGTGGCGGGAGACTTTAATGCAAAATTGGGGCATCCTCCGCCCCTTTCTCCAACTACATTTGATCCTCTATCTTGCGAGTCAGATTATAATGTGATGGATGCTAGGGGGCGGGTCTTATTCTCCCATCTGGCAGAACGGGGCATGGTCAACAGAGTTCCTAAATCAACTGACCAACACATTCCAACCTTTATAGGACGAGGTGCAGGAAGCACTATTGACTATATTTTTGCCACCTGGAGCATGTCTCCACTCATTAAGACCATTAGTGACCACAATCCTATTTCTGTTAAGATAGTGCTACCATATATGCTACAAAAGCTCAAGCCTCTGCCTTCCCAGGTTTTATCTACTAAGGACGCAGGGCGTAGGGTGGTATGGCGAACTGCGAACATGAATAGCTTAATGTCCCAGGTGTTATCCAATAGTTCTGCTCTGGTGCGTAGCTGTAATTGCATACCCTGCGTTCCGGCTTGCATCCTATTTGATTTCACAATTCTTCTAGATAAGATCAAAATCCTGCTTTCTAGACCCATTACCCAGTCTCGTCACCATGAACAATCATGGTTTGATAATGCTTGTAGAGAAGCCAATAACACCCTACGTAGTGCCTTAACTTAAAGAAAAACCCTAGAGACCAGATCGCGATTAAGGAAAGTCGAAAGTTATACAAGCATGCCATCAAAATAAGAAAGTCGTCCCTGAAGGAGGAGAAGTGGGATTCTATAGTGGACGCATGCCATTCTAAAGACCCACAAGCCTTCTGGAAAGCAGTACGGTCTGTTTTATCCCCCACCTTACCAGCTGATAAAGTAACTGTACATATTTCGGCTGAGACATGGGCGACGCATTATGCTGGATTGTATTCCACTGATCTTAGGGATGTTGACGCCCCAGCACAGTTGAGTACAACTTGCCCAAACCTTGTTTTTAAAGAAGAGGAGGTTCTAAAAGCAATCATTAATAGCAAAGGCAAGAAGGCTCTGGGGCCAGATGGCATTCCACTAGATTTATTCAAGGAAGATCCAGTGTTCTGGACCCCGGTGCTTACTTCAGTTTTCAATGCCGTTTGCAGTGAGGGAGTGCCAAGGTCATGGCGTTCATCTGTTATAGTAAAAGACACACAATTGATGGACGGAATGCAGAACAAATCAAAACATTCACCCCCAGTCAAGAGATCTGGGTTAAATCCATCATTCTTTTGCTCACCATGCCACCCCAGTTTAGACCTGGCCATATGCAAATCAGTCTTGACCCTGTGCCTCATGGGAACAGTCCAGCCCGAACTGCCAAGCCAGGTCCTCCCTGGACCGGAAACAAGCATCCTAGGACCACTGTTCCCAATAACGTGCGCGCATGAGCACGCGCGCACCTCTGATAAATGTAGCGAGCAGTGCTGTGTGTGGAGCGCGCACACACACAGCACATCAAACAATAACGTTCGGGCCGTTGCTTTTAAAAAGCGAGCGGCGCGAAAAATTGGTGTTTCTTTGATGTAGAGCCCGGCTGCGGTGCATACTGTGTGCTTTTGTTTAAGTATTCATGTTAATTGCAGCGCTGTCACGAGCTGCAATTAACATGAATACTTTAAACAAAAGCACACAATCTGCCCATCACCCTGCAGCTGCGCTCTATTAAGAAAAGAAATTCAGCAAGTCTACAAACAGGGCGTGAAAAGCACACTTCATGTTTGTAGACTTGCTGAATTTCTCTTCTTAACAGAGCTGGGCTGCGGGGTGATTGTGTTACTTTGTTAATGTTTCCAGGTTAATTGCAGCTCCAGACGGGCGCTGCGATTAACCTGAAATCTTTAACAAAGGCCCACAATCACCCAGCAGCCCAGCTCTGTTAAGAAAAGAAATGCAGCAACTCTACAAACATGACGTGAAAAGCACACGTCGGTTTTGTAGACTTGCTGAATTTCTCTTCTTCATAGAGCGCAGCTGTGGGGTGATTTACACTTTTCTGTGCTTGGCATAGTGTGCCACCCTACTTGTATTTTCCTGTTTCTATCATTGCATCCAGATATATGATACAACAAGTAACATCATACCCAGGGCTTTAAGTGGGATGAAAAAACTGGGGGGTCTCTCAAAGGGGCGCGGCCAGTGTAATTAAGGGCGTGGCTTAAGACACATACGCTAAAAATCTGCGCTTAGCATAGTGTAACACCCGACTTGTATTTTGCTGTTTCTGTCATTACATCCAGATATATGATACAACATGAAACATCATACCTACAACAAGTCGGACGATTGGCTTTGTCAGTGGTTGTTAGTTGCATGAGATAAATAAGCAGCAGCTATGGCTTTCATATAATATTGAAAAAGCTACCACTTAAAGCCCTGGTGACACCACGACAATGTTGCTGCCCCTGAGTTTCAAAAAGAGAATAGAAGCAAGTATTAGTGAAGAGAATACTCCTGACAGATGGATCAGTCATTTACACACGTGCATCTGCCATCTGCTCAGACCTGCATCTTGGCAAGATTAAAACTCTTGGCAAGGCCTAACCAGCCTTCCACCCTTCTTAGTTCATTCAGGTGAGCACGGTTACATAGAGCAATTGTTTAGAAATGACAAGATGGTGTAAAAGGCTCCTTATAGAACCCGCCAACGTCGATATGCAGAGGCGCTACTTCTGAAGCATTGCCATACCACACTCGCTGTCTTCTCTGACATATCTTTTGTCCTTTTTCTTCCACTCCCCAGCTGCTCTCGCCGTCTCCTTCTCTTCTTTTCCTTCTTCCTCATATCAGTCCCGCTCCACGTTTACCCACTTTCCCCTTCTCCCCATCCCATTCTTGTCTCCATTTCCCTCTCACTGCTTGTTCTTTGCTTTCTCTCTTACCGGTTTTCCATTCTCCGTTCTCCCTCCCAGTTCTCCAAAGCCTCTGGCTGCCTTTCTCTTTCCGTCTCTCTCTCACCAATTTCTCCATTACCCCTTCCCCATTTCTCGTCTTTGCGCCCTGACTTTTTTTCTACTTTGTTCCTCTCTCCCCCTTTCTCCGCCACTAAATCCTATTTCTCACTAGTCTCCTCTCCTTTTCCTTCAGGCTATGTTACAATTTTGAAAACACATACCACTATCCCTGAATATTACATTGAAGCACATTTAGAATTTGGACCAGTGTGCCTCTGCAGTGTCGGTGACCTGGCCAAAAAGGACATGAAAAAGCTGAAATTGGATCATAAATCCAAAGCTGTTCTAATCAGGGGCCCCAGAAATAAGTTTGGCCCAGGCACTCAAAATCCTTAAGATGTCCCTGTGCATTTGTTAAAGTTTTCATGTTAATCGCAGCACCCATCATGAGCTGCAATTAACACGAAAACCTTAACAAATGCGCACAATCACCCCGCAGCCCAACCCTATTAAGAAAAGAAATGCAGCAACATAGCTGCCAAGGTTTCAAATTGCAATGTGGGATGTTTTCATAATTTCACTGTAATTATTAGTGCCATTTGAACAGGGCCGGCTTTAGTGCTGGTGGCGCCTGGTGTGACAATGTTTGTTGGCACCCCAATGACCACCTTCGCCACGGATACTCTCATTACCAACCTTTAACAGTGACCCTCAAGTCTCCATAACCCCTCTCTCTTTCATATTTATTTTGTTTAATACGCCACTCATACCAGTGTAAGGTGTTAAGCACTTTACATCGCATACACATTACACAGAGACACTGAATCATAGTGTGTAAATCAATGTATAGGAAATGTTACATCAGACAGAGGAATAAAATGTCTCTTCTTAACAGAGCTGGGCTGCTAGGGTTTTAAGCAAACGTTTGGAGTGATATTTGGCGCTGAACACACGCGCGGTTTGGTTCCTGGCGCACATAGCCATGGCTGCAGCGCACAGAGAACCTACACTGCCGCACACAGAGGAAAAAAATTAGAGGGAACATTGCCTATGACCGGTTTTGGGGTTTCACCCCTCATCAGCCAGGAAAGCTTGATTCCATGGCACAGTGAGCCCAGGACCCACGTCTGGGCATACCTGGCGCACTTAGGGCGAGAAAGCAAAAGACACGTGTTAGACCTGGCATCCTTGGCGTGGTTTCCCCTGACTTTTTGCCTCTACCTCCTGTATTTTTGACACTGTGCTGGAATTCGTTTTTGCTGGTTTAGATGCTTTGGGCACTTTGCCACTGCTGATCAGTGCCAAAGTGCAAGTGCTCCCTGGTTAAATTGTTATTGTGATTGGCTATCCATGATTGGTATATTTGCTTTACCAATAAGTCCCTAGTAAAGTGCACTAAGTGTGCCAGGGCTGGTAATTCAAATGCTACTAGTGGGCTTGCAGCACTGATTGTGCCACCCACATGAGTAGCCCTAAAATGGTGTCTCAGGCCTGCCACTGCAGTGCCTGTGCGCAGTTTGTGAACTGCCATGTTGTCCTGGCCAGTGTACACACTTGCCAGGCCTAACCCTTCCCTTTTCTTACACATTGGACACCTCTATGGTAGGCCCAAGGTACCCCCCTGGGCAGGGTGCAGTGTATGTGAAAGGTAGGACATATACTAGTGTGGGTAACATGTCCTGATCGTGAAATACTGCCAATTTCGTTTTTCACTATTGAAAGGCTATCTTGCCCATAGGTTAACATGGGGATTGCTGTAACATGGTTACCTGCATATCTTCCCATAGCAGCAAGATAGAGAGTTGGAATCTGGTACCCCTGAACTCAGAATTTAATTACACATCTTTTAGTGAAGATGGTTTTTAAATTCTAAGTTTGGAAATAGCACTTTTAGAAAGTGGCTATTTTCTTGTTCAACCTTTCTGTGTGCCTCTGCCTGTTTGTGAATTGACTGTCTGGTTTGTGAGTGACAGGGGCTGGGGGTGGCTGCAGGAGGCTGGGTGAGTCAGCACTAGGCTGAATAGACCTAGCTACATGTAGAGTGGTGGGAGGAGAGCACCTGGGTCTGAATAGGGCTGTGCCTGCCTTCCACAATGCTGGCTCCACCTCCTGCGGTGTGTCTGATGACCCTGGCCCACACTCACAAAGGAAGGAGAGGTGCCCTGGCAGAATGCACCCTGAACTGGTTTGGACTGGGTCCAGGACCCCTCACACATGGAGAACAAAGACTTTTGGGGTATAAATACTAGAGCTGAAACCCCTGAATTTTAGACTACTTCGTGATCAAGAGGAATCCCTGCCAAAGAAGATCAGCTGAAGAGACTCAGGAGAAGTACTGCCCTTGCTGTGTGTCTGGGGTTGGCCTGCAGTTTGCTGTATCCACTGAGGAGAGGACTAAGGGACTTTGCTGTGTGCTGTGTCCCCTGCTTGAAGAAGGACTTTGCTGTGTGCTGTGTCCCTCTGAAGAAAAGTCTCCAAGGGCCTCCTGTTTCTGAAGTCCCAGGCACAAAAGGACTTCACCCCCAGCTTCCCTGAACTTCCTTGCTGGGAGTTCCAGTCTGCCAGGAGGGCCTGTAACTGTGTGTTAGGCCTTTCTGCTGTTGGGAGCTGAACAAGAGTAAGAAGAGGAAGAAAATCTGTTTTCCGACGCCCTCGACGCCGCCGCTGTGACGCCGCGACCTGCATCGAGGCCCGGGGAGCCGCTCGTGAAGTGACGACACTGCACCCGGCCTGCTCCGCAGCTCCGACGCCCTACGACGCCCGCCGACACAGGCAGCGATCGGCCGTGACCGACGCCAGCGCTCGCATCGACTTCGTGTCTTCGCCAAGTGCCGGCCTCCTGTTATCGCGGCGCCGATAACCGCCGAGGGTGACTCGCAAGATCCACCGACGTCGCCTCATCACCGGAGACGACATCGTTCTTCGCCGATGCCATGCATCGTCACCGACTTCATTTTTCAAGGTACCGTTGTTGGGGGTCTGTGTGACTCCGTGCCCGACGCCGCGATCCTCGCGGGCGGCGCCGTACTTTGGATTTTGTACTGTCCTGACGTCGTGATAGCCCCAGTTGGTGCTATTGGATTTCTACAGCTTATTTTTGCAACAACCTTTTTAAAAGACATTTTTCTGAGTATCTGTACGTTGAATTTTTTGTCGTTTTGGTCTTGTTTAAGTTTAGTAAAGATACTTTATTTTTCTAAACTGGTGTAGTGTCCATTTGTGGTGTTTTCACTATGTTACTGTGAGTGTTGGTACAAATACTTTACACATTGCCTTTGGGATAAGCCTGTCTGCTCGTGCCAAGCTACCGAGGGGGTGAGCAGGGGTTATCTAAAGTGTGTATCCCCCTTACCCTGACTAGAAGCAAGGGTCCCTATTTGGACAAGGTACCTACCTCTGCCAACTAGAGACCCCCAGTTCTAACATTGGTGGTCAGCGGTGAGGATTTGAACTTGTATTTGTACTTGACCTACAGTAATTGGTGTACATCACTAGATTATTGCAGACCACTACGCAACCACATACTGTGTTCTTTTTGGTTTTTGGTTCTATTTTTGAGTAACTCTTAGAGAAAGCATCATGTCCCAGAAGGGGAATGCAGCAAGTGAAAAGGCAGAATTGGAGTTCAACATTGAGGATTTGTATTCCTACAAGGTAGACCAGCTTAAACAATTCTGCAAAGATTTGGGATGTCCCACAAGGAGTAGCGCTAAGAAAGATGAGCTACAAAAGGCCTTAAAAGCCTGGTGGGAGGCCAAAGGAGCTGCATGACAAGATGATACAAATGAGTAGGTGGATAACCAGGGGAATGGGTTTGGGCCACAGGATTTGCCTGTGCCAGGAGCAGCCCCCAGGGCTGTCAGCATCCATTCCGCAGGAAGCCTCTCCCGGGAAGAGCGGGAAGAGAACCAAAGGATCAGGGAACATGAGCTGGAAGTCATGAGGCTCAAGATGAAGCAATTAGAAATTGAGAAAGAAATCCAGCACAAGGCAGAGGAGATGGCTCGTGCCTTGGAGGAAAGAAAATTGCTTTTGGCTCATGAGTTGAGCATGAGGGAGATGGACCTGAAGGCCAAACAATTGGAGTCCAGCTCAAATGGTGGCAGCACACAGCCAGTGCAAGGGGGTAAAGTATACATCCCCAAGGATATAGTGCAGAATTTCCAGAAGGGACAGGATATTTTTGCATGGTTTGTGTCATATGAGGTGTCTTTGAGGATGCATGAGGTGCCTGAAAAGAGCTGGGGGGTGGGCCTGTGGAAGCATTTTGAGGCGTCAGGGACAGCAGTTTTGACACCTTTAGAGAAGGAGGGTGCCCTGACTTATGCCAACATGAAGGAGGCTTTATGCCTCAAGTATGGGCTCACCCCAGAACAGTATAGAGTGAGGTTCAGGAACTCAAAGAAGAATGATTCAGACACTTGGGTTGAATGTGTGAGAGTGTACACCCGCTCATTGGAAGGTTGGATGAAGGGCAGCAAAGTTACTGATTATGAGGGGATGTGCCATCTAATTAGTTGGGAGCACTTGAGCAGTCTATGTGTTCCAGAGCTGCGCCAGCATATTTTGGATAGTAAGTTAACTAATCCTAGTGAGCTTGCTAAGGAGGCGGACCGCTGGACCAGCACCAGGGTCCACAAGGGGATTGTGGGTACCACAGCCAAAGGTGGGCAGGGTCCCCAGCAGAAGAGTGGGGGGAGAAAGGTAATCAAAAGGAGTTCTCTAAAGGGCCCCAAAATAATGCAGAGGGAAAGGAGTCCCAGCCCCCCCAGTCTAAGACGTCGAAGCCCCCTAAGGGCGGGCGTAGTAACTTTCCGGGTCCCCTCAGGTTTTACAACTGTAACGAGAAGGGCCACATTGCCCCTAAGTGCCCCAAGAAGTCCCAAGCACCCACTGGTGCTCCATCACCGGGTTTAGTGAGTGTAGCTTTGGGAGAGGAATTAGTTTCCAGTGGGGAGGAGGAGCAAGCAGTGATGACCCTTGTCTCTTTAGGAGACAGAGAGATGGTCCAGGAGTCCTACTTGCCTGGGAACACTAAAAAGTACAGGCAGTGGGTGACCATCAATGGGAGGAGGGTGGAGGCTCTGAGAGACACAGGAGCCAGCGTGACATCCGTGAGGTGTCAGTGGGTGTCTGAAGAGCAGGTCATTCCCAATGCACTTCACCCCGTAGTTGCAGCAGACAACTCTGTGCGCCTCTGCAAGGTGGCGCAAGTTCCCTTTGAGTGGGGGGGGTCTCAGGTTCCTTGAAGGTCGTTGTTAGTCCATCCATGCCTGTAGACTGTCTGCTAGGAAATGACCTGGAGAGTTCCCCATGGAGGGAGGTGGAACGCCAGGCTCATTTGGACATGTTGGGTCTGCCTGAATGGGTTTGTGTGACCACTCGGTCAATGGCAGCCAGTAGGGATAACCAAGCGGACCTGGAGCCTGAACAGTGGCCCAGGTACCTGCCAGGAAGAGGAAGGGCAGGGGGCATGGGAAACCAGCCCCCGCAATTCCCACGGTCCAGGAGGAGGCGGAACCTGAGGGGGATGCCCTGGAACCTACAGGGGAACAGATAGCCGAACTGGGAGACCTGCCTGAGCTGACCCATTGGCAGCAAGAAGGAGGTCCCTCCCGGGAGGAGTTCTGCAAGGCGCAGAGAGAATACCCTTCTCTCATTGGTATGCGGAAACAGGCCGCAGACCAGGCAGCAGGTGGCGAGTCCAAGAATCATCTCATTTACTGGGAGGATGGGTTACTCTATAGTGAGCCTAAGGTCGCTGAGCCCGGTGCAGCCCGTGTGCTGGTGGTACCCGAGCGCTTCAGGACCTTCCTAATGGGTCTGGCTCATGACGTGCCTCTCGCAGGTCATCTGGGGCATGACAAGACCTACCAACGGCTTGTCACCCACTTTTACTGGCCCCAGATGAAGACGCGCGTTGGTACACACTGTAGGACTTGCCAGACTTGCCAGGCAAGTGGCAAGAGTGGAGGGAAGTGTAAGGCTCCCCTCCAACCCTTTCCCGTGGTGAGCACCTCTTTCGAACAGGTGGGCATCGACATTGTGGGGCCTCTGGAACCCAAGACAGCCTTAGGCAACAAGTTTATCTTGATCTTGGTGGACCATGCCACCCGGTACCCGGAAGCTGTCCCTCTCCGGACAATCACTGCCCCCGTGGTGGGCTGTGCATTGATGGGGATCTTTTCCCGTGTGGGGTTCCCCAGAGAGGTGGTCTCCGACCGGGGTACCAACTTCATCTCGAAGTACTTGAAGTCTTTGTATGAGGAGTGTGGGGTAATGTACAAGTTTACCACTCCTTACCATCCTCAAGGGAATGGATTGGTTGAGAGATTCAACCGAACCCTGAAAGGCATGATAATGGGCCTTGCGGAGCCCATGAGACGGAAGTGGGACTTCTTCTTACCATGCCTGTTGTTTTCCTACAGGGAGGTGCCTCAGAAGTCCCTAGGGTTCAGTCCCTTTGAACTCCTGTATGGCCACCCTGTTAGAGGACCTCTCAGTCTGGTGAAGGAGGGTTGGGAGAAATCCCCTGGTAAGACCCCCCAGGATGTGTTCAGCTATGTGCTGGCCTTCCGCAACCAGACTCAGCGCTTCAGGAAACTCGCTCAGGCGAACCTGGAAGCTAGCCAGGAAGAAATGAAAAGATGGTATGACCAGAATGCCACTCTGGTCGAATTTCAACCTGGGCAGAAGGTGTGGGTGATGGCGCCAGTGGAGCCTTGCGCGCTCCAAGACAAGTGGACTGGGCCATATGAGGTGGTGGAGCGCAAGAGCGATGTAACCTATCTGGTTGACTTGCAGTCTCCCAGGAACCCTTTGAGGGTCCTACACCTGAACCGCCTCAAGCCACACTTTGAGAGGTCTGATGTGACAATGCTCCTTGCCACAGATGATGGGATTGAGGAGGAAAGTGACCCTCTTCCTGACCTCCTGTCAGCAGAGGAGCAAGATGGGTCAGTGGATGGGGTAAACCTCTCCGCCACACTGACCCCAGAACAGCAGAGGGACTGTCGCCATGTGTTGGGTCAGTTCGCCTCCCTGTTCTCCCTGACACCAGGAGTCACCAATTGGTGCGTCCATGATGTCAACACTGGGGACAGCCTACCTGTGAAGCAGAAATTTTACAGGGTAGCTGACAAGGTCAGGGCCAGCATCAAGGAAGAAGTTTCCAAGATGTTGGCGCTAGGGGTGATTGAGCCCTCAAGCAGCCCGTGGGCTAGCCCAGTGGTCTTAGTACCAAAAGCTGCTGCACCCGGTGCCACTCCAGAACTCAGGTTTTGTGTGGACTACCGTGGGCTCAATGCGGTCACCAAGACTTACGCACACCCCATCCCCAGAGCTGATGAGCTCGTGGATCGGTTAGGCGCTGCCCAGTACCTCAGTACGTTTGATTTAACTTCTGGGTACTGGCAGATTGCCTTAACTGAGGGGGCCAAGGAGAGGTCAGCGTTTTCAACACCAGAGGGGCACTTCCAGTTCCGTGTCATGCCCTTTGAGTTGAAGAACGCCCCTGCCACCTTCCAGAGACTGGTCAACCAGGTACTGTCTGGGCTGGAGGAATTCAGCGCCGCATACCTGGATGACATTGCTGTGTTCAGCTCCAGTTGGGAAGAACATTTGCAAAACCTCTGCGAAGTGTTGAAGGCTCTGCAAAGGGCAGGCCTCACTATCAAGGCCAGTAAGTGCCAGATAGGGCAGGGATCTGTGGTGTACTTGGGACACCAGGTAGGGAGCGGCCAGGTGGCGCCCCTCCAAGCAAAGATTGATACCATTCTGGCTTGGGAGCCCCCCAAGACCCAGACAGAGGTGAGAGCCTTTTTAGGACTCACCGGGTATTACCGCCGATTTGTCAAGGGGTATGGCACCATTGTTGCCCCCTTGACAGAGCTGACTTCAAGGAAGCAGCCCAGGAAGGTGATCTGGACCGATGCCTGCCAGACCGCGTTTGATGCCCTGAAAGCTCCATGTGCACGGCACCCGTGCTCAAGGCGCCTGATTTCTCCAAAGAGTTTGTGGTGCAGACAGATGCTTCAGAGCATGGAGTGGGAGCAGTACTCTCACAACTGAACGATGAGGGCTTGGACCAACTTGTAGCTTTCCTTAGCAGGAGGCTACTTCCCAGGGAACAGAGGTGGAGTGCAATTGAAAGGGAAGCTTTTGCTGTGGTCTGGGCACTGAAGAAGTTAAGGCCCTACTTGTTTGGGACTCACTTCCGGGTTCAGACAGACCACAGGCCCCTCTGATGGTTAATGCAGATGAGGGGTGGGAACCCAAAACTGTTGAGGTGGTCCATCTCCCTACAGGGAATGGACTTTACGGTGGAACACCGCCCTGGTACAGAACACGCCAATGCTGATGGTCTGTCCAGGTTCTTCCGCCTTAGTGATGAGAACTCCCCAGGGGATGGGTAGTTCTCACAACTTTTCAGCTGGAGGGGACACGTGTTAGACCTGTCATCCTTGGCGTGGTTTCCCCTGACTTTTTGCCTCTACCTCCTGTATTTCTGACACTGTGCTGGAATTCGTTTTTGCTGGTTTAGATGCTTTGGGCACTTTACCACTGCTGATCAGTGCCAAAGTGCAAGTGCTCCCTGGTTAAATTGTTATTGTGATTGGCTTTCCATGATTGGTATATTTGCTTTACCAATAAGTCCCTAGTAACGTGCACTAAGTGTGCCAGGGCTGGTAATTCAAATGCTACTAGAGGGCTTGCAGCACTGATTGTGCCACACACATGAGTAGCCCTAAAATGGTGTCTCAGGCCTGTCACTGCAGTGCCTGTGCGCAGTTTGTGAACTGCCATGTTGTCCTGGCCAGTGTACACACGTGCCAGGCCTAACCCTTCCCTTTTCCTACACATTGGACACCCCTATGGTAGGCCCAAGGTACCCCCCTGGGCAGGGTGCAGTGTATGTGAAAGGTAGGACATGTACTAGTGTGGGTAACATGTCCTGATAGTGAAATACTGCCAATTTCGTTTTTCACTATTGAAAGGCTATCTTGCCCATAGGTTAACATGGGGAATGCTGTGTAACATGGTTACCTGCATATCTTCCCATAGAAGCAAGATAGAGAGTTGGAATCTGGTACCGCTGAACTCAGAATTTAATTACCCATCTTTTAGTGAAGATGGTTTTTAAATTCTAAGTTTGGAAATAGCACTTTTAGAAAGTGGCTATTTTCTTTTTCAACCTTTCTGTGTGCCTCTGCCTGTTTGTGAATTGACTGTCTGGTTTGTGAGTGACAGGGGCTGGGGGTGGCTGCAGGAGCCTGGGTGAGTCAGCACTAGGCTGAATAGACCTAGCTACATGTAGAGTGGTGGGAGGAGAGCACCTGGGTCTGAATAGGGCTGTGCCTGCCTTCCACAATGCTGGCTCCACCTCCTGCGGTGTGTCTGATGACCCTGGCCCACACTCACAAAGGAAGGAGAGGTGCCCTGGCAGAATGCACCCTGAACTGGTTTGGACTGGGTCCAGGACCCCTCACACATGGAGAACAAAGACTTTTGGGGTATAAATACTAGAGCTGCAACCCCTGAATTTTAGACTACTTCGTGATCAAGAGGAATCCCTGCCAAAGAAGATCAGCTGAAGAGACTCTGGAGAAGTACTGCCCTTGCTGTGTGTCTGGGGTTGGCCTGCAGTTTGCTGTATCCACTGAGGAGAGGACTAAGGGACTTTGCTGTGTGCTGTATCCCCCTGCTTGAAAAAGGACTTTGCTGTGTGCTGTGTCCCTCTGAAGAAAAGTCTCCAAGGGCCTGAGTAGAGCTGGCCTCCTGTTTCTGAAGTCCTAGGCACAAAAGGACTTCACCCCCAGCTTCCCTGAACTTCCTTGCTAGGAGTTCCAGTCTGCCAGGAGGGCCTGTAACTGTGTGTGAGGTCTTTCTGCTGTTGGGAGCTGAACAAGAGTAAGAAGAGGAAGAAAATCTGTTTTCCGACGCCGTCGACGCCGCCACTGTGACGCCGCGACCTGCATCGAGGCCCGGGGAGCCGCTCGTGAAGTGACGACGCTGCGCCCGGCCTGCTCCGCAGCTCCGACGCCCTACGACGCCCGCCGACACCGGCAGCGATCGGCCGTGACCGACGCCAGCGCTCGCATCGACTTCGTGTCTTCGCCAAGTGCCAGCCTCCTGTTATCGCAGCGCCGATAACCGCCGAGGGTGACTCGCAAGATCTGCCGACGTCGCCTCATCACCGGAGACGACATCGTTCTTCGCCGACGCCATGCATCGTCACCGACTTCATTTTTCAAGGTACTGTTGTTGGGGGTCTGTGTGATGCCGCGATCCTCGCGGGCGGCGCCGTACTTTGGATTTTGTACTGTCCTGACGTCGTGATAGCCCCAGTTGGTGCTATTGGATTTCTACAGCTTATTTTTGCAACAACCTTTTTAAAAGACATTTTTCTGAGTATCTGTATGTCGGATGGATTTTTTGTCGTTTTGGTCTTGTTTAAGTTTAGTAAAGATACTTTATTTTTCTAAACTGGTGTAGTATCCATTTGTGGTGTTTTCACTATGTTACGGTGAGTGTTGGTACAAATACTTTACACATTGCCTTTGGGATAAGCCTGTCTGCTCGTGCCAAACTACCGAGGGGGTGAGCAGGGGTTATCTAAAGTGTGTATCCCCCTTACCCTGACTAGAAGCAAGGGTCCCTATTTGCACAAAGGTACCTACCTCTGCCAACTAGAGACCCCCAGTTCTAACAACACACAATTGATGGACGGAATGCAGAACAAATCAAAACATTCACCCCCAGTCAAGAGATCTGGGTTAAATCCATTATTCTTTTGCTCACCATGCCATCCTAGTTTAGACCTGGCCATATGCAAATCAGTCTTGACCCTGTGCCTCATGGGAACAGTCCAGCCCGAACTGCCAAGCCAGGTCCTCCCTGGACCGGAAACAAGCATCCTAGGACCGGTTTCGGGGTTTCACCCCTCATCAGCCAGGATAGCTTGATTCCAGTGGCACAGTGAGCCCAGGACCCACGTCTGGGCATACCTGGCGCACTTAGGGCGAGAAAGCAAAAGACACACAATTGATGGACGGAATGCAGAACGAATCAAAACATTCACCCCCAGTCAAGAGATCTGGGTTAAATCCATCATTCTTTTGCTCACCATGCCACCCCAGTTTAGACCTGGCCATATGCAAATCAGTCTTGACCCTGTGCCTCATGGGAACAGTCCAGCCCGAACTGCCAAGCCAGATCCTCCCTGGACCGGAAACAAGCATCCTAGGACCGGTTTCGGGGTTTCACCCCTCATCAGCCAGGATAGCTTGATTCCAGTGGCACAGTGAGCCCAGGACCCACGTCATGGGGAGCAAAAAAAAGATGGATTTAGGCCCAGATCTCTGAACTGGGGTGAATGTATGACACTGTTCTGCATTCTGTCCATCATTTGTCTTTTTGTGTTCATCTGTTATAGTGCCTGTGTTCAAAAAAGGAAATGTGCACGATCCCAAATGTTACCGCCCGATATCCCTTCTGGATTCTTCTGTTAAAATAATTGGGAGAGTTGTGTTAGACCGCTTACTGGACTGTATTAGTGCCAGTCACATTCTGGCACCTAGTCAGTATGGGTTCAGAAAGGGGCTTGGCACTATCGAACAGTGCCTCAATCTCCATCTTATTTTGGCAAAATACAAATATGCGAAGAGCGCTTCCACTCACTTGGCATTTATGGACCTGACCAGCACATTTGATTATGTTTCCCACTCTAAGTTGTGGGACATCCTAGTAAACATGGGTGTTGATATGGGTCTGGTCTCATTTTTAAGGCTTCTCCATTATGACCTTTCTGCTTCGGTTAGGTTTGGTGGTGCCGGAGAATGCACAGAGTCGTTCAGTGTCAAGCGCGGGGTGCGCCAAGGTTGCGTCCTTGCCCCAATCCTATTTCTTCTTTATACTAACGACCTGGAGAGTCCCTTAGTTTCGGTTGGGGCTGATGTTCCTCAAGTGGAGAATAAGGCTGTGCCAACGCTTCTATATGCTGACGATGCAGTCCTTCTGGCAAGGACTGCGAATGGCCTAAAAAAACGCATCGTAAGCTATGTTAGTTTCATGAAGGACCTGGGCCTGGAGCCAAACTATAAGAAAACCTTTACTATGATATGCGGCCCTAAAAATGCAAAAACCTGTAGCCTGATCATAGATGGAAAACTACTGGAGAGGGTTAGTTCCTTCCCTTACCTAGGTTTGGAGTTTGATGAAGGCTGTACTTGGCTCACTTGTATAAAAAGCAGAATAACTCGATATACAAAAGCTGTAGGGACCACTTTCTCACTTGCAATGTCCATAGGTAAAAAGACCATTGCTCCAATATTAGAGATTTACAATCGTAAATGCCTACCGATCTTAACATATGAAATGGGTATCTGGGGCTGTAGGGATGTACTCGCTATGCAGACTGAGGAGAACAGATTTTGTCGTAGAGTCTTAGGGGTTCCCTCCTCATCTCCGCATTTTTCCCTCCACCTGGAGCTAGGTCTTGACTATGTCCAAGACACTATAAATGCAGCCCCCTTAGCCACCTGGTGTTCAATCTGGTCCAACGAAGAAGCTGATTTTAACCGGGCTGTTATCAGAGATTGTTTAAGTTGTGCCCGTGGCCTTTCCATTCCTTGGCTTCAATATATTAAAACCTGCTTCTCAGTGTGAGAAGTTGGCCTGGCATATGCTGTCCACTAATTATAGTGGGCACCTTGCACCAGTCCAAACAACCCCTTATTGGAGATAGGTTAAAGACAACCTTATTGAAAGCTATCCTAGTGGTAGCTATGGAGAGCAGCCTTCAGGCTAAGTCTTGAAGGAATGTAAAGCAGCTTGTTTTACCAGTCTATAATCTCTTGAGTGACCAAATGAAAGAGCACCACACCAGGTATATATTCAAAATATATGTATTTATTGCTAAACACACCCCTCTAGTCTCTTTATGAGGCTAGAGTTCAAAGTACATAAGTTATAAGATATTAAATCACAGTAATAGCACAAATACACGTTTGGGCCCTAGGGGCGTACCAAACCATATACCAATAAAGTGGTATGCGAACCACGACTGAACTAGACACTAGGCCTAGAGCCTCTAGAAGTGCTTGGACCACAAGGAACCACCCAAGGTAGTGACACAGGGGACCCACGGGAGACGCGTGCAGTGTAAATACACAACCGCGATACGCCGTTAACTTCTATGGAGAAAGTCGGGATCGGGAAAATAGAGGAAAGGGACACTTAAAAGAGGACTAGGACAAAACCCTTTGAGATCTAGGACTTTGAAGAGTCTCTACCCACGGGAGCACCGGAGTACTCGTGTTACCTCACCCAGGGAAGCCGGGTGCATAGGTGCCTTTCGGGGTCGGGTTTCGTCGTCGTTTCGAATGGCGATCTGCTGCAAAGTGCTGCTGGCGGCCAAGAGAAAAGTGTCCGGGTGGATCCAAGAGTGGATCGGAGTTCTGGTGAACCTGAAAGCAGAGGGGACAGAGTCTGGGTCACTAGCCAGTGACCAGGAAGGCGATGGACAGATGCCCACCGATGTCGAGTGCTTCAGGTGCGTTGACGGTCATCTTGACTCTTCAGCCACGAGGTCCGGGAGGCGTTGTCGGCGACCAGGAGCAGGATTCGGGCTGGTACATAATGTCTGTCGAGTGCTGAGGTGTCGGCGACCGGATTGGACCCAACAAGCCTTGGCAACGGCAAGTCTCGATTAAGATGTAGATTGTCGATGGTGCAGACCAGCAAGGTCTGTGGAACTCACCCAGCGAGGGTAAGTGAGGGCAGGCCTGGAGCAATCAGGATGCCAAGAAAAAAAAGGATTGGCCTTCGTTAAGGGCTACTAGCCAATGGGCTAGCGACCGCGAAGGAGCCTCGTGACGCCGCACGTGGAGCTGGCTTACAGGACACTCGTGGAGTGGGGGCCAGTGATCTTCGGTGCAGGTGGTGCTGGAGGCTAGGGCTACTCGGAGCCCAAAGCACGACTTCTTGGGAGACCCAGAAGATGGTGCACTTGCAAATGTGCTCAGTGTCCAGGGGTCACGGTCTCAAGTCACCCACGATAGCCACGGGCCTCAGCTTTGCTGGGGACTCAGGGTAGCCTCGGGAAGTCTGAGAATCCACCTCTGGTGATGCGATGACTTCGGCGTCCGACGGGAGCTTCAGAAATGCGAACCGGACAGATGCTTCTTTGGTGCCTGCCAAGCAGGGGAGTCACTCCTTGACCCCAAGGGAGATTCTTCAGTCCTCTAATCTTGTCGTAGAGCGTCGAAGGTCCAGGATTCAGTTTCAGAGTTTCGTCCAGGTATAATCTAATCTTGCTGTGGCAAGGGTTCCCCATTTTAACCAGTAAAACAGGGAGGGACTAACTCTATGACCCCACCTATGGGAGGGTCAAGGGAGGGGTGGCTACACCCACTTCCCTTTGTCCAGTTTCGCGCCAGAGCAGGGGCAGGTAGCCCCTGAGCTGGTTTGAACTGGCATATGCACAGAGGAGCCTTTTGCTCCCCCAGTGCAGGACTTCAAAGCACTCTAAGAGTGCACCCACCCAGCCCCAATACACATTATCCTGTCTGGGGAGGTGGTCACACCTCCCTGCAACAGGAAACCTATTGTCCAGGCCTCCCCTGCCGGAGTTTCGTCCAGCAGCAGGAGGCCAGACTTGTGTCTGTGGCAGCAGCATCCATTTTGTGATGCCAGGGCTTCAGAAAGAAGTTACCGGGTAAGCCAGAGTTAACATGTCTTTCCCTCTAGAAGGGTGGAATGCTACCCCCGCCGCCAGGATTGGCGGGGGGTAGTATTCCAAGATGTTTGACACCAAACACGACATGTTTAGGTGCAGCCATTCCAAAGTTAGCATTTTACCGCGAGGATATAATGCGCTTAAGAGTATATGGTCAGGCTGCACTACAAACAGCATCAGAGATGGTCTGCGAACGCTGCAGAGGGGCCCTGCTCACGCAGGGGCACCCTCTCACATAGGAACCACGCACTCTGCCTTTAGGATTGATAAGGCCTGCCTTAGGAGTGACTTATAGGTTTATATGTGTGTATGTATTCCGTGATATAGGTAACCTATATCACAGTAAGGGGTGCATGCACCACCTTACCCAGGCTGCAGTAGCAGACCTGTGGTGTCAGTTTGGATGGCCTTCCAGGGGTGGCATAATACATGCTGCAGCCCCTGGCAGGCCTCTGAGGTACCTATGCCCTTGGTACATAGTATACCATATACTAGGGACTTATAAGGGCACTCCAGATCCCAATCAGTGATGTGCCTAAGGCACATGGAAAACTTTTACAGAGAAAGCAGATAGACTGGGGCCCTGAATAGCAGGATCCCAGTCCAACTAAGTCATAAACCAGCAAAACACCATAAAAAAAGTGGGGGCAACCATATAGTCAGATTCCACCTTCCTACATAACCCCCCCAAACGAAAGGAGATAAGGCTAACCTTGGCCAGTTGAGCCTTCATTGACTAAGTGGTCATATAAGGAAGCACCTGCACTAGCATGGTTGCCCCCTGTCTTATGGTCCACTAAGCAATCCCTCACCCTAAGGGTATGAGAGGGTCTCCACCATTGGGAATCACTACCTGTGGTGTGCTTAGGTAAAGTACAAGGCTGGTAAGGTGTCTGAGTAGGGAAGTGAGGCCCTAGGAATGTTGGCCTCAGCTTCCTCAGATCACTGGTCACCATGTATGCCTGTCTTTCCATGACTGAGTCGCACTTTGCTCTAAGGGTCAACCTTTGGCTGCCTACAGCTGGGGGTTGGGTCCCTTTGGATGGATTACTGGAGGGACATGGCAGGTTTGGAACCTTCAGGTCCCAGGTTTGCCCTTGCCTACCAGAGTCCTTCTGGGGGAGGTCCCTACATAAAGGCATGGGGGATCCCTCAGTGTGTAGAGGAGTTTTCACCTGGCTAGGGCTACTAGACTGGGTGCCCCTAATCTGCTGATGGGGGTTCCTCTGGACAGGGGGCCCTGTGGGGTCCACTGACCTCCCTGACCTCTGCAGCCCTGGGCTGGCTGAGGCAGGGTAGAGAGGGGCAGGTTACCTGCTCCAGACTGGGTACCACCTTGGAAGGGTCCTCTGTCATCAGGGGTGTGGCCAGGCCAGGCCTGACTACCTCTGGGGCAGTTCCTTCACTAGGGGTAGGGTCAGTTCCCTGAGGAGGCTGACCCTTACTTTCTGTCTGGAGGGAAGAAGACTTTTCTTCAACCCTTGTGCTCTCTTTTGGGGGAGAGTGGGCCATTCTTTCAGGCTCCATCTCTCCAAATTCTTGGGCTGGGGCTGTGGCCATTACAGCCCCTCTAACCTTTACAGGGACGCCCAACATCCTAAGATGGGTTTGGTGTTCAACTTCAGCCCAGGCTGAAATTTCCAAATCATTGCCCATCAGGCAATCTACAGGTAAGGTGGGGGACACTGCCACTCTCTTTGGGCCTGTGACGCCCTCCCAGCTGAGATTGACTATGGCCATGGGGTGATCTGTTCTGACACCATCAATGTTGGTCACCTGGTATTTAAACTCAGGTAAAAGCTGGTGAGGGGGACTAGTTTCCCTGCCACCATGGTGACACTAGCCCCTGTGTCCCTAAATGCCACAGCTTTCTGACCATTAATCATTGGCTCCAGTCTGTACCTGCCCAATGCTATGGGACCCATGGTAAAGGTGGCAAATCCTATACCACCATCAGAGTCAGAGGAGTCTGTTGAGGGGTCCCTGTCTAAACTAGGGCCCACCTCTGTTCCTCTTGCAAAAGCACCTAACTTTTTGGGTGCACTACTCCCAACTGGAGGATTACTACTGGTAGTACCAGGAGGGGTGGTAGTAGTTGTGGGAGGAACATTTTCTTTATTGCCACTCCTGGGGCAACTGGGATCAGTTTTCCAGTGCCCAGGCTTTTTACAGACATGGCAATATGGTTTCTTTTCAGGAGAGGAAGGAGTTTGGGACCCACCCCCAGAAGAGGAATTTTGGGGCCCTGTAGGGGACTTATCCTTAGATTTATCCCCACCTTTCTCTTGGGACTTAGTAGAATCTTTCTTCTGGTCACCACCCTGATTTCTAGTTTTTACTCTGGTTCTGACCCATTTGTCTGCCTTCTTTCCCAATTCTTGGGGAGAGGTCAGATCAGAGTCCACCAGATACTGGTGCAAAAGCTGGTTTTGACAATTATTAAGGATCTGCTCCCTCATAATCAAATTGTACAATCCTAAAAAGTCATGCACTTTGTTGCCATGTATCCAACCTTCCAGAGCCTTTGTAGCACAATCTACAAAATCAACCCAGTCTTGAGTCTGAGCTTTTGGGTGTCTCTGAACTTCAACCTATACTGTTCAGTGGTTAGGCCAAACCCATCTATCAGAGCACTCTTCAAGACTGTGTAATTGTCAGCATCCTCTTCTCTTACAGTGAGGAGCTTGTCTCTACCTTTGTCTGCAAAGGAGAGCCACAAGATTGCTGCCCACTGCCTCTGGGGGACCTTCTGAACTTTACAGGCCCTCTCCAGTGCAGTTATCCATTTGTGGATGTCATCCCCACTCTGGTAGGGTGGGACAATCTTGTTTAGGTTTCTATGGTCATAAGACCTGTCCCTATCTCTAGGGATATTGCTGCCACCATGGGACTCTAGTCCCATCTTTCTTCTCTCTCTAAGGAGATCTAGGGATTCCCTATCTAAAGCCAATTGCTTTTTTCTGATTTCCAGCTGAGTTTCCTCATACTGGACCAGTCTGGCTCTCCTCTCATGAGAGGATTCCCTCCTGTGAGAGGAGACAGAGCTCCCTATAGAGGTGCCAGAGTGGTTAGACTCCTGAGAAGGAGATCTAGACTTCCTGGGCACACTCTTAATCCTTCCTGGGGGACAAAGAGGGCATCATCTTGATCATCCTCATCATCATCCACAGGAGGGATTGGGTTTTCCAGGTCAGGGTCATTGTCACCCTCCTGGCCAGTTTCAGAGGGGGCTGGGGGTATTGGTACCCCTGGCCTCGTCCTCTTCTTCTGCCCCACCCTCAGCTCCTACCCCTTCAGTCCCTACAGGCTTACTAAGGTCATAAGCCACCAACAACTCCTTGAGGTGTTGGGTGGTGAGGCTTTGGCCTGTCCTTATTTTTCTCAAGTTACATAAAGCTCTCAATTCCAAGAATGGGAGTGTATCATACTTGGAGGGTGGAAGCTCAATGGCTTCCTGCAAGGATTCTTTGGATCCTGCCCTTAAAGACATTACTAGTGTGGTGTGGTGTATGCACTACCTACTCTAGTGTGGCCTACTAAACTCTCTTGAGTTGTAGAAAGGGTTGTGCTATCCCTTAACACACAACTCTAAGTTCAGTAGAACTTACTGTTATTCTAAGCTTAAATTATATGTACCTTAGGTACCTTTAGTGGTTTTCAGTTGATCAATTCAATTGAGATTATCTGGTAAAACAATAGCAAGCTGGAATCCCACACGCTGCACACCAATGTGAGAAGTTGGCCTGGCATATGCTGTCCACTAATTATAGTGGGCACCTTGCACCAGTCCAAACAACCCCTTATTGGAGATAGGTTAAAGACAACCTTATTGAAAGCTATCCTAGTGGTAGCTATGGAGAGCAGCCTTCAGGCTAAGTCTTGAAGGAATGTAAAGCAGCTTGTTTTACCAGTCTATAATCTCTTGAGTGACCAAATGAAAGAGCACCACACCAGGTATATATTCAAAATATATGTATTTATTGCTAAACACACCCCTCTAGTCTCTTTATGAGGCTAGAGTTCGAAGTACATAAGTTATAAGATATTAAATCACAGTAATAGCACAAATACACGTTTGGGCCCTAGGGGCGTACCAAACCATATACCAATAAAGTGGTATGCGAACCACGACTGAACTAGACACTAGGCCTAGAGCCTCTAGAAGTGCTTGGACCACAAGGAACCACCCAAGGTAGTGACACAGGGGACCCACGGGAGACGCGTGCAGTGTAAATACACAACCGCGATACGCCGTTAACTTCTATGGAGAAAGTCGGGATCGGGAAAATAGAGGAAAGGGACACTTAAAAGAGGACTAGGACAAAACCCTTTGAGATCTAGGACTTTGAAGAGTCTCTACCCACGGGAGCACCGGAGTACTCGTGTTACCTCACCCAGGGAAGCCGGGTGCATAGGTGCCTTTCGGGGTCGGGTTTCGTCGTCGTTTCGAATGGCGATCTGCTGCAAAGTGCTGCTGGCGGCCAAGAGAAAAGTGTCCGGGTGGATCCAAGAGTGGATCGGAGTTCTGGTGAACCTGAAAGCAGAGGGGACAGAGTCTGGGTCACTAGCCAGTGACCAGGAAGGCGATGGACAGATGCCCACCGATGTCGAGTGCTTCAGGTGCATTGACGGTCATCTTGACTCTTCAGCCACGAGGTCCGGGAGGCGTTGTCGGTGACCAGGAGCAGGATTCGGGCTGGTACATGATGTTTGTCGAGTGCTGAGGTGTCGGCGACCGGATTGGACCCAACAAGCCTTGGCAACGGCAAGTCTCGATTAAGATGTAGATCGTCGATGGTGCAGACCAGCAAGGTCTGTGGAACTCACCCAGCAAGGGTAAGTGAGGGCAGGCCTGGAGCAACCAGGATGCCAAGAAAGAAAAGGATTGGCCTTCGTTAAGGGCTACTAGCCAACGGGCTAGCGACTGCGAAGGAGCCTCGTGACGCTGCACGTGGAGCTGGCTTACAGGACACTCGTGGAGTGGGGGCCAGTGATCTTCGATGCAGGTGGTGCTGGAGGCTAGGGCTACTCGGAGCCCAAAGCACGACTTCTTGGGAGACCCAGAAGATGGTGCACTTGCAAATGTGCTCGGTGTCCAGGGGTCACGGTCTCAAGTCACCCACGATAGCCACGGGCCTCACCTTTGCTGGGGACTCAGGGTAGCCTCGGGGAAGTCTGAGAATCCACCTCTGGTGATGCGATGACTTCGGCGTCCGACGGGAGCTTCAGAAATGCGAACCGGACAGATGCTTCTTTGGTGCCTGCCAAGCAGGGGAGTCACTCCTTGACCCCAAGGGAGATTCTTCAGTCCTCTAATCTTGTCGTAGAGCGTCGAAGGTCCAGGATTCAGTTTCAGAGTTTCGTCCAGGTATAATCTAATCTTGCTGTGGCAAGGGTTCCCCATTTTAACCAGTAAAACAGGGAGGGACTAACTCTATGACCCCACCTATGGGAGGGTCAAGGGAGGGGGTGGCTACACCCACTTCCCTTTGTCCAGTTTCGCGCCAGAGCAGGGGCAGGTAGCCCCTGAGCTGGTTTGAACTGGCATATGCACAGAGGAGCCTTTGCTCCCCCAGTGCAGGACTTCAAAGCACTCTAAGAGTGCACCCACCCAGCCCCAATACACATTATCCTGTCTGGGGAGGTGGTCACACCTCCCTGCAACAGGAAACCTATTGTCCAGGCCTCCCCTGCCGGAGTTTCGTCCAGCAGCAGGAGGCCAGACTTGTGTCTGTGGCAGCAGCATCCATTTTGTGATGCCAGGGCTTCAGAAAGAAGTTACCGGGTAAGCCAGAGTTAACATGTCTTTCCCTCTAGAAGGGTGGAATGCTACCCCCGCCGCCAGGATTGGCGGGGGGTAGTATTCCAAGATGTTTTACACCAAACACGACATGTTTAGGTGCAGCCATTCCAAAGTTAGCATTTTACCGCGAGGATATAATGCGCTTAAGAGTATATGGTCAGGCTGCACTACAAACAGCATCAGAGATGGTCTGCGAACGCTGCAGAGGGGCCCTGCTCACGCAGGGCACCCTCTCACATAGGAACCACGCACTCTGCCTTTAGGATTGATAAGGCCTGCCTTAGGAGTGACTTATAGGTTTATATGTGTGTATGTATTCCGTGATATAGGTAACCTATATCACAGTAAGGGGTGCATGCACCACCTTACCCAGGCTGCAGTAGCAGACCTGTGGTGTCAGTTTGGATGGCCTTCCAGGGGTGGCATAATACATGCTGCAGCCCCTGGCAGGCCTCTGAGGTACCTATGCCCTTGGTACATAGTATACCATATACTAGGGACTTATAAGGGCACTCCAGATCCCAATCAGTGATGTGCCTAAGGCACATGGAAACCTTTTTACAGAGAAAGCAGATAGACTGGGGCCCTGAATAGCAGGATCCCAGTCCAACTAAGTCATAAACCAGCAAAACACCATAAAAAAAGTGGGGGCAACCATATAGTCAGATTCCACCTTCCTACACTCAGCACTTGATTGTTCCACATTGTTTGAGCACCCAGAGTTAATTGGCAAAGGGGACAGAAAGTGGGTTATGGATAGCTTCCGTAAGCAGAAGCAATCCTCCAGGGAATTATCTGAAGTGGCTAAACCCTCAGTCAGAGAATATTGTATTATTCAAGTAACTCCCTCAATTGCTCCATATCTACTATATGTAACCAATATCTATGAAAGAAATCTGCTGACTAGATTCAGGTTGGGGTCATTTCACTGGATGATATGTTTTCCTCTGGGCCAGTATTCTTCGGAAACAATTGCCACTTGTCCATGTGATGAGCAATCGAGCCAAACCATTTTACACTTTGTCTTTTTCTGTCAATTTTATCTCCCTTTTACCAGGAAATTTTTATTACCGCTATTGCGCAGACATAAATTTTTTAAGTGCAAAGCGGCCCTTTATTACCTTCTGCAACTCAATGATTGTAATGTTTGCTTTGCAGTCGCAAGCTTCCTGAAGTGCACTTTAGCAAAGAGAAGGAGTATGCTGTTTTAATATAATAGCACTTTCGTTGCTCCAGCAATTATTGTATTCGTAATGTTGATTAAATGTTTTATCGCTGCTGCTATTTTGATATTTTCCTATAAAAATGATTTTATACATTCATCATCAATGCTAAATTTTTAAAACTCATCTGCCTCTTCTCTGCTATCTCTAGATCCAGTATTGTTGCACTGCCACTTTAGCTACGGACAAATTATTGTTCTTGCCTGCTATTTTATTAATTTTAAATGGAAAATGTGATTGCTTTTTTTTTTTTTTTATTGTTTGTATCTTTTATGATCTGTCCTCGGAAGATCAAATAAAGACAATTGAATTGAATTGAGTCCGTATCTGACAGCCTGATTTTCACACAGAATTATAAAAATGATTTAAGAAATAATTGAACTCATTAGGCAATACAACCCACACAATTTGAATCCCAGTGTGATCTATAGCTATTGGAATAACTTTTAGGGTCAATGTGGTCTGGACACAAATCGCAAGACCCCCCCCACATGCTCTATGTTCCTGGGAGGCCACTGCAGGAACAATAAAGCTCTCATATCCATCCCATATTAGCTCCTCGTGGAGATAAGTTTCTTGTAGTAAAATGATGTCAACTTGTGAAATGCAATCGAACCACTTGGGGTCCCGCTGTTTATCCCTGACCCCTGAGATGTTCCCGCTAACCACCTCAACTGGCATGCCCTCAACGCAGACCTGCATCCCCAAAGGAGGTCATGAGTGGAGTGACTCTGTAGATGTGGCTGAGGGCTCTAGCCGTCCATTAACTCCAGCCAGGTCTGATAAAGGGATGAATCCATTGGAGACTGGAACAGTGAATCTAGATGGCTCATCCACCTTTTATGGTAAAGTACCACTCCCAACCGGCACACTAGGTTAAAGGTGTTTTATTAAAAAATAACCTAAGGGGACAGTATTAATACCAGCACCCTGCTGATGGTTAAGGCCGTGTTGAATTAGCCAGTGAGCCAAGCTTGGACTTTTACAGTTAACCACATTACGATCCCCGCTTAAAGGCTTGATCGATGGGCCCACCCACTCAACCCTTCTGATGAACAGATTGTTATTAAATTTGCTGATATCAAAGTCTGAATTAGAGGACAACCAATGACAAACTTTGTTTTTGAGCTGGAGGGTGGGTTCCTCCCTTGGAGAGTTTGAATAAGATACCCAAGTCATATTTGTCACATAGGGGCAGCAATCTGGAGGAAGGTTTAGGCGGAATTGGTTTTGAAAAGATTGCGAATTAGTGTTAGGTCCTTTGGCTGGTGCTCCATATAATCTCCTCGACGAACAATTCCCTGCCTTCCCTTGCTCCTGGGCCCCCAAGGCTTATGAGGGAGGGCTGTACATTGGGTGGCATAGCACCCTGGGGGAGTTGTTGGTCCGTGATGGGGCTGAACTCAATGCCATAGACTTTGCTGCATTGGATAAAGGGTCCTGAGCTGGAGCCAGGTGAACCAACAAATTAGAGTAAGTCTTTGATAACTGGGTGAAAGCGTATTCTAAAATACGTATCCTCCCTACGAGCGGGGACACAATAGCAACCTCCATGAGTAGGAATATATTAAAAACGCAATCCCAATCAATGTTAGAAACTTCTTTTGCTCTACCCAAGGCAGAAGCTGGACCGATGTTAGGCTGCAAATGGGTTAGCACAGTGTCCCTTTCGACAGTCCTCTGGTCTCTGCACACTCTAGATACCCTGAATGTACCCACTTGCTTAGGTTTCCTCTTCCTTTTGGCTAGTGGACCATTGCAGGGGAGGCCTTGTTCTCTATGCTCAGTTGGTGCCCCAAATGTCCCAGTGGGCCTTCTCCTATATCTAGGGATAATCAATTCTCCACGAGGTCTATTTCTTTTGCCATGACCCCAACAGCTTGGGCCAAAATAGAGTCAAGGGTGGTGCCTCCCAGAGTTTTAGTGGCAGTGTCTCTGTCCCCAGGAAGTTTAAGCTTACCCATTATGAATCTGGGTGAGTCCTACCTGGGAAAGCATAAAACAAAGCACAAAATTGGAGAGACTCACCGTATTCTGGTTGGGAATCAGAAAACCAAGGGGGGTGGCCCAGCCCAGCCTCTTCTGGGTGCTGACAGGTGCAGGATGTACCCACCCTTGGCCCGTGCTTTGCCTGGTTGCATCCCATGCAGTGGGACTGCTTGTCGATCTATATAGCGCTTGCAGTGGAAGCAGCAGATACAGAGAATGATGCAGGCAGCCTCCAAAGCCCCTCAGGATCCTGGGACATGTAGTCCCCGTTGACAACACTCCCGCGCATCGGGACCTCTTGTTGCACTATATAGCGCTTGCAGTGGCAGCAGCAGGTGCAGAGAATGATGCGGGCCACCTCCAAAGCCCCTCAGAATCCTGGGACACGAAGTACCCATCGACAACACAGGCAGCTATAAATTCTTGTCAGCCACTCACATGTACAATGGAGGATAGACATACTTAAATGATCACATTACATCCTTCGTTAGTGTTATTGCAAGTGAAAAGTGCAAGTGAAAATTAGACAATTAGCAGTCAGGGGTTCAAGAAAAAAATAGCAAGGAAAGTAGCTTATTATCCTAGCTTACTGCAGCCATTGATCTCACAACTCTGCCTTTTGACCAGTCATCTGACCTTCCATGCAGCATATACATAAGATGCTACAGCCTGATAGATTTCTGACAGGTTTGTTCTGTCAAGTCAAGAGATACTTTATTTCGGCCTCACAAGACCATAAAAGCACAAATAACACATTTAAAAATTCAGTGCAATTTATCAGTATAAAAGTTTTTGTTTTTTTATACACATTAAAATATGAGAACAATAAAATGTTAAAAAGAGTATTAAATATCCTGAGGCGCTAAGTATCTCGAGCATATGGTACAAAATCATGTGATTAAAAAACAGATTAGAATACAGAGTCCCAAGTAATAGTAAAGGCATAGAGTGGGTGATTTAAACTTAATCTATCTTTAAAACTGCACGGCGTGCACACCACATTGAAAACAGGTAACGGGAAACTGAATATACAATTGGCATACCGGTATCATATTTCAGGATTCTATAAGCCTGTGAGCAGTGGGAAGTTCCAAAGTTCCTACAAAGCTGTCGTAACCAACGATTCCTTATTGCCTTGTAGGTGGGACAGAAAAACAACACATGCAGGTCAGTCTCCATACAGCTTTTACATGACGGACAATCTTTCGTAGCACTACCCCCCCATTTATAAGTAACAGCACATAAAGGAAGTACACCGTACCTAAACTGCAAGTAGAGTTTTTTAGCAAGAGAAGGCTGTATGTCATCTATGCTAGATTCTAAGGTGTATTGCAGTTTAACTTCTAAAAAGGATGATGTAAGTGTGCCTGTCTTGGGGCCCCTCAGTAATAAGTTGAGATGGTGATCCTTAAAGTTTTTTATCAGAGCCTTTCTTGATGTTGACAAAGATCTTTCTTCCGGGCTATCCCATAGGTCTCCCATTCCAATGGATAAGAAGGAATTCTTGATATAGGTGAGCCAAGGTATTTTGCTTGCTCCACTGAGGTTTGCCACCTCCCTCAATTTCTCCTTATACATAGATAATTCTGGAGTGCTCCATAGGCGGCGCCAGTAAAGCAGAGGTCTAAGCGCAACCTCTAGTGCCATTGGGCTGACTCCCAGATCCATTCGGAGCGGAGTTAATGGGGTACTATTGGGGAGTCCCAACAGTTGTCTAAGAAATGAATTTTCAATCTTGGCAAGTTGTTCAGATGACCTGTGGCCCCATAGTTCTGCTCGGTATAGGGCAGCCCCTCTGGCTTGCGCCTTATATATTTCCAGCACCGGCCCCAGCATCTTGTGTACACACTTCCTCTGCTGTTTTGCAAGGCCCCCTGATGTTTGCGCCAGCTTAAGACAAGCCTTCTTAATTTGGTCACCCCATTCCATTTTCTCATTGAGGGATAATCCCAAATATTCACATACAGGGACTTTCTCTAAAAATTCCCCAGCTAATTGTGGGTTGGGTCGTTTTGAGTGACCTGCATTGAACACCATGTATTTTGTTTTCTGGGTATTGATTTCCAACCCCTGTTCTTACAAAATAAATAAAAGATGTCCAATACCCTTTGAATACCCATCGGTGATCTTGACAGCAGGAGGGTATCATCTGCGAACATCAAGGCAGGTACCTTGCGGCCCACTAGCTTTGGAGCATCTCTGTCCCCTCCTGCTGTCAAGGCTCCCACTAGGCCATTGATAAAAATACAAAAGAGGGTTGGAGCCAAAACGCACTCCTGTCTTACACCTCTCTCTATGGGTATGCGGTCAGTGAGGTCTCCATTCTTCCCATATCTAATTTCGGCGTAATTATTCACATGTAATCTTTTCAAGATCTCGCATAAATACGGGGGCGCACCCAGATCAAATAAAATAGCCCATAGTTTTTCCCTAGGAACTAAATCAAAGGCCGATTTTAAGTCCACAAAGATCATGTAGAGACTGCCACCCTCCAGAATCACTGTTTTCCAGTGCAATAATTGCAACCTGAAAACTTGATCGATTGTGGACATTTTTGTTCGGAAACCGGCCTGATAAGGGCTGAGAATGGAAAGCTCCTCCATCCAATTCTGTAATCGGTCCAGGAGCACTCGAGCAAAACATTTTTGTGCAACATCGATAAGGCTAATGGGCCGATAATTTGCAGGATGGAGGGATGAGCCCTTCTTAAAGATAGGGATGATTTCCGCCCCTAGCCATGTTATGGGGATCTCCATTCCCTGTAAAATAGCGTTGAATATGCTCCAAAAGTACGGAGCCCAAACGCTAGGTTCAGTGCGATATAGATCTCCAGGGATCTTATCTAGGCCCGGAGCCTTTGCAGGTATTACTCAAGCAATTGCAGCCGTTACCTCTTTAAGAGAAATTGCAGGAGTTTCCGGGCAGCCTCGGTGTGGCTGGGGGCAGTGAATTTCAACTTGCTCAATAGTGCCATCTACCCTGGAATAAAGTGACTGAAAGTGAGCCCTCCAGACCTCGGCACCCAAATTAGGTTCAAATGCTCTTTTATCCTCTTTTGAGTCTGTGCTTATTAATTTCCAGAAGGTCCTCATATCCCTCCTATTTAGAGCACCTGTCAGGCTCTCCCACTTTTCTGCTTCCCATTCCTTTTTAGCTTGCTTAATTGCGTGTTTATGAAGTAACCTATTTTCTTTTATTGCCAGCTTGTCATTGCATTTAATAGCTGAAAGCAAGGTTGTCTTAGCCTTTCGGCATTTGCCATTATACCAGGGATGTCTGGGTGCACTGCCTTCCTTTACTTGTACTACATGGGAAAAACTATCCGCCAGGGCTGCCACTAGGCCTTGATGGTTTTCTGCAATTTCACAGAGTGGACCAGTAGAATCTCCAGACTCACTCAAATGGTTTGCAACCTCCAGATATGGCTTAATTATTTGATAGAGTGAAGATAATCTATTTTGGGATTCACATAGGGTGCCCCATCTTACTCTCCTCCTACAATTAGTTAGGATTGGCCCTGTCATTTTCGACGATTGGCCATTAGGGACATCCCCGACATACGGAGAGACCAATTATAAAATCAGGGCATTATGATCACTGTCATATCTGGGGACAATCTTAAAAAAAAACATCCGGTGCCAGGATTTAGTATTCACCATAATATAGTCTATGATCGAAGGGCAGCCCGAACTGTTATAGGTAAAATTTGCCAGACTATCAGATTTAGAGCGCCCATTACACGCCCTGAGCGAATAGTTCAAGGCAAGGGTGTTCAACTGTGCGACTAATGGTGTCCATGCCCGGATTGGCGGAGCATTGACCACTGTAATAGCCCAGTGCAGGTCCTCCTCATTTGGGTCACCAGCCTCCAGGTCCTTCAATGGTTCGTACTGACCATTAAAATCGCCAGCCAGGATCACTATGTGATTATCAATGACTGTGGATATAAATGATAATAATTTGTCTAGGGTAAGAGACTCTTGACCATACCCGACTGGCCGTGAATATACATTAATAAGCACTAACCTGGTCCTGGAGGGAGAACTCAGGATAACACAGAGGATGTCTCTTGAAGACATCTCTACCTGCTTCACTGTGCAGCCCAAGTGTGTAGCAACCCAAATAGTAAGTCCCCCAGACGGTCTGCCCTTCCCCCCTGATGTAGCTGGTAGGTTGTAGGTTGCATAGCCAGATCTATGGGTATTCTCCATGGCCCAGGTTTCCTGGAACATGCATATGTCAGAGTCTTGAATAAAAGCACCCCACTCCGGATTATCCATTTTGGAGCGGAGACCTGCAACGTTCCAGGATAGTATTTGGAGCTTCGATGGAAGATTTGGAGGGTTGCTAAAGTTTTCAAACTCCTTGTCCAAAGGCCAATGGCCGTTCCTAGCTATGGGCTGGTTTACTTCTGCAATTGGGGGTTCGCCAACTTTTGGGCGTTGTCAATCTCCAATAATAGCTCTGCGTTTTTGTTGAGAGAAAGTTCCCCCGATATCTCATTCCTTTCACCACTTCTGGCTCCCCCAACCTCTGCTAATCCTTGTATATGAGGCATTGGGATGCCAGCGGGGTGAAGTGCCTGGTCCATAATCAACGGCTTAGTTAAACCAGATCTATTGGCCTTATGGCTAAGCACAGTAGAACTCAGAGGGGACAACCTCAGAATTGGCAGAATTGGGGTCTCTAAAGATCCATGCTCTTTTCCGGCCATACACAGCCTAAGTGGTTCAGATTGCCGTGGGCCTCTTGTAACGGCCCTTCTTTCGGGTGACTCATCATTAGATATCTCCAGTCAATCATTGTCCTCCATAGAACTAAGGGCTGCATAGTGATTATTCACTGGGATATTGTATCTAGATTGGTTCCATCCCCCACCAATATCCATCCCATGTAGCGACTGGTTGTAGCTAGGTGGCTTATAAACGAACCCCAATGGTAAAATATGGATCCCTGTATGCTCAACTGTCCGATTTCCCAACCTATCAAGTAATGTTTGAACAAGGTTGGGTGACCCAAAAGATAGCACCACACAATCACCCCCTAGCAACTTTTTTGATCTGCCTATCCAACCAACCTGTCTAACCATTTTGAATTCTGTGAAGAGTGGGGAGGGTAGTCCGGACCTCGAACTTAACAGGGACAGTGCTTTATTTTTGAGAGATGACCAGTGTTCCCTAGTGCCATCAGGCAGCATGGGTACGTTGGCTAACACTATCATATAGGGAGTTGCTTCCGGTGGAAGGTGTAAGATGTTTTTGTCGGATAGACCTCTTACTGTGTGTGATGCTTTATATTGTCCAAATTTCATTGGTGCTTCCCTTATGCTTTCATGCCTTGGTCTGCTAGATAAGGGTTCATTTGGGATATTTATTAAACGTTCTTGAATAGTACTTGGGAATTGTGGCTTGTGGTGCACATTGGGCATGCCTGCCCTCTTCTGGCTCATGGACGGGGGAGCCAATTGTCCTGTTTGAGGTGCTGTCACAGGACCAAGATTTGGGGGTCCTATTTGTGTGAACAAGGGCCTGTCGCCCCCAGTTGTTTGGGTGATCTTTGTAAGGCAATGGCAATGGCAGTGGCAAGGGTTAATCAATTGGGGCTGACTATTGTGCGGGCCTGGCTGGCTCAACAGGGGCTGCTGCATCCGTTCGAGTTTTTCAATACTCGTTTCAATTCGGTTTAATTTTTGAAGTAGGGGTTCTAATAGAGTTGTAACCAGCCCACCAATTTTTACCCAGAACTCTGTGCTTTCAGTAACCTGTATGGGAGTAGGGGGACTTGTGGGAGGCGCTAAATGGATGGGACTAATTGCGGAGGAATGCCCGTCAACCACCTCCTCCGTCTCCTCCCTCGTGGTTTTACTTTTAAGTCCTCTCTTTGGTGCTGGATGAATAAGCTTATTAGGGCCTTGTCCCTTTCTTTTCCTAGATTGGGTTGGGGAGCTATCCCCCTGATTGATCTTACTTTTCTGGCACCTGGTATTTATTTTAGATCTGACATTTACAACCCTCGGCGTGGAGCTATCATTTACTTCAGTGATCTGACTGCTCGCTATCCTAGTAGGAGAAATACACTCTTGGCGAGCGATGTTATTTGAGGGCTCTATCAGGTCAAGCTGCCCTTGGGAGGGTTTTGGTTCCAAGGACAGTCTTCGCTCTGTTAGGGCTATTTTGTGGATGAGAGCTGACTCAGCACGTAACAGAAAGGCATCTAGAGTCCCCACCACTCCCTGTCCTGTGAGGGATTTTCTTTTATTCATTTTGTCAATACACCTAAGTAGGACGATATATAATAGTCTATGACAGATGGTTAGCAAATGGTTAGCCGAATTATTCGACTATGCCGATGAGGACCCTTGGCCCACATACACTAACCCCCCAACACAGTCAATAATCATATAACTTTAAGGCACAGAGTGTTAATAAGGTGGCCCTGCCCGCCCTCTTACGGTCTCTGACGGGCAGCCCTAGCGTGTTTTTGTGCGCCTCCTTGGCGCTTGCAGCATCGGCTTCCGGTGCGCGTGCCCCAGAGAATGCCGGGAGATGTAGTCCGGCACTACACACAGCCCCCCTCCACACAGGAGCCGGTACCTCGTCTCAGTGGCAGCAGTGGCGGTAGGAATTCAGGCAGCCCAACAACGGTGAGTGTTCCCTGGCAGGATTAAAAGAAGAAAAGACTCCCGCGCTGTAGGAGCCCTAGCGTGTTTTTGTGCGCCTCCTTGGCGCTTGCAGCGTCGGCGTCCGGTGCGCGTGCCCCAGAGAATGCCGGGAGATGTAGTCCAGCACTACACACAGTCTCGTCTCAGTGGCAGCAGTGGCGGTAGGAATTCAGGCAGCCCAACAACGGTGAGTGTTCCCTGCGCGGAACCCTTCAGTTCAAATCTGCATTTCTTGAGTCGCCTTGTTAGGCGCAGGACCCAGTCTTATCCTCTCAGCTCTTGTGCTAATGAGGCCTGTATGGTGTATTTAAAGAAGAAGAAGGGTGACTCCTGCTCTGAGCGGGGGCACAGTGAGGGCTCTACAGGATGTGAATCAAGGCGTAATTGAGACAGAGATGATTATTTTCTATTATAATTATTGGAGCGCTGCATGGCGGGATAAGAGAACCCACAAAAGGCTCTGACCCTCCCAAACTGCATTCAGACTAACATCCGCCCAAAGTGTTAAAACATCCTTACAGTTCCTTGTACTATATTTTAAGAACAGAGGATGAAATAAAACCTTCAGATGCTAGTGTCGTGACACAAAGAAGCATAAAGTGTATAAATGTTTCATGGCCGCCCAGGAGGGCAGCAGCACGTGACAGCTCTCAACCCTGAGACCTTGGATCAGGATTTAGTGCAGGTCTGAACCTGTAATGTTCCTAATCTATACCTGAGCTATAGATCCCTTTTCTCAGGTGGCGATATCAAATCGAGGAATGGCTCCCACCAAGGTTCAGGCTTCATGACCAGATTTTTGTCAATAAAGCACTTTCCATGGCCTCATGCTTTTGCCACATAAAAGCTCAATATTTCTTTTTCACCATTAGTAGTGTGGCTTCACTCATATTTTCTGGGTTGTGCCATATATCTAAACAGTCTATTGATGTAAGGATATGCTCAACATGTCTAAACTAAAGCAGACTGCTACAGTTCTGGCTTTTCAGAAGATCCTTCGAGGTCTTCCAGGACTCTGTGAGGGCAGGAGTAGTTCAGACTCGTATGTAATAACCTACCAGATGGAAGGCAACCAAATCTGCTACAGAAGCCATTCCCGGCTCAGCTCTGAGTATTACCATTGGGGTTCCTGGACCTAGGTATTATTGTTGCCTCAAAAAGGAATTTTCCAATTTTTGGAAAACCTGCACATTTATTTGTCACCAAATTTCAGTGCCATATGAGCTTGCTGCCACCGCTTTTAATTTGTTTGCAGTTAGTCCTGGCTTTATTATGTAATTTTTGCTTTTATTTGTAAATCTCTATACCGCTCCAGTTTGTTGAGACAATATTACTTAGGACATGATTAAAAAAGCACCCCAGTGAAACTGGTCATCAATTCGGATGCCCAAGTAGTCATAAGTTTTGACCAGCTCTATTGGTTTTCCATAAATCCTGAAGGTCGATTTTAACTTAGCTTTGGATTTCATTATCATAAATTTAGTTTTCTGTATATTGATAATTTCCGTATTTTACAAAAAAGTTCAAAGTCTTCCAGCAGCTGTTTCATTGACAACTTTGTGAGTGCTAGGATGACTGCATCATCTGTGAACATCAATATCGGAATATGCTCATTCCCCAACTTGGGTACATCAAGGCCAAGATTGCTAAGGAACTTCCCTATGCCATTGATGTAGATGTTAAATAAAGCTGGGGCTAGAACGCAACCCTACCTGACCTATGTGTGTATACCAAAAGTGGTCGTACATTCGCTTTTGCATCCATATTTTACTGCTGCTATGTTGCCCGTATGGCGATTAATTAGCAAACTCAATAAGTATTTAGGAACAGATTGTTCCTCCAGGATACGCCAAAGAACTATCTGGTCAACACTATCAAGAGCTGTCTTTAGGTCTATAAAGACCAGAAAGATGGAGGAATTTTGGAGAGTTACATACTTCAAGCAGATCATATAAAATCCCAGAACTTGTTCAATTCAGCTATGCCCCTAACGAAAACCTACTTGGATATGGAACATAATGTGGTTATCCTCCATGTAGGACTCCAGCCGGAAGAGCAGCAGCTTGCCGGATATTTTGTCTACACCGTCAAGTAAGGAAATTTGGCAATAATTAGTAGGATCCTCTCTCCTCCCTTTTTGTGAATTGGTGCTATAATGGAGGACCTCCAGCAGTCTAGGACCACACCTTCTACCAATATGGCATTGAAAGCCCCTGTCAAAGGGTCCAGCCACATGTCCAAATTATGTTTGAACATGTCGACTGTCACCTTGTCTGGCCCTGGGACTTTTCCCCATTTTTTGTGTTGGTTGTCCTGGGCTATTTCTGTCTTGCTAAATATGTTTCCTGAATGATGGTAATGTAAGGGGGCTATAGCTACACTTCATCTCTTTTGAGCTCCATGTGGGTCCTTTTCTGTGTTACCAAATTTTCCCTCTGAGGGCTCTTGATATAACAAGGCAAAATGTTCCACCCATCTTACAGGACTTATATTGGCCTCCAAATTCCTGACAGGTCCTTTGCTGCCCCAGCATATGATTTCCCAGTACTTTTTTGTGTCCTTTATATTGATTCCATCTTGTAGTTCTTTCCAGGCCTTGGTGCACTGATTTTCATTCTTCTATCTTATAAGGTGTCTATAGGCCCTTCTGGCTTCCAGCAGCTGTTCTTCACCCCGGGTGTATTCCTTTTATTTTCTTGTCATACCAATCAAGATAGGAACCATGCTCTGCTATTTCCCTACTTTCTTTATGGTCCAGTAATACGTGATTGATAGCTTTGGGCAGCAGCTTGAAGGATTCGATCATCTTCGGCCCTAGAACCTTCACTCAATGCTGTGTATGACGTGTTCCAGTGCAAGTTAGTGAAGAAATCAACTCTTTCTCATTGAATGTTGGCCTTGGAAAAATGTTTTCTATTTCCATTCAGGCTCTATTTGCAGGTGTATACAGATTGCATCTGATGCCATTTTTCACAATGAGTTTCTGGGAGATCAAGCACAAGGTGATGTGGATCATGATCACTTTCTATTCTCACTTCTACCTGAATATAGATTACCAGATTCTAAGCCACCTGATTAGTCATGATGTAGTCAATAGTACTAGCACGCTTTCATACTCGATAAGTTGGTTTTGGGGGATTGTCTGAAGTAGTTCGGCCATTCAGTGGTCTCAGGCCCACATTGATCGTACTTAATTGCTCTGCTTTCTTTGCTGTTCTATAACCTTCAAGCGGGGAGATGGAATCCCCTAAGCATGATCCTCCTCCATTTTACTACGTGATGCAGGACTAGGTGAAGGCTAGTGTTCTAGTCCCCACATACTATTACCATTCTGGACTGATTATCGGGATGCGAGTGAGTAGTGGCACTTTCCTGCCTCAAAGTAGAAAATAACAAATCCACATATTTTAAAAGCATAGAAGTTTCTTCCTTTCCATACGGTGGTAGATAGATATTGATAAGCTCTATCACTTCTTTGCCTTTTTCCATCTTCAGATATTCGATATTATTGGTTCTGGAGGTAAAGGTTATTTTAGCATTGTCAGTAAAAGTGGCTTTAACAGAGATATGAAGTCCTCTTCCTCTTTGCTGGCTTATAGCGGGTGCATTGAAGGAGGTAAACCCCTCTAAGTATAAATTCTCCCAAAACCCACATTTCCTTCAGGCAACAGATGTCTTGCAGTTTCATGTTTGTTACCTAATCCTTGTCTGCCATCTTTTTACCTAGTCTGGCTATGTTCCAGCTTGTTATCTGACCTGAGTTGGCCACAGAATGGAGGGATCGCTGTTCTCCCTATAGGTAATTGCTTGGTCGCCCAACAGTGTCAATAGAATCCCACCGAGGTTGCTGCTGTAGGTTTGTAAGATTAGGGGCAGTTTAAGTCTGTCTGCCTGATAGCAATTGTAAATTAGCCACTACAGCTTGATTTGTTGCCACATGAAACCTTAGTTTTTGAGATCACCTTTCGATGGAAGTGGGTAGTTCAAGATTGAATAATAATCAGGCTGTACTTTGGGGTCCAGGCTTTGGTGCTTTTTTAGTCCCACCTCAAACATAGGAGGGTATGGTTAAACAGGCGGCTTATCAGCTATTGCCCCCCAGGTTGCCAAGTTTTTGATGAGCTTAATAATATGGTCTGCTGCAGCATAATTACGCCTAAGTGTTAAAGTCTGTATGTCTGCATGTGGCAAAAAACTTACACTAATCAGATCATTAGAAGTTATTTGGAACGGTCCTGGTAGTGAGTTAGCCAGTTTGAGGATGTTACCCCTGTTTAAAATGTCGTGATTTCTCCTTGACTGATACAGATGAGTGAAAAAAAGAGCCACCCTGCCACTGGATCCTTCGTTAGCCTGGGTAGAACATCTAGCCTCCCTGTGACAATGCATTCACTGGAGGCTGGGTGTTTGATGGGACTGGCCCTGGATCGCTACATGGTTTGCAGCATTTGAGGTCAAAGCATCCTTAGTACAACTTGATATATTAGAGACTTTTAGAACTAGTCTCGAGAAGTGATCTTGATTCGTAGAGTAAGTAGGTACAATGTGGAGGGGATCATCATTGGACACCATTCTCAGCTTGGACTTGTTTTGAAATTGTAGATGAGCTGTGTTAGGGTTCACTAGGGTAATGGTAGGTAAGACCTCAGGAATGTTACCACTTTCCTGCACTGTCACAACTCCTGTACCATCTTTCATCCTGGGTGATTAATTGGTTGCATGTCTTCCTTTACAGGATCTCTTTCCCCAGGTCTATTTCGTGCAATTGTCAACTGTGGCCGATCTAGCCCCTCCTCGGGTTCTTGCAGCAGCAATGTGTCTCCCAAGGCTCTCCCGGGGACCCCATGTGAGGATACCTTGTTCAGTGGACAAAAGCACACCTGGGGCAGGGAATCCAAGCTTGCTTTGGGTGAGAGCAAAGACTTAGGTTCCTCTCTGCATGTGGCTGTGTCGTTGGTACAGCAAACTTAGAAAGCTCTCTCTCCTTTAGCAATCTTCGAGCTAGTCGCCTGGATAAATCTCTGCCCTGTATGAAATCAATTAATGTGTGTGTGTTTATCTTGCACTGTTTATCACAAAAGAGGCTGGAATAGGTAGAGGATGGGTGCCGAGGTGATAGGTTGGTTGATTGAGAGAACTGTAGGTTGTTTACTAAGGTTCCAGTGGTGGCAACCACCTAACTCTCCAAGGCATCGGTTGACAAAACAAGTACAGGATGCCATACAATTAGGGATAAATCTGTGGACCCAGAGGCCATAATGGCCTCCCCACATGCCCCGGGCCCCATGTGCTTTCCTTTTCCATGTTTTTCCAGTTTTGGTGCATTTTGGCCTTGGTTGTGCTGGGAGCAAAGATTTCTTGCTTGCCCATTTTATAGTTTGTTATGTTTGTTCTATTGAGGTCCCTGAAAATGCTGAGATTTCTAAAGTTGTTCACTTCATGTGCATGGTTTGTTTCACTTACGGTTGTGATTATTCTGTGAACGTCTCTGTTCCTAGTGAGCCATAAATTATTTTCTGAAGATCCTGTCACAATTTATGCTCTAAAACAAATGGCATATTTTTTAAAACGTTTCTTAAAAAACCATCTCACTCCATATCTACTTAACTTCATCGTTCTTGGTCTGAGTCCACAGCAAGACACACTTGGTGTGTCACGTTGAGGTTTCCGTTCCTGAACAGCATCTGCAAAACACACTGGCAAAGCCAAAAGGTGAGACCTACTGACTCTGCCTGTGCTTCTTTCTTATGGTGACCTGTGGCCTGTGACCTGTTTGATATCCGTTCTCTTTTCGTGCCTTCATGATAGCAGTATGGCATCATCTCCCCTGACTACATTAAATATTTGCTGTCTCCTATTGGCACAAGATAGATGTGTTAGTAGGGTAATCATTTATGATACTTGATTGGTGATGTTTTAAGACTCATTAAAATGCCCTTAATGGAAGAAAAAAACGTTTTTAGTCATACACTATAAAATTTGCAAGCTTATGTTTGGGACACCTTTGCAACTATTCCGGTTGAATTGACCATTGTATTTAACATGCTGTCTGAATGACAGACATGCATAATGCCTTATGAATGCTTCTGAAATTGATTTTCCTTTAAACAACAGACATTATGCACTTAACATATAATACCTGCATTTGCCGTAATCGATTTTTCTCACATTCATACATGGTCAGATGATGAGCTTTCAAAATGTGTAACTGGTAGAAGGTTAGACATGGGTGACATATTTGCAACATTTAGGGGCCGATTCCGATGTCGGACGGACTGGAGTCTGTCTAACATCGGTCAGGAACTGTAACCGAACGACATCCTGTCGTCGGTTACAGCCATGGAAGTAGGATGCGACCGAACCCTGTTCGGTCACATGCCTATACCTTTCAATGGGAGCATGCATTCCGAACGTGGTCTCATTGAAAGAGCAGAGGTGCAGTTCATCCCTGCACCCGGTGGCTAGCACCATAGGTGCCCCCTAGGCTGCCATTCGGCGGACTTGCACCCATTGGGGCCCTTCTGGAGGCCCCCAAAGCTGTTTCCCAATGCCTTTCTGTTCCTGAAAGGCCGGCACAAAAAGGCAGTGGGAAACTGCCATCGTAATCCCTCTGCCGGAAAGAGCTAGCCGGGGGATTACTGAGTGCCTTCTGAATGGCGGACGGGCTCGGAAGCCATTTGGAAGACCGATTCGGTTTCCCTTCCAACCGACCCCATCGGAATGGGTCGGTCGGAAGGGAAACCAAATCGGTGACTCCGATGCGGTTAGGATAGCTCTGACCGAGAGTCGGAGCCATTACTAACCACATCGGAATCGGCCCCTTAATTGTTACATTATGTAGTTAGATTAGGATTTACATTCTTCATTATGGTGCATGGAACATTTGGGCGTGCATGGACAAGCCACTACCCTCTTGATATATGGATTTTTGATGATGGTGTCCCATCCGCATCAGGCCAGTTCTGTCACTGTAAGTAAAATTGATTTAACAGTGGGTAAAAACAGCAGAAGTGCAGTATTTAGCACTGTACAAAAACTATGCGGGTGATTACGATGGCGGACGGACTTAAGTCCATCTGCCATCATTTCGGGGTTTGGGACCGCCTGCCTATATGGTGGCGGTCCCGCTCAACATATTACAATGCGGCCGCCACCACGGCAGCCTCAAAAGGCATTATTAACATTGCGGCGGGTGATGCTGGCTGCAGAACCCGCCGCAATGTTAATAATGCATGTTGTGCATTTTCCTGCACTACGTGGCAGGCACCATGCAATGCCTGCCACCTGGTCCAGGGAACTGTAGGGGGGCACCACAGGTGCCCCCCCAAGTGCAAAATGCACATGCCCCTGCACAAGGGGGGCCCACAACGGTCCCCCAAAGTACATCCCCGCCAGCCTTTCAATGGCGGTTGAACCGCCATTGACAAGCTGGCGGGGATGCAGCATCCAAATGTGGCGGACGGTGCCTGCTAGGCACCGTCACCATTTTGTGGATGCGGGGTGGGTCCGACAGGCAATCGTAATGATTGCCTCTGTCGGACTCATGGCGGACGGGCTTTCCGTCTGCCGGGCACACCGCCCGCCATCCTGATATGGCGGGCAGAAAAAGGCCTTACGATGGAGGTGAACCCGCCACCGGCAGCCTGCCGGTGGCAGGTTCACCGCCATCGTAATCACCCCCTATGTATTTTGTATTGTTACTGTTTTTATGTATGCATGTATGAGGTATTTATATTGCATGTAGCTAGCTGAAAGGTTTCTACATGATCTAACAATGTTTAGTTTGTAAATACACCTAGATGGCATAATGTCGAATCTTGCTTCAGCTGCTCCAGGAATTCTCTTCAGACCAGTGAGATTCACTCAGTGCTTAATTTGAGCCGGTGCTTTCAGGTGCTCAGCACCGGCACTTAATTGGTTTCCGGTGCTCGGCACCGGCACCTAATTGTCAACACCAACATCATACAGTCTACCACATGGTGGCGCTGCTCATCTAATTTAGAGATGAGCAGAACAACGGTTGTTTAGGAATACAAAATACATTAAAAAATTGCTAACACCTACCTCCCCAGCCATTCCTTCAGCTTTGGGGACCTGGAATAATCTGAACTGTCGCATTTACATTGGAGAGAGATGGTTGGTAGTTGTTTTGGCAGCAATGACAAAGGCAATGGGTGGTGGAAGCTGCAGTGGCCTCCTGGTCAGAGCCCTGGCACTTAATATTTTACAAATTAAGCACTGGATTCACTATGGCCCTCGCGCAGTCCACTCCATGGCTTACGCGTATCTTCTGGTCACTTGCCAGTGGGGCACTTGCACTCTAATTGAGATAGTTAAGTTTCTTATTTCAGTCCCTCACACTGTAGCAGTGAGAAGAGACAGCATTCACTTTAACAGGGATTGTCTGCAAGATCTTGGTATGGACCTGTGGGGACGTTTTGAGCGTGAAAAGCCCAGCTAGCCTTGCCTTCTTCTTTACTTCTCCCTCCAGTAGGTCTTAGAGCTCCTTCTCTCTCTAAAACTGAAATTTTTGTCTGTAATTCTTTTAAATTATTATACTAATTATTATTAAAATCATCTATACCAGGTGAGGTATAGATGATTTTAATAATAATTAGTATAATAATTTAAAAGAATGTTTCCGATTATAATCAGAGGACTATAATTACCTCCCCAGATATATTAGAGACCACCCGCCTAGAAATCCAGTTGGAAGAAGGAGGCAACTGCCCCGTATACTCACAAATTATAATTTTTTAAAAACAAAGTGGTCCTCCTCACCAAATATGAGGTAAGGTGTGCCGATAACGATATGAGACTTAGATTATGCTCTAAGTACAACGATAGAAGTGAAAGTGGTGTGTGTTTTGTTCACAAGCATGGGTGAAAGCCTAGTGCGTAAGTGATGAATGTGTGGGACGTTGGTTTATAAGTATGAGGGAAGATTGGCATATATACCCAGTGATAATCGTTTTTTTTTAATCTGATTTTTTAAACCTGTTTTAGTGCCACATGTCTATAAGCAATCAAGAAAAGCATAGCATACATGTATAAGAAGGGTTAGGAACATGTCCAATATGGTTTCGTAGAAAGGTCCATTTAAATCAATGTAAATAACTCCTATATAGGAGACACCCTACCTCAATGTTTCTGGGGTTTACTTGCACTATGAAAGTTGAAACCATGTTCCTACCCAGGAATGCTTATTGATATTTGTGTTTTATTATACAGGTGTTTTTAACAGATCCAGTACAAATCTATTTACAGTGAGAGTTACAATTGTTGTCTTGATAAAGATGGAGATATGAGCTATCCATCGAAACGCGTCGACGCCCTTGTGAGAACAACACAATCCGTGAAGGGGCTAAAGCCTATGAGTACCTAACAAATAGTAAAATACTGGGTTTTAGCTTGAGAAACTGCTTAACACGGATGTGTACCACCCAAATGACAGATTGCTCTTGTCTATTATCTGTACTCTCCTTTTTATGTAATTGTGGTTTATAATTTTGTTATTAACATTTGTGACATTTAATTGATGCTAGCTTTGAAGTGACTGATAGTGTTGTGGACTATATCTACCCTGTTTTTTAACTGTGTACCCTATTGGTTTTTAATTAATAAATTGATTTGTATTTTTTCATAAATTGAGTTGTCTAGATTATCTATCTGGGATATATGATAATACTTTCTGTATATGTATGGTGCCCAATTGAATGAGTGTGATTGGGATTGAATGTAGATAATTGATTGTATGTTTTTGACCTGTTAGACTAGCGTCCAAAGGATACCCTTTTTTTGTGACATAATAGCATGGGATGTGGCCATCTTGTTTTCTTACTCTGTTTATGGTGCTGGGTCTGTTTTTAAATCCCTTCCTAATCTTTTTAATCCTCCTCCCTCCTAATTGATCTATCCATTCATTTTTATTTATTTTATTAGTGTGTGTTTTTGTGTCTGTGTATTTTTAGTGACGCTTTGCATTTTTGTTTATTTTTCCCTTTACTGCCTTCCTTCCTTCCTTTCCCTGTTTCTTTTCTTTACCCCATGCAGCGCCATTGCAGAGCAGGGCTACCAGGGGAGTGGTGGCACCAGGCCCCCCGAACAGCCAGCAGCAGGAGCTGCCTACCTTGGGTGCCAAGGGGTGCAGCCCAGGGCAATCTTTTGTGAGGTGGAGGTAGCAGTACTGTATTTTTGTGCAGCGCCACCTCCCCTCAATGCTGGCAGCCGGCTGCAGGCCTGGCAGTGAATACCCCCTGTGGGAGCTTTGGCTGCATTGGGGCAGGGTGCGCAGGTGTGTGCGGTGCACCTGCCAAGTCCAGTGCACCACCCAGTAGCTGACGCACCGCTGGGTGGATATCCTAGACTGGGAGCATGACCTGCTCGACCTGCTAGGCGTCAAGGTTGCGGGGCTCGGTGAGTATTCATTATTTCTTTTGTTTGTGTTCTACAATGCTAACAATTTTTTTCTGAATAGCATGCTGCTCACACTCAGAGGTAAGTTGCGTTTAGTTTACTTTAAGAATGTTATTATGTGATCCAGTTTGAGCTAGGCAGGTGCTCGGTGCTACCTAATCGTACTCGTCAGTGTTGTTTTGGCTGATTATTTAAGAAGCCACTGCAGACTCCACTGTCCTGTCACCATAGTGAATTAGTGATATGAGTGAGTTAACGTTCTCTGTGAATTTCTTTATGTAGCTCGTACAGTCCTAGGCAATTTTACAGTGATGTGTAGTACTGGTATGCATCTATGCATTACAAAAAAGGAAGACTTAGGGGGAGATTTTCAAAACTCTTGTGCTGGTTTAGCGTCACAAAAGTGACGCAAACAAGCGCAAATGTTTTTTGTTGCTATTTTCTTTACAGCGCAAAACTTGTTTGCGCTGGAAAGCACTCTTTAAGTAGCGCAAAGCAGCGCAAAGCACTGCTATGCTTTACTTTGCGCCGAGGGGGCGTTACATGGGAGGTACATGGGCGTTCCCATGCAACCACCCATGCCTTTTGACGCAAAACCATATTAACAAATATTTGTAAACATGGTTTTGTGTCAAAAGTTAACGCCCCTTTAAAGGAGGCGCTAACAGGAGAAATGCTTTCATTTCTCCATGCTGTTCCGACTTTCCTTGCGTGCTGCACTGTGCAGCACGTATGCAAAGTGGGAAAAGCTTTGCATTGTGCCTTGCATAGTATTTTGTACAGGAAGGGTACCCTTCCTGTACAAAACCTATGCTACACTCATGCACACACCCTAGCGCTGCGGCGCTAAGATGTGTGCATGGCGCACGGCAGCTGAAATCAGCGCCGACGCAGGGGAAAGGGGAGGAAAGAGCCATATCTCTGAAGATATGGCGCTCTCCTGCTCCCTCCCTGTCGCGCAACGCGGCACAGCCTCGCGTGGGGCTGCGCTGCGATGCGCGACTTTTTTGAAAATCTCCCCCTTAGTTGGTTCTTCAAGGGGGTTGAGAAATGAGAATAGAATCAAAGACGATTGATTTCAATGCATTAGTTCCAAATGTAGTTTTTGTTAAGGAAATTTGGACTAGGGATTTTAAGATTAGTATGGCCAACTTAACGATAGTCTATACTAGTACTATAGGCGATCTGATTTAGATAAGTACAATGTTACTGCGTTTGCCTGTCATTATACTTTTTTGGAGATTAACTGTGTCACTATTCTATTTTTTTTATCTTCTTTATTTTTTACATCAACACCCAAGGGCAAGAAGAAGGGCTGCGCTGAACGGGTTCCGGAATAGCTGGGGAGAAGGCGCCAACCACCAGCTCCACTGCTGAGGGCTCTGTTCAGCCCAGTAAGTCCTATTATTTATTATTATTATTTCCCTAGCTTTTACCTTTGCCCACTATTGTACGGCTTTTACTTTCACCTTGTTTATTTATTTTTTATTCTGTCTCCTTTTTTTCCAACTCCCCTATCCAATCCTATTATCCCTGCATTATCTTTTTTTTTCCTTATTTCATGTTTTTTTTTTATTGGTCAGCTGACTTTTTTCGGTCTGTAGTTTTCTTCTGCTTTGTTGTTTATGTTTCCCTCTCCCCTATATATCTTGTGGTACTGTAAGACTAAGAACAGCTTTTTGGTACTCTACTGTCTACCATGAAGATTGCAGGCCTAAGTCAGCTAGTATCATAAATAATATTCACCATGTATGTTTGTTGATAAGGCTTTCTTTTTCTTGCTCATGCGCCAACAGTTACAGAGATAGTGGCTATGGTCAGGGACCACCCCCCAACCCCCAATGATGTGCTGTGTAATTCATTTATACAGTATACCAGCAGTTCCCATGGCAGTGCAGCATGGCTATAAAGTATGAGGTCCCATTGCATTTGCCAACGAACACCATATATCTATCATTGACCATTATTATTCCACCCCTTCATGCGCTTTAGTGACTCAGAGTCATCATCATCATAGGCTATAACTTTGTCCCTCCATTACAAAAAGCTTTTGGTAGGTTTGCCTACCTGCCTTTTCTAACATTGTGAACCAACAAAATGCCCAGAGTGATATTTTTGATAGAAGATACTGCAGTGCTAACTGAACTCTAGTGATGTATTGCGGTTGTGTTTATTTTGATTCAAATAATTAAGGGGAGGCGTATCTGGCATCTAACAAATTTATAATGTTTATTTCTAGCCACACAGAGTGCCGCCGGCTCAAGTGCAGCTGCAGGAAGAGATGGAGATTCGGTTGGCGGGGAAGAAGCGGCGGCAGGGATGGGAGTTGGTAATTGACAATTGCTTATTGGTAATTGGTAATTCCTTGCTTATTGACAATTACTATTATACTCACTAGCTACAAGGGCGTTGTCGTGACTCACGTGGGATCGTAAAACCCCCGCTTTACCAGCTACAGCGGTGGTTAAGTTATGGCTTCTTCTATCTGTAACTCAGCAAAAGCTCACATAATGTACACTAAAAAGTATGGCTTGATGGAAACGGGCAAGAATGGAAGGTTTAAAGAAAGGATGGGTGAAATGGTATATGAGTGAAAGGAAAGGATGCGTGGGTGGGTGAAAGGATGCGTGGGTGAGTATTGAGTAAATGAATGGATAGGTAAAAGGATGATTGAAAGAAAGGGTTAATACTGAATGAATGGATAATGGATTGGAAATTTTGGTGAAAGACTGGATGAGAGAAAGTAAAGCTTAAATCATGGTGGCTATGGGTGAATATAGTAGGAAGAATGAAAGGATGATTGAATAATTGTTTGGATGAATAAACAAGGGAGCTCCTCTGGAGAGGGGCTTGCTGCTCACCTACTTCGCTTACTTTGTTTTATGGTTATTAAAGCAATGGTTCAGAGTGGGGGTTATTTTCATTTTTGTTCTAATCCCTTGACTCACTATATTTGTATCCCATCCATCATTATTCATCACCCCCCTCCCTGCCCATGGCATTTTGCCACCCATGACCGAAGTGCAGTATGGTTCAATTGGTGACTGCAGTGTTGGCTGTGCAATGTGCATCTGCTTCAGTTAATGCAGAATTTACAAAGTTTTCAATGCATTGGAAACTGAACACAAATGCTATGTTCCCCTTCACCCACTCAGTCCCCTCTTAGTCCTTCACTCCTTTATTCTTTCCTAATTTATTCCATCCCAGCCTACCCAAAAAATTGAAAACACCATTCTTGGCCTGTGCCACATTTTTATGGCCATGTGAAGCGATTCCAAAATATATTTCATGGTTTCCCATAACAGATTTATTTTACGCCTGTTTAGGTTTTTCCTTTTAGATTTTCGTCTGTTACAGTGACTGAATAAGCCAAAGCTTAGGCACATGACGAATCAATGATCAGTGACACTCCTTCATTCTATAGCAAAAGCTCTACCTACACGCCTAATCCCTCTACCTTACCCTGCAGTAGAGTAAGTCAAGTTTCTTTTCTTCACTGCCAGTGAATGAATTTGTTGGAAATATTTTGCAGTGGTGGGTGAGGCCAGTGAGTAAAGTGACCCAAGTGCCTGATTTGATTTCAGGTTTGGCATAAGAGATACTCTGTGACGAACGTGCCAAATACAATCTATATAGCCCGTTCCTTTCCCTGCAGTGCAGTGCATCATTTTCCCCAACATCTACTTAGGGCAGACAGGCTAATAATATTGTGTTTTATATGCGATGTGTGTGACGTAGTATCTTATTTATTATCCATCTGCCTCTTTGGAGTCAGGGTAGAAAGGGAAAGGCATTTGGAGAAGAGCAGGTCCATTGGAATTAAAGATAGATAATTGTCAACTACAGCTGCTCCAGCTGCAGACAGTGGCAAAGTACCCGAAATGCTGCCTAGCATGCCTCCAATAATTTAGCACAACAACTTGTACTCCATAGTGCATAATGCCTTACTCATTAATGAGAGGTGATTCATTTGAATTTTTCCACTCAAAATGTCTGTTTATTTACTAGAAAATCAGTTAAAAAAAATCACTGTTTTTTTCATCTGGTGTTATTCTGCCTTAATTCTTTTCTACCAGACCGTCAGTGCTTTTTAAGTGAGGCATGTGTAGGTAAAAAATTAAATTGACCCTGTGACTGTCCTAATCATAATCACATTAAATTCCAGTGACCCTAGGGGACCAGCAATATACTGCTACTGTATCACCCACTACTTAATTTTAAACAAGTTTGCACAGAGCATTGTTTACGATTTCTCCTTTTTCTTTGTGTTTTCTCTATATAGCTACTCCTGCTGGTCCATTACCAGCACCCACCGGGGCAGGAGATAGCGGCCCGTCTGCAGCGGCAGAGGCTGGAGACCATCCAGTCTAAATACCAGTGGCTAGTGGCCCTAGAAGATGAATAGCGGAAGTAGCTGCCCCTGACCCAAGCCCCAGTTCAGCAAGCCAGCCCCAGCCTCCCGGCCATTATTTCGCTGGCGCCGCCACCAGCTGTCAGCGGCTCAGACTACCACTGCTGCCACCCCCTATTGCTTGGACAGACAAGTTCAGGCTTGCGTCCTGCTGCGGCTCATCCGCATTGAACGCCGGCTAGGGATCAAAGAGCAGAGCCTGGACCAGCTCCAGACCCGTATGAATAATGCCCTCTTCTAAGCCCTTTTTTAATTTTTTTGGGTGTGAGGGACTTGTTGTAGGTGGAGAGGGTGGGAAAGGAGTTGGGCCTGGGTGTTTTTTTCTTGGACTTTTGCTTGGACATTGGTTGGGGATGGGTCAATTTGTTTGGGGAGAGGGGTGGGCCTGTTGTGGATGGAGAGGGTGTTTTTTTGGGAAAAATATTAAAGAGGAAAATTATTTTACCACACTTTATGCCTGAAGTAGTTTATTTGTGTTTTAGTTTTACTTTGCACTGTTGCCGTTTAGCGCAACCTGTTTTTTAAGTCTGTTTATAAAAGTGTATACCGGTTACTTATAGTTAGTTATATACCTTTGTCTTATTACCCTCTGTAACTATCTTGACCATTAGTGGGGATGCTGCCATGTCTACAACAACCTAGATAAATGATTACTTATGTGCAGTAGCAGTTAGTTGCTTGCTTAACACTAACTTAACTAGTTCACTGCACTTCATAGTTCTCTTCCTTGATTATAGATGAAGCAATAACAAGGAAGACATCACAACTTCACAAGTAATGTCCCACTCCCACCCAGGTGAGCTCCAACTGTAGGATTAATCGGAAGGATTATCCATCGCAGGCAACTAAATGGAATTAATAACACTGAGTTAGTGGGTGAAAAATCATATAATAGCTTTACAAAGAATTGAGACCAGACTACTACTTGACACAACAAAGAATTTTGGATAGTGATATAATAACAATAGCAACAGTAACTTCTTCTGAAAAATGGGGAGCTAGTATTTAATTAAAACTAAACTTACGAAATCCTAGAGTCATGAAAAGTGGACTGAAAGTCTGGAGTGGACAAGGTTAAGTGTTTAAGCAACACAAGGCCTTAATGATGATGCTGACGACTGATGTTCTTCTATATCTAAAATATGGACCACTTTTATGTGTGGGTGGTAAATGGGGCAAGTCTGGGCTATTGCTTAGGTAATAGAAGATCCTGCAGTAAGTTGATGTCACTTTCACCCCATTCGCCCCACCAAGTGTGTGATCCATTTATGGTGTAAATTAAGTCACACAACTCAATAAATCACACAGCCCGGGGGATGAGGGTTAGGGATTTGATGAGCAGCACATCATCGTCATCAATCTGGTGTGGAAGGAAACAAAGGAATGAGTATGACACAGTACAGTTAAATGTATTGCAAAAGTCCTTCTGCCCCAGACACCGAAGTTAGCAGATATCTAAATGTTCTGTCTTCTAGGTTTGAAAAAAATCAATTCATGAATGAGTGAACCCACCCTGTTCTAGAAATTTGATTGTTAAAAGAAAAAGGATACTGTATGGCCAAATTGGGTGGTGCATCTGCATTCTTCTTTGGGAAAGTTGATCACTCTTGGGTGCCTGTCTGGACTGGTCTGGTATGTAAGCAGGAGTATTGAGCTCAGATTTCGCCTTTTATTTGTGCAGGAGATGAGAAGGCCTGTGGATTGTAAAACAGCAACTGTATTGTAGTGTCAAGGCGATGAACAGAAGTAAGGTAAGCTTCATGAGTAGTGTAACAAGAAGACTCAGAGAAAGAAACAAGAGGCCTCGTAGTTTCGCTTTTGCCACCAGTGCAACACACACACTCAGCAGCATTTCCCAAATCAATGCACCTCTCTGCATTCCACATAGCTGAGTACTAGGCCTCAGAGTCATGGTTTCCCTTTGAAGTCGATAACTTCTTTCTTGTAGCTGTTGATGAGGTAGTCCCACCCTGAGTTCTTCCATCCTCCTCCTGACTCCGAGTAACTCTGTCCAACCCCCAACCTAAGCAAGATAGTCATGTAGTGCACTGCTGTTGAAGGTCAAGTAGAGAAACACAATTGCAGTATTTTGTATAAGTTTTTGTTTGTTAACTAAAGTGACTGGTCTGGTCTCTGAAGAACCGAAGAACCAGAAAAAAGGAGTCGACCCTGCAAGTAAATCTGACTAAGTGTGAAAGAACCTATTACCTCCAGGAAAATGATCACCCGTCATTCAGGCCCCAAAAATTGAAAATCATCTCAATTAAGTTTACAAATTACAGGTGATTATTGTTCCTCTCTGTCTGCCACCATATCACCAATTCAATCAATCAATCAAATAGCTTTATTTCGATATAAATATCATAAAAGCATCGACCAATTCATCAATATATCACATAGAATAAAAATACAATCAATATAATTAATAAAATGTGATGGACCAGTTCTAAAACCATTAACACATAAAGCTATTTCCTCTTAAATCAGATTTCATTTTTAACTAAAATCTTAAAATGGCTCCAATCATCTAGTTATTATTCCGTGTCGGGGGCAGGGTATTGCATTCCATGGCTCCTTATCCCTTCCCAACTTAATCGCCATTTATACTTCAACAGGAGTAGCTGCCCTCTGTAAGGCACTAGACCTGACTATCCAGACACACCCCAGGTACTTAGCGACTCCGCAAACAAACAGGGTACTCGGGTCCGTTTTCAATATACGTAATGCAACTCTATGATCCAAAGTACCTAGTTGTTTGCAAATAGGCACGAGCCACCTTGACCTGGAGCTTGTGTATCCTGGGCACGCAAACATAAGGTGAGCAACGCTCTCCTTTGGGGTCCCGCACAAGGGGCATTCTTCAATAGTACGGTACGGGGAACACCACTTGGCAGTAAATTCACGAACTGGGAGGGAGCCGAACCTAAATTGAGTATATAATGACCTGTCTCTAGGGACCTGGATTATATCCAAATATGGTTCAAGGCCTCTGTACAGTTTGTGTTGGAAGAATTCCTCCGTGAGCCTTCCCATATTAGGATTGTTAAGTTCCCTAGCATCAATCCAGGCCCAGTAGGTCCGTTTAAGCTCCTCTTTACTTGGTGGAGTTTGAGTATCCCAGAAGGCCTTGAGGTCAAGTGCTATCATTAAAGCTTTAAGATTGGAGATCCATTTGATCTCCTTCTTGATATCGATGCGCATGACTTCTGTGAGTGCCTCAGCATAATTGACCAACTCCTGGGTCCTCCTGAGATGGGCCCAATAAAGCAGAGGACGAAGTTTGGCCAGATCTTTAAAGTGACCCCTACCCAGGTCACACATCAAAGGGGTAAGGGGAACACCTCGTGGTAACATGATCAGGTCCCTAAGAAACTTATGCTCCGATCTACTGATCTCATCGAGGTTTTCAAAGCCCCATTGCTCTGCACCGTAAAGAGCTGAGCTAACAACGTTGGCTCCGTACACAATGAGTGCCAGGGTAACAGGTCTACTAAAAGATGTGCGATGTTCTCTGCTCAATGCCCCGGCCACCCGTTTGTGATTCAGGAGCATTTTATCAAGATGGGGTCTCCACTGTACTTTTTCTGAGAGACGAATCCCCAGGTAGTCAAAGGTGGTAACCCTCTCTAGGCGAGCCCCGTCTAGAGTAAAATTGTTCCTAAACGATTTGTGGGGGTTGAAGGTCATGAGTTTTGTTTTCGTTGTATTTATAGTCAAACCCTGAGAATTACAGAAAGTTTGGAACCTATTCAAAAGGGTTTGCAAACCTGCAGGGGTCTTAGAGATTAGAAGTGTGTCGTCAGCAAACAGGAGAGCTGGCACCTTATTGCCCGCCAGGGCCGGGGCGTCAGCTGGTGTTTCTTGCAAAAGCTGACCACCCCGTTCACGTATAAGGAGAACAGGGTGGGTGCCATCACGCAGCCCTGGCGGACTCCCTGTTTACTGGAATCTTTCTAGTAAGCTGCCCTTGCGACCCCCATCTTACCTGGGCATAATTTCCCTCATGGAGCCTCACTAGAAGATTAAGAATTAGTGGGGGAGTGCCCATCTCACGCAGTATTTCCCATAATCTATTCCTAGGTACCAGGTCAAAGGCAGTCTTTAGGTCGATAAAAGCGAGATAAAGACTGCCCTTGCCGACCACTACCACTTTCCCATGGATCATAAGTAGTCTGAAGACCTGGTCCACCGTACTTGTGTTGGGCCGGAATCCTGCCTGATACTGAGAGAGAATGTCCTCCTCCTCGGCCCAGGCTTGGATTCTCTGCAAAATAACCCTCCCAACTACCTTCTGCATTGAGTCAATAAGGCTGATAGGCCTATAATTGGAGGGATCTTCTCTATCTCCATTCTTATATATTGGAACTATCTCCGCCCCCTTCCATGATTCTGGAACTGGACATCCTCTAGAAATTGAATTAATGAGAAGGAGGATGTACTCTGCCCATTTATCCTGGTCAGCCAGAAACAAGTCGCCAGGAAGACCATCAGGTCCCGGGGCCTTGGCAGGCACCAGCCTACTTATAGCTGCCTTATTTTCTTTCAATGTAAATAGGTCACTGTCAATAAGCCTAGGATTAGTTGGAAGGTAACCATCCGCAGTTATGTTATTAGTCCTAGGATTAATTAAAGGGTGACCATCTATGCTTATATTACTGGGCCCAGAATAGAGTTCGCCAAAATGGTCACACCATGCTTGGGGAGGGATATGATTGGGGATTTGATCTGCTTCTCCCCTATCTGCCCTCCTAACCAGTGTCCAGAAAAAATTGGTGTCCCTTGCTAGGCTAGCACTTTTTAGTTCTTGCCATCTAGTTTCGTCCCAGTCTAGTTTTGCTTTAAGCTGAGCCTCTCTATTTTCTTTCCTGGCAAGTGTGATAGCTGTCCCCTTCTTGTTTCTAATAGCTACTGTCAGGGCCTTCCTTTTGAGTCTACACTCTTTGTTATACCATGATTGCGCTGTCCCTGTATGTGATACAGGACGACTAGGTCTATTGGGTGCTTGGAAATGGATACTGATCTCCTCGATAGTGCGTGTGTGTATAGTGAGGGCGTTGTTAGGGTCCTCTTCTGTCCCCTCACATAACTCATTGGTATTTTTGTGTAATATTTGTCTAATGGCCTCTAGTTTTGTATCTTGTAAGGCGACCCTGTGCCATTTTAGTGCTCTTCTTGAGTTTGAAGGTGTCATTTCTTTGGTTACACTGTATGTGTGGGTAATCAGTGCAGGGCAGGTAGGTGCCCAAGGGGACCTCAGTAGCATACACAAAGGATTATGCTCACTGTCTAATGTACTTCCCACTATCATATCTAAGACATGTCCCCAAAACCCAATGCTTACTAAGATATAGTCGATACGGGAAGGGCAAGTTATTTTATTATAGGTGAAGGCTCCCTGCGGATCTGATTTAGTCCTACCATTAACTGCTCTTAAGCCATATTCCATGGTGAGTGCATTTAGTTGACTGGCCCTTTGTGACCATCTTTTCACCGGAGGTACAGTTAATGAAGGGACACCCCATTTTCTGTCCTCCTCCTCGATCCCTATTATGTCTTCGGTACTGAGAGGCTCAAAAGTACTATTGAAATCGCCTGCCACTACTACCCTAGAGTGGGGCAGACAACTTGTCAAGCCTTGTTCGAGTAGTGTGATAGTGGGTGAGGCTTTGCCCCCGGCTGTTCCCCTTATGTAGACATTAAACAAATCCATTATTTCCCCCCCTCTTTGCCCCTTAATTGTGAGCCTCATGATGTCTGGGCACGAGGCTTGATGCTTTATTATTCTATAGTTGAGAGCGATTTTGACCCATACGATCAACCCCCCGGAGGGGCGGCCCTTCCGTACAGTGGTAGCTGGTATATGGTAGCAACTATAGCCCGATTTATACAATGGAACCAGGCTCCATGTTTCCTGGAAGACGCATATGTCGTAGCCCTCTACTAACTCGTTCCAGTTTGGTAGAGAGAGTTTATTGGAAAGACCAGCGATATTCCAAGAAATGATTTTTAACTGGTTGGGGGAGGCTAGATCTCGAGATGTAACTAAGGTAAGTTCAGGAGAATGGATTAAGTCATTTGTAGGAGGATAGTCTGCCACCAATTATCACTCACCGTCACTCAATAATATATCACTCATTAATGTAATAGTTACCTGTTCCACTCCAAGCAAGGTTGTAGGTACACAATTGTATCTTCTCTTTGATGCAAGCAACAGATTAGAATGTGGCTGTCTTGCAAATCAAATGATCTTCTGGAGCAGCCCTTCTAGGTAATGAAAAAAAGAAGGATTATAGGAGTGGACTGAGCAGGTTAATGTTTGCTAAGTAAGTTTGTAAAGGCCAATATCCTCCAGGAAAAATGATTACCTGTCATTCAGGCTCCAGACATTACAAATCATTTCAGTCAAATTTACAAATTACAGTTGAACACCATCCCTCACTGCCCCACATAAGTCATCACTCACAATCACACAATAATATATCACTCTTTGGTGCAACAGTAGCTGTTCCAATCCAAGCACGGTGGTAGGTACACAATTGTATCTCCTCTTTGATGCAAGCAACAGATTGGAATTTGGCCATTCTATAAATCAAATGATCTTCTGGGGCAGTCCTTCTAGGTGATGAAAAAAAGAAGGATATTAGGAGTGGACCGTATAGGCTAATTTTCGTTAAGTAAGTTTGCAAAGGCCAATCACCTCCAGGAAAAATGATCACCCATGATTCAGGCCCTGAACATTGCAAATCATCTCAATCAAGCTTGCAAATTACCGTTGAACACCCTCCCTCACTGTCTGTCATCATATGAATCATCAATCATCACTCATAATCACTCACTCACTGTTGCAATAGTTGTAGTTACATCTTCCAATTCAAGCACGAGTACATAATGTAGTAGGTACACAATTGTATCTCTGACGCAGGCAACACATTGGAGTTTGGTATTGGCACTCTTGTAAATCAATGGACTTCTGGGTCAGCCCTGCTAAGTGATGCAAAAAAGGAAAGGCATGTGAGGGAGGCAGGCTTTGTCTCAAATGTCTTGAAGGAATTGTGGAGGCTTTTTTCACTGCACACTGGTCCAACTGCAATCCAGCAATATATGTGACAAAAAATGGTGGGGCAGCATAAATCTGACGCAAACATAATGTCCCACTAGCTACATTGTTTTTGTTTTTTTGCAAAAAAAGAAGTTCAGCGAGAAATGATTAAAAAGTTCTATGGTGGAATTGGCATACTCAGTCAGGAAATAGAGTTCATCCTCAAACTCAGGTGGTTCACCTAGAAGTTGGTCAGCTAACACACTTGATTGTGACCAATCCTCCTCCTGTGCTGTTTCAGGAACGGTGTAATTGTGTGGTATGAAATGTTGGTTCATTTTGATCATAGTCAATCTCTCCACAATTTGAGGCAAGAGACTGGTCCTTCTCATTGTAACAACTGCACCAGCTCCACTGAAGACATGATCAGCAGGCACACTGGTGATAGGACAAGTCAGATACTTTCATGCCAGCCAGCTGAGCTCTGGCCATTGCCACATCTTCCCATACCAATACATCATTGGGTTTTGATCCACATAAACCTCTTTTGGATCATCCAGATACTCCTGGAATATCCTCTGAATGGTCATTGGTGCTGCCACTTGCTTGACTTCTTTTGCCATCGCCTCTGCACTGGACCTAAGCCCTGCTGATTGATACCAATACAATGCAGAGGTTGGGTCCGGTCCTTCTGTTGCTTTTGTTGCTGGTGTTCTGGTTGATGGTGTTGTTGGCTGCTGTGAGACAAGAATGCCTGCTCTGGAAGTTGTAGGTGGCATCCCTGAACTGTTTGGTGTGACTCTAAGTTCCAGCCATTGTTCTTCCAGGTCTCTGGCTTCCTCAACAATTCACCTCTTTTATTTTGCAACATCCCCTTCAGAAAAAGGAATGAAAGTTAGCAAAAACGTTTTGTACCATGGATCAATTAGTGTGGCACTGATTACTGTTTGGACAAGATTATGCCATCTTGGAGACTTGCATTGGAAGCCAGTCAAAAGAGTAAGTTCTCAACCAAGGCATGCACTCCTGTGTTTTCATTCGCACCTGCGAGGGTGAACTTTTCAGACACCTTCTTTAGCTGGTCCTATAGCAGATGCAACAACAGTATCGCTTGGCCCATCAGATTGTTCTCCTTGCTAACTTACAGCGTGGAAAAACCTCAAAAGGGAGTAGCATCTGTGTCAGGCATTTGACAAGGCCCCATTTCTCCTCATCCATGGTCATAGCTTTCCCAACTGCATTTCATCCTCTTTGATTGACAACGTCATTAATCTATTTGTACTGCTTAAACAGACGTTGCAACATGTAATAGGTCGAGTTCCAACATGTTGGCACCGCCTGCAACAGGGCTTTTACTGGTACTCTATTAGCATGCTGAATAATTCGCAACTGCTTCTGGGTTTTAAAAGAATGGCTGAAATTAGTACAGATTCTACTGCAGGTGGTCAGTATGTTGCTGACTATGTCTTCTTTTTTGAGAAAGTCTTGCACCACTAGGTTGATACAATGGGCCAAACACAGGACCTTGAAATACCCACCATCTGCCATGGCCTTGATTTTGTTACTGGCATTGTCTGTGGCAACAAATCTAATTCTGAGACCTCTGCATCACAGCCATTCAGACACCTTGCTGTTAAATTCATCCAAGATGCTTGCAGCTGTATGATTATTTCTCCATGAGGAACACAGCCACTGTTGCATGCCACCGAACGCTCTTAAAACTTTCCTCAGGGCCAAGACCTGTAGATATCTTTTGCTCTACCCCCGCAAAAGAGATCCAGTGTGCAGTGATGTACATGTAATCAGTCACCTGACAACTGGTTCACATTTCTGTTGTCAGTGGGATAGTGTGAACAAAACTTTGCTGCAAAGCTTGTCCAACCAATTGCAGCAGATTGTGATGCCGTGCTGGAACAGCAACTCTGACAAAATAGGACTGACGTGGAACCTTCCATTTTGGGCAGATGGCTGCCACAAATTCTAAGAATCCCATTCCTTCCTCAAAAGAAAAAGGGAGGAGGTCCAGTGCTAACATTTTAGCCAGCTTCACATTGTACAAGTGCATCGTTGGGTGGTTGCAGTCGTAGGGCCCCTTCTGCCTAAATATGCCCATAATGGTAGCCTGTATTTTTTTCTCCTTTTCTGGGGCCACTAATGCAGGTGACTATTGAGAAGTTGGTGGTGGCTGACTCTGTGAACGTCGTGGTGGGGCAGTCACTGTATGCCATGGTGTCTCCATCTGACTATAAGTTTTGTGCCATTGTGAAGTCGCTGAGGTGGGTGATTCTGCCGGTGCACTGCTTGGGACAGGGCTGCTTTGTGTGAGGATGTCACCCTCTTCTTCGACATCATCATCTCCCACCATGATTGGACTTGTAGCTGATGTTCCCAGGCTCATCTCACTTTCACAACCACGACCACGTTCAGCAATTTGTTTAAGGTGCTACTCCCACTGGATTGCGTGATGTTTTTTCATTTGGGTCGTTTGGCCTCCAGTACCATAATGTGAACCAGGCTTTCCTTGACGAACACTCGTTTTGCAAATGGTGCATACTGCAATATTCTCTTCATCTTTGTATTCGTAAAAAAGTCCTAAACTGGGGAGGAGTACTTTTTTACTGGGCCACTGCCAAAGCCTGAAGAAGAACTGGAGGTAGGTGGGCGTATCATCGATTGTCTCTCTGCAGTGATACTTCTACTGAGATAGCGGCTAGTGCAGGTTTCAGCTGGGGCTTTGCTAATGTAGGAGCTGCCGGTGCTGCCCACTCCACATCCATCAGACCAGGTTGAATAGCAATGTCGGACACCTCTGTGTCACCATCCACAGTGACTAGCTCGTCGTAGTCTTTCTCCTCATCATCCCCTTCCATCATTCTAAGGCTTTCATGATCTTTTCTTTTCCCTTGCCTCTCCTGGCATCTCCTGGATTCTGGCTGATTCCACGCCACGATCATCATCAGAAGTGGTGCTTGAAGAAGACTATGGAGTAGTACACTTTCTTTTCCTTTCTGGAGGTCTAGGAGCCAATGATTCTAAAAGAGGAGGTTCTTGCTCTGCAGGATGCTCGACCTCCAGTTCTGCTCCAACACCAGTAACATGTACTTTTACTGGCTGCGGCTGCTGTCCACTATGCTCTGTTTCCTGAAACAACTGGGTACTACTTTGCGAAAGAGACAAATTCAATTCAATGTCATTGCTCGTAGGCGTCACCGTGATTGCAGTGGCTGCCTCACTGACAGACATGGTATTCGGCTTAGATTGGGGTGATGCTGTTGATGAGGGAGTGCTGCTCCCAGCTTGCTCCTCGGAGGCTGGTGCAGCAGGCACACAATGTTGTCCGAAAAAGGTTTGGGCCAACACGCCACTGGTGAAAAGCTGGTTCTTTTCACTGACCACTTTCTTGGTAGCAACTTTCTTTAGGGCCATCTTAAAACTCTCAGTTGGCACTGGCACTAGGCTACACAAGTGAAAGAGATTGGAAGTCTGACATGTGACGTCGCTGTACAGGCCTTCTGTATGGCAGTATTGCAGTGATGTCTCTTCTTCTCTTGTGCACCTAAAAGCAAACAAGCAAGAATAATATTTAGTGAAATGTGGCATTGTTGCAGTTTTAGTACATTATAGAGAAAAGGAGAGGGGCCCCTCACACCAAGGTAACAGGGCACTACGAATCAGTAGAACAAAGTACTCCCCTTGGGACCAATATGTCACACAATAGGTACAATCAATCACTCAAGACATACAATCAATCAATTAATCCCACATACAATTGGGGTCCTGTTGTTCTTAACACATACCACCAAGAAAAAAGTGTACATAAAGCTTTAATATCATAGAGAACCCATGTAGGTACCCAACTTTTATATCATATTGTCATGGTACATATATTAAAAACTATATCCATTAAAAATAATCTCATCAATTCAAAAACAGTCCCTTTTTGAACCTCCAACAGACAAAAAATAATATAAAATGTAAAACAATAGTCAAATGAGAGAACCCTTAGAAACAGTGTTGCTAAATCTGTTACAAATGCTGATCCGTTATTTCTTGCGAAACACAAGTCCCGATGAAGTGAATATTCTTGATCTATGGCTCCTCGTTGTGGTCAGATTCAGCGTATAAATACTTCGACGCGTTTCAGCTGACAACCAAATTTCAACCACCTTCTTCAGGACAAAATATTTGGGTATGAACCTTCCTCAGCTTAAAAATAACACTTCATTCAATGAGAAGTACTGCTTATGTGTGAGGATGGTGGTTGGTAGGAATTAGAAATATGTTCCTCCATAGGGGTGATTCCTAGGAATAGCAGAAGGCGACACCCCCTATTCATAGAGGCCATGTAAGCCCTAGGAGTGAGGAAATACAAGTCGACCACAATACATGCAACAATAATATGGCACTGCATTAACGTGGTGAGGGAAGGAGGGCATGATGGCTCTATTTAGACTAAATGCTTTGAATGTGAGAAAGACTAAGAGTAAATCTGAGGGGGGACTTAGTCTACTTCCCTGGGTCCCCGTACTGGTAGGAGGGGCCTGCCCTGGTTTTGAATGCCAAGGCTGTGGGTTCCCAGTAAACATACCCCGAATTGGGACTCCAACTGTGGGTGAATACCGTAGAAGATTTATTGACTTCTAAGTTCCACCAGGTAGAGATTTGACATAAAGCTTGTTATGATTTTGATACCCTGAATCGGTTCAAATCTTTTGTCATATGTAAAACAATTTGTAGACATTAAATGAAGTATTATTTTTAAGCTGAGGGAGGTTCATATCCAAATATTCTGTCCTAAAGAAAGTGGTTGAAATCTGGTAAAGTTCGCTGAAATGTATTGACATATCTATATGCTGAATCTGACTACAACAAGGAACCATAGATGAAGAATATTACCTTCATCAGGAATCGTGTTTGATAAGAAATTGATCACCATTTGTAACAAATTTAGCAACACTGTTTCTAAGGCTTCCCCCATTTGATTATTGTTTTACATTTTATATTATTTTTTGTCTTGTTGTGTCTTACTGCGTTTACTCTGTTGGGGTGTTCGAAATGGGGTTGTTTTTAACTGATGAGATTATTTTTAATGGATATAGTTTTTAATATATGTACCATGAGAATATGATATAAAAGTTGGGTGTCTACATGTGGTCTCTATGATAATAAAGATTTATGTAAGTTTCTTTCTTGGTGGTATGTGTTAAGAACAACAGGGCCCCAATTGTATGTGGGGTGAATTGATTGACAGATTTAGTACAGACAAAGGCATTATTAGTGTGGTTCTTATATTCACTTTAAGTCAAACCACACCACAATACCATAAAATGTTATTCCCCATCAGGCTAACACACAATATGCAGATAGAGCTCTTTCCTTTCTGTCCATATATTCTAAAGGAGACACCTGCAGCACTCAGGGAAATGCATGGGTAAATGGAGTAATAATCTTTTAAAAAATGGAGGTTAGTTTGCGGCTATGGCAGGCAATGTGGTCCCGGGGGAATTGGAATAATCATTAAAAAAATGAATGATGTTGATGTGTCTGCAGTGCACCGCAGCCAGGGTGTCCAGGAGGAAATGGAATTATACCTACAAAAAAAATGAATGCTGTTGTGCGACTCTGCGTCTATGGTGGATGGATGGATGGATGGATGGATCGGCCGAGGCAAAATGGCAAAAAAAAAATACGATTTAAAAATTAAAAATTAAAAAGATAAAATTTAAATTTAAAAACAAATCAATAATTTCTGGTGTTTATATGGGAAGATGAGAAGAAACCTATTGTGAAGCAAGGAGGTGCTCAATAAAAACAATGCAAACAATGCATGTCATATATAAGTACTGTTCATCAAAATCATATTATTAAAATACATACTACAATGATGCTCAAGCGTATTATTAAACTTATATCACAATCATGTATGCAAGCCTATGGCAAACATGGCACTGGCTGGATGCACAAAATGGCTGCCAACCAGTGCCACATGGTCAAACAACACCAGCAAGCAAGAAGGCATGGGGAACAAAGAACACATGCAAGCCTATGGCAAAGGCACACTGGCTGGATGTACCAAATGGCTGACAGCCACATGGCAAAAGAACATCAGCACGCAAGGAGGCATGGGAAACAAAGAACACATGCAAGCCTACGGCAAAGGCACACTGTCTGAATGAACAAAATAGCTGCCCGCCACGTGGCCAAACAACAACAGCAAGCAAGGGGGCATGGGAAACAAAGAACACATGCAAGCTTATGGCAAAGGCACACTGGCTGGATGCACAAAATGGATGCCAGCCAATGCCACATGACAAAACAACAACAGCGAGCAAGGAGACATAGGAAACAAAGAACATATGCAAGCCTATGGCAAAAGCACACTGGCTGAATTAACAAAATGGCTGCCAGCCACATGGCCAAACAACAACTGCAAGCAAGGAGGCATGGGGAACAAAGAGAACACATTCAGGCCTTGGGACACAGACTCCATAATATGGCCCCTGGCCACATGGCATGGAGAACAAAGACAAATCAATGGTGGCCTATGGCAAACACACACACACACTGGACAAACAATGGAGGCATGGTAACACTGAAGAAAATACTACCATTCATTCAGCAATGCCAAAAATGAAAATCAACTGAACTATAACAATTTTACAGCACACATCCTTCCAAGGCATCAAATATTACCCCACATATACACTTTCTGTACACACAAAAAACGCGAAATACAAAAAAAAACCACCACATTTCTATTTAATCCAATGTAATCCCAGCCCTAAATGATGTTTTAAAACAACATATACAACAGAAACAGTTGTTTCTTGCACCCATGACTAGCACTGGCCTGGGCCTAGTGGATGGCCCCTTCGCAGACCAGGCCACACAGTAAAATAAATAAATATTGCCAATTTAACAAACATGGAGAACATGTACTAAACTATGCAACATTGTTCCTTTACAAAAGAAGAAAAATTAAATGCAAAAATATAACTAGGCCCATAGTGAAAATGCAAGCCACCCACCACAATATCTTTGAAAAATCAAATAAAATACTGGTGCATGCCCTCTATCAAACAAACAACACACTTATTCAAGAGTTTTTAAACTTACTTGTAAAATCTCAAATATAAAGTCCTTAAATCCAATGGTATTTATGCAGCAGACAAGGAGAGTTGTCCTTCCAGCTCCAAATCCAAATGAAAAGTGACCAGGAGATGGACAAAGCACTGGGAGGAGCCTGCTGGACAGGAACAGGAAGCAGGATTCTCTGGGGAAATTCCTTCCAGTTGGAAAAAAAGTAAAAAAAACAAAGGCTTCTTACACAGAAAAACAACTCCAGCGGTCCGTTGGAGAAGAAAATCTACTTGAAAAAGTTGTTTAGCTGCTTCTTGTGCACAAAAGCTACTTGAATGGTGCATTTGCCATTGCGATCGGAACTACATTGGCGCCATCATGGCCGGAAGACGTGCAAGCGGGTGTGGAGTCTTGCACGCGCTTGCTAGCAGTCCGAGAGTATCATGGCTCTGGCAAGTGAGCGCCAAAACAAATCTCGAGCAAGCGAACTGAAAAAAACTCTGCTTCACGCCCGGAAGTCAGAATTCAGGAACTCCACACTCCTCTGCGGAGCACCCAAATTCGGCAAACTCCATAAGTGGAGTGGAGTTTACCACCGGGGCCTAGTCCAGGGGCTGGTTGAGGATGTTGGGAGCCTTTAATGTCCCCGATGCTCACATCAGGAGGCCAGCAGACCAGCCCTTTGAGTCACTTTGGTGTCCTGGGTGCAAGGGTGAAGTGGCAGGTCCAGTTCTCTTTTCAACCAAGCAACAGAGAGTGGCAGGCAGTAGATCAGAACAGCAGGCACCAGTTCTTCAGAGCAGCAGGCCAGCAAAGTGGCAGTCCTTTCAGAAGCACAGCAGTCCTTATTCCTGGCAGAGTATCCACAGGTCCAGAAGTGTATTGAAGAGTTGGTGTCTGAGGTCCAATATTTATACTTGGTGCCCTTCCTCTAGAAGGTAGGAGAAGCTTCTAGAAATTCCCTTTGAGGTCCGCAGGAAACCTGCCTTTCCTAACCTGACCCCAGACTAACGACAGTGGGTATGCAGCCCTTTGTGTGGAAGAAGGACACAGCCTATTCAAGTGAAAGTGGGGCTATGCCCAGCTCCTCCCTCCCATTTAGCCAGTGATGGCCCAACCAGGCATACATAAGCTCTCTATTGTGTGTGGCTGTCTAGGAGGATTACTCAAAGCCCAACTGTCAGCCATTCCTAGTCATGTGACCAAAGACAGACTAAAGACTCTAAATGGCTAAGGCAGGAAAATGCCAACTTTCTAAGAGTGGAAAATTGAAGGGAAATGGAACATTTTTTAACCAACAACATCGGACTGATGTGGCAGCTGAACTTTGATTGCTTGAATGGTGTCTTTTAACAACTTTAAGAGTACAGGACTTGTTTATGAGTTTCACGCACGCAATTGACATGCACAGTATTTTTACAAACACTCGCGTTATTTGAATGTTTATTTTCATTGGCATGTTTGTTTTATAATTATTTGTAATCACTGTTCAGATACATGTGAGGCTCTAGTGGGTGGAATATGGGTTTGAGAGTGTTCCGTTTTTTGTGGTATTTACGTAATGCATTGTGGGATTTATAGTTTGTGATATTTTTTCACATAGATGCACAGGTGTAGGAGGGATGGGTCACGTGATACGCATGAACTAGCGAGTTATGATGATTGATTGGCTACACAGGCGAGAGTACAAATCATATAAAGGCCCGAGCAGCAGGGTGAGAGAACATGACAAACATTTGTAAAGCGAAAAGAAGGTCACTAAAAGAGGTCAGGCTGCCGGTTGTGGCGTTTAAGAGGTAAATCTTTGAAGTTTAGGTTTCTTTTTTTCTTTTCTTTGGATAAGGGGAAGGCGAGTTGGGATGGAATCTGGGGTTAAGTTAAAGGTGATTATAGTGAAATTAATACTTTGGTTAGCGGTGGTAAAAAGATGGTGAATTGGGAATTTTTGCACCAGTTTATTATGGTTTCATATCATTGATGATCCTTTTGGGTGGCTTGGGTTGTTTATTTTCGGGGATTCACATGAAGATTGAGCACTTAATAGTTTTGTTGGGGAAGCAAATGAGGGTGATGAGGGTGGTGATATTTGAAGTCGTAGTATTTTTAGAGCACATAGCAAGTTGGTACTGAGCAGTCAGTTGAGCTGTTTTTTATTTGTTTCAGTGAAACCCCTGACGAAGAGCCGCACAGGCTCGAAATGCATTGGGTGTATTTAATGAAATGAGCCCACTCTGCAGTTTGATTGACTTCACGTGCCGATGTTGAAAGCCTGGATGGGCACCAGTAGGCATTTGAAACCGTTGAATAAAGAATCATAATGCAATGACGCTGTCTCCGCTGTGATCATACAAGCAGGAAGATTTATGGTACAAGGATTGGTATTACAATTGGTATATAATGGACAAATTGGATAATCTCGGAGGAAGTGGTTCACTGTGAAGAAATATTCACTACAGTGCAGTGCATCAGATGGGTGCGTGAGTATAGTACCCTTAGGGAGAACTTTCTAAGAGTGGCATTTTCAAAATTGTATTTTACAATCCAACTTCACCATGAATCAGGATTTTTCACTACTATTCCAAAGACACCAAACATAAAGGGATTACCTGTTCCTGTTTGGAAATTACAGCTTATCAAATGTAATAAGGTAACCCCAATGTTATTATACGGGAGAGGTAGGCCTTGCATTAGTGAAAAACAAGTTTAAGTGTTTTTCACTACCAGGACATGTAAAACTCAAATATACATGCCCTACTTTTTACAAACGCTGCACACTGCACTCTGGGCGGTTTGGGGCCTTTCCTAGGGGTGACATATGTATTAAAAAGGAAGGTTAGGCCTGCACACAAAGACTGCAATGGCAGGTCTGAGGCATGTTTACAGGCCTACATAAGTGGGTAGCACAATCAGTGCTGCAGGCCCACTAATAGAATTTAATTCACAGGCCCTGAGTACATGTGGTACCCCTTTACTAGGCACTAATAAGTAAATTAAATAGGCCAATTATGAATGAATCAATGTTACCATGTTTTAAGGAGGGAGTTCAAGCACGTTAGCGCTGTTTAGCAGTGGTAAAGTGTGCAGAGTCATAAGGGCAGCAAAAACAAGATCAGCAAAAATGGAGGAGGAAGGCAAAAAGTCTGGCTGACCGGTCTAACAAGGATCATTGTCTCTGGGTATCACTAAACAGTTAAGTAATAACTAGCTGAAGCTTATAGTGCCAAAATATGATCACAGGCTATGTTCCCTGTAGGCTGCGACCGCAGCCTTTCTACTTCGAGCGCTCAGACTCTCTCAGGGAGCGTGCTCATCGCTCCCAGACTTAATAGAGATTAAAGGGAGGTGTGAAAACTCCCCTTTTCTCTTTTCGTGGCAGGCGCACCAGGAGGCCCAGCAAATGCATCAGTGAGGAAACGGGCTGTTTCTTTCATTTAAGTTGGGAGAGGTTGATGAGGTGGGCAGCAGGCAGTGTGAAATAAACACGATTGTGTTTCACATAGCAAAGAGAGGATGAGTATGTAGAAGTACTGCCAGAGCTGCTGACTTTGGAACTGGGAAAACAGCTTCCAGTCTGCTGCTCCAGTAAAGTGCTCCAATACTTTCTGGTCGTGTTTACTACATAAAATGCTAAAAAAAAACAACACTTTCAGGACCTTCTCAGTTCTGTTTAAAAGCTCACTTTTAATAAATCCTTCAGCACACAATCTGATGGACTAAGGTCAGGGCCAGTAGAATTATGCAGCATGGGTGCACCAAATTATGCGGCAAGGTTGACTAAATTATGTGGCAAGAAGAGAAATATCACGCTGCATAATGTGGAACATTTTTTGTTCGTATTACTTCATTGTTTTGTCATTTTTACACATGATAAAACTGTCTATGCACAGGTTTTGCCTAATTACTACCAGTTTAACAACCAAATGCAGAAATAATCAACTGAAAGATGACCAGTTAACATTTGCTAAGGGCTTTCCACTGCGTGCAAACACGTGGCCATATTTTTAGTAACCTTTGATCCGTTTGACCTAAAACAATTTTATGCAGTAAATGATGGATTATGTGGCAAATGCGTCAAATCCATAATTATAAGAAAAAAGACACTGCAGCAGAATCAAAAAATTCTAGTGGCCCTGACTAAGGTGAAACAATTGCACATTTTAATTTTTGAATTTTGAAAACACCTCACCATATTCTTATATGATCTGTGCTGAATGATTGACATGCTGCATATTTACAAGGCTCGGCTTGTGCATGGGCTCTTAAGAGCTAGAGCCGACCCTTGGCTCAACTGTCCCTGTTAATTTGTTGGTTCGCCCACCTGTACCTTGCACCATAGTCTGAGGCACAGGAATTATGCGGCAGGAGAGGACCAAATTATGCGTCAGGGTTGAATTATGAGGCAAGAAAATGCAAATTATGCGGTATAATGTGGCATATTTTGTGATAGTATTACTATGTTATTTTGTCATTTTCACACATGCTTACATTGTCTTGGCAAATGTTGCACCTCATTAGTACCAATTTAACACACAAATACAACAATTAGCTACAGAAAGGTGACCGGTTAACCTTTGCAAAGGATCTTCCACTAAGCAGCAATAAAGATAGTCACGGTTTTAGTACCTTGTGATACTTGCAAGATAGAAACAATTTTTGGGGTTTAAAATCTGATGATTATACAGTAGATGATGGATTATGTGGCACATGTAGCAAATCCATAGTTATGCGGAAAAGGCCACGGCCTTGCATAATTCCAGTGGCCCTGTCCTAAGTAGAAGGGTGTGAGGGTTCTGTCAAGCATAGCCACTAAACGGTTCTCCTTCTTCGGATTTGATGTAGCTACGGTCAGCGCCAGAGGAGGTAACAGAGAACTGAGGCTCAGGCGTCTGGAGGCAACATGGATCATGCGTCTGCGGACAGTACAACACGGACTTAACACGGACAATGAGCTTCATTACTTCCTGGGCGAATGATGACCCAAACATGAACTGCTTTTGATAACTTACAGCGTACTTTTTGCAGCAAGAATTTTTTAGTTTCTCGGGGTTTCCTGATACCGAAACGCCACCCAGTGAGAGGCAAATTTCCCATTTACTCGCCCTTAGGCATGTCACTGTCAATCTAACATGTATCTTTAATGTTACAATTTTCCTATACCCAATGTGCCACCGTAGGTGATGTCCGCACCACCCTGGTAAGCTAACTATAGGTTGCATAACTGATGTGCTTTATCTTTAACACTGGGTCTCTTATTCTATGCCTATATCAGCCACACTGTCTACTGGCTCCCTCTATTGCAATCTCCGCGCTTTTACCCACCTTTACTCCAGGGCACCCTACCCTTAGACCTTTCCTAGTGCCCTAATTCCTCTAATACTTACGTTACATCTTCACTTTTTCATGGCCTGGTTTTCTTTCCTTTTCCTTCACCCTTTTCTCTGCCCGTTCGTACTTAAATTATCACCCTATCTCTTTTTCCTCTTATCTTAATTCCAGGCATCATTAGGCTTGTCCCTCTAATACTTTGTTATTTTCAATCCTTTATTTACACTTCATTTCCTCTACGTAGAAGTCAGATTTCCACTCGACACGCACTCACGCATGCGTGGTTGGACACCAATTAGAACACCGGTGCGCGGTCTAGTCCTTTTCATCGCGCCGGTATATCTAGCAGACACATACTCTTCCGCCGCCTTCCACATCCGGTTCAGGTCACGGCTACAGGTTCCCGTGGCATCTCTAGCTCTACTCACAGGTAACTTGCTCATGCACTGACAATCCCAAACGAGCTTATTGGGCTTACATTCCCCTCCTTTTATTTATTTTCCCCTAATCCATTCTTTTAATTTTATTTTCCTTGCCTCCATCATGGAATCCTGCAGGCGCACCCGCCTTGCTGCACGCCCATCTTCCTGGATGGTCGTCGATTGCCTACTCATAGGGTGAGTTTCCTCTCCTACACCGCCCTCCTCTCCTCCTACCTCATTTATTTAGTCTTTACTCATTAGTCTCACGTTATTTTCAGCGCTGTACCTTGCTGCCACACACGGCTTCATTATTATTTTGCGGATTCAGACACAGGGGACTGGACGGCCTCCCCTTTTAAGTCACAGGTCAGTGCCCTTTTCGTCTCCCCCATTTCCAACCATTCGGATAAACTATGGGTTCTCAAATTAGTTTCCCCTCTCTTCATTTCTTGCCAGGGCCTCCTTTGACTGGCCACGTACGTCTTTTGGACTCGTGGCTCTGCATCTGCCCTAATCATTGACTGGAACACACCGGACTCCCTCATTTTTCTCCAGTCCTCCCAAACCCTGGGACGATTTTATGCACACACTGGTTTTCGAAACCTTGCCTTCTCGTGTGGAACATTCCACTAAGGTACCTGTTTCCTCTTTTTCAATGAGGTTCACTCATCACATCCCTTCCCCGATCCGTTTACTTCCTGGACGGATCATTTTCTCTTTACTCCTTTGTTGGTTACTCCACTTCTGACCCCGGGTCCTATGTACCGTGATGTCTTTTGTTTTGTCGAATCTTTTAATTATATTTTGTTTATTTCATGTTAAACGGTCCCTCTATTATTTGACCAGTATTGATCCCTCCAGTTATTTTCCTTATTAATTACCTTATGTCACAGTGTATGTTTTAAGTAATTCTTTTTTGTTATTATTTTCTGTGGATTAACAACAGCTTTTATTACGCACAAACACTTGAAACCCACAATGTCACTTATTTCCTTGCGCCCTGCACATTTGGAGTGTCACTTCATCTTTAACCATGCTTTTCCCGTGAACTTTATCATGAAGATTACTTCATGAGAGCGGCACTTACACAACAGTCACTAGTTTCATTATGCACCGTATTTATTCATTGTTATTCAAGTATTTTTCGAGGTCTATTCCCCTTCCCAAACGTCCCCTTAGGATAACTTTATCATTTGTACAGCCCATTTTCTTTTGTTTCCCTTTCTTTTCCCTCATTTTGAAAAAAAAAAAATTTCTCCTTCCCAGCCCTGAAGAGTCACAGGAATTATACTGTGACGAAACACGTGTCGGCTGTTTTCTTTGTTTTGGCTGGTTGCTTTGTTTCTATAATTTTGTTTTCTCTCAATAAACACCACTGAACTCTATCCAGACATCAACAACTGTGGTTTTCTGAACGAGACTCTCATACTACTGGTATACCCCTAATACGTGTGCCCAGGATCGTGTTTATATCATTTACAACTTCTTCCACTGTGTGTGTGCAGCACAGTGCAACACACATAAAAAAGTTTGAAAAATATGAAGACTTTTAAAATTTGCTCCACTGTTATGCCTGCCTTGAAGAGCTGTAATGTTGTGGCTCACATCCCTGTCTAACCACTGGCAATCCCTCGTGGTAGCATTCCAAACCATCGTTCTTTTGACTACCTGGTCAACTCGGTTTGGACCCAGCCATATGCAAATAAGTCTTGACTCTTCTCCAATTGGAACAGTCAAGCCCAAACTGCCAGGCCACGTTCTCCCTGAACCATAACACAGGCAGCCAAAGACTGCCCTGATTTTGCTAAGAATTTTGTGAAGTGTCTCCCTGGGTTTAGCTCTGTGTGGTCTTTTCCTCTGGGAGGGGTTGGGGAAGAGTTATTCAAACAGAGAATGAAACCAGGTCCAGACAGGCACTGGTAAAACTCAAAACAGAGGATACAGCGGAGCAGAGGCCAAACATTCATTCAATGGGTTGTGCAGGAGCTTGTCATATGGTAGAAAAGTGGACAAGGAGACTGGGTGAAAGCTGATGAATGAGGTGAAAAGGCAGCAGAAATGAAGAAAAACAGAAGGGTGAGATTAAACAGAGGTGGATAGAATGAGGCTGGAAGGAGGAGGTCAACTGTGGAGGAAAGATATTGGGAGAGAAAGAATCGAGGGGTGAGATTGCGATATGAAGTAAAGAGAATAAAGGAAGAAGAGAGACAGCGTTAGAAAATGAACAAGGAGATAGTAAAGACAGAATGGAAAGCAATATGGGAGAGTAGAGAAAAAGAGAAAAGATAAATATGGGGATGGGAAAGAAAGAAAAGATAATAGATAGATAGGAAAGGACAGAAGAAAAACTAAAACAAGGGAGGAAGGAGATAAGGACAAATGAGGGGGATTGAGTGGTAGTGGATAGGAAAAGGTGCAAGGAGGAGATAAGAGCGACATGGAGATATCATATAAAGAGAAATTGTAGGTAGAACAATTAGGGCACAAGATGCTGTGGCACCCATGGCCAGGGGTGCGAGGAGCCCAATGCGCCCCTATAAGGGGTGTCTTTAATACCAACCCAGAGGTAAGAGGAGCATTTTTTTCTCATTTGCATTAGGGCTCAGGGCACCCTTACTAAGCCACTAATTTTGGTAGTTTGTATACATCACGTGTATGCATATTATGTTGTTACTTGTCTTTAGTGCACACAGCCTTAGCTGCAGTGCACAGAGCACCTTTATTGCTGCACATGGAGGGAAAAAATTAGAGGGAACATTGGTCACAGGTTGTGTTTATTAAATGGTATGCTAATTGTGGTGTAGATTGTGTGTAACCTACCACTGGGAGTGCCATCCAGGCAACTTCCGTTGTCTGTAGGGGTTTGAGCATAAAACTATGAGGAGTTAGGCTTTGAATCTTCTTCTTTCTTCAATTTGTGAAGACAAAGAGAAGGTAAAACCTAATATCCTCTAACCTAGAAGCAGGAATGGTTTCTGTGTAGAATGATCATTGACATTTGAACTTTTACTTGGGATTAGTTTGGACTGCCCTAGGTACTATGAGAAAACTACTTCACCTCCTCCTCTAAGAGATTTCAGTTTGTGTACACCCTGTAGTTATAATCCTACCTCTTCTGTGGTAAGGTGATGCATATAAGGGCCAAACCGACTGAAGATTAGTGAACAGTGAAGTAACCTTTCTATGCTGTTTAGTGAATCTAGGAGTGCAAGCCTCACTCGATCAAAGTTAAGCTTTTGTTTCTGTTTGTGAGCTGAGCATTTAGACATGAGGCTAATGTACAAAATACCCAACCTGTCGGGAGATTAATTCATATTCTCCTAAAACCTAATTGGGGTAAATATATCGAAGACTGAACTCTTTGTGTGATATGGAAAACTTTAGTTAGGAAGCAATCCTTCAGTAGTTTGGGCCTTGTGATAATTGGAGTTGAAGTATTTGTGGGTAAGCTAAACCAAAACTTTTAGGATGCCTTGAAGCTGAGAAGAGAAAATCCTTACATATGTAGACTTGTTCCTTACAGAGCTTAAAAAAATCAAATGGCTGCTTTCATTTTTATTTTTTATATTTTACCCTTTTGGAGAATTTCGGTCAAAATACCTTCTAGGGGCAAGAAACCCCCATCTTAGGTTTACAACCTCTCACACCTTCAAGACTTGAGTGTGTTTCGTAGATTTTCCTGTGTGTGCCTGGCATTTACTAACACGTGCAAACACAGCAATAGTTGTGAACGTGGGCAACATTCAGCCTCTTTCACTTTGGGCTCTGTCAAACTGTTTTTTAACATTTGGTAGACCCAAGGGAGACAGAAGCTGATCATAATTCCTGCTCCCTCCTTCTGAAGCTCCAGTATGACAGATTCATGGGGTGATGGAGGTGGGAAGTGTCACTGTGCTCGGGCTCAGTCTCTGGCTCTCCTATGCAAAATCCACATATAATCACATATACCTCTCATATGTTCAGTGGATGACTAAGGTGCAAGGTTAGTTTTAGTCCAGAATTCAAAAAGAGATCTCACCCCTACGTTTTGGGCAGTTTGGATAAAGTTGGATTACTCTTTGTCGCCTACTCAAGTCATCAGACAGACCATAGCAAGTTAAGGCTATACAGCTGTTTATAGATTAAATGATTTTATTTATTTTTGGGCCTACTTTCGGACTTAATTTTCCATGTTTTTACTAGTTACTAATGGAGTATTCTACATACTTTTCCCTGGGTTAAACTACTGTTTCATCTTCCTCCGATATGCTGCTTTTATACCACACTTATGTTCAGTGGATGACTGAGGTGCAAAGTGAGTTTTCAATCCAGTTTCTAAAGACAAATCTCATCCCTTCAGTAGACCTAGAAACAGCCCAACTTCGACACTTACTAAAGTGTGCTTTGAAAGCGTTCCACAAGGGTTGAGCTGTAATTTCTTTTTCTGGATGTAAGAGAGAAATGTAAAGATGCCTACAAGCAGGACTTGCGACCAACCCCCTGAACAACGTCCAAGCACCCCGTAGCCGTCCAACCCTCTGCTGCACTGTGAGTGTTTCTAAGGAGTTTCACATGGGATGAGCTCCAATTTCTTTTTCATGGTGTAAGAGAGCAAAATAAATATGTCTTGAGATGTGAAATTTTGGGCCTGCCTCATACTCAACTCCAAACCATGCTAACTTTCTAGAATACCCCATTTTCCACCCCAAGACCTATGCTGCTATATACTATTTAATTATTAGTTTTTAGAGAGATGTGTTAGAAAGCACGGGCAAATTACTTCAGTTTGAATTTAGATTTTCCTTTGTCACCTACACTAGTCACCACACAGACGAAAACAAGTTAAAGCTCTATAACTGTTTACAGATTAAATTACTTTAAGTACTTTTCACAGGTTACTAACTGAGGATTCTGCATACTTTGTCACTGGTTAAACTAATGTTTCTACTTCTTCATATATGTTAATTCTGTACTGCAGTTATATTCAGTGGATGACTAAGGTGCAAAGAGAGTTTTCAGTCCGCAGTTTCTAAAGGCAAATCTCACCCCATCAGTAAAGAGTGCTTTCAAATGGCTCCACATGGGTTGAGCTTCAATTTCTTTCTCAGGATGTAAAAGAGCAAAGTATAGATGTCTACAAGTAGACCCTGTGTCCAATCCCACCCAACAATGTTCAGTCACCCCACCGCCATCCAATCCTCTGTTGCACTTGTGGTTGTCCAATACTCAGTGGCACATGGTCTTCGGCCATAATCAACGGGAAGTTGACCACAGGAACTGGCCTCAGGCCAGGCCCTGAGCCCAATCCCTCCATGCCCACCCACCCTGCAGACAGTCAACCCTCCGCTGCATACAGCTTTCAGCTGTGCATAGCAGGTGGTTGGTCACGGTGCCGGAGCTCAGGATGGTCAACTTCCCGGTAGGCACAGCCAAAGGCCACTCGCAGAGGGTAATTGTCTCCAGGGCCTGGCCCCCTCCCACCCGCACTCCAAATGGCAGGTGTCTCCTTTGAACTTTACAAACAGGCAACCCCTTAAGAGTTATAAGCTCAAAGACTGGCACAAAGACACAAAACTATGGCTGAAAATGATAATTTTGTGAGAGAGATTCCTTCTCCCTCTTCTCCTAGGCTCTCTAAAGTGCAATTTATGAAGTTCTTAAGTTGACTCCACAAAGACTAGCAGTGTTTCCCTTATTGTCCCTAGAGTGCATGCCCTCCTCTGGGAGTCTTCCCTACAGGATGCTGTATCCCTTAGGTCTCTGGCACATACTCCTGCCCACACGTAGGCGCCCCCTCACCCATAGTCTTCAGACCACTCTTAATGTTCTGGGACTCCCAGACGTTTGTCATGTGGGGAATGAAAATCCGCCAGTACGTCACGTCCTGGAAATATTAGTGGTTGCATGAAGGTCTCTGTGAAATCCAAGCACCAGCAGTCTAAATCCCAGTCTGTAAATATATCTCAGGAAGTTGGATATAAGTACTGCACTATCCAGGGCATTGCCTCCCCTGTTATAGTTAATCCTAATGTCCTTAGAGGTTGGGTCCAGAAGGTGATGTATTTCTTCAGAGCTACCAGTGCTATCCTCATACTAAACACATCCTTATGCTTCTGTACACCAAGATTGTAGACATGGGTGCCAACACACACTATAATCCCCTGTGCAGTTTGTCATTTGGTGGCTTCTTGGGCCATGCCCAGTCTACAATCAAGAAAGAGTTCTTCAAGAGGCTTGTTTTAAGGACTATTGATGAGAGGCACGGGGCATCCCACTTACCACAGAAGCTAGTGCCAACTCCACTTCTTGCCTCACTGCCTGGCTGCCTTGATGGTTAAAGTCCCCAGTTCTTCAGTGAAAAGCTTTCTGGCAGATGAGGTTGGGCCTGAGGCAGGGGCTGCAGCAGAAGTGTCTTCCTGCCTTCCCCAACACTTCTTTAGGTAAGCCTACGATCTTCTTTTTGTTTCTTTCCAATCCCTTATCCCTCTATGGGTGTGGTGGACAAGTAGTGCATTTTTTAGCTTTATCTGTGGAAAGACTCCTGTGTGCTCAAAATTGTCCTGGACTACCTCGTAGATTTTCTGGATCCTCTGATCAAACTCCACTATGCCTCTCCACTCCTTTTAGTGGGACAAGTCTGCCCTAGTGGATCAGAAGGTCAACAATCTGTTGCATAAAGTGGACATTACTCCAGCATCCCCCTGCGGGAAGGGAAGGGGATGGAGGTTTATCAGGTATGCCTTTTTGGTCTCCATGAAACTCAGACCTGTGATAAACCTCAAGTCCCCAAACACCTTTTCTTCTGTGTCAATACGGAATGGAAGGCAATTATCTCCTTTGCGATGATAATTGTTGGGCAACTGGATAATCTGTGTGAATCACTTGCTCAATTCCTATGGGTCGAGGCAATGTGACAGATCTGCTGCCTTTCCTTTATCCTTTGCTTTATCGTTTGGCATTTCACTAAGCTTCTTCAGACTGTAGTGATGTTCTTAAGGACTAGGGGTTTCCACCTAATAATATACTTTAAAATCCTTCTGATTAATCTGACATGCAGCATCAATCCCCTGCACTCCCTGGGCTTCATAGTGAAATTCAAGAAGACTGCCTGCTTGCCAACTCAGATAACAGACTTTCCTGGCCTTTGGGTAGACACACTCTATTGAAGCTCCACAGGGACACACTCGGCTGCATTCAAAGAGAGCTCTGTCTGGCTCAAGCTCATCCATCTTTCTCTATGAGGGAGCTGGTCAGCCTTGTAGGCCTTTTCTCCTTCTCCATCTATATGATATTATTGGGCTCCTTGCATTAAGGGCCCTTCAAAGGTAGAAGAGCCTTCCCCTAAGGGGTCTCTCCTATTCCACTCAAATTGTTCTGGGCAAGGACTAGTGTGAGAAGACCTGTTGGTTACCGACCAACATGGAGGTCTGGAGTGAGTGGACCATTTTCAGCTCTTCATCGGTCCTAGTTATCGAGTCAGATGCAAGCAATCTTGGCTCGATGCTGACCCTTAGTTCTTTTCTACCATGAGTTCCTGGTCTCAGGGGGGTTGTTTCCTCCATATTAGGCACCAGGGGCATCTTGCTGGAATATCTGCTGTCAAGAGTTTTCTCTGTCCAAGTTAAATTGTTGCATTCTGCTTGAAATGGACAGCCTCTCGTGGCTTGCTCTGTAAATGTGCTGCGGGAGCCCAGGCCTAGGAATCTGGTGGTTTGTTCCTGGACCTATGAAACATTTTCTTTGAGCACAATCTCAAATTCAAAGTAGTGTACATCCCTTGCACTTACATTTCAGTAGCAAAATTGTTTTTTCTTCATCTTTGGGATTCCAATGATTGGATGTGGGATAATCAAGCCTTCTCTCTGTGGATTCCATTAAAACAGAATTATTTCACCTCCTGCCTCACAAACAGTTGGAGACATTTGAGATGGACCTTGATTTGAGGGCAGTGGATGCCATTTTCCAAGATGAGGACCCTTTCTATGCTGCCCTTTTTTCTTATTCTCTCTGATTCCTTATGTTCTTCTCCATCTGCACACCTTGCATGGTACTAGGGTTCTATTTTTTGCCCCTCCATGCTTAGTTTCCTTCTCCTTCATAACAGCCAAGGGACCTCCATGGACTTCTTCTGTTATTTCTGTGCATTAAACTGAACCCCTGGATAATTCCCATACCCTAGTCCTTGCCAGCTATCTGTCCCTTTTGTTTTGGCAAGTGTCAGTGATAGTGGAACACTCCTCCTCCTTTTGCACGTGGCTTCATATCTCATCAAAGATTCTTGGGCTCCCAGAATTAGGAGGCCTACAGAATAAATTTGGTGATTTGGGTTGTCTGGCATATGGAAGGGACCACAGATCCCCTTCATATCTCCCTTCTTGCTCTAGCCGGGTTCCATACTTCCTTATTTGAGAAGGGCCTATCTCATAGAACTATCAATGTGTTTTGACTGTGTTCATTTGGAGTCCCTACCTTGCATTCCTGCCATTTGGATAACAGCTCTCTTGAAAATAGATTGTTGAAGAATATCCAACTTTGCCCCCCTCCCCCCTTCACTACTCTTTGAAATTGGATGTTAACAGTCCTTCAGGGCCTTGATGGTTGATCAGCAAATTCTGATCTGACTTTTAAGCAACTGACACCTAACGTGACTGCCCTCCTTTGCTTATTCTACATTACAAGATTACAGGGTGTCCAATGTCAGGTCTCTCTCTATTTGGGAAAGGTTCTTCACCACTGGGGAGGTAATATTCATTTCGGGAATAACCAAAATGGGTTGTTCCTTAGTTGTTTACGCTTACTCTCCAGATCATCCTCAGCTTTGTGTCACTATCTGGCCTCCCGCCTTTTCACAGATTTTCATTTTCTTCAGGATACTGAATCAAAGTGGTCAGTTCCCTAACCCTTACCAAATGGGTCTGCTGACTATTTTAGGAAATTGACATCAACTCTTTAACATTCAGACCCCACTCATCCTGGGGGCGGCTTTGCCTTCGAAGGCCTCTTTAGTTCTCTGTGGCTTGGTAGATATTTTAAAAGCTGCTGAATGGCTGAGTGCTTCCACTTTTCGGACTTTCTATTTCAGGCTGATTGTGCACATAGCAAATGCTATGCTTCTGAGGCATTGAACATGCCTAGTGATATATTAAGAATGTTCCTAGTGTGTGTCAAGGAAATCTAAATGTTATTAAAGAAAAGGAGGCAGAAGGTATATTCCTCTCTTCTTGGTCTTCAACTCTGGTAGGTGGTATACTAGTTAGCCTCATACATTAATTATGATGCTTAGTGGTATATTTATAAGCACCTAACCCACTGGAGCATCACTTTTTCTGACACTCCGGTGGCGTTGCTCTCTACCCCATATTTACAAGGTGGCTCTAAGCCGCTTAACGTGGTTTAATGCCACATTGTAAATATGCCCCTTACTGCAGCAGTCCGCTGCGGCAAAGGGGCGGGCAATGGGTGTTGCTGTGGGTGTTCCACCATAACACCCATTGCTTTTTTAAGCTGCCCCATATTTACAAGGATGGGGCAGCACCAAAAGCTTAGGACAGGTAAAACCTGGTCTTAGGATGACGATACGAAGAGAAATTATTAATTTCTCCTCGCATTCTGCAGCACACTTAAAAACAGCAAATCACCTTGAAAGATTGTTTATGTGCAGGAAGGTGCCTGATAAACAATCCCCCTGCAGCACAGGCACCCTTTCAACATGGCGCAAGGGTGCCTGCGCTGGTGCTAGGCAGCTTTTTTAGTGGCAGCGCTAGGGGAAACGCAGGGTTGCGCCGTATTTTTTAAAATACGGCGCACCTCTGCTTTTAAGAAATGACGGAGCGCAGCGTTACCAATTTTGGAGTATACTTCTTCATTATGCTTGTCTCCATGCAGCTTTTCTCTCCCTTTGCATAGGGTTTACACTGCCTTTCTTCTCACTCTGATCTCTCTTCTTTTTTCTTGCAGCCTAGCGGATTATTTTCATTTGCATCGGCCTGGCCTTACTCTGCCTACTTCCTAAGCCAGCTCCTCATACGATGCCTGTGTTGGTATTCGCGGTCTTCCTCATCCTGGCCTGGTCTTCTTTATTCAGCAATCTGCTTTGTTAGATCCATTTTCCTGTTCAGGTGGTGCATTGTTCTAGCGACTCTTCTCTGACTCACAGTTTACTAAAGCAGAAGGATAGTTTCTGGCTGTGAGGAAGGTGCCATATCATTTTGGCCTCCTTTTCTTTAAAACAGTTTAGATTTCTATCACACAAGCAAGGAAAATCCTTATTTAAATATTGTTTCCCTGCTATCTCCGTTGTTATATTTTTTGACATTGCATAGTTATAGTTTCTTATTCCTTTAAAAGAAATCACAAACTGTGTGTTGATTTTATCTATTTATTTTACTTGTGTGTCGTGTTGTGTTTTTATTCGAGCTTATGTACCTCAGATGCTCGATGAATTTGGCTACAAACCGGAATAAAGGAATTGTCTCACCTTGGGTTACTTGGTTTCGCCAATTTCTGATTACATGTTTGGAGACATGTTAATAAAACTCATGAAGGAGAGGACACTGCACTAGAACTAATGTTGCTGTTTCAGAAGCAGGCAAAGAATGCCGATCATACATGCTCTCTGATTGCACCAAAGACATGAAAGGAAACCTACATCACTTCTAAAAATATGGGGCATATTTACAAGCCCCTATCGCCACAGGAACGTCACTTTTAAAGACATTCCTGTGACGATATGGGCTTCGCCTTAGTTATAATGGGTGTTGCGATGGGCGTTTCGCTGCAACATCTATTGATTTTGACACTCTCCCATATTTACAAGAGTGGCGTAAATATGGGGCAGCGCCAAAATTAAGACCAAAAAAACCCTGGTCTTAACATGGCGCAATGAAAAGAAATGCTTTATTTCTCCCAGTTTTTGCTGTTTCTATGTGTCCTGCATTGTGCAGCACACATAGAAACAGCAAAATGCCATGCATGATTGTTTATGTGCAGGAAGGTGTCCCTTCCTGCATATAAACAATCATTTTAAAAATGACGAGTAGCAACTTCTATGTGTGCTGCACAAATCAGCACACATAGAAGTTACAAATCACCATTCAAGATTGTTTATGTGCAGGAAGGGACACCTTCCTGCACATAACAATCATTCCCACAATGCAGACACCCTTGCACTATGGTGCAAGGATGCCGGCGTTGGCGCTAGGCAGCTGTAATTAGCCCCTAGCCGGGGGGGAAACGTAGGGCAGCACCGTATTGTTGTAAATACGGTGCAGCCCTGCGCTTCCAAAGTTGCCATGCTCCGCCACTTCCCTTGTAAATATACCCCAATAGCATTTTATGCCTAAGTAGAACAATGTTAGATAGCAGTGCAAATACGTGAATATTGTGTGATAGCAGTAAATGCATAGGGGAATGGACCATAAAAGATCAAACCAAATGTTTCGGGTCTCAGTATTTATTTTGTACAAGCTCAGTAACGTTCAATTAAAATCATCTTATTTTACAGAAAAACACAAAGCAACCAATATGGAAAAGCATATGACAAAGCAATTTGCTGACATCACAATGATAAAACACGTTATTAAGTAAATTGTGCTTCACATCAATGATAGTTTCCAAACACCCAGCTACAACCTTCCATAAACTGGAGTAAAAGAAATGCTTTAATGTTACAAATAGTTATTGACAGTGCTATCAATTCTTTTTATTGCACATAACTCATTAAAAAAATAAAGTCCTGTATGGAACATACTTTACAATCCCTTATATGTACTTCGTATTGGAAATGGCAGTTCTCACGTATGTGGGATTATATGTTCTCAAACACTAAATCCTCAATTACCTTTAGCCAGCAACATTTTCCATACTGGATTCTAGAATCAATACTTACAATAGTAAATGTGGAACTACCAGTTCCAGCATCTAAGAAACAGTTGACAATTAAAAAGTTTGCTGAAGATGGCACACCTTTTTTTAAACATGCTTTCATAACTCTGTGTATATTTCACACCCTATGTATTTTTCTAAAGAAAAATGGGCACTGTATATGATAACTCAGTTGCCAAAAGGGACATAGCTGTCGAGTAGTTCTATGTCATGAAGGGCACTGCTATCTATTCATGGGTTTTTAGTTGACACAACTTTGCCTGCTGAAATTTGTAGGCCCATTCTTAAAATTGGAAAATCATAAGAACAAGTCGTAGTCTAATTGTGCAAAATGTCCTGGTTTTTTGGTCAAGTAGGAGTATTTTTTGTGAAATTACACACAGTGCCCAAAATACATTTCACTGGTATCTTGAATAACTTTTCTCCGTGAGGATCTATTTTACACAGAAAGTCATCCCACCTACAAACATGAGACATTTTTTGCTTAAATCTGCCTCCATCTGGAAAACAAACCATGCCAAATTTCAAGATATTGAAAATGGCAAACATTTCGCACTTTTTTGTGTAACATAAAATCTGGGAATTGCACAAGATTAAAGAGGGGTAAAACAATTTTACCCAGCCTAAAAGAAATCAATGTGTGCTTCACTTGACCCTCATGACAAAGGGAAAGTTGTCAGATATGTCTTTATACACAATATGGTTCCAGCCCTGAAACTGTACATTTGCACATAGAACACTATATGTTTGCCGCTTTTGTTGTCGATCAGTCGTGCTGATGGATCACAGGACTCAGAGGGAAATGTGCTAGGAATCGTACATTTGGTAAGTAAAATGATAAAAAATAATATAAAATGGATCAGTGATCTTAAAGAAACTAAGAGCCCATGCATGGGTAATTGAACCAAAGCTGTATTTCCCCCCTTATAGAGGGAAGACTGAGTGTTTGCTTTGTGTTAAAACTAAAAAAGAGGAGTAACCCTATTATTGACTATAGGGACGGGGTAAATAGACAAGAAAAAGAACAAGTCCCTAATTTTGTGTGTGGATCAAGTGTTGTACTATTAACATGTACAATGGCGGTGGGGTCTATACACTCATTGAATATTTAGAAGACTTGTAATTACAAAAACCAGCAACGATTGTACCAAATATCCTTTACATACATGAAAATTACCAAAAGGCAAACTCGCACATGGATACACAGAGAACAGTAATGCCAAGGACAAAACAATTTCAAAAATTACAAAATTAATTTTTATTCGTAATTGGTTAAAAACAAGCAAGCCACATATAAAAACATCTTTTCAAGTAGTCAATACTAGTATCACATTTGAATTAATAATTAATAATAAGCACAAACATTACACAAAAGTCATATACAATAATTAAAAATGAACAAGAAAACTACACAAAAGTCGATGCAGCGTTTCGGTGAGATTAGGATCAACCACCTTCTTCAGGACAGAGTTTTCTGAAAATTTAATATACAACAATACAATAATCTGTTAGTTTGTAATTTTTTTTATTGTTTTGTCCTTGGCATTACTGTTCTCTGTGTATCCATGTGCGAGTTTGCCTTTTGGTAATTTTCATATATGTAAAGGATATTTGGTACAATCGTTGCTGATTTTTGTAATTACAAGTCTTCTAAATATTCAATGAGTGTATAGACCCCACCGCCATTGTACATGTTAATAGTACAACACTTGATCCACACACAAAATTAGGGACTTGTTCTTTTTCTTGCTTTGTGTTAAAGACATCATCATTGACACTCATAAATGAATTTCCAACACGGATATCACCTCTTAGATTAAAGCTTATAGAGATTAGATTAATGCTTATAGAGCGCTTGGTTACTCCGAAGGAGTGCCCGCGCTAAGACATCTAAGTCCTTAACCTCACTCTCTGCAAAACGCAACAATTTGGTGGGGATGCAGAAAAAAATCCCAGCAAGGTGCACTCTTGGGGCGTTAAATGAGTGTTAACATTTTAAAGGCAGCTTGTAGTTTGGGTGGCCCTGGCTTCCTGCCGGTGCCCCAAAAGTAGAACAAATACTGCCCCACTTCATCAGTATCTTTGTGTTCCATCTTGAGACAAGCAGGGGCATATGTACAAGCCCCTATCGCCACCACAACGTCACTTTTTACAACGGTGTGGTGGAGATAGGGGCATTGCCTTATTTACAAGGCAGTGTTAAGCCACTTAACGTGGCTTAATGCTGCCTTGTAAATAATGCCCCCTTTCACGCTATGCTTAGCGTGAAAGGGGTGGGCAGTGGGTGTTGCGGTGGGCTTTCCACCGCAACACCCATTGATTTTGAAGTTACCCCTATTTACAAGGGCAGCGTAAATAGGAGGCAGCGCCAAAATTAAGACCAGGGAAAACCTGGTCTTAAGTTGGCGTAACGAGGAGAAATGCATTATTTCTCCTCGTTTTTGCTTTTTCCATGTGTGCTGCCTTGTGTAGCACACATGGAAAAAGTAAAAAGCCTTGGATTTTTTATGTACAGGAAGGTCCCCCTTCCTGTACATAAACAATCTTTAAAAAAATGCCATTTTGGGACTTTCATGTGTGCTGCATTAAGCAGCACACATAGAAATGACAAAATGGCATTTAAAGATTGTTTAGGTACAGGAAGGCGGACCTTCCTGTACATAAACAATCTTTCCCCTGCACGCAGACACCCTTGCACTATGGTGCAAGGGTGCCTGCATTGGCGCTACACTGCTAAGTTAATGGAGCTATCAGAGAGTGTCTCAGACACAGCACACAGTTTATGGTGGATCAGTCAAAACTAGGTTCAGCATGGATTGACCGGTGCAGTTTCTCATGTGATAACGAGGGTTCCACCCACTTGTAATTGAAATGCACTTCTGCATCCCAAATTCACCACTTCCGATGTTATCCATAATTTCAGATGTAAAATTACCATTTTAGCATCACCCAAAAACTTGTAATGGTAGCCCAAGTAATTCTAGCCCTTGTACTTGCAAACTACAGAGTTCCCTTTCCATTAATACACAGAGGGCCCAATGCACAAAGGGACTTACGAGTTGTAAAGTTACGAGTGTGGAGTCTCCGCACTCAGGACAGAGTCTCTGGACTTGTGGCATAATCTCCACACTGAACACTGCAGTGAAGACATTCAGGGGGATATTTACAAGAGAAGTGGTGGAGCGTGTCGTTAGCCTCCTTGGCTTAACGACACGCTCCTCCACTTCAGAAACGCAGGGCTGCACCATATTTACAAGAATGTGGTGCAGCCCTGCGTTTCCCCTTGAGCTGGCGCTACACTTAGCAGTGCAGCGCCAACGCAGGCACCCTTGCACCATAGTGCAAGGGTGTCTGCGTGCAGGGGGAGATTGTTTATGTACAGGAAGGTCCCTCTTCCTGTACAGAAACAATCTTGAAATGCTGTTTTGTCACTTCTATGTGTGCTGCTTAATGCAGCACACATGGAAGTTACAAAATGTCTTTTTTTTAAAGATTGTTTATGTGCAGGAAGGGTCACCTTCCTGAACATAAACAATCCAAGACGTTTTGCTTTTTCAATGTGTGCTGCACAAGGCAGCACATATGGAAAAAGCAAAAACGAGGAGAAATAAAGCATTTATTTCTGTTTCGCCAAGTTAAGATAGGGTTTTCCCTGGTCTTAATTTTGGCGCTGCCTCCTGTTTACGATGCCCTTGCAAATGGGGGCAGTGTCAAAATCAATGGGTGTTGCGGTGGAACACCCACCGCAACACCCACTGCCCACCCCTTTCACGGTAAGCATAGCATGAAAGGGGGCCTTACTTACAAGGCAGCATTAAGCCACGTTAAGTGGCTTAACGCTGCCTTGTAAATAAGGCGAAGCCCCGATCGCCTCGGGAACGTCGCAAAAAGTGATGTTCCCATGGCGATAGGGGCTTGTAAATATGCCCCTCAGTCCCAAGTGCAGAGATTCTGCCCCGAGTGTGAAGGCTTTGCACTAGTAACTTTACGAGTTGTAAGTCCCTTTTTGAATTGGGCCATGTATCTGCTGAATCGAGTACAGTTTACTCAAAGTTTGTCCCACCAATTAAAACCCCTATTTCTGATTTAGGTCATGATTGTTTTTCCATGAAATGCTAGCAATCCAAGGAAATGTCAGGCGATCATTTCTTTGATGTAGAAATGTACTGATCTTTGTGTTTTGACCACCTTACACAAATCAGTATTGTTTACAACATAATGTCTCTATATTATATACACCCAATTTATCATGACTCACTTTGTGCCTTAATTTTAAAACAAGCTCCATATTCAGGGGTGTAGCTTCAGGGTGAGTGTTTGGGTGTGACCCCCCCCCCCTCCAAATAAATGCATTCATGGTTTGGCAGTAGGGTATGGGGGGGTCCAGAAACAGGTCTGCTACACCTGTGTTGGTTTTTCCCACTTGTTTAGTTGGGATATGTTAGATTCACCCCCCCCCGACTCTCACTGACTAAGCTACCCCACTGTCCATATCATGGAAGGTGTTTCTGGGGTATAGTTCAGTGGACTGTTGTCTTTGCAGGTGAGTTGTTATCAAACAGGAAGAAATGTAGTGATCTGAGAGGTTTTGTGACTTATGTTATTTTGTTGATGCTGATTGTGTGGTTGGATCAAAGAGAATGAGCAGAGCTAGCCAATGCTTAATTTGTGAAAGAATGTTTGAGTGCAGGGGCCTACCATTTTTCTTAGGAGCCAATGTTGCAGAAAGCCTGAGTTACTTAATGCTAACACTGCCTAGCCCTAATGCCATCTCATGCCTCTTTCTTCCACCACCCTACACATCTTGACTCCTAAACTCACTTTTACAAGTTATTTTTCACCCCTGATTTCTCCTTTCTCACTATCTTCCTATCTTCAGCTTCCTTCTTGTTTTCTTTTCTACCTTCCTCTCATTTGCTCTCGGTCAAAGTCTGGTGACAGAAAATAAGTCCTGGACTACAAAAATGAGTGCTGATGCCCACTACTTGCAACCACCTACACTTAGGAAGCATTGACTAGTTTACGTTAACAGTTCGATAATATTACTTCAGATTTTAGTGTGCTGGGCAAAGGTCAGTCTAGGGCAGCTTGCTGTGCTGGTTTTCACAATGTATCCCCTATTAAGTTGCTGCTTTGCCATTTGGCAGAGGTGGGGGCTGGTCTGGATGCAGTTCTTCTGGTGCACTGGTGCCCTTTGTGATTCACACTGTTTGTCACATCTTAGATGTGTGGGTCCAACCTCATGGAAGGTGTGAATCTGCTCCATCAATCTGAGGTTTGTTGCGCTGCTGCTGGCCATGTCAGGACCGGCCTGGGAACCCAAAGCAGGCCTGGAAATTTTGTCTGACTGGACACCAACCCCTGGGGGGGAGCACTGCTGCTTAACAAAAGCGGCCTCCAGCACTGCTGCTTTTGTTACTGGTGGCAATTAGTGCAGCAAAAACGACCCCCAGTGACAAAACCGGCCCCCACTGCTCCAAAACCGACCCCCACTCTTCCAGCCTCCTGGACAAACGCCCGATGCCCGCTACTGCCAGTCCATCTCTGGGCTGCATACAGAAATATAAGCCAGATATCCTTAACCATTTTGCAGTCGCAATCTCAGTGATTCAGAAAATCACAGGATTTGCACTACAACATGGAGTTGGACCCTGTACTAAACCACTTAAGAGAGCTATAAACACTTTTCTTACTTGCAAAAATGAATTAGTAGATGGCTCAGCTCCATTTTGCGGTCACAAATCCTGTGATTTGTGACTGCAAAATGCAAATTATTCTGAATCACAACTAGGAGAGGGGTAAAAGGGAGACTCAACATAATTGCGATTTACAGTGGTATGTATTAATGGTTTTCAACACCTGGGTGACAACTTCCCCTATGATAATCGTGTTGGCCAGCCTCAGAGGGAGCAGGCAAAGTTCCAAGACACCACTGCATGCTCCGCTGATGTATTCACAATGTGTTGGAACTGGCCCTTTTTGCAGGGTTATCCCCAAACTTTTTGACTTCCTCCTGTATTTTTTCTGACCTGTTTTTTTTTGGTTTTATGACTCTGGGCACTTTACCACTGCTGATCAGTGATAAAGTGCATGGGCTCTCTCTTGTAAACTTGGTAAAATTGGTCTACACTTGCTTGGCATATTTAATTTACCTGTAAGTCCCTGTACAGTAGTATCCTATATAACCAGAGCCTGTAAATTAAATGCTACTAGTGGGCCTGCAGCGGTGCTTGTGCCACCCACCGAAGTAGCCTTTCAAACCTGTCTCAGGCCTCAGCCGCAGCAGGTCCTGCACGCGCAGTTTACTGCCACAGGGACGTGGCACCTAAAGTATTTGCCCATCTAAAACTCCCCTTTTACTACATGTAGGTCACCCCTAAGGTAGGCCTTAGGTAGCCATATGGACAGGGTGCTCTGTAGGTAAAAGGTAGGACATGTGCCCTTATTGTGTGGCATGTCCTGGCAGTGCCTATTTGGTTTATCCCTGCTGTGAGACTACTCCTCTCATAGGGTTGCATTGGGAATTCCCCCATGTGTTTCAGTGATAATTTCTGAAATGAAAGTGGTAGCTTGGCCATGTTTGGTATTTTTGGAATAGTGGTGATAAATCCTGCTTATTGGTGAAAGCGGATTTGTTATTACCATTTTAGAAATGCCACTTTTAGAAGTGGGCATTTCTGTGTGCTTATGACTCTTTGTGCCCTGCCTGGTTGTGTATTCAACGTCTGGTTTAGACTGACAGGAGCAGGAGATGTGCATTCACTGTAGACAATCACAAGGGGGTTGAGGCGTGTCCTGCCTTTCCTGGGTGACTCATAGTTGTGCTGAATAGGCCCGATATGCATTTAGAGTGGTGGGGGGAGTTGTCACCTGCACCTGAATAGGGCTGTGTCTACTTTTCACAATGCTGTCTCCACCCTCTTGAAGTGTGTCTGGAGCCAGAGCTGGGGATTGAATGGGGGTGTTGTGCACTTTTAAAAGTTGTTTGAAGTGCCCCTAGAACAAAGACTTTTGGAGTAAAAGTACAGGGGCTGTAACCCCATGTTTTTAGACACTGCTTGGGATTTGTAACCAGACGCTGCTGGCTCTACATGCTGCACCAGAGGAGTACTGTGCTGCCAGGAAAACCACCACTTGGACTTTGCTTTCTTTTGCTGACCTGCTGGAAGGACTGCCTCTTTGCCTGCAAGGACCCTGTGTGCTGGCCTGTTGCCTGCTTCCTGCTGATTGTGCCCCAGTGATCTCCAAGGGTGTGGAGCCCTGCCCTGCGTTTTTGAAGCCTAAGCGCCTGGTAAGTGCTTTATTCCTTTGTTTTGGGCTTCAAGAAACTAGCGCATGGTAAGCCCTGCCTGTGGTACTTTCCCAGCGCATTGTGAGGGTTCTGTCCTGGGACTAGCCCAAGAGCGGGTGGAGCGCTGCCCAAGATTCTGCTCTCTAGTGTGTGTGGGAGCGCTAAATTTTTATCCCTGAATCAGTGAGTGTTTCTGCGCTCCCGGTCCCTGTTGGCATTCAGGGAATTCCCTGAGCGGGCGTTGGTTACCGCCCCGCCGTCCATGCAGGAGAAGCTGCCATACTGTGACCGGGTCGCGCCACAGCACCTCCGGCTCAGAAGAGTGACATGACCAGCCATCACGAACTTCCCCCTAGCATGACCCCGCAGCCACAGGAGATGCAGAGAGCGGGGCTCGCCGACCTAAGGAGCGAGGAGCCAGCTGTGACCAAGAGCCGGGTCTGGGACTCTTGCCACAGTGCTGGCAGCTAGGGGCCTAAAAAGAGAAGTTAGGCCATCCCGCCCTCTTTGGAAGACTGCAGCCGTGGGACGCCCAACTCCAGCGGCTCACAGCATCTCCAAGAGGGTGTCTGGGAACTTGCAGCTGCCCCGCATGAACATGGGTAGCTGCTCTGTGGTCCGTGGGGGGAACAAGTGAGGTATGCCGGCAAAATATTGGTGGTGCGTGTGTGCCCGACCTCGCCTGTACCTGGCCCGTGAACCCTGCGATTACGGCAGATGCTCAGTGCACTTGCAGGCAGCTGCACTTGGAACTCTTGCACGTGGGAGCTATAGTGTGCATACTCTCACCGTGTTTGGGGGCCTTACTATGGGGTGCTCCCTGTGGCGGGTTAGTACCCCGTGAATCCGTAACGGAGGCCCTGTTCACCACCAGGAAGTGACCTTGCTGCAGATACTGGTCTTATTTACCACATTACCTATGATAGGCGTGCCAGTGCTGCTGTGCCGGGTACCCTTGTATTTATTGCCAGATAATGTTTAAGAAGAGCGTAGGAGGGCTGTCATATGTTGTTGCTTCATTTCATGCCTTGATAGTGATGTATGTCGTTGTATATTCCAAAACTGGTTAGGATAATGAGGACAATATCATGTGTCTGCATAAATATGCACAGTGACGTGCTCTTTCATGATGTTCTGGTACCATGTGATGATTCATATAACTTGTCCTAAACTGCTCCATATTCATGCCCTGATGTGAAGATGTATGTTGTGGTTATGCCTTTCCATGACAGGATAACAAGTATTTTTTCAGGACCTGCATAATATGTACAGTGTTAGTAATGGTGGTTTTATAATGTGTGAAAACTATAAGTATTTACTGGAGTGCACTAACTTGTAATGTCATGACAATTGCATAGTTGGCAAAATGATTTATGATCTATGTGATGTCATGACAATTGCCTAGTTGGCAAAGTGATTTATGTGATTGTGGTCTAAGGTGTTTTATGTACAATACAAAGGATATTTTTTATATAACCTTGTGTGGAGTCTCTTTTTGTGGTGTGCCTAGTGGTCACTGGTGTGTGTGTGTGTGTGTTGCGCAAATGCTTTACACATTGCCTCTGGGATAAGCCTGACTGCTCTGCCAAGCTACCAAGGGGGTGAGCAGGGGGTATCTAGTGTGGGTAACTCCCTTACCCTGACTAGAGTGGTGGGTTCTGCCTGGCTTAGGTGCATACCCTAGCCAACCAGAAACCCCATTTCTAACACAGTGGATTTGTTTTTTAAAGCAGCACTTGTGCATTTTATAAACATGGGCTGCTGTACATAATGGGCATTCCCCGCATAGGAATGCAAATGTAAGAGTGGTGGCTGCTATCCATTGCAGGCCACCGTGCAATACTGCCTGCCGGGAATACACATGGTCCATCTAGTGGTTTTCTTTGCAGAATACTTGAGTATGTTCTCTTAGATAATAAGTTTGAACAGACACTTCATTGTAAACAGAAGATGAAAGAGTGCATTATCAGTTCAGTAAAATGTGCCATTATTTGCCAACAAATAATTAAAACACATACGTTATTATTATGTTGCAATGCTGACATAGACAACTTTGTCAATCTGTTTTTACTGAACCACCTCTACACTTCTGATGACATTTTTAGCAATGAATGCCAGTTAGTGATTTTTGATTAAGTGCATTAATCAAATTACTATTTTTGCTGTGCAAGCACATACAGGTTTCATTAGACGTCTGTCCACTGCCACCAAAAGGCAAGCAATTCCCAGGCGTTGGATTGCTTTAGTAACTTGTGCTATTTGATACAAAAGGTAATGTCCAACACAAAATATGGTAGTGGGATATAGGCAGAGGCACTGGAATTAGCTGGCAATTTAGACCTACATTATGCAGCATGGTAGACTAAATTGTGCGGCAATAAAAGATAGCTCAAGCAGCATAATGTGGCACATTCTGAAGCAGTATTGTTACAATAGTTTATCAGTTCAACACACATTAATACTGACTGAGCAAAAAGTTTAGGTCATTAATACCAGGCTGACACTTAAATACATTAATCAGTAATTACCAACTGAAAGGCGACCAGTTATCCAAATACAAAGAATCTGCTATTGTGCACACAGTGTGGCACTATTTTTTAGAAAGGTTTAAATCATTTATGCTGAAAACTATCCTGCAAATTATGCAGCAGATTTTGAGTTATGTGGCAATTGCCATAAACCCATAATTATGCAGAATTTGTAGCGGAAAGAGAATCACATATTTCCAGTGGCCTTGGATTTAGGATGCTCAATGTATAGTATATGGAGAACAGTATATAAAATTAACATGTGCATTTTAATTTAAGCTAAAACCTTTGTATTTGTACAAAAACTAGAGTTTTACTTGAACAGTAAAGCGAACCAGTATTTATGCATTTAAATGTATTTCGCTGAGATACACTAATAAGTATATTTAGAAATGATCAGGGATGTACATAGACCTCTTTCTAGTTCTATGTATTCATGTCTCAATTATTTGGGATTTTGTATCTCAAAAGCAGCGCAAATCCATGCAAAGTTTTAATTATACATCTGAATCACATTGACATACAGTTCCACCTGATTAGATGCCCCCTACAAGAGATAGCTGTATAGTGGACACTGAGACACACAGGTGTTTGCATTAATGTGTTTGTATTTGTTTATAAAAATGCTTGTTTGTAGCACTTATTCAACCAAACAACAGGCTATACGTAATATGATAAGGACAAATAGGATTCCAGTTCAGCAAACCTGGAAACTATTCCTAACAGAACAATTGGGCAATGCAATTCATGCTACAAGACCAAAATGGAGTCTGGTTCTCTGTGGGAGATGAGTCCTGGGCTTCTGCAACTCTGTCTTTCGTCGCTTTCCATACAAATTAATTGTATTGGTGACTCTCCTCACTGACTTTTCATTTGAATTGTGTTCGGAGTTAAACATCAAAAGCATTGTGAACAAAGCTGCATTCACAACACAGTTTGTTTGTGAGCTAAGCTGTGGACTAACTCCTCTGGAAAAAAATTGACATCAAAAGTTGAAAGAGGTTCAATTAATTTGACATTTAAAACCACTTTGTACAATCTTGGGCTTCATCAACCTGAAGCAATAAGCCAAGACTAGCTCATGCCAAATTTTAGTACTGAATAACCACAGAAATGGTGATTGCAGCATTGCTTACAAGTAGTTTAAACCACTAAACCTCTTGTACTTGGTTTTGTTTTCTAAATGCAGTTCTTTATAAACATTTAATTATTGTCAATTTTTAAATCCCCATAATCCTGTTGATAGAAGAAATATCTTATTATTATTATTATGTTGATTTGAGTAGCAAATCATACGAATTTTGTGGTACATGTGAACTGTTTGAAGGGTTATTCTAAATCTCAAAATTGGTTTGAAAAACATTCTAGATAGGCAATTGTTAGCATGGTTGTTTTGCTAGCTATTATCTATCAATGAGTATGCAAATTTAATGTTGGCCTTCTGTAGTGTTTTCATGAGGGCAATTAATTATGCATTGAGTCTAAATGCTGTATATCTTAATTCTCAGTTGTCATGGGGAATGGATTAGCCTGCAGCTTACAATAACACCTGTTAGGAATACTCATGATGGATTTAGCACTTTCTTTGCAGAAAAAAGTGTGCATGAGCCCTAGTTAGATAATTGTTTTAAAATACATAGGCCAGTGGACATCTGTCTGAAAGAGTGTGTTATAAAGCAAGTGGCTTGTCCTTTCAATCCATTTGCTATGACTAATTATATTATCCATTCCAAAAATGTTCTGGCTGATCTATTGATGCCTGGTACCAGGGCCGGACTGGCCGTAGCGGGCACCGGGTGTTTTGACGGTGGGCCAGAAAGGTGGGTACTGGTTTTTGACCCGTGGGGGCCAGTTTTGTTACTGGGGGATGGTTTTGCAGCAGTGATGCAAAATCAGCCCCCTGTAACAAATGCGGCAGTGGTGCTTGACCCTAGCAACAAAACCGGGGTTTCTCAGTAGCCCCCCCCTCCCGAGCCAGTTGAGCAGAATTGCAAGGGCTGCTTTCTCTTCCCAGTCCGGCCGTACTGGTAACACTGTGTTAGCCAAGTGTGATATTCTCTGAGTGCCCCATTTCCAGTGTGATTGTCTTTGTTAACAATCTGGTAGAAGCAAAATTTGCACAATGAGGGCAACATAAGTCCGTATTTGTTCTGACTCATTTCATTTCTGTATGTCTTCCGAAACGAATAGGGCATTAAAGTTATTTGTGACTTCAATATGCTTAATTTACAGTAAACAAAGAAAAAAAGCAAAACCCGCCAAAAGACTGCATGCTTTGTGAAGCACCATGAAGTTAGGAAGTGACAGAGTAGCAAATGCAAAACATACAGAGACGACACCTGGAAAGTTCTAAAATCATGTTACTTGGAACACACCAGGAAAATGAAAGAGTGAAATCATGCTTCCTGTTACAGGTCATTACTAAACAAAGACAACTTATAAGCAGCTCTTTGAAACTATAACATGGCAGCTTACATCTGGAAGGCAGACCAGACAATGATCTAAGCTTTGTCTGTTCAGATGAAACTTGTAGCTGGCTTTTGCTGTTCATACTCACCAAATAAAAAGAGGGTCTATCCTTTATCTGGAAACATTTTGCGTTACCCTTTTGTAAGCAAGTGACGTTTGTGTCTTTCTGTAAGGCTGAGTGTAAGTTTTGTAATGATGATGAAATGTATGTATGTATGTGCATAGCACTAATCTAGCCAGAAGGCAGCAGAGCATTGTACCAGGTCAAAGGCAGAGCTACAGTTAATTAGTGATTGGAGTGGTAGACCAGATCAAGTAAATATGTGTATTAAAATATCTAGCAAGATCTCTAGGCCAGGTCGCTGTTTAAGGATATTTCTTTGCAAGTTTAAAGTTTGTGAAAATTGATTATGCATCATAGCAATTGTTTGCATGTGTTTTCTCTCCAAGCTTACCTTTTCAGAGTTTTTCTAAGCACAATAACATTTTGTTGGTGTTAAATATGTGACATAGTTTCACAGTTTTCATGTGGAAGTGGTACAGTGAAAAACTTTCCATACTTGCAAAGTTTTACGTAGACCTTTCTGAAGATTGAAAAAAAGCTTTGCAACTTCACTCTACAAACACATTTAAGGTATTTTAGTCTCATACATGGCTAATCTATTGCACTTAGAAAAAGGGGAAATGAGTGAAACTGGAATTAAACATTATATACATTGTCTCTGTTTTAAATGTTGCACTTTAAGAATGGGATTTAAATTTATCTGTGATGGATTCTTTTTAAAACATTGCCAGTCTTGACAGTATCCATCATGGGCTTGGGCATTCACTGTAATAGCTCATGCGCATTTCAAGGCAAGCCTCTCTGAAAGTGGAGTGATGTATGATTTTTTTTCCCAAAGTTCAGTGGATACTTCCTTTTAGATGCCCCTTTTTCTCATAATATAAATTTCACAATTACTATTATCACTTTCCCATTTCCTGTAAGGAATTGTTGTACATTTTTATTACTTAGATGTCCTGACCTAGGAATGAAATTCAGATACCTGCTTCAGTTATTGAAACGCATGTTTTTATGCAGAATTTGCAGACACACTATCTGAACTTTGAAATCAGCTTTGCAACACAAGCTGTAACATAGTATTCTTGTTGATAACATACATGATCCATGGAAAGTTGTAGACAAGTCAATACGACATTATCATAAAGACCAGATTAATTTATTTTTATTTTCCCTCCATCCATTGTGCTTGTGTATTTTACACTACTTTAGTGTGTCAGTATTTGTATAGTCAATCTTTGTATGTGTATGTGTTGTCTGTGTATACTAGGAACTGTTCATGTCTCCTTTTTCCACTGTATCTCTGTGCATATCTGTGAACACAGCTGCATGTATGCATGTTTGTCTGTCCTGTTGGTGAATTTATGCATTCATGGGCACTGATCTATCCACATGTGTGCATGCACATGCGCTTGTGTCCCACTGATTTGCCTGCCGCTGTGTGTGCATGATTGTTATGTATGAGGAAAGGTTAAGTTTAACATTTGTTTATTTATGTAGTAATTACATTTTCACATTGCAAGTTGGAATTGAAAATACAAAAAGAACAATACCAAAGGACTATTGCTGGGCCATTTTTTTTGTCTCGCAAAAGGTGCTGCAGAATATTTAGCTCACCAGTATGTCATTTTGAGTAATATCCAGTTTTGCCAAAACATTGCCAGATTTTTCCTAACACTCACTCCAAAGGGTTTAACCCGTTTGCTGCTGCTGTCGGCCAACGGCCGTCGCGAGCACTACCTCGGTAGTGCTGCGCACGAGGGTTAGCCGACGCGGCCCCACTTGTTTAATAGAACGTTCCGCACTGGCGCAGAACGTTCGAAGCAGCAAACGGGTTAAAGGTTATAACTAAACTATATAAACAAATAACATGATAGATATGGATACTTTTGCAATTTTCACTCTAAGATTTTTTTAAACATTTTATGGCGATGTCTACATAGCTAAAGTAAATTTGTACAGGCAACAAGTATGTTCTAGTTTCATTAAAATTAGATTTGTATTCCTCTAAACGCTGAACATTGATTATCTTTTTAGGTCTGTCAGCATACTTTATGATGCTCGCCCCATTAATAAATGGTTGTTTTTTTCCGATGATGTAATTCACTGACTCACCAGTGCAATCCAGTTCAGCTAAGTAGTAGAATAAATATTACAGAATAAAAACTGTTCTAATCTGCATATTTTGCATTTATTTTGGATCCTCAATTTATTTTAAATGCTTTGCAACACAGGAATGTCTCAGACAGGCTGATGCTTATGCATATTAAAGAGACAAACAAGACTGGTGATTAATCTTGCTCCTTTGAAGAGAAATCGTTGCAGATACAAACACATCAACAAACTAAGCCAATGGTAAAACAAATAACATTTCATAAACGAAGGTTAATTTTTTTAAAGGAATGAACAAAGAAAATGGAAAATGCAATATACTGCTAAGTACAAATATGAACTGTTTGTACATGGAAATAATGTTACACAATCTGACCTTATATGAAATATACATTCTCTTTTACATTTACATGTTTAAATTTTTGATGTCCAATTCTAGTTTTGAGTACAGGGAACACATAATTGCAAGTTCGGGCTACATCCAGTGTAAGGAATTGTGACAATGAAAACAATGTTAGCTGTCACACAGTCATTGCCAAGGCCCAATAAAACATATGGTGCTTTGGTGAAAAATTCATGTATTTTTCACTTATGCTGTGGCTGTTCATAATCGGGATGCAGTGAATATAGTAATGCCTCCAATTTACTTTTTGCCTCAAATTCTCCGTAAAGGATGTTAACGTGTTAGAAACACACGAAGGCTTTAATTTTTTGAGCAAAATTATGAAATAGATAAGACACTGAAGAAACTTCGAAGTATGGCCATTGCCCTTTCTCAAGATTCTCCCTATTCACCAAACTCTTCTCAAGATATCAAAATGTTTGTTCCATTCATCTGCATCAAATTAGAAAATAGTGTCACCATCTTGCTACTTGGCTATTGTAGTCTTCAGTGGCTGTCACTTCTGAAGTTTCATCTTCTTTATGCCACTGATGGGCCCTATGCTCTCTTAGCAGCCGCCGTTCTTCCCTCCGCTTTTGCCTTTTTCTCTGGTGTTCTTGTTGCCTGGTGAACTGAAAGCGCTGAAGGAAGAGGTCCTTGGCATACTCATACAATTGCATATCAAGATAGTTGAGCTCCTCTATGCGCCTGCGCGACCATTCATCAATATCAACATTCGAGGCCCTTGTAGTATTAAACTGAGTAAATGGAGAAATGAACTTCAGGTTGAATGTCCTCTCAAACAAATATTGTGTTTTCCTCTGGAACTCTGTGAGTCCGAAAAAGGCCATGTTCTTAAGATTGTTCTTTGCACTCTGCAGAAGGATGTCATTTCTTTCGCTTTCATTCATAAAAGTCAAATTGTAGCAGCCAACAAGGCTGAGGTCGGCCAGCATGCGGACTTGGCGGTTGTCAGCCAGGTTGTAGCCGCAATCCATGAACTCTTGCAAACTGACTCCTGACCAATCATCTCCTGGGTAGCATGTTGGGAGCTCATCCGGCGTTGGGCTTCTTCCATCACACACATGGAGGGAGGCCTTCCAAGTGGCACCTCTTTGGACATGCTTCCATTCGCTCAAGTAGCGTGAAACTGGATCTCTAAGCATAGTGATGTAATAGAAGTTCCTGAAATAGAAAGAAATATATTCAGTAAAAAGATTTTACATATGTATAAAACAGAATGAACAAATGTACATACTTTTGGTTAGTCCTAATTATTAAGTATTCAACAAAACATAAAAGGCATTCTAATCGCTGAACAACATAAGTGTTTACAACCATGTCATATGCAGCAGAAATTTTCACACACTCCTTTGTATGCAGCACCTCTACTGTGCCAATTATATATTGATGGGAATTGCAGTACAAGTCACCATTTTTGACTATTCATTCGCAGAACCTCAGAGATTCCCCTTGAAGTTGCAGTCAGATATATTTTACCTAATTCTTATGATTTTCAGAAATAGGAATAAAAGCAATGCAGCTTTACCTCCTAATGACGGAGGACTCGAGCCACAAATTACTTTCTATGAGTAGCTGTGTCTTACTCCAGTCTTGGAGACGTAATTTACTAATGAGTAAGACATGCCTTCTCATGAAAAAGCTTTGTGAAACAAGGGCATGTTTTACTCCTGCTAAAACATCTATAAGTCACAACTAAGTACCTGGTACTGATTTCAAATTGTCATTGTTTTAAATTAATTCCCCTTTGGCGGGGATAGCTTTATGTACTCTTTTACAGTGTTACTTTATAGCCAATGGTTATGTTACTAAAACCACCACAACACCCGAGTGGTATATATATGCATGCCAACTTGTGCCCGTGAGTGAGAGGTTCATTCTGTCCAGGTCTACTCTTTGAATTCCGGGAGTTGTACTTCTGATTTGAAAATGGGACAATCATAAGTAGAAAATCTCAGAATGCGAAGAGAAAACCCTGAAACTGATGAGCTACTTATGCATGGAACTAGGAAGCTTGAGAAATCTAAAATATGCTTTAAACTGAATAGTTTCAGCACTGTTTATCACATTTCGTTTTTTGATATTTTATCAAAGTAGCAAGAAGACTTGCTCCATGATGATTAAACCCAGTGTAATTTGGGGATGTAAAATCTTTCCAACAGCTTATGTAGTTTAAAATCATGTTTACAAGACAAAGATGCTCCTAAGGAGCAGTGTTCTTCAAACTATAGTAGGCCTATGTGAAGTAGTCAAGATTAAGAATGAACCACCTGAGCCTTTAAAAAATGACTGATGTTTTGTGCATTTTCTATAGTAAAATAACAATGACATGAAAGACGCGGGCCCAATTTCCAAAAATTGTGCAATGAGTAGGTATGACGTTTTCTTGTAGTACTCATGGCATATTACTCCTGTATTCCAGGAATTGTCCAAGAGTACTCTTGGCGCATTTGTGACTTACATCTGGGATTCAATGGTTCCCTTGTGTCATTTCTATGCATTTTCAAATGAAGGTCAAACAATTGTCTTCACTGAGGTCTGTCAGCAACCTAAATGACTGTCAGCAAGTCCTCGTAGTAATGAAACATGCTCTCAGTCCATCTGGGGTGCTGATACCAAATATTGGGCAATTGCCATCTAAAATATTGAGGCACCGAAATTTGAGGTAACCATTCTTCCGATGAGACATATACTACAAGTGATTCTCAAGCCTCGAAAAAGAGGGTTTTCCATGAATGACTGTTGGATTCTGGATGTGTTTCATCAATCATAACAGTTTGTCAATAAAGAATATTTTATCCACAGATATTGTATTACGGTGGATTGATGTAATTATGGATTGATTAAAAGCATTGCCCTAAGTTTAAAATGATGAACAACTGAAGCAAATGTTGACCTCCTATTGAGCAAATCTAACTTTTAACCAGAGCAGAAGGATTGGGTGTTGGAGGACCATGTGCCAGGCTACGAATCCCTATACCCCAATCCAGTGTATAGGAGGTAGCTAATGCCCACTCCAAAAGGAGGTGACTAAAAGTATCAGACTGCTTTGGTGCTAGATACGTGTTAGGGATTGTCACTCTGCTCTATCAGAAGGACAAGCAGCAGAGGTATCTGCCGTGGCAGACTCCTGCCTGGTGCACTTTAGTTGTACCAATATTGGGGTGGAAGGCTTTGATGCCTCCTTAGATGTTCTGGGTTTCCAGGCACAAATTTAGCTTGTGTGGCAGCCTTGGAGCTCAGTGCGGAGGATTGAGATATATGTGCCTTCGGGGTAACATGTCAAAGAGATCTTTAGGGTCCCTAATTGATATTCTGCTTGGTCACTTGAAACTAGCGAGTTGTCCAAGGTGGGTGCATGTCAGGGAAGGCCTGCAGAGCGTTGATAAACAGTTTCAGTTGAATCAGAGGTGCTTGAGTGCCCCTAGGTCAGGGATGTGGACCATCTTCTCAGGAGGACAAATGGGTCTTGCTGCCCATAGGTGGGGCTGCCCCACTGGTGCATGCCCTAGATTCTCCAGATGGGAGACATCAGCCCTCCTGACATTGCCAGTGTAGTCGTGAGTGACTTTAGCCTGACAACTAAGATAGGTAAATTACACTCTTGCGACCAAGAAGGGAATCAGGATAACGAACCAAGGATGAATCCGTCAGGAGGTTAGTCCAAATTCTGAGGGGGATGTTCTTTCCTGAGTGAAGTCCAATCATCCCACAAGGGCGGTGGCAGGAAGTGAGCCCAGACTGTGTGCTGTGGGTGAGGGTCAGAGATCTTGCGAGGGGCGTGCAACTGCATCTTTTGGGTGTAGTGACCCAGAGAAGGAGATGGAGAGTGGACTATACCTCTCACTTGAGGGCTCTGAGGGCCATCAAGAAAGTTTGCTGCATGACCCCATGATTGTGTTGTACCATGTAAGGAAGGAGGGAGCTTAAGCTCTTGGCTGCCCATGTGCATCATGAAGCCACCCTGGGCAGTGAGATTCTCCCCTTGGTGCAGAGTTGACTGTAAAGACTCCCAAACGTTTAGAGGCAAGGATGTCTAAAACCAACACTGTAGTAGCTAGAGCATGCCACCAGAAATAAAATGCAATGATCCCTATGGAAAAGTCCCATCAAGGCCTGAGATAACAGCAATTGTTTCCCCTGCTCATTTGCCACCTGCCCAGAGGGTCCCCAGTGCCACAGGGGCTTAGTTTCACCTTACTGTGCCCAGTGAGTTTGGTTTGACACCCTAATTCTATGAGAAAATATAAAGTATGACTGCCTGCCATATTTAGAGATCTCCACCTGCTTGGTATTTTGTTTTTCAAAAACAGACTCAGAAAATGATTTTGACACACTGGGAGTTTTCTCCAAGAGCGTGGGGGTTTTCCTGTTTGGAACCTCAAGACGTTCTAAAGTTGTTCCATACAGGAACAAAGTACAGTTAATCATTCACCTAGGGGGAACTGTCTAAAGCAGTGTTTCTTAACCCTAACTCGGCCTAAGCATTTTTGATGATTTGAGCCACAAAACAATACACAAAAAGTACAGAAACAAGCATTCATCAAGCAAATACACAAATAATGAATTATTTTATTTTATTCACAAATAAATATTTAAAAAAATAAAAATGTTGGGGCATATTTACAAGCCCCTTGCGCCACTTTTGCGCCGCCGTTGCGTCACGCATGTGACGCAGCGGCGACGCAAACCATGCGCCGCGTTGCGCTATATTTACAACGTGACGCATCTAGGCAGATGCGTCACGTAGTAAACCCTGCGCCACATGAAACCTGCGTCAGGTTTCATGTGGGCGTACCGGCGCAGGGGGCGTTCAGGCGCAGGAACGCCTCGGAAAAGTGACGTAGTGAAATCTACAAGATTTCACGCAGTCACTTTTCGGCAGCTGGTGCGTCAAATCCTTACGCCTGCTTCAAGCAGGCGTAAGGATTGGCGCACCATGTTAGAGATAGGGAAGGTTGGAACAGTGCTGGAGTTGCGTCGCGCTTGCGACACAACTTCAGCACTGCGCCAACCTTCCGCCCGGCAGATGCGTCACGCATCTGCTTATCCTGCGCCACGATGCGCCGCATTGTAAATGCGGCGCATCGGACGTGGCGCAAGGGTAAACTTGCGTGACGCATTTTCCCTGGCACATCCCTGCTGATATGCAGGGATGCGCCAGGGAACGTAAATATGCCCCGTTAATTTTTATGGGAAGGTTAGAACTTTTCTAAATGAATTTGAGGGCACACATCGTCCATACTATATTTTGTTTGATGCAATTGCACTGCTCTCATTAATCAATCTGTAACAGGAACGGGACTAGCCGACTAGTTGTCGGCGGTCCCGCCATCAGGATTAGGATGCAACTGCCTTCAAGGCGGTCGCAATCTGTATATTTGGATTGTGGTGTGTGCTGTGGGCTGCAGCACACGCTGCAGTCCAAAATAAACACATTGCACATATCGCTGCACTATGTGACAGGCACCATGCGGTGCCTTCCACATGATGCAGAGATATGTGGGGGCCACCGTAGGTGCCCCCAAGGGCCCCTATCGCAAGGCCAGTGGGGAAGGGGGGCCCGCTTTGGGCCCCCAAGTCATTTTCCGCCTGCCTTTTCATGGCGGGTTAACCGCCATGAAACGGCCAGCGGAAAGGGACATTGTAATCCCTACGGTGGTGCCTGAGCAGGCACCGCCACTGTTGTAGGGATTGCAGTCCCACTGAGGCACTGACGGGCTCCTTGAGCCTGTCGGATGTGTGGCGGTCGGTCTTTCTGCCCGCCCTCCATCCGCCCGCCATCATAATGTGGCAGGCGGTCATGCAGGGTCTGATGTCCGTGGGACCGCCACCCACGGCCTGACGGTGTCGGTCCCACCGCCATTGTAATGAGGCCCTTAATTTTTTTATTTTGCTTCTTTATTTATTTACACTTTGTTACTCTATTAGTATTTTTACATTTTCTAAGCAATCATGTACCCCCTGAGTAGACTTTGTGGAATACCGGGTCCCAGAGCCACAAGTAAAGAATCACTGGTCTAAGGTATTTTGAAGGAAGGCCCATCGTCAGTGGGGCTATCTGTCAAAGGCATGCACTGGTAGAGCGAGGGGAGGCTCTGCTGGTGGAAACATATGCTTTGCCTGAATCTAAATAAAGCTTGTGAACAGGAGGTTTGGCAGACAGGGTAATCCACCATGTTTGTGGCAGAGTAATCTATCCACCAAACTCAAAATACGGTCCTTTGTCTCTAAGTAATTATTCTGCACTGTGGTCTTTGCCTACCTTGTACCTCTGCCCCTGGACTAGATGGTGAGGGATACTTTTCACTGGATTCTCTCACTTGTGATTACATGATTTAACTAGCTTTGATCCTCACAGAGAGGAGGGGAAATCATGCAAGGAATAGATCATTAACTTTTTTTTCAAATCAGTCAACTCACTTGTATAATGATTACTCAATGAAACAAATACAAAACATTGTCCAAATATCCCTTTGCTTCTCTTTGGTCTAGTCTGTTCTTTCCTTTACTGGATGTGAGATTGAATCCTTCTTCTAGGGGAAATTACTTGTTCCTTCACAAAGTAATTATCAGTTGATCTGTTCTTGTGCTATTTTTAGTTGCTGTTTAAGATATTCCTTAATAACTGAATAACCATTGTTCACAAAACCGTGTACGAGATATCCGTGTACAACAAATGTTCTTTGACCATATGTCTTTGTACTCTGATTTCTCTTATAATGTTCTCACAAGTTACGAGCATAGATTGGGCTTGCAATGCTCAGGTGGATCCAATTGTGTAATGTGCATTCATGAATTTATGGCTTGGACTACCTTTGGCTTTTTGCTTTCCATTTTTACTGGACAAAATTCTCACCAGTCCAAAGAGGTAGAGGTGCAATGACCTTGAGGATCCTTGCTGTCCAAAGAGATGAATGGAAGATGAGATAACATCACCCACAAGCAAACCAGAGGAGCGGGGACTCTGGTAATTGCGCACAAGGAAAATTCAAGTCAAAGTACCCACAATGGCTGCCAAGATCTCATAACACCTCTTGAGGCTAGACCTAGAGTAGATAAATTCAGGTTCTCAACATGCACTGAAGAGTCCAGACACAGTAAACCGCAGCGGAATCTTTGATACTCTTCCCATTGTAACGTGGGCCCAAACAGGAAGGGAAGGAGGCAAGAATGATGTTCTCTTCAGCATTATTTGAGGAAAAGTTTGAAACTGGGGCAAATGAAGATCCCAAACAAGAAGGGAAGGAGAGAAGTTAGACCCTTTCGCCAGCATTATTTGGAGCAAGGGTAGAAAGTGAGGTGAGAAGAGAGGTTCTGCCAGGCATCCTGACAGTTTGGAACAATGCCTGCGATGCTATTGTAATGCAACTCAAGATAATTGGGCTTCCTATTTACCAATTTACAAATATCTTATAACAATGGAACTCACAGTGCTACTTAATTTTACCCTTTTTTATCTATTTATTTTTTTCACCAAGAGGTTTTCCTTCTTCTCTTCATATTGGCAGCTGGTTTCTGAAAGTTTACACCATTCTAAAGTCAAGATAAAGGAATATGCTGACAAATCAAGATAATCTTTTTCACTTTTTTCCCCTTAAATTAGTTTGGTTGTCTTCTTGTTATCTTCTTGTTCACAAATTTCAAGTCAAATTTCCATCACAATATTTTGGTCCATTTGTTATTACTCTCACAGATTGATTCTATCTCACATTCTTTCCAACTGGAACCATATGTTTCTGATCCTTCTCATAGGCCCCATTTGAACCTCTGCAAATAATGGCATAAGAACAATCAGAATATGAATTTCAATAAATCTGTAATTCTCTGATGATTTTGAGGTTCTTTCCAATTCTTGATTCATTGGATACATTCTCCATCTAGTGAAAGCTCTTTTGAAGATGCTTCTTCTGCTCGTGCTTTTTTGTTGTTTCATTGCTTTTTCCAGCAGCACCCTGATAAACCGAGATCTTCAGGAGGGGGCGTACACTGTCACATCCATACCAGGAGATTACAAGAGGCAGCAAATGTTGAGAAAAAGACAGTGTGTTTTTGGCGCAATCAGGCAGTGCCTCTCGAGAAAGACATCAAACTTGGGTTTCTTCTTTGTGTGCCTAGTAGATGCCTTGTGTTGGAAGAAAGGGTAGTCAAGCCTTATGAAAAGCCCTTTCCAAGATGGTGGTCTGCCCAGGAATTAGTGCCCGATGTTCCCAATCTAATAATAAGTTTAGCCTTTTCCTGTGATGTCAGTTCCTATTTGAATCAATCATATAATAAAATGGCATAAACAAGTGAAGGATGCGTCGCATCACATGTGTTCCTTATTCCCCACTTGTTACCATTTTTGCCACTGAATTTTGCTCCTTGCAGCCAGATTTTCCTTTGTATTATCTCCAGGAAGCCCTCGCTTGTCTCTTTTCTCTTCACTGATGGGCAGAAGACATTGGTGCCTTGTTTATCTTTTTCTACCTAAATCATCTCCAATTAGGAGCTATCTTCAAAAGCTACTAGATGGTCTAGGAGCGTTTTTTGCCCTTTGTGTTTCTCTTCTTAAATGGGATCATCTTAAAGAGGTACGTAATGCCTTTAAAGTGCACTATTAGGCGCAGGGTGGAACACTTTTCCCTGAAATCAAAAAGACAGCTTTACAGACCCAAAGAGTCCACTCCTTGACAACAAGCTATTTTGCATTGCATTGTGTTGAACAACAAATTTACTCTCTCCCATTATTTTGCTGGAAGAAGGCTTGAAATAATGCTCAGGTCCTGCAAATCTGTGGCTCAAGCAGTAGGGAAGCATATTGCCCCTAGCTCACCCTCTCTCCAATTCTCTCTTTCTGTGTAGGCAGAAAGGTAAATGTATATATCAGTGACAGGCTACTTTAACGGTCTGACTTTTGAGTCTGTGGAAATTGGGAAGGAGGCAGTTTCCTCCACGCGGACGCTCTGTTTTGCCTACCCTAAAATATATCTCCAATTGATTATTATTATTATGATTTCTTCCTTTCTATCATTCACAAAATTCTCTCACTTCCTATCTCACTACCCTAGTTCTGTCCCTTTACTTTCTTGTCTCCTCGTGCCCTCTTTGGCTCATTCACCTCCCTCTATCTGCCCTGCAACCTCCCTCCCTGCGCATTGATCAATGCTGAACAGGTACATATCAATCAGTACACCAACGTATTATGTTTTAATATTCCATATACAAGGCTTTTCATCTTCCCTGTCATCTTTAAAGCACACTGTCTATTCTTTAAAATTTGGACATAGGGTTATATCATTATGCAATTTTTTTTGGAAGGGGGATATTTATTGAGGAGAAAGCATAACTCCAAAGGCAAATGCCATTCCTTAAATAGGTCCACGATCAGGTGCTGGGGTGTAGGGGTTACAGAAGAATTGATGGATGTTCACAAAACAGGTAGGAATATGGATAATGGTACTTACAGTCCAAGAACAGGGGAATGAATAGTTCAATGGTGGGTGGTAATTGGATGAAGGGGGAGAATATTGAACAGGTAGTGGGCATAGAAGACAAAAGGCTTGACTTATTGTTTTGTATTAATGTGCCTTGGAATCTTCAGTTTCACCAGGTTGGTGCTACGAGTTGATTAGATGCGGCAAGAGAGGAAAACATTCTTCAACAAGATATGTGACTTGAACTTGATAGGTGCTGGAACTATAAGCAGGTAGAGATCCTTGAAGGTGAGTTGAAATGGCTGTACCTGTTTGGGGATGAGGTAGTTATGTGCACAGATCAATGAGGGGGACTCAGAGAAGCCATGAACCGCGTGTTGCCCACATCAATGTGTGAACAACAAGTGCTTGTACTGTGGCACAAAAAGTGAGGTTAGGCAGGATTGTTTGATACTATTAAAGTAACTTAGGGGAATATTTAAGAGAAAATGTCAGAGCCCAGAGATGTGCCAAATCTGGCAGCACTGCACTACAACATTTGCAAAATGCAGGGATGCGCCGTATTCACAAGAATGTGGCGCACCCCTTCGTTTACCCTAGTGCTGGCGCTGAATTTAGCTGCCTAGCGCAAACGCAGGCACCCTTGCACCATAGTGCAAGGGTGCCTGCTTTGCAGGGAATGATGTTTATGTGCAGTAAGGTGTCCCTTCCTGCACTTAAACAATCACTAATGGCAATTTGTTAATTCTATATGTGCTGCAGAATGCAGCACACACAGAAGTAGCAAATCGTCATTATATAATGATTGTTTAGGTGAAGGAAGGGACACTTTCCTGCACACAAACAATTATTCCCTGCAATGCAGGTACCTTTGCACGTTGGCGCTAGGCAGCTAAATTTAGCGCCAGCACTAGGGAAAACACAGGGGTGTAATGTATTCTTGTGAATACAGCACATCCCTGCATTTTGAAAATGTCAGAGCGCTGCCAAATTTAGCGCAGCTCCGCGCTCCGACATTTTCTTAGAAATATGCCCTTCAAAGACCTTGGCTTGGCAAAAAGTATTGGGATAAAGCCTTAAAGCTATAGTTTGTTGACCCAGACCCTGTTCTGGCTAGAGTTGGCTGCACCTTAGCATGTGCTTTATTTGGGTGTGTTAAGTGTTAAATTTAAGATAGACTATTATATGAATTCAGCAGCGGTCCATGCAGGTAAGCACGGTGCGGCGGGGGGGAGGGGGAGTCGACAGACAACGGAATAGGAAAAATTAAATAAATAAATAATTCATATTCTGTCGTAGGTCGACATCTCCCCCCCCGCCCCGCACCACCACGCTTACCTGCACTGACCGCTGCTGACTTTGGCATGCATGAATTGCTGGCCTACAGCCTCAAGGAATACCTTAAGGAAATCTATTTACCTAGCACAAAACAATCATTACTGCCTACAGACAAAATTCAAAGCAATAATTATTTTCTGCATAGTGAGGGACAAGCACTCTATTTAATATCGAGAATGGCACTTCTACCATAGGAAAGCGGCAGTAGCACCAAAGCCCCATAATGTATCTCCCATCACTCTGCACCCCAAGCCAGGGAGAGCCACTGGCATGGCTACCTTTGGCTCACTAAAGCCAGGCACTAGGTCAGTGTTTTGCTTCCGGTACACTTTCCACAGAATTATTCCATGACGCAGAACCAGTGAGCTTGTCTGACTTTTCTTTGGCTAGCTTTAGATTTAGGCTCCCAGACGAAGCAAAGAGAAGGCGTGCAGCTGACCCAAACGTCTAGAGCCCATACATTTAACTTAACATTTCTTCGAGCAGAAAGCACTGCTCTGGACCAGAGACACAGTCATTGGTCACTGTTTCTGAACCGGATATGTGGACTTTGCCGCACGTTTTTTTTTTTTGCTGACGGATATTTCGCTGCCTGCACTGAAGTGTTTCCCCCACGGTGATATGTCGGCAAATTTCTGTGCTGTGCCTTCAGCAGTTCATGAAGTGTAGGGTGACCAGGCGTCCCGGATTTTTCACCAGCTGTCCGGGCAGATTTCAGGAAATTTAGCTCCTGTCCCGGTTTTTAGAGAGGGTCAGCTGAAAACGGCGGAAGGTGTTTTTTATGTTGTACAAAGCAGGGATAGTGAGCAGTTGTTTCTAGAAAGCAATTTAATTAACAGGGAAGCTTCTGGGTTTAAAAATTGCATTTTATGTATGATCTAACTACCTGTTCTGTATTTCTGTGCTGAGGAGTGCTGTCATTCTGTGCGCTCGCTTGAAGTAAAAATGTAGTCCTTCTTCTATTTCCATGAAATGTCCCGGTTTTTGGCTTTACAATTCTGGTCACCCTAATGAAGTGCCAAGGAGAAGTTCGAAGTTAAATGCAAACGAAGAAAAAAAAGAAGTGTATAGCTTTGCACTGAACCAGCACAGCTGTTCATGGCACAGTCCCCGACACAGTAACTATGTCAGGGGAAGGCGCAGAATGAAAGGGGCTGAACCAATGGAAGCAATTACCAGCAGTAGAAGTAGATGAACCCGGTGGCAAACCACTGAGAAAATCTTTGAATGCTGCCATTTATATATTTTCTAAAAAAATCGAGTACTGCTTGTACTACATATTGCTTTGACTAAAAAAACTGCCTTCAGAAATTCAGCTTTTGTTCCTCTCCACAAAATGCCGACCTTCAGCTTTCTTGCACTCAGGTAAACCAAGGTGACGGTGTAATTAGTAAGAAAAATAAAGCTAATATGCGGGGATTTTGCTGATCCTCAGTACACTGTGTGATAAGAATTCCACACCAGAAAGGGCCTTTTTGCTATTTCCCGGGAATCTTTTTAATACACTGCAACCTCCGCTTTCATTACTTCAGAGCAATAAATGCGCAGTTAGCAGAGTGATACAATTACAGGATGTACCATTGACCTTTCGGTTGATGCGTGTTCTCGCAGCCATTATGCAACATAAAATTACTTGATTTAAAGCTGAAATGTTCATCTGCGATAAATGGATTTCAATGACAGAGAATACGACCAAATTGCAATGTTCTCCATTAACGTCTTGCTTGTGTGGTTTGCTTTCTATGTGCGGATGCCTTTTGCTGCCACAGGAGGGAGCGCGCTGCTTCTGAAAGGAAACAGCCGAAATGGTGAATTCCCGCATACTCCTTTGGAATGTAGTCTGTTTTTTTTTATCAGAGTCGTTCCTTACCTTTAGCCCAATGACAGGAGTTTTAGGAGACAGAGGAGTGGGTGGAATGAGCGCTTTGACTCCTTAAGGAAGAGGCTGCCACGTAACCTAATTGATTAAAATCAAAGGCCTTAGTAACAGTAACGTGCAGTATTCCATTTTTAAAATAAAAACTGCCTTCGTGAGGAGAAAGAGCGCTTATTATTTTCGGTACTGACTATACAGAGCATTAGCTGTCTAATCACCCTCTTGTAATAAAAAATAGTACATAAATGCATGTGCCTGATACATAGAGGGGTTTTTGGTGAGCCCATCTCTATTGGTCTGCTCAAATGCCGATTACATTTGGTCTCGCCCCCGACAGCGCACAGCACGGGGCTTTCAGGCAATAACTGACGTCATTTTACTCCAATCACATGGGCACACCAACTGAAAAGGTGTGCACCTCAGCGTCAGAGATAAGGCCCAATCTTTTATTTTGCCAGTTCTTTTTTCTTTCCATTATTATCATTATTTTTTGTCTAGGCCGCCCTTGTTTCTCTGGGCGGATAAGAATCCTGTGATTTGCATTACAACTAAAAAGGGTTTCTTTGCCTGCTCTAACTATAACTGCTTGCTAGGAAGCACCCTTGAATTAACATTGTATGCAATAAAGATTTGTAAAAATATTTTTATGCTACATGTTTTTATTTGTTTATTGCAAGCATTTGACCTTCCTGTTTAGGTAACAGCATGTTTCCAGTGTTTAATTTGTAAAAAAATAAATAGGTGCCAGGGCCTTTGTCAGGAGCCAGTCCAGCTTGCACTCCCATTGCCACTGCCATTGTTGCCAATGACAGTAGCAATACAACTAACCATCGCACTCAAACAAGAGTGACAATTCAGATGTTTAATACACATTAAGCATGGCTAATATGTGCCACCCAAGCTATTCTTATAGCTTTGGGAGGCAGGTATTACTCATTTTTTATGTATATAGAATTATTAAAAACTGTTGCACAAAACTAGACAAACAGCGCCACCATGTGTCACATAAGTGCTGGTGTTGACAATTAAGTGCCAGTGACAAGTTCTGGAAACCACTGGCTCAAATTAAGCACTGCATGTTTCCTTTTTTTGCTTTTTATTTTTGTGTCAAATGCTTGCAATAAATATAACCTTTCAACCAGCTTGTCAAACGACAGACCTTGTGGATTAACCAATGCCTTTTTAAAATTGTTTGTAACCTGGTAGGAAATGGAGCTATTGAGCCTTCATTGAGGAGAAAATCCATTGCACGTATGAGCACTGACAATCCAACTTAAAAAAGGAGAACTTTTATTAGGAAGCATACTCTGTATCAAAATATGTAAGAAAATGGTGTTGTTATTTTGAACACACCAATATCCATAAATAATGCATTGCCAATGACCCTGGCTCCAGCTCTGTAGTGCTTTCAATTTTGTAAGTAAAAAGATAAAGCTTTGATCACACACAATAATAAGCTCAAGAAATGCATCTTTGAGGAACAGGATGGTAAACCTCCACCAAAGGCATTACAATATGTCTTGTGTTGATGATGATACAAGCACATGCCCACCTCGAGTCCTGAACCAAAATGAATTATAAAGACAAGGCCAATAGTCACCATGATGTACAGAATGATAGCCTGACCAAAGTGGGATGGGGAAGTTTGCTGAGTCACAAAAAAGAACTCAGTGAAGAAAATGGTTAAAGAAAGCTCTCAGAACATGAAAACATGCGCACGTTGAGTGAGAGACATTTTTTGCAGTAGAAACGTTGCTGGAAGTAGACATGGTGAGCAAATGATAGGAGACACTATAGAGACATTGCTTGACTACACATGCCCCAGGTTTGAGTTCATCATTTGGAAGTGGGACACATAGGGCCATATCATCAAGAAAGGCGATAACATTATCGCCGCTTTAGCTTCCAATAGAAGCCCAGGTTTGATGTCCTTCACACCAGAACCTGGGCTTCTATTGGAATTCTATAGGGCATATTATCAAGCCCCTTATCGCCGCTTTAGCGGCAGTTTCCTGCCGCTAAAGCGGCGATAATGTTATCGCCGTTCTTGATATTATGGCCCATAGTTTTCTCACCTCAATGCCACTGTGTCACTTCCAGGGGTAGGGGACCCATCACCAAATCTCTAAATATGTGAGTGACCCTGGTAGATTTTTCAATTTCCATTATATCCATGTCTGCACTAGTAGGAGCTGCATGAATAAAACACCTTTAAGCCCAAGTTCCAGAACCAGTCAATACCGTTTGAAAAGCAACACAACATTAACATGTATATTTGTCATGCACCGGGTGGCATCTTGGCGTTAAATAGCAGATGTTTATTGTTACCCAACTCAAAGGTACTCATTTTATGGACAGAGGAAGGATGACTGGATACACCAGGATTTAAACCTGTGTTCATTAGGTCAATCACAGATTTTTGCAGTGAATGTATTATTCACTTGAACCACCAGACCCATGTACCACAGTTATATTTTCTAACATGCACATAAGCAGCAGCGGTTCCTCTATGGAAGCGGAGGAACACCGCCCCCCACACTGCTGCGCAGAAAGTTGGAAAAATAAAATGGTAATTAAAGGATTTTATTACCATTTTATTTTTCAGGCTTTCTGCTGAACAGAGAGGTCAGGGCAGGGCCAGTGCCTTTACAAAAAACACTCTCCGACAAATTTCAAAAGAAATCGAAATACAATGTCAAACATTGCTTCGCAGTTGAAAGAAAATGGCAGGGGATTAAATCTCGGAATTCGAGGGAGAAATAGAAAGTTAGGGGCATATTTACAAGGGCTTTATCTCCGCTTTTTTGGCTTACAAAGCCAAAAAGCGGAGATAAAACCAGTGCCCTATTTACAAGAGGGTGCTAACATGCATAATTGCATGTTAGCACCCTTTTCATAACGCCTCACTTTGCATCTCCAATGAGATGCAAAGTGGGCGTTACTAAGCGTACCCAAGATGGGCTACCTTGCAAATATCGCTGATGTTTACATCGCGATATTTACAAGGCAGCCCACATGATTTTAGCACACATTAGATTTTGGCGAAAACGGCCGTTTTCGCCAAAACCTAACGTCTGCTAAAATCCTGACTTAACCATCCCTAACATAGGGGGTGGATTATGCTGATACGACCCTGTGGGTCGTATCAGCAAGAGTTATCGCCCTTTGCAGGGAACATCGCTGGAAAACCAGCGATGTTCCCTGCAAAGGGCGATATCCTCGCTATCTCTGGAATTTTTATCGCGCTGGAGTAACGCGTTGTTAATAACGCGCTACCAGGGCGATAAATACCAGAGATAGCCTGCGATAATATAATTATCGCTAAGCACGGCCAGCGATCATTATCACTGGCCGTTGTTAATATGCCCCGATGTTTTAAAACCACAAACCTCTGCTCTATAAAACTGCCTTATTGGTGTTAAATTTGATTTGATCATTTTAAAACTCCCAGACTTAAATGAAATATAAAATATTAAATGAACAAATGAAAATAATTGCAATTTTAACGTTTATTTCCACCATAATTGGAGCTGAACAAAGCAACAGAAGAGTAGGCAGAAAGGGGAGGTCCAGCCGGGAGAGACAGTAATGAAGAACAGAAATTGTGAGGGAAAGGTGGAAGAGAAGAATGAATATACATTGTATTGGAAAATGTAAACAGAAATAATTAAACACCATGATCTGATTTAGAATTTAAAGAGTTGGAAAACGCAGGAAAAGGGCATGTAGGACGATTTTGAGTAATGTAACAGTGTACAGGAAAATTAGGGTGCAGGTCTGAAGAGGACGGTGTGCTTAGGTCACACTGGGCTTTTTAAAAAAAAAACTGCAGTAAAAACAACTAAAGGATGTAAGGAGGAGGGGGATGTGGCGCGGTGAACGGATAATGGCAAGAAATGTTTACTCCTGTGAAAGGGATACATGTAAATATTAGAAAAGAATAGAAAAGTAAAATAAACAGGGGGAGAATCTCACATAGTCGTTGAATACCCATTGGTCAATGTGCTTTCATCAGTTTCGCCTTGGCTACTGTAAGGGACAAATTCGTTGCATTGCTTTCATCAGTTGTGTTTCGTTAGTTCCACCTTTTGTTGGTGCAGGCTTTATCAATATCACATATAGCCATGAACACACACTGGAGAATTTTCTTTCGTTTGACACATCCGTTTAGCAGCAATGCCAAACAGATCAAACCCCTTTCCCCAATCACATGTGGAGCTATTTATTTATTTATTGTTCATTTAAACATGCATATAACGCACCGAGGTCAAAGGGTGGTTAGGGCAGTGTGCACACAACCGATCACACCACCAGTTACATTGGGATAGTGAAGGGCATTAAAGTACCTAACAAAATAAACAGCCAAAACCGTAAGGAAAAGTCTAACATTCAGAAAATGCCTGGAACAGCCCATGCTTTACTGGCTCACGAACCGTCTGACAAGATAAGTCGTAAGATGCTTCCTAGAGGTTGTTAGCAGGTTTTATTTCTCAAGTGTGCAGAAAGAGAATTCTATGTTGATGCTGCTACAACCCAAAAGAATTGTTTGCTGGTGGTGAACATTTTGAATTTGTGAACTTTGAGTGGCAGAGTCTTTACTTCTCAGTCCTGTCAAACAGTGTCGATCCTCCAGGAGCTCCCAAGATGGTGAGAAGGTCAAGAAAGTATAGTGGATCTAGACCTGTATGGTCTTTTGAGCAAATATTTGTTAAATTTTATAGAGAGGATATTTAAATGTCGTCTTTGAGTCTAAATATCATGGGGCAGATTTACAAGCCCCTTGCGCCACTTTTGCGTCACTTTTCCCATGTTAAAAGTGACGCAAGAGTGGCGCAAGGGGCTTGTAAATCTGCCCCAAAGTTTCCTCATTGGCCTAGCACTTTTGCACACAGCCAGCCATTAAAAAGATCATTGTCTGTGATGGAACTTCGTGTAGATAAAGAACTATTGAAATAACTGCTTTTTATGGGGCTCTCCTGGCTGTCCCCCCCTTCTCATCCAGGTGAAATGTTTTCACCTGCTCTTTGGTCCAAGCTCCAATTGCTGCCATGTACCTAGTACCAATATAGCAATTGGAGCATTTACCAATTTCTGCAGATGATGCCAAATCGAGATAGACACAGTTTGCCTGTCTTGGGCTTTCTTCTAACAACCTGTTGCATTCTAGGATTTATGTTGTTGATTCATGTCAATAAAACCAATTGTTCGAATCATCAAGGGGTCGTTTCTGGTTGATTTTGATTGCCTGAGGGAGAGGCAACCCTTTTCAGTAGCCTCAGTGCAACCCACCACAGATAGACACATGAAAGTTGACCAGTGCTTTCTTGATTCAGTCCCAAAGAAGGAAGAAACAAGCTCCTATTCAAATCCATCCAAGATCAGAGCTGGGAAAAGAGCCAGTGAAAGAGCTTGTGCAGTTCAGGAGCCCAACATGAATCTTGTAGCTGCAAAATGCGACACAAATGAGGGACACACAGGGCCCCATTATGATGTCGGGTCGATGGCCATCTGACAGCTCATCAGTGGCATTTCGCACGACATCTGAGGCATCGGACTGACCGCTGCATTTTGATATGGGCGGTCCGACGGATGCCTGCGGGTGAAATCCGCTCCACCTCCAACAGACTCAAGATCGTAATCCCCAAAATGGAGGTGGTGCATGCTCGGGCACCGCCATGGGGCTTATGATGCACGTTTCCTACAGCCCTTCTATTGCGGTCCGATTGCCGTAGAAAGGCTGTCAGAAATGGACTGTGCTGGCCCCTAGCAGGGCCCCTGCCCCCATGGCCCCTGCTGTGAGGCCTGGGGGACACCTGTGGTGCCCCCCATCATCCATGCATTCTGTGGCAGGCACATGGTGCATGGATGTTTAAAAAGTGTGCCTTTCCTATTGTGGCTTGTGCTGCAGCCCGCAGCACAAGCCGCAATAGGAAAGATACACTTTCCGACCACCGGTAAGGTGGTCGCATCCAAATATGGGAACAGGACTGCCGACTCCTTGTCAGGCGGTACCGTTTCTGGCGGGATGCCGGTCGGATGCCCATCGGACTGGCATCATAATGGAGCCCAAAGTGGTCAATGAAGGCAACAAAAATATAGACCTTGAATGTGTTATGACACATTCATCACCAGCAAATAAAGTAATGTTATAAGAAATCTGTTAGCATTAGGCATGGTTTGGTAAACTAGTTATAATCTGAATAGAGATGCCAGCCCCCGTGGCTTGGAAAAGACCAGCCACACTGTCTTTCAGAGCCTGATGAAGACAATTTGGAAGTAGTCAGGTAATAAAAAGTACCTCTAATTTAGCTCAGACTTATTGCCCAGTGCTGAGTCTGAACAACAGACTTCCTTTGCCTACTGCTGTCCCAGTGTGCCAGCAGGAATGTCAGAACTACCATGATCTCTACTGAGCCCAGTGCATGGATCTGGAAAAGCTGGCCCACACTTTCCCTTGCTTAGAGTGGTGAGGTTTCCTCAATGTGCACAAAGCGTTGCGAGGCCTGTTCTATTGCAAGGATGCCAAATGCAAGGTATGAAAGCAGTCACTGCCTCAGGAGACACTGATCACATGTCATTGATGCTGGACCCAATATACAGAAGTTACTACATCCATGGGAAATGCCATTTAAAACATTAAAGCACTTGAAAAAATGATTTGGAAAATGAAAAACCCAGAGCTGTAACATGACGTGCTTGCTAACATACAATTATATGGCTACTTTATCCATTAGAAACTAACAGACAATATGATGACAGAAAAACATGTCCAATAGAGAGCAATGGGTTTTGCAAACGTCATGCCCCACTGTTTTTATCTTTCTAAGAATTGTAAAGACCTACAGGAAAGACAGAGGAATAGGTGTGAACTTGAAAGAGTAGACAATAGTATGTTTTGCTAGGACTGCCTTATTCTTTAAGTTCCCTTTCACTTCCTTGTATCAGATATTCCCTGCAAGAGGGACTAGTGGAGTTTCCAGCAAGGACTAGAGATGGAAGTGGAGGGAATATCGAGGAATGCAAGATACAGAAAATGAGGTGTCTAGCCAATCAGACACAGATACTCACATTATTACTCGGGTGGGCGGTAAACTCCACTCCGCCGGCGGGGTTTGCATAGTTTTACCCACTCTGTACTCCACTTGAAGTGCGGAGTTTTTAACCCATGTGGCTCAAATATGAGCGCTAGACCACCTCCTGGAGCGATTTCTCAGCACGGGCAGTTGCGGCATGTCGCTGCAGCTAGCATTGAGAAAGTTGACACTCGCTTTGCGAAAGCTGTCGCTCGAGTAGAAAATCTACTTGAGCGGCAGAAAGAAGTAGCGCCCTCTGGTGCACCATGTGGTGCAGTTCGTGCTGATTTTACAGTGCAGGAGAAGCTCACAGAGCTCAAAATCAGCGCAACAGACCAGAATTCTGCCGCTCGCAGAACTCCATGGAATTTTGGGGACTTTTTAGGTAACTCAGCAGAATTCCACGAAGTGAAACTCTGCGAGTTCCGCCCACCCCTAATTATCACCTTAGAATCTCATTTAACTGCAAACTAGAATATTAAAAATCACTAGAGTTTGTTTATCGAAGAACAGATACATTTTAAATGGAAAACCATCCAAATCTCTGCAAATACTTAGAGGTCCGCAACACCACACCGTCCAGCAGAGGCTCATACACTGTAGTTAAAGTTCCCCACCGTGTTGATCGCGCATTATCGCCAAAAGAGCTCCTCCTGACAAGGATGGAGCCCTTTTGGTGACAATGTAATGCTGGCTGAGCTGCCATATAAAGATGGGCCGGATGGCATGATTTCACTGGTTTTTCAACGAAAAAATCCAACAAAGAGGTTTGCTTCTGTAAAAAATGACAATGGAGTGAGGGCCATATTTATCATTATATCATGCAGCACAGCACACCAAGACACCTTGCTGTGTGTTAGGGAAATGGCAGGCATGCGCCGTACTTAACATTGTACGAGCATTCCTGCCTTTTCCCAGTGCTGGTGCACAATGTGCTGCCTAGCGCCAATGAAGGCCCTCCTGCACCATGGTACAAGGGTGCCTGCACTGTTAGCAGGATCGTTTATGTGCAGGAAAGAGACATTCCTGCACAAAGACAATCCGTTCAGGCATCTTCCTCTTTCTATGCAGCACACTTGGAAAATACGCATGATCAAAGTGAAAATTAGCAAAACAAGTTACAATTAATTTGAGAAAAAACATCTGATTGATTTTAAGAAACAAAACTCAAAAGCATAGACTTTCCCAGTGATGGTATGATAACTGCCACCATTGTGAAATCACTTCTTGGGCTTGTATTAACAAAAGTGCCCTAGTGGCCCAATGGGCATGAGTGCCTGCTTTTTGCGCCCAAAGGAGCACTTTGTAATTACAGAAGGCGCTACAGATGCATTCACTGCCTCTTCTATAAAATAGATCATTTCTGTGCACATTTAGCACCACCATGACACCAACCAGGTGTTGGCCCAGGCAAATGATGGAATGAGAGAACAATTTCCCTCTGCATTCGCAGATGCAGAAGCAAAGAAACTGTAAGTCAGTGTTCCCATTGAGGACACCTCTTTCAAAGGAGGTCCCAGGGACCCCCTAAATATCTACCTGCATGCAGGTGTAGCCACTCAATTCCCTGCACCCACCTGGAGGGCTATCTCTGCCCCTCTTTAAACTACCAACCAGTTGTTGTTTGCACAGTGAAAGGAGGAGTGGATGCTTTAACCAGCCAGTCTGCCTTTTACTAATGGGCTGCCACCAATGAGGTTCGAGTTTGCAGCTGCGCTGTGGACAGTGCATTAATTGTAATAGAGTGAAGTGACCTCGTGGGCACCTGGTGCCCCGAGTTAAAAGTGCGCAAGATCGGACTGGCCTAGAAAGCAATCAGACAGTGCCCGACAGGCAGGACTGACATGTCAGTGTGTAGAACAGTTTTTGTGGCTGCCTGTGAGCCCATTTTATGATCTGCTGGGCAGCGTTTTACTGCTGATTTTCTTGATATTAAAACAAACATTGCCTGTAGCAATCACAAATCCCTGTAGTCTTCTATACCTTGCAAAACACTTATAAAGCATGCTTTACAAGCTCTAAACTGCCCTGATTTTCAAACATGGCCCAACTTTTTAGCTATCTAATTCACTAATCGGGGCCACTTCTATTTTGGTGCCGGGCCTATTTTGAGCCCCAGTCTAGCCTTAAAAGTGAGCCATGGCACAGACAGGGTAATGCGCCCTATCCATAAAATGAGCCCTGCTTGTTTTGTTACAAAATTATTTCTGACAAGAGAAAACATTAAAGTATTATTACAAACCAGCTACAGCAATACCATAGATCTACCCAATTAAATAAGATAAGCTTGCAACTGTCATGTTTCAGTGGAGAAGAACCCAAATGGGAACAAATTAAAGGAACCTTTCCATTTTAAAGAAGACATACTAAAAAGAAACATGAGTCTGGCAAATCAAGTTGTAATGAGCACTGTAGGTCGTCTATCTAAAAAGATCAGTGTGTGTTTAGGAGGATTAAGCTGTAGCCCTCATCACGCAGACTTGCCTGCGAAAGGGTATACGATGGCTAAAGGGACTTCCTTTCAGTATTACCAGAGGATACTGTGGGGCTCAAATAACAATGTCAGACTGTCACTTGAAAATCCTCACATTGCAGGCTGCATGTTCGAAAAATTATAGAAGTATGGAACCATATCATAATATCATGAAGACTCTGGAACTTTGAACACAAGATGCAATGTGAGTAAAGGCCTACAGATAGCAACTAAAGAAACAAAATCAAACAAGTCACACGGGTGACAAATTGAAAGAGGAAAAGAATACATCGCTTAAGATAGACACATCTCAGAAGTCCTGTGGTGATGTCTCTGGAGTCACTGGAGAAGCATGGAACATGATGACAACTTTAGAATGTGTGATGTACATGTGTTCAATGCCTCCCTGTTGACAGCTGCTTTCTGTGCACTTTATGTACCAGACGTGTCCCGTTTTCCTCTATTCATTCTTACAAGAAGAGTGTGGAATTCATCCTTACAAAGTTGGCGATGAGGAGAACTAATGGCTCTTTGGAAGAGAAGTATCGTGAGTACTATGATTGGATTGACTGTCTGAAACAGCTGTGGGACTGACTTAACATGTAAAGCTTTCGGCATTGTTTGAGGGCACAGAAACAGGCTTAAAATTGGAGTATATGGTGGGTACGTGCTGGTACACATAGAGGGGCATATGCATCAAGGCAAAAACCGGTCGCAAACGGGCAGATTCTCAGAATCTGCCCCTTTGCGACCGGTATTTTTGCATTTGGGATGCAACATCCCAAATGCAAAAATCGCAAATTGCGATTGCATTTAAGGAATGGCAAATTGCGATGCCTCAAATGCAATGCAAGATTGCATTTAAAATAGCGATTTCGCTATTAGGGTCCGCTAAATACCGATTATTTAAACCTGATGATATTTAGCGAAAACTTTGAAAAATGCACTAAAGTGCATTTTTCAAAGTTCCAGGTTACACACAGACATGCCCTTGGGGCATGTGTGTGCGCAACATGGGTGCACATATCAATTTCAGGCGTGCAACAGGGTGTCCTTTTGGCACCCTTGAAATTGCATGCGCAATTTGCGAGTACCTATTGGGTAATCGCAAATTGCGCATGCAATTTCCCATTCATTCCTATGGGCCTGTAGGCCCTTAGGAATGAATGGGAAGCCATTCCTTGATTGCGACTTGCAATTTGCGAGTCGCAATTAAGGAATGTTTGGGAATCGCTATTTTTTTAGCGTTTCCTACATGCATAGGCATTTGCGATTCCTTAATTGCGATTCCTTAATAATCGCAATTAAGAAATCACAAAAGCCTACTTTGATGCATGTGCCCCTAAGTATTTAAGCGATACCAAAGGGGATGATGGACGGAGCATTAGAGCAAATAAAACACTCACCCCCAGTCAACTGATCTGGGTTTAATCCATCATCATTCTTTAGCTCACTCCACCACCCCAGTTCAGACATGGCCATATGCAAATCAGTCTGACCCTGTGCCTCATGGGAACAGTCCAGCCCGAACTGCCAAGCCATGTCTTCCCTGGACCGGAAACAAGCATCCTGGGACCGGTTTCGGGTTCAAAACCCTCATCAGCCAGGCTATCTTGAATCCAGTGGCAAAGTGAGCAAGGGACCCACGTCTGGGCATACCCTGCCAACTTAGGGCGAACAAAGCGATACCAAAGGGGATGATGGACGGAGCGTTAGAGCAAATCAAACACTCACCCCCAGTCAACTCATCTGGGTTTAATCCATCATCATTCTTTAGCTCACTCCACCACCCCAGTTCAGACATGGCCATATGCAAATCAGTCTGACCCTGTGCCTCATGGGAACAGTCCAGCCCGAACTGCCAAGCCATGTCTTCCCTGGACCGGAAACAAGCATCCTGGGACCGGTTTCGGGTTCAAAACCCTCATCAGCCAGGCTATCTTGAATCCAGTGGCAAAGTGAGCAAGGGACCCACGTCTGGGCATACCCTGCCAACTTAGGGCGAACAAAGCGATACCAAAGGGGATGATGGACGGAGCGTTAGAGCAAATCAAACACTCACCCCCAGTCAACTGATCTGGGTTTAATCCATCATCATTCTTTAGCTCACTCCACCACCCCAGTTCAGACATGGCCATATGCAAATCAGTCTGACCCTGTGCCTCATGGGAACAGTCCAGCCCGAACTGCCAAGCCATGTCTTCCCTGGACCGGAAACAAGCATCCTGGGGACCGGTTTCGGGTTCAAAACCCTCATCAGCCAGGCTATCTTGAATCCAGTGGTAAAGTGAGCAAGGGACCCACGTCTGGGCATACCCTGCCAACTTAGGGCGAACAAAGCGATACCAAAGGGGATGATGAACGGAGCGTTAGAGCAAATCAAACACTCACCCCCAGTCAACTGGTCTGGGTTTAATCCATCATCATTCTTTAGCTCACTCCACCACTCCAGTTCAGACATGGCCATATGCAAATCAGTCTGACCCTGTGCCTCATGGGAACAGTCCAGCCCGAACTGCCAAGCCATGTCTTCCCTGGACCGGAAACAAGCATCCTGGGACCGGTTTCGGGTTCATAACCCTCATCAGCCAGGCTATCTTGAATCCAGTGGCAAAGTGAGCAAGGGACCCACGTCTGGGCATACCCTGCCAACTTAGGGCGAACAAAGCGATACCAAAGGGGCTGGACTGTTCCCATGAGGCACAGGGTCAGACTGATTTGCATATGGCCATGTCTGAACTGGGGTGGTGGAGTGAGCTAAAGAATGATGATGGATTAAACCCAGATGAGTTGACTGGGGGTGAGTGTTTGATTTGCTCTAACGCTCCGTCCATCATCCCTTTGGTATCGCTTTGTTCGCCCTAAGTTGGCAGGGTATGCCCAGACGTGGGTCCCTTGCTCACTTTGCCACTGGATTCAAGATAGCCTGGCTGATGAGGGTTTTGAACCCAAACCGGTCCCAGGATGCTTGTTTCCGGTCCAGGGAAGACATGGCTTGGCAGTTCGGGCTGACTGTTCCCATGAGGCACAGGGTCAGACTGATTTGCATATGGCCATGTCTGAACTGGGGTGGTGGAGTGAGCTAAAGAATGATGATGGATTAAACCCAGATCAATTGACTGGGGGTGAGTGTTTGATTTGTTCTAACGCTCCGTCCATCATCCCCTTTGGTATCCCTAAGTATTTAAGGCTCTTTTGGCTTTCTGTCAACCTTGAGAGGAGTTGGTGCGATGCATTTCAAGGAGTTTGTGTGACACAATGTTGCCTAGCGTGGTTTCCTCGAGTCCCTCTCCCAGAAGTTCAGTGATTCATAGAAGACCAGGAAAAGATTCTGAATGACATAGGGCCCAGTTCACAAAAATACGTTGCTTCAAAGTCAGGAATATACCCGTGAAGATTTCCTAATATCTGCAACGATGTACCAGGAAAAGTGAATGAATTCATGATAAATCATAAAAATACTTGTAGTGTCCAAATCTAGGGGCATATTAGCAAGAACCTCGTTAAAATTATCGCCGCTTTAGCGGCAGGAAACTGCCGCTAAAAGGGCGATAATGGGCTTGGTAATATGGGCTATAGAATTCAATAGAAGCCCAGGTTAGATGTGCAGGACATCTAACCTGGGCTTCTATTGGAATTGTATAACGCATATTAAGAAGCCCATTATCGCCATTTTAGCGGCAGTTTCCTGCCGCTAAAACGGCGATAATTTTAACGAGGTTCTTGCTAATATGCCCCATAGTATTCATTTGCAATAAATTAGAGAAAAAAGTCAGAGGTGATTCTTAGGCTTTCAGAATCAAATAAAGCCAAATTATAACAAATGGTTTTGTGGCACAGCCAACACGTGTTTCACCACCTGATGGCTTGCAAGCCTGGGGCTTTTTCAAGGTGTCGTATCAGTGTATTCCACTAGACGGGTGAAACTACTGTTCAAGATCGTGCATTTCTGTATTACGGTAGATTTCAGTCACATCCAAATATAAATGGTTTGCAAGCCTTCAGAGGGCGAAACACGTGTTGGCTATGTCACAAAACCGTTTGTTATAATTTGGCTTCATTTGGTTCTGAAAGCTTAAGAATCACCTCTGACTTTTTTCTATAATCTAGTGCAAATAAATACTAGATTTTTACACTACAAGGATTTTTATGATTTATCATAAATTCATTCACTTGTCCTGGCACATCGTTGCAGCTACTAAATTAATGGGTGAGGGGTTCCCCATTACCAACGACAAGTGACAATACAGATATCCTCAATAACCAGGTTGAGCTAAAAATCAGGAGATCTTACCCCTACAAGTCTCGAAGTAAGAGATTTCCTAATGTGACTGAAACTGTTTTCTAACTTTTAGTAAATTTGTAGGCATCCCCAGGAGTATTCTTGTAGTTTGTCAACAGTGTTCCAATGGTTTAAAATAATAAGCAATGCAACTAATATCAAGGCAATAACAGAAAAGATGCCTGCAGATACACGTTTGCATTTAAGAGAGATTTCAGTGTTAGACTTCATGGCTTTTCCCAATTCAGCTTGTTTAACTAAAAAAATTAAAATTAGCAGCATGTGGTTTGAGCAGTTCAACAGAGTTCGGCACAAAACTATCAAGGAACAGTTCAATGGTTCTGTTCAGTATGGGAAAATACGCAGATCAGCTTTGTTGATGAGTATATTTAGGATAAATTGTGTCAGTCCTTCAAGTGGTACCCCAAGATTGATATTCAAATCCACAACACAGTTTGTTTCAAGGAGGTTCAGGTGGACTCGTATTGTGAAAGCAAAAGACAGAAAATTCCCATTCCCATTCATTTGGTGCCAGATAAGTCCATTCAGGAGATGAGTACTTTTGACTGGGTACTCTTGCTCTTATTGATCTCCTTACAGCTGTTCACTCATCATCACTGTCACACTAATCGGACTGCTCGGCACTTTCAAGAATGGTTTGTGGTACTCTTCCTTCAGTCAGGCAGTTTCTCAGGATCTCACCTCTTCTGGGCCAATGGTCTCTGGGTACACCTTAGTTTCTTGCTGCACTAAGCCCTTCGTTAGGATCTGTATCTCTCATAGTCAATTGTACTGGCTGGGACCCTTCTGTACCAACAATAGTTGATTCTCCCAGCCCCCCTCAGGGCAATTGAGTGCTGTACCAGCTGCTTGCTGGTCCCCAACAGCTTGACTAACCTGCTCCCTCTCTCTCACTAACAAACGGCACATTGGAAACAGGTGCTTTTGTATCATCAAGGGGACATGGGGATCGGTGAGTATGGGCGGCGTGTACCCAATTCGGAAGACCTCCGCGCTTCACAGCAGTATTGGTGACCAGGATAACCTGGTAGGACACTCTCCAATGGGGTTCCAAGCATGACTTCCGCACATGCTTCTTCACCATTGTCCAGTCACCAGGACTGAGGTCATGGCACTGCTCCGGTTGAGTAGCAAGGGCAGCCTCTCTGACCTGGTGAGACACAGAACGTACCACATCAGCCAAACCTTTGCAGCAGTCGAATATTAGGTCATCTGTAATGTTGACAAGAGCGTTTGCAGGAACAGCTGGCTGTCTCACCACTCGACCCATGATGACTTCATGAGGCAACAATCCTGTTCTCCTGTCTGGTGTACTTCTCAGACTCATAACACAAGAGGCAATATATCGGGCCACTTCAAAGACGTTGAAGCACACACTTTCACCAATCTGGATTTCAATGTCCCATTAATTTGCTCCACGAGAACAGAAGCCTCTGGATGGTAAATGCAATGGAGCTTCTGCTCAACTTGTAATGCTGCACAGAACATTTTTAGGACCTAATTGTTAAAATGAGTTCCTTAGTCTGACTCAAGAGAAGTCGGAAATCAAAACCTTGGCATCAACTCCCTCAACATCAGTTTAGCTACTGTGAGACTGTCAATTCCTCGTGTTGGATAAGCTTACACCCATTTTGAGAAATTGCAAACAATGACCCAAATATATTTCTTTCCATTGCAAAGGGGCATTTCAATTAAGTTCATTTGCATTCAGTTAATGGGACCTGCTGATCTCCCTACATGACTCGTAACTTGTGTTTTTCTTCCAGCGTTTTGTTGTTGACACATTACACAGAGATGGCACAGATTTTCAGCAATCAATCTAAAGCTGGGATTGAACCACACCTGTCGAAATGGACACATCATTGCTTCACTTCCTACATGTGCAGGACAATGATAATATCTAGTCATAGGTGGTAACAAACTATCAGGTAATACAGGTCTACAATCAGTGTAAACCCAAACTTCATCTTCTCTTTTGGGCTTCCAGCTCACACCCAACTTTGCTGTTCAGCTTCTGTCACTTCTTCCTGCAATCTCTCAACCTCTTTTCATGTATCTATAGCAGTAAAGTTGCAATTTGTGATGACTGATGTTTCGTTAACTTAATTCCCATTAAAGGTATGGGCATTTAATGTACAATATTTGGCACTCTCCTTGGCATATCTATTGCCAACAGCCACATAGTCAGTGTCTTACCTATGAGCTATGCACATAATTGCTGCAATTTGGGCAGGTAATTGTAGGGACCACAAAAGGTTCCTCACACTTTCTCAATTTCGTATAGCCGATTCAAAGCCGAAGTCATGAACCCACGCTGTGACCACAATTACTTGAAGTGATGTATGACTCCAAAGCCGTACTGACTATCAGTAAAATTTGTCACCCTGAGTTGTTCTGAAATGCTGCAAGCCCGTATCAAAGCAATCAACTCAGCAACCTGTGCTGAATAAAATCCTTGCAGCCATGATGCTTCAACAACACCTGCAAGTGTACAGACAGCATAAGCAGCTTTCAGATTTCCTTCATTGTCTCGCAAACAAGAACCATCAACAAACAAGTCATGATCAGACTCAGGCAACAATTCATCCAGTATATCAGGTGGGGCTTTGTGCATAACTCAGTCACATCCAGGCAATCATTCTCAACTTCATCAATCACTGTTTCATTTCCAGGCAGTGGCAACAGAGTGGAAGGATTCAAAATAGTGCACCTTTTAAGGATCACATTCTCTGCGCCCAAAAGAATTTGCTCGTATCTCGTCAATCAACTACTAGTCAGATACTGTGTCCAAGAACGGGTCAACAGTATTTCCACTGAATGGGACACAAATACAGTCAGTCGATGTCCCATGACTATGCTTTCACACTGTTCAAGACCCACACATGCAGATGCAACCACTTTCAAACATCCAGGCAAAGCTGCAGCAACAGGTTCAAGAGTCGCCGAAAAGTAGGCGATGGGCCTGCGACTACTTCCATGCATTTGTGCCAGTACTGAAAGAGCGCAGCCTTCTCTTTCACTACAGAACAACACAAAGCACTTGCTATAATCAGGCATTCCCAGAGCTGGTGCCCTACAAGTACCTTCTTGCAGCTCAGTGAAGGCAGTCATACAACTGTCATCCCAAGATACCAGATCAGACACGTCTTTGTGTGTCAACCTCTGGAGAGGTTTTGCTGTTAAGGAAAAGTTTGGACTCCATTGTCGATAGTAGCCCACTATTCCAAAGAACATACAGACTTCTTTTTGGGTAGTTGGCGGACTCATCTTAAGAATCGTAGAGATTCTTTCTTGTGACCTTTCCTTCCTCCTTTTTCAATGTGGTTGTAGGAGAGTAGGATCTGCTTCACATGGGTACCCCCACTTTTTGCTGATGCTTCACTGTTTTTCGACATTAGTCTGGCTGGGGCCCTGCTAATCAGAACCCCAGCCTAGCTGCTTCCTCTCTAAAATGGTTTCCATGTGCCTTAGGCACATCACTGATTGGAATCTGGAGTGCCCTTATAAGTCCCTAGTATATGGTATACTATGTACCAAGGGCATAGGTACCTCAGAGGCCTACCAGGGGCTGCAGCATGTATTATGCCACCCCTGGAAGGCCATCCAAACTGACACCACAGGTCTGCTACTGCAGCCTGGGTAAGGTGGTGCATGCACCCCTTACTGTGATATAGGTTACCTATATCACTAAATACATACACACATATAAACCTATAAGTCACTCCTAAGGCAGGCCTTATCAATCCTAAAGGCAGAGTGCATGGTTCCTATGTGAGAGGGTGCCCCTGCATGAGCAGGGCCCCTCTGCAGCGTTCGGAGACCCTTCTCTGATGCTGTTTGTAGTGCAGCCTGACCATATCCTCTTAAGCGCATTATAACCTCGCGTTAAATGCTAACTTTGGAATGGCTGCACCTAAACATGTCGTGTTTGGTGTCAAACATCTTGGAATACTACCCCCCGCCAATTCTGGCGGCGGGGGTAGCATTCCACCCTTCTAGAGGGAAAGACATGTTAACTCTGGCTAGCCCGGTAACTTCTTTCTAAAGCCCTGGCATCACAAAATGGATGCTGCTGCCACAGACACGAGTCTGGCCTCCTGCTGCTGGACGAAACTCCGGCAGGGGAGGCCTGGACAATAGGTTTCCTGTCCCAGGGAGGTGTGACCACCTCCCCAGACAGGATAATGTGTATTGGGGCTGGGCGGGAGCACTTCGGGTGCTTTGAAGTCCTGCACTGGGGGCACATTTGGTGTCCCTGTGCATACCCCAGTTCAAACCGGATCAGGGGCTTGCAGCCCCTGCTTTGGCGCGAACTGGACAAAGGGAAAGGGGTGTAGCCACCCCTCTGCCCTGACCCACCCATAGGTGGGGCCACAGAGTAGTCCAACCCCTATACTTAGTATAAGTATAGGAACCCAGTCCTTAGGACTTTAGATTATCCCTGGACGAAACTCTGAAACAGAATCCTGGACCTTCGATGCTCTACTCAAGACTAGAGGACAGAAGAATCTCCCTTGGGGTCAAGGAGTGACTCCCCTGCTTGGCAGGCACCAAAGACGCATCTGTCCGGTCTGCATTTCTGAAGCTCCCGTCGGACGCCGAAGTCTTCGCATCACCAGAGGTGGATTCTCAGACTTCCCCGAGGCTACCCTGAGTCCCCAGCAAAGCTGAGGCCCGTAGCTATCGTGGGTAACGTGAGACCGTGACCCCTGGACACTGAGCACATTTGCAAGTGCATCCTCTTCTGGGTCTTCCACGAAGTCGTGCTTTGGGCTCCGAGTAGCCCAAGCCTCCAGCACCAACTGCACCGAAGATCACTGGCCTCCACTCCACGAGTGTCCTGTGAGCCAGATCCACGTGCGACATCTCGAGGCTCCTTCGCGGTTGCTAGCCCGTTGGCTAGTAGCCCTTCACGAAGGCCAATGTTTTTCTTCTTGGGCATCCTGGTTGCTCCAGGCCTGCCCTCACTTACCCTCGCTGGGTGAGTTCCTCAGACCTTGCTGGTCTGCACCATCGACGATCTTCATCTTCACCGAGACTTGCCGTTGCCAAGGCTTGTTGGGTCCAATCCGGTCGCCGATACCTCAGCACTCGACAAACATCGTGTACCAGCCCGAATCCTGCTCCTAGTCGCCGACAACGCCTCCTGGACCTCGTGGCTGAAGAGTCAACACGACCGTCAACGCACCTGAAGCACTCGACATCGGTGGGCATCCGCTCATCGCCATCCTGGTCACTGGCTAGTGACCCAGACTCTGTCCCCTCTGCTTTCAGGTTCTTCAGATCTCCGATCCACTCTTGGATCCAACCGGACACTTTCCACTTGGTCGCCAGCAGCACTTTGCAGCAGATCGCCATTCAAATCGACGACGAAACCCGACCCCGAAAGACACGTATGCACCCGGCTTCCCTGGGTGAGGTAACACGAGTACTCCGGTGCTCCCGTGGGTAGAGTCTCTTCAAAGTACTAGTTCTCAAAAGGTTTGCTCCAAGTCCTCCTTTAAGTGTCCCTTTTCTTTCATTTCCTAATCGCGACTTTCTCCATAGAAGTTAACGGCGTATCGCGGTTGTGTATTTACACTGCACGCATCCCCCGTGGGTCCCCTGTGTCACTACCTTGGGTGGTTCCTTGTGGTCCAAGCACTTCTAGAGGCTCTAGGCCTAGTGTCTAGTTCAGTCGTGGTTCTTATACCACTTTATTGGTATATGGTTTGGTACGCCCCTAGGGCCCAAACGTGTATTTGTGCTATTACTGTGTTTAAATAACTTATAACTTGTGTACTTGAACTCTAGCCTCATAAAGAGACTAGAGGGGTGTGTTTAGCAATAAATACATATATTTTGAATATATACCTGGTGTGGTGCTCTTTCATTTGGTCACTCAAGAGATTATAGACTGGTAAAACAAGCTGCTTTACATTCCTTCAAGACTTAGCCTGAAGGCTGCTCTCCATAGCTACCACTAGGATAGCTTTCAATAAGGTTGTATTTAACCTATCTCCAATAAGGGGTTGTTTGGACTGGTGCAAGGTGCCCACTATAATTAGTGGACAGCATATGCCAGGCCAACTTCTCACATTGGTGTGCAGCGTGTGGTATTCCAGCTTGCTATTGTTTTACCAGATAATCTCAATTGAATTGATCAACTGAAAACCACTAAAGGTACCTAAGGTACATATAATTTAAGCTTAGAATACAGTAAGTTCTACTGAACTTAGAGTTGTGTGTTAAGGGATAGCACACCCTTTCTACAACTCAAGAGAGTTTAGTAGGCCACACTAGAGTAGGTAGTGCATACACCACACCACACTAGTAATGTCTTTAAGGGTAGGATCTAAAGAATCCTTGCAGGAAGCCACTGAGCTTCCACCCTCCAAGTATGATACACTCCCATTCTTGGAATTGAGAGCATTATGTAACTTGAGGAAATTAAGGACAGGCCAAAGTCTACCACACACCTTAAAGAGTTGTTGGTGGCTTATGACCTTAGTAAGCCCTTGGGGACTGAAGGGGTAGGAGCAGAGGGTGGGGCAGGAGAGGAGGAAGGGGCCAGGGGTAGAAATACCCCCAGCCCCCTCTGAAACTGGCCAGGAGGGTGAAAATGACCCTGACCTGGATAACCCAATCCCTCCTGAGGAAGATGAAGAGGATAATCAGGATGATGCCCTCTTTGTCCCCCAGGAAGGATTAAGAGTGTGCCCAGGAAGTCTAGGTCTCCTTCTCAGGAGTCTAACCACTCTGGCACCTCTATAGGGAGCTCTGTCTCATCTCATAGGAGGGAATCCTCTCATGAGAGGAGAACAAGGCTGATTCAATATGAGGAAGCTCAGCTTGAACTCAGAAGGAAGCAAGTAGCCTTAGACAGGGAGTCCCTAGATCTCTTTAGAGAGAAAAGAAAGTTGGGACTAGAGTCCCATGGTGGCAGCCATGTCCCTAGAGATAGGGATAGGTCCTATGACCATAGGAACCTGAGCAAGATTGTCCCTCCCTATCAGAATGGGGATGACATCCACAAGTGGATAACTGCTCTAGAGAGGGCCTGTAAAGTACAGAAGGTCCCTCAGGAGCAGTGGGCAGCAATCTTGTGGCTCTCCTTTGCTGACAAAGGTAGCGATAAGCTCCTCACTGTTAGAGAGGAGGATGCTGATAATTACAAGGTCTTGAAGAGTGCTCTTATTGATGGGTTTGGCCTAACCACTGAACAGTACAGGTTGAAGTTCAGAGATACCCAAAAAGCACAGACTCAAGACTGGGTAGATTATGTGGATTGTTCTGCCAAGGCTCTGGAAGGCTGGTTGATGGGCAGTAAGGTGTGTGACTTCTCAGGATTGTACAATCTGATAATGAGGGAGCAGATTCTTAATAACTGTCAAAATCAGCTGTTGCATCAATACCTGGTAGACTCTGATCTGACCTCTCCCCAAGAATTGGGAAAGAAGGCAGACAAATGGGTCAGAACCAGGGTGAAGCAGAAGGTACAGAACCAAGGTGGGGAAACCAAGAAGCAAGATGCTAAGAACTCTGAAAAGGGTGGGGAGAAGGGTAAAGATCAAAAGTCTTCATCAGGCCCCCAAACATCTTCTTCAGGTGGGGATTCACAGTCTACAAAAGGGAAAGGCCAAAGAAAACCATGGTGCAAGGTCTGTAAGCAAAAGACCCACTGGACCAGTGATTGCACCAAGTCCAAAGACTCAAGTCCAGCACCCACCAATGCCCCTAAGGCACCTGTTCCCCCTAGTAGTTACAGTTGGTGGGAGTGCTCCAGCCAAGGGTTTAGTAGGGGTCACCCTGGGTACTGAGTTGGGCTCTGACCTAGTCAGAGAACTGACTCAGGCTGTGTTAGTCTGTGATGGAGGCATGGATGTGACCTCCTCTGTGAGTCCCAGTAATCTGGGCAAGTACAGACAACAGCCTTTAATCAATGGACGAGAGGCTTTGGCATTTAGGGACACAGGGGCAAGTGTCACAATGGTGACACAAGACCTTGTGCATCCTGGGCAAGTTATACTTGGTGAAATGTACCAAGTGACCAATGCTAGCAATGTCAGAACAGACCATACTCTGGCAGTTGTTAACTTCTCCTGGGGAGGGGTAACTGGCCTTAAGAAGGTTGTGGTAAGTGCAAACCTACCAGTCGAATGCTTGCTTGGCAATGACTTAGAGACTTCTGCTTGGGCAGAAGTGGAGCTCAGGACCCATGCAGAAATGCTGGGGATCCCTGCAGATGTGTTTGCTGTGACCAGGTCACAAGCCAAAATGTCTAGCACTGAACAGGCCTTGGATTCTGGAAGAATGGACCAAGTGCCTTCCAAGAGGAGGAGTAGTAGGGTTAAGGCAGTGCCTTCCCCCTTGGCTCAGGAGGAAGATCAGTCCCTTGAGGGGGATGATCTCAGCCCTGAAGAAGGAACTGTCCCAGAGGACCTTGAACCTGACCAGGTTGAGTTCTTGGGGACAGGGGGACCTTCTAGGGCAGATCTGAGCCAGGAGCAGCAGAGCTGCCCCTCCCTTGAACCCCTCAGACAGCAAGCTGCTGCTGAGGCTGCTGGGAAAGCTAGTGGTCCCCATACAGTGTATTGGGATGATGGACTCCTGTACTCAGAGTGTAGAGACCCCAAACCTGGTGCCACCAGGAGGTTGGTTATACCTCTAAAGTTCAGGGGCTTCCTATTGACCCTAGCCCATGATATTCCCTTGGCAGGTCACCTGGGCCAGAACAAGACTTGGGACAGAATTGTCCCTCACTTTCACTGGCCCCACATGTCTGAAGACACCAAGGAGTTTGGTCGCTCCTGTGTAACCTGCCAGGCCAGTGGCAAGGCAGGTGGCACTACAAAGGCCCCCTGATACCACTACCTGTGGTGGGGGTGCCCTTTGAAAGGGTAGGGATTGACATTGTTGGTCCCATGGATCCCCAAACAGCATCTGGGCACAGGTTTATCCTGGTGGTAGTGGATCATGCCACCAGGTACCCAGAAGCTATTCCCCTCAGGACCACTACAGCACCTGTGGTGGCAAGGGCCCTCCTGGGAATTTTCTCAAGAGTGGGCTTTCCTAAGGAGGTAGTATCAGACAGGGGTGCTAACTTCATGTCTGGGTACTTAAAAGCAATGTGGAAGGAGTGTGGAGTGACTTATAAGTTCACCACACCCTATCACCCACAATGCAATGGTTTAGTTGAGAGATTCAACAAAACCTTGAAGGGCATGATTAAAGAGCTCCCAGAAAAGCTTAGGCGTAGATGGGACATACTCTTGCCCTGCCTTTTATTCGCATATAGGGAGGTGCCTCAGAAGGGGTTGGTTACAGCCCTTTTGAGCTTCTGTTTGGCCACCCTGTGAGGGATCCACTGTGCTTGGTGAAGGAAGGATGGGAGTTACCTCTCAAGCCCCCAAAGCAAGATATAGTGGACTATGTACTTGGTCTCCGCTCCAGGATGGCTGAGTATATGAAAAAGGCAACTAAAAACCTTGAGGCTAGCCAGGAACTTCAAAAGGCCTGGCATGACCAAGAGGCTGTTCTGACTGTTTACCAGCCAGGACAGAAGGTGTGGGTGTTGGAGCCAGTGGCCCCAGCAGCTCTCCAAGACAAATGGAGTGGACCCCACACTATTGTTGAGCAGAAGGGTGAGGTTACCTACTTAGTAGACCTAGGAACACCCAGGAGTCCCCACAGGGTTCTCCATGTCAACAGGCTAAAACCATATGTGGACAGGGCAGACATGGGCTTGCTCATGGCTACTGATGAAGGGCAGGAGGAAGAGAGTGACCCACTCCCTGACCTGCTCTCACAGAACCCTGACGATGGGTCAGTTGATGGTGTAGCCTTGGCAGGCAGCCTCACTACCCAGCAGCAAACTGATTGTAGACAGGTTCTCAATCAGTTTAGACACATGTTTTCACTGACACCCAGTCAGACCACCTGGTGCACTCATGAAGTGGACACTGGGGACAGTCTGCCTATTAAAAATAAGATTTATAGGCAACCTGACCATGTCAGGGACTGTATCAGGACTGAAGTCCAGAAAATGTTGGAGTTGGGAGTTATTGAACCCTCAGATAGCCCTTGGGCTAGTCCAGTGGTCCTTGTGCCAAAACCTCACACCAGTGGTGGAAAAAGAGAGATGAGGTTTTGTGTGGACTACAGGGGTCTCAATGCAGTCACTAGGACTGATGCCCATCCAATACCAAGGGCAGATGAGCTCATAGATACTTTGGCCTCAGCCAAATATCTCAGCACATTTGACTTGACAGCTGGCTACTGGCAGATCAGACTAGCTGATACTGCAAAGCCCAAAACAGCATTCTCAACCCCTAGTGGGCATTATCAATTTGTGGTGATGCCCTTTGGTCTGAAGAATGCACCTGCCACTTTCAGAGGTTGGTGAATACAGTTCTCACAGGTCTGGAAGCCTATTGTGCAGCATATCTAGATGATATTGCTGTCTTTAGCTCCACCTGGGAGGATCACCTGGTCCACCTCAGGAATGTTTTACAGGCCCTGCAAAGGCAGGCCTGACTATCAAGGCCACTAAGTGCCAGATAGGGCAGAGTCAGGTTGTGTACCTGGGCCACCTTGTGGGTGGAGGCCAGGTTCAACCTTTGCAGAGCAAGATCCAGACTATCATGGACTGGACTGCTCCCACTACCCAGACTCAGGTGAGAGCCTTCTTAGGCCTGACTGGGTACTATAGGAGATTTGTCAAGGGGTATGGATCAACAGTGACACCCCTGAATGACTTAACTTCTAAGAAAATGCCCAAAAGGTTCAGTGGACAGTTAGCTGTCAAAAGGCATTTGATGACCTGAAGCAGGCCATGTGCACTGCTCCCATTCTACAAAGTCCTGATTACTCCAAGAAGTTCATTGTTCAAACTGATGCATCTGAATTGGGGGTAGGGGCTGTACTGTCACAATTGAATGAAGAAGGTCAGGATCAGCCAGTAGCTTTCATTAGCAGAAGGCTGACCCCTAGAGAGAAACGTTGGTCAGCCATAGAGAGGGAGGCCTTTGCTGTGGTCTGGGCTCTGAAGAAGTTGAGGCCATACTTGTTTGGTACACACTTCCTGGTTCAGACAGACCATAAGCCCCTCTTATGGCTAAAACAAATGAAGGGTGAAAACCCCAAACTGCTTAGGTGGTCCATTTCCCTACAGGGGATGGACTTTACAGTGGAACATAGACCTGGGAGTAACCATGCCAATGCAGATGGACTCTCTAGGTACTTCCACTTAGAACATGAAGACTTAACTGGGCAAGGTTAGTTTAATGTCCCTACGTTTGGGGGGGTGTTGTATAGGAGAGTAGGATCTGCTTCACATGGGTACCCCCACTTTTTGCTGATGCTTCACTGTTTTTCGACATTAGTCTGGCTGGGGCCCTGCTAATCAGAACCCCAGCCTAGCTGCTTCCTCTCTAAAATGGTTTCCATGTGCCTTAGGCACATCACTGATTGGAATCTGGAGTGCCCTTATAAGTCCCTAGTATATGGTATACTATGTACCAAGGGCATAGGTACCTCAGAGGCCTACCAGGGGCTGCAGCATGTATTATGCCACCCCTGGAAGGCCATCCAAACTGACACCACAGGTCTGCTACTGCAGCCTGGGTAAGGTGGTGCATGCACCCCTTACTGTTATATAGGTTACCTATATCACTAAATACATACACACATATAAACCTATAAGTCACTCCTAAGGCAGGCCTTATCAATCCTAAAGGCAGAGTGCATGGTTCCTATGTGAGAGGGTGCCCCTGCATGAGCAGGGCCCCTCTGCAGCGTTCGGAGACCCTTCTCTGATGCTGTTTGTAGTGCAGCCTGACCATATACTCTTAAGCGCATTATAACCTCGCGTTAAATGCTAACTTTGGAATGGCTGCACCTAAACATGTCGTGTTTGGTGTCAAACATCTTGGAATACTACCCCCCGCCAATTCTGGCGGTGGGGGTAGCATTCCACCCTTCTAGAGGGAAAGACATGTTAACTCTGGCTAGCCCGGTAACTTCTTTCTAAAGCCCTGGCATCACAAAATGGATGCTGCTGCCACAGACACGAGTCTGGCCTCCTGCTGCTGGACGAAACTCCGGCAGGGGAGGCCTGGACAATAGGTTTCCTGTCCCAGGGAGGTGTGACCACCTCCCCAGACAGGATAATGTGTATTGGGGCTGGGCGGGAGCACTTTCGGGTGCTTTGAAGTCCTGCACTGGGGGCACATTTGGTGTCCCTGTGCATACCCCAGTTCAAACCGGATCAGGGGCTTGCAGCCCCTGCTTTGGAGTGAACTGGACAAAGGAAAGGGGTGTAGCCACCCCTCTGCCCTGACCCACCCATAGGTGGGGCCACAGAGTAGTCCAACCCCTATACTTAGTATAAGTATAGGAACCCAGTCCTTAGGACTTTAGATTATCCCTGGACGAAACTCTGAAACAGAATCCTGGACCTTCGACGCTCTACTCAAGACTAGAGGACAGAAGAATCTCCCTTGGGGTCAAGGAGTGACTCCCCTGCTTGGCAGGCACCAAAGACGCATCTGTCCGGTCTGCATTTCTGAAGCTCCCGTCGGACGCCGAAGTCTTCGCATCACCAGAGGTAGATTCTCAGACTTCCCGAGGCTACCCTGAGTCCCCAGCAAAGCTGAGGCCCGTAGCTATCGTGGGTAACGTGAGACCGTGACCCCTGGACACCGAGCACATTTGCAAGTGCATCCTCTTCTGGGTCTCCCACGAAGTCGTGCTTTGGGCTCCGAATAGCCCTAGCCTCCAGCACCAACTGCACCGAAGAACACTGGCCTCCACTCCACGAGTGTCCTGTGAGCCAGATCCACGTGCGACGTCTCAAGGCTCCTTCGCGGTTGCTAGCCCGTTGGCTAGTAGCCCTTCACGAAGGCCAATCTTTTTCTTCTTGGGCATCCTGGTTGCTCCAGGCCTGCCCTCACTTACCCTCGCTGGGTGAGTTCCTCAGACCTTGCTGGTCTGCACCATCGACGATCTTCATCTTCACCGAGACTTGCCGTTGCCAAGGCTTGTTGGGTCCAATCCGGTCGCCGACACCTCAGCACTCGACAGACATCGTGTACCAGCCCGAATCCTGCTCCTGGTCGCCGACAACGCCTCCTGGACCTCGTGGCTGAAGAGTCAACACGACCGTCAACGCACCTGAAGCACTCGACATCGGTGGGCATCCGCTCATCGCCATCCTGGTCACTGGCTAGTGACCCAGACTCTGTCCCCTCGGCTTTCAGGTTCTTCAGATCTCCGATCCACTCTTGGATCCAACCGGACACTTTCCACTTGGTCGCCAGCAGCACTTTGCAGCAGATCGCCATTCAAATCGACGACGAAACCCGACCCCGAAAGACACCTATGCACCCGGCTTCCTGGGTGAGGTAACACGAGTACTCCGGTGCTCCCGTGGGTAGAGACTCTTCAAAGTACTAGTTCTCAAAGGGTTTGCTCCAAGTCCTCCTTTAAGTGTCCCTTTTCTTTAATTTCCTAATCGCGACTTTCTCCATAGAAGTTAAAGGCGTATCGCGGTTGTGTATTTACACTGCACGCGTCCCCGTGGGTCCCCTGTGTCACTACCTTGGGTGGTTCCTTGTGGTCCAAGCACTTCTAGAGGCTCTAGGCCTAGTGTCTAGTTCAGTCGTGGTTCTTATACCACTTTATTGGTATATGGTTTTGTACGCCCCTAGGGCCCAAACGTGTATTTGTGCTATTACTGTGTTTAAATAACTTATAACTTGTGTACTTCGAACTCTAGCCTTATAAAGAGACTAGAGGGGTGTGTTTAGCAATAAATACATATATTTTGAATATATACCTGGTGTGGTGCTCTTTCATTTGGTCACTCAAGAGATTATAGACTGGTAAAACAAGCTGCTTTACATTCCTTCAAGACTTAGCCTGAAGGCTGCTCTCCATAGCTACCACTAGGATAGCTTTCAATAAGGTTGTCTTTAACCTATCTCCAATAAGGGGTTGTTTGGACTGGTGCAAGGTGCCCACTATAATTAGTGGACAGCATATGCCAGGCCAACTTCTCACAGTGGTGTCCTAAGTACAGGACTTAAGTTTGGCAAAATTGTATCTTAGTTGGGGATGCTTTATGTCCATTTTCAGTGAGATGATTTAAGAGGGCAATAGTGTCAGTCTTGCAGGTTTCCTTAGTATTTGACACCACCAGCAGGTCGTCAATATACTGTCCTAGCAATGAGTTATTTGGCATTACCAGAGGCTCAACATCCTTTTTGAGAATCTAATTGAATATTAAAGGGCTTTCGGTAAACTCTTGTGGGACTTGGCATCATGCCAAAACACGAATGCCGAAACCAAAAGCAAAGAGGAACTGACCATCCTCATGCAAAGGGATAGAGAAAAAGGCCTGGCATAAGTCAATGACTGAAAACAATTCAGCATCGCATGGAATCTGAAACAATATCACAGCTGGATTCTGTACCACAGGACAACATGGAACAACTATTGCATTCACCTTCTGAAAATTCTGCACAATTCGATACTTGCCATTCAGGTTCTGCAATCCCATAATGAGAGAGTTACATTATCTCCTTTAGGATCCCTTGGTCAATCATTGAGTCGATCACAGGAGTAATTCCGGCAATAGTATCTGGAGTCAAATTGTTTTGTGGGATTCTTTGAAACTCTGCATTTAGTTTGACAGTGATACAGACTGCTTCAACACCTTTGATTAGTCTGATATATTTACCTGTAAAGTCCCAGACTTTAGGCAACACAGTGTCTCTCAAATCACTGAGCAGGTTATCTCTCATCAAGAGAGGGTACATTCCCATGTCAGAGCTCTGTCTGGCTAGTTTAAAAACAACATCCTCATCATTGGTATGACATTCAATACCCTTTTGAGTAAATGATGAAACAATGAAGCTTGCACAATAAGTCATTTCCAAGTAGATTAACTGGACATGAACCACACAGCACAAATTGATTTCGATCCTCAAAGGACCCTATTTTAACAGGAACTGCTTCAGAAATTGGGGTGGACAACTATGTATTTGAAACTCCTAGAACTTCGATACTTTCTCCCGAGAGAAGTAGGTTAGGAACCTCTGCTGTTCTTACAGCAGAGCGGGTAGCACCAGTGTCAACGAAGAATGACACATGACTCCCATTTACCTCTCCATCCACATATGGACCACTCTGGTCTACCTCTAAGGCTGCACCAAGCATGCAGTCCTCCTCCCCCTCAGGCACCATAAGGCTGATGGGTTCTGATTGAAATCGTCTGTCTGAATCAAATACTATTGTGATGTGTTTTGATTTGGGAAAGGTTTCTGTTCATTTGCTGACTCTGATTCATATTGTATCTTTATACCCGAACATTCTGTTGAGGCATCGGAGCTGGTGGTATCTGCATTGATTGGGATATATTAGGATTTTGAACTTTCTGTCTCTGTGTCTGTTGAGTCACTTTATTTCCCTGAGACTGTGCATAGCCTCCATTCTGTACCTGATTTCCAGCATTGTTTACAATAAATCTACACTCGCGTTTCCAATGCCCACATTTTCTACACACGCGTCATGGACTCGTTTTCTTTAAAGAAGGCACATCAACACCCATTCTAGAATCTACTGAGACACCGCAACCTCTACTCTGTGACTGGAAATTAACACAACATAACGTGTATTTGTAAAGCGCATGTTCACACAAGGGTACCTTGGCACTGAATAACAGATGCTTATTGTTATCCAACCCAATGATACTCATTTTATCGACCTCGGAAGGACGAAAAGTTGAGTGAACCCGCCGGGATTAGAACCTGTGACCATGAGGTCGAACACAGGCCCAAAATTCTGCTCTTGAAAGCCATTAACACCTTGCATCATTGGAATTTAATTATATCCTCTGCGGACCGGAACCGTGTTTTCAAAACCTGCCTGATTCTGACTTTTCTGTACAGCTTTCATTTGCTCAATCATTAGCTTCTCTTTCAACTTGTTGTGTTTCACTTCAATCTTGTCTACGAGGTATTTGGCGTAACGCAAAATCTCATCAAGCGGTCTATTTTGCCAAGTGATCAAATGCTGATGATTCATAGAAGAAATCTCTGGTCTAAAACCATTCTTGAATCTGTAAACAAAATTTCCCATATCTTTCTCAGCCACATATTCCATTCCACTGTACTATCTGAAAACCTGTATCAATCTCTCGTAATAGGCATGAACTGATTCTTTAAATTCCTGTGTCATTCTGTCATTCTTTAACCAATCAATTTCTTTATGAAAAATCTTGGTTTTCAGGTGATATATTACCTGTTGGTATTTCTTTAATACCACTGGAGATGTTGCAACTGTTTTGGAATCTCTATCTGGTTCTGCATCAGGTCAATCCACAGAAATTTTACACTCTGTCCATATGTCTCCTGGAACCACAATGTCAAATAAGGTATTCCAATCAATCCATAAAACTTTGAAATGTTCCCAAACCTTTCCATCTGTTTGTAGTATTCCACTAGATTTTCTCTCAATTTCGGGAATTCATTTGTGAATGACAAAATATCAGAACTAGTCCAAGGCACATGTACATATCCTCCACCAGGTAGTTCCCCATAGGAAGCCTCTCTGTATTTCTCCATCCCCTCTGTCGATTACAACTTGAGGTGTCTGCA